>CM033797.1:28356765-28956765 GCA_019656835.1 Rhododendron ovatum | reverse complement strand
GCACCTTTCTGGAAGATGATGATGATTCCATGAGTACCCCACCATTGGTGTTGATGCATCCTCAACTCCTCCCTAATCCCAGGCGCATACAGAGATGTAATTAGAACAAAAGCCATTGGAACATTGAAACAAAATGTTATAAGGTCAGAAAAATCATATTTTCTCTGTTAATTCATTCTTCTTAGACAACGGAGACCATAAAAGGATGTAGAAAAGGGTAGACACTACCTTGGGCGCACGGGAGGATTTGTCCGGCCTTTAGTTCTTCAGGGTCTCGAAATTAATCACAGTGCGCGCAAGTTGACCCAAACATTTGATAATAATTATAAAAAAAGAAAAGAACAGACACCAGACACTGCTACTTCAGTTATTTTGAGCTACAATATGGGTGCTATGTTACTTAGGAATAGCATTTAAAGGGTAATCATTCAGTCAGGATTCTATACAAATTTTATGTTACTTAGGAATAGAATTTAAAGGGTAATCATTCAGTGAGGATTCTATACAAATTTTTTAGCTTAAATCACATAACCTAACCATATACTTAAAAGGCCACTGGAGTGAGTAACACAGAGAAAAGGTTGAGGAAACTATCATGGGTGTTTTGATTTAAAAAAAATAAAAAATAAAAAATAAATGTTATATATATATATATATATATATGTATGTATTACAAAGTATGACATTTTTTTTTTGCTCGGCAAAGTACGACATTATTCAGTGGGAAACCATCATGATAAACATAATTCTGACACTGATAATAACATTACATGCATATATTATATATAAGAGCATATTACCTCATTAAATTCTATCTGCATGTTTTGTTCTAAGTCGAACCATATATATATGCTACCTCGGTCCCAAAATGTTAGACTCTTTTGGAACTGCGTTCCATTTTAGATTGCTTATATCTTTCGATTTATAAAATTTTATGTGATTTTAAAAAATTTTGTTTAATAGAATTAATTAAAATCTATCAAACAATATTCATATTGTATAATTTTTAACATTCACATTGAAATATATATACAATTGAAAATGGCACGCTGTTCCAAAAGTATCCCACTTTTTGGGATGAAGGAAGTATGTATATATGTACACACGCGTTAGTCATATACTATAAGAAAGAGTACTACCTGAGGAAGAAACCCAACTGGGGTATAGTGGGAAAACTGAGGAAGTAGGTGGTGGGAGTGGTGGTGGTGGTTTTGTGGTCCATTGTTGTTTTGCTGCTGCTGCTGGTTGTACAGTACATGCTGTTGATGCATAATCTGCTTGCTCATGAGTTTCCTCCTAAGCTTTTGTCTGTCTCTAGCCTTGTGGTTCTGAAACCAGTAGAACACATTCTTCCCCTCAATCTTCCCATAGAAAGAGAGGTGGGCAGTGATCTGCTGTATCTGGGATGCATTGGGTGTCCTTGTTCCACCTCTGTACATCTCTTCCAAGATCATCAGCTGCTCCGGTGTTGGACACCACCTTGATGATGATGACGATGATGAAACAGCTGCTGCTGCTGGTGACATTTCTCTCTCACTCTTACCTTCTGATCTTTTTGCTTTGTGGAAAGAGTGTTTGGGCCAGTTGTGTTGTCAAGGTGGGGTATAAATGTAAGGGGGGGAGATAGAGATAGAGAAAGAGAGAGGAGAGGAGTGAGACAAAAGGGATAGAGAGGTGGGAGTGGGAGGCAAAATGGAGAGGGTAAAAGAGAGAAAAGGACTGGTGATGTTTCCCTTCAGCGAAGCATTCATGCAGAGAGAGAGAGAGAGAGAGAGAGAGAGAGAGAGAATGTGTGTGAATGAGAGGAGAGAGAGAGGGAATTGGGTGATGGGGTTGGGGTTCAAGTTGAATGATTCCGTCATCATCACGATATTATTAATTTGCTTCACCCAGAGCAGAAGGAATTGGGACACAAAGCAAGTTGGATATACTGTATGATGCAACAGTTTTGAAATTTGTTTCCTTTGGGAAAAGGACAGAACAAAATACACACCTGCCACCTGCATTTCGGCTGCAGAAATGCCTGGATGGACCACCATATTAACAGGAGCTACCTTAATTAGGGTGAGAACACATATACCATATGTAAACTCAAGGGATTGGTTCTTGATCAATTTTTTTTTTTTTGTTAAAAAAAGGGGATTGGTTCAATTGCATCATGCCAGCAAGTAAGGGCTTTAATATGTTCGACTCTCACTTCCCGCAAGAAACAATTGGGGCCATAAGAAGTTTGCTCAATCGTTAACTCTAGGATCTGGGATTACTATACGTAAGATGACCCAGGAGATTCCGTTATCGAAAATGTACGGCCATTGAACCAAGTTTTCAGCTTAATTATGTTCTAGTATTTTGGTACAGGGCGGGTTGTTTCTTTCCTATAATGAATGAAATTGCTTTTTCTAGGCATATGTGTAGCTTTGTTGATCACTTTATATGGCATTGGGAATATTATTTTACAGTCTTCACTTTTAGTATAATAGTAAACACTCTCTTCGTCCCAAATTGTTGTGTCAGTTTCTTTTTTGGAACTTTTCAAAAAAATTGTTTATATTTCACAATTTCGAAATCTTTGTTTAATAAAATTAATTGAGATCTATCAAACAAGATCCACGCTGAACATAAAAAATATTATAAACTAAAAGATATAGACAATTTTTTGAGGTGTCTCAAAAAGAAAAAAACATGTACAACAATTTCAGACAAAGAAAGTATAAGTTATCAAATTCCACAAACGCAAACACAAGAATAGTCTAGCAATATAAGAAAATTAACTGAACAAATTGTGAATTTGAAAGTATTGCGTTAAACTTTTGCTGATAATGTATCGACACATATAATTATCACTAGTGGTACCCATGGGCATTTCGATTTATGGTTATCAATACATGGCTTCTTTCACATATATGGAAGAACAGAATTAGTAGGACACATGATTAATTAAGTCTCATCCAAAGTACTAGGGAAAGGACTTGATGTGTTCAAGGTAATATGAACAATTTCGTGATACTTAAACAACATATGAGAAAAACTCATCTCATATCGAGACTCATATGTTGGATTGTAATCTTGTTTTATAAACATCCGATATCAATCAACAAGATAATTATACGAGGTTAGGACTCGTGAAACGAGAGAATCGGTCAAGATTAAGGGCGGAAAAAAAAAAAAGACGTAATTCTTTAAACATGTAGCAGACAACTACACAAGAAAAGAATACGAAAAGGAATTGAGTGATCATACCATTTGTTTTTCAATTGTTTTCATTTTTCTTGTTAGTTGTTTCCTTTCCTCCATGTCCCTTGTCTTGTCTCGCTTGGTAAAAAGCCTGCTGGCTCGTTCTTTGTTTTCATTTCAGCAGTTTCTCATTCACTACCTCTTTCCATCAGCACTAAATTGAAGACCATTCCTTGTGTGGGGATTCTTGGGATGCGAGACTAGGGGAATTCTCTCTCTCTCTCTCTCTCTCTCTCTCCATAAGTTCACTGTAACAAAAAGGAAAAGGCAATAGGGAGAGGTTTAGACGTTCCAGAAGTTGACTGTGACAAAAGGTAGAGGGGGTTTAGACAACAGACTTACATTCTATAAATGCAATGCAGATTCTGCACTGTCCAATCTTTTTTGTCTTGGGGAGTCCTTATCCTCTCTGTCATCGCAAACCCATTAATCTCCACCGTCTAAACATCCAAAAAATACTTTCACGAGACAGTCCCCCCCACTAATTACCAAAAAAAATTCAAATTAATGCCTCCTTCCTTCCTAAGTCAAATGCCCGTGCAGGTGTAGAAAAGTGACCTATCATGCTCAGCATCCAAGAACTTATACTATAGTCCGTTAAAGGGAGGACATGGTGAGAAAATAGGGAGCTACGAGGGACCTGAGGGCCACGTGAACGTGAGCGATGGTATGTTGTTGGTTACATGGGCGGAACTAGGATTTTCTTTTAGGGGGTGCGAATTTTGAAAGTTCAAGCATGAGCAACATATTAGGATGCAAAACTAAAATCTCAAGGGTAACAAATCTATAATTCACCCAGAAAATTATACTCCATCCGTCCCAATTCTTTAGTTTTTTTGGAGAGTTCGTGTCACTTTTCAATTGATTATATATTACAATATATAATCTTTTAGGTGATTTTGAAAATTTTGATTAAAAGAGCTCATTAAGATTTATTAAACAAAATTCATATTGCATATAAATAGTACTACCAATTAAAAGTCATAATCAATTTTCTATCTAGTTAGGATGGAACGATGGACAAAAGAATGGGGACGGATGGAGTATACGACTTTGACTATAGATACTTAGTTCGGTGCAGGGGTTTAGTTCAATTGGATTTGATTAGCAAAGAGTCCCAACTAATTGTCTTAAGACCTAAGCCACAATTGACTATAACATTTTTTGCTGTACTAAGTTGAGTTTGATTCTTATAGAGGGGGTGCCAAGATACTAAAATATTAATCATATTGTAGGTATACATACTATATGTTCATATGTTGGGTGTAATTAGCAAAACAGGGGTGCCATGGCACCCCCACCCCTAAGCACAGGTCCGCCACTGGTTGGTTATGTAATCGGTTTCCGTGGCTCTAACACAATTGGTTAAGCATTTTTCCTTCGTAAACTCAATGAATTTTTTACCAGCAAATTCTCCTAAATCTCGTTTCGCTTGTGGTTTTTGAACTGATATCATTTGAAATTTCCTATCCGATTTCGCTTCAACTGTTTCATTTTTCATGTAAGAAAATAGGAGTTTGGTTTATCAAAGTATTAACAGCTAGCACGCCGTTATTCATTAATTTATAAACATATAGCACACCTTTGGGTGTTCAGGCCTTCTTGTCATACTCAAAATCGCCACAACAAAAATTATACAGACTAATTATATGCTCAACCACACAATACTTTTGATGAAGAGAGCTAAATATCTACTACTTAATAGGAAGGAATTTCAACGGACAAAAGGAAAAAGAAGAAAAATATTCGAGGGCATGGTAGTAATTTCAAGAACTGTTGGGGTAAGGATCGAGGAAACCTTGTAAAATGAGGGGCATGGATGTGGTGAGGTTATCAGCATGGCCCGGACAAGCTCTGCATAATAACATGGTAATAGACTCCTAAATCTTCCAAGTACACAGACAAATTTGTTGTTGGATTCTGCATTTACGTACCTGCAAATTTAACTGTCTAGTCACTTTTCAGTACTTCTCCCAGACCAGAAACCAAAAAATACAAGGACAGAGAAAGGGAGAGATCATGTTAAATGGTTGATTGGACCCCTCACGCTGGTTCACACCTTTCCTACCTTTGCATTATGCTGATTTTCCATTTTTTCACTTAATCTTGTTCCAATTTTTACTGAACTGTACTTGCCCAAAAAAAAAAAAATGCCCACAACAATTAGAGTCTGTTCCAGAACACCTTCTTAAAAAATAAATACTTATTTCACATTTTCAAACTAAAAAATAATGCAAATGAAAAATATATTTTTAATTTTTTTTGCACCGTATTAAAGATCTCATTGAGATCTTTCAAATAAGATCCATATTGCATATTTTTAGATTTTAATAAACTTATCATTTTTGAGTTTGAAATTATCTTCTTAAAAAATAAGTTCTTATTTTGCGTTGCGGAACAGGGCCTAGTTTTGAAGGGCGCCATTTTTATTTTAATTCTATACAACTGCTGTAAGACCAGTGATGTTTTACGGGATAAAATGTTAGCCTAATAAAAAACAGTTGGTGAGCAAGATGAGTGTACCAGAAATGAGAATATTGAGGTGGATGTGTGGTAAGACTAGACGAGACATGATTAGAAATGAACGGTTCATGAGAGGGTAGATGTAGAACCTATATAGGAGAAGTTGAGAGAAAATATGATAAGGTGGTTTGGGCATATCTACCGTAAATCTAGAGATACAGTAGTTAAGAAAGCGGATAGGATAGCTTTGGATAACAACGCTACGGGGAGGGGAATACCTAAATTGATATTAGATGCAGTTGTGCACAAAGATATGAGTCTAATGGGTTTGAGTGAACAAGTGACTCTTGACAGAGTTCAATGGAGAAAAAAGATTTATGTAACCGACCCTAATTGATTGAGACATAAGACTCAGTTTAGTTTGGTTTACGACAAGAAACTTCCGATTGGAGAGACTAATGTAAATTCCTAAATATGTGATCACCCACATGGACAGAGTAGCCTAATATACAGGTATGGAGCCACGATCCTTTTATTGTAGGAGCGAATATTTAAATCATACAATGGCAAGACTAAGAAATTCATAGCTTTATGTGGAAGTAATGTGATTGTGGAAAAAGCCGATAAAAAAAAAATGTGATTTGTCGAAAAAGCAGCGCGGGCACATGCTTCCACGTGTCCCTTACTTCCTCCGCGTGCGCAAGTGTTTTAAGTTGCACATGTGAGCCCAAGCTTTAACCCTGATAGTGATATGGTCTCATACAGTGAATTCCTCAACAAATCCCCTCCTCTCCTTCGAAAATTCCTTGAAGGATCCACAAGAGAGAAAGCCAAGTGCCTGTAACCCTATTCAGTTTGTGTGTTGATTTATGTCCTGAATATACACAACGTTCCACTATTTTCGTATCGGGTGCAGTAGCCTACATCATTGTCATAGGTTAACTTGTGTCATGTTGCCCAAGCTTTGTGCAATCCAATTTCGTGACTGTTCCGGTAAAAGAGGCGAATTTCTCAAAAAGCCACAAGAGCGGGACCACTAACAGGAGAGAAGCCAAACACAGGGTCTTGTTGGTCTATTGGTGTAATTTGTCATGTTGTTCTTCCATGCATGGAAATTTAGGTCTACTCTAATTGCAGACAATGCAATTACTGTATTAGTGTCTCTGCACCCGGAAAACAAAATAATTATCTAAGCATCTACAATGCAAACGGTTCATGCCATTTGATATTTTACGAAACGAGAAAACAGAAAGACAGGATCACTTTTGGCACAGCTGTTGTTAGCATCAACATACAGAAGGCATAGATTAATGCATTATATAATACTGAACGATACAACATGATTCAGGAGAGAAGAGCATACACAATATGTCGTCATAGATAGGGTCAGACGTAAAAGAAGACACCTGCACCGCTGCACCAAAAACAATGCCATTGTTATCTTCTAAATTTCTATAACCGCCAAATGGTACGAGAATGATAGAACAATTCAATCTGGATTATGAGATCAAGATTATTGTTTAGATAAAACAAATGCCAATAGAAGAACAAACACTAGAAAGGCAATAATACGAATAAACACATTTACATAAATGCATCTCAGAAAACAGCACCTATGTGCAAATCCAGGACATACGAATAAACCTATGTGCAAATCTCCTTCTGTCTCTGTTGATCATTCAATTCCTCTTCACCACTTCTTTACTCATTCAGAAAACTAGAGGTGTTCAAGAAAACCACCCGAACCGTAAAATCGGTCCGATCCAGATCGAACTGTCCTATTTGGTCTGGTTCTGTGGTTCTGCGGTCAGGTTATGGTTTCAAAAAAATAAGAACTGTTAATTTTGGTTCGATTACTGGTTCTCAATTAAAGAACCGTAGTTAGAACCGGATCGGACCATTTAAAACTAATATATATAATTATATAAAATAAATATATGTGTGTAATTTGGTAGGTTAATCTCTTTCTTTTTAAACTTACTTTATTTGGAGATAAAATCTCATTTGTTAGGAAAGTTTTTATTTTATTTTTTCTTTTTCTATTATAATAGATTACCTTCCTATTCTTTCAATTCTTTACAACCTTATTTAACGGATTAGTCTTTATAATTTCAATCTCACGTCTCTTTTTCTCACACACCGGTGATAGGTTTGGATGCTAATTGGATAGAATGGGAACCAAAATCGGAACCGGAACCGAACCAAAATCGGACCTGTTTTGCGGTTTGGTTCTGGTTCGGTTCCACTCATATATTGGTCAGGTTCTGGTTCTCAATTTCCTAGAACCGTTTGAAATGATCCGATTACTGATTTTCTAGAGAACCAGACCAATCCGGACCGTGTACACCCCTACAGAAAACCCAAGCAAACTCAAAACTCTTCAAAACATAGGAGCTGAGGGAAGGAATGTTACCTTTCTTGTTAGCCCAAAGGTTTCTATAGAATACCTTATTGATTTTGATGATAACAAAACATATTGGAATTGGAATATAATTAATATTGTGACATTTGGTACTCATTTGAATTCATGTTTATTTTGTAGGATTTGGTTGAAGTACACTATAAACATTGCTACACCGAATCACTATCTTTAATAGCTAAGATAAATTGAAAGGAGGAAGATTAAGGACAAATTTTCTCCTAACTTCATTGGCTAGAGATTGATTCAACTGGATGAATTATTGGTTTCATGATTTTATATTTTCATCCGCTAATGGAACTTCCCAAGTTACAAATGTCTCAGTGGCAAAGAAATGGAAACTACAATGGTTGATTGGTACCTAAATTGATTCTAACGGCTAGTGCAAGGGATGAATTTGTGTTGACTTGATTTTGGTTCTAACGGCTAGTGCAAAAGAAAAGGAAACTACTTGCATGGGATAATTTTCCAAATATGAGGGAGTGCCTCTAACGTTCAATTTATTCTTCTTGGTTATAAAGAGAAGTCTGACAGAGGAAGCAATTGATAGAACTCTTGAAGAAAATTGCTGTGAGCCATTACTTGAAAATCTATCAGTCATACAACTATAATCTTCATCTTGATATACACTCGTGTGAGAGTTCTTATTTTGATCTGTATTGTGAGAGGGAATTGTACACCCTTGTTCATACTTGTGTGAGAGATCTTTTTGTGAGTGATTTTGAAGAGAAAATCACTTGGTGATTACGTGTTACTAGCACCGGAGTCAAAACTAGTGGGGTTAGGTGTGACTAGCACCGGAGTCAAAATTAGTCGGAGCGATTGGGGATAGATTGCTCGTTGTAAAGGTTGTCTAGCATCCGCAAAGCTAGAAGATTGTAACTATTGGAGATAGTGCAGCAAATCCCGAGTTGGACACTTGGAGAGTGGACTAGGCTGTGAAGTTGCGGACCAAACCACTATAAATCCTTGCGTTCGATTCTCTCTTCCCTACTCTCTTTACTTTCAGTTTTGCATATCTATATCGCATGAGTAGAATAGAATATCATTGAAATTATAATTGTAGTTGAATAGATTGCAATTAGTTTTTTTTAATTCAGCGTTATATTTGAGATACCCAATTCACCCCCCTCTTGGGTTGCTATTTGGACCAACAATTGGTTTCAAAGCTTGGCTCTAGTTATTTTTGACTTAATCGTCTTAGGGTAAGATCCATGGCAACCCTTTATGGCACCTTCCTTCCCGAGGGTCAATCGAGCAATAGACCTCCTTTATTTAGTGGGTCTAACTATAATTATTGGAAGGCTAGAATGCGTATTTATATTCAAACTAACTACAAGTTGTGAAAAGTTATTGTTGATGGGCCGCACCATCCTACCAAAACCGTTAATGGAGTAGTAGTTTCTAAAGAGGAAAAAGAATGGGATGCGAATGATGTTAAAGGAATTGAATTGAATGCTAAGGCTATGAATCTTTTATATTGTGCATTAGATCCTAATGAGTTTAATAGAGTCTCTGCATGTGAATCGGCTAAGGAAATTTGGGATAAGCTAGAAATTACGCATGAAGGTACTAGTCAAGTTAAGGAATCAAAAATTGACTTGCTTGTTCATAAATATGAATTGTTTAAAATGATGCCTGATGAATCCATCTCTAGCATGTTTACTCGCTTTACTGATATTGTTAATGGCTTGAAGTCTCTTGAAAAATCTTATTCTAATGTTGATTTTGTGAGAAAGATTCTTAGGTTATTACCAAAGCAATGGGAGCCAAAAGTGACGGCAATAATTGAGGCCAAACAAGATCTCACAAATTACAGTTTGGATGAGCTTTTGGGTTCTCTTATGACTCATGAAATTCAAATAAATTTCGAAGATAGTGGAAGCCGAAAGAAAAAGGACCTTGCTTTTAAAATTTCTACTTTGAGCACATCAAGTGAAAGTGGATATGACTCCGAATCAAGCGGTGGCGAAGATCTAGAGGTAATCACAAGAAAGATCAAAAAGTCCATGAAAAGAAAAATACGAAGGGCAAAAAGAACTTTAGAAAAAGATGGTTCAAAAGGTGAGAATAGCAAGAAAAGTGACATCATATGCTATGAATGTAAGAGGCCGGGCCATTTGAAATCACAATGTCCTGAAATCAAGAGGTCAATGAAAAAGGAAAAACGAAGAGCAATGCTTGCAGCATTGAGAGAAATTGATCTGAGTAGTTCCGAAGAAAATAGTGACCAAGAAGTTGCTAACCTATGCTTGATGGCACATGGTGAGAAAGAGGTAAACTCTAGTGATGATTTTGATGAGCAATTTACTTATGATGAATTGTCAGATGCTTTTGAAGAATTACATTCGAAGTTCACAAAATTGAGTTCAAAATATAAGTCTCTCAAAAAGACTAATTTTTCCCTCTTAGCTGAAAATGAATGTTTGAAAAATAAGAAAGATGTCTTGAAAGGGCAAATTGAAGAAGTTTGTTCTCCAAAAGAGATTGCAAATGATTTGGTATTTGAAAATAATTTGAGACTTGAAAATGATGTTTTAAAAAATGAGGTTGAGGATTTGAAAACATCTCTTTCTAAGTTTGTTCAAGGAAAAGAAAATTTGGATATGCTTCTTGGAAAACAAAGATGTGTTTTTGACAAAGCAGGCATCGGTTTTAATCCATCTAAAAAGCAAAAGTTTTATCAAAATTTGTTTGTGAAATCAACTTCTTCTAGTCATGCTTACACTACTTGTTACTATTGTGAAATGATTGGTCATTTATCATATTCCTGTCCTATTCATAAAAATATTTGTGTTGGAATGAAAAAGACATGGGTTCCTAAGCATCTTGTTACTAACCCTCCCGGACCCAAGAAAATGTGGGTACCAAAGAACTACATATGATTTATTTTTGTAGATTGACGTGCGCTCAAAGGCATATGTTTAAAGATGGTTTTTAGACAACAAGGAAAGCGACTGTTTGTGATGGAGTCAGCTCAACAGATTGGTAGAGTCAACTCAGATTCGTATGGTATGGTTAGAAATTAGCAATTTTAGTTGCTCAAAGTTCTAATCAATTTAAAGGTACGTACTGATTTTGATGACTTTACTCGTGCAAACTTGAAAAGTTTTTTAAAGCATGCTTAAAAGCCTTTGTGAAAATATCCTTTCCAATTGTTTTCAAATGGATAACTACTTTACAGTATTCTGTCTTTATTAGTCCTCCTAATTAATGTTTATTGGAATATTGTTAATATGGTCATAAAGTTTTTCAAGTAGAGACAGCTTATGAGTTATTCACAAAGAAGGATTAACAAGTGTGGATTGACAAGTGCATCATATTGGTTTGATCTGTGATATGATCCAAGAATGCAAGCTGAAGGGAGCTTTAATCCCTATACCAATAATGACATGTGCACCTTATCTGTTCAATACGCAATACATGCGATTCCGGACATGCAAATTCGAAGGGAGTTTCAAACTCTATGGGGATAACCAGAAATTTTGCGGAGTATCATGAACAAAGGTTCCCCTACTTTTTGTTGATGACAAAGGGGGAGAAATATAGTGAAAGACAAAGGGGGAGAAAAAGCTCAAGCAAGGATGCATAAATTCAGGGGGAGTATCTTAATTCTTTTGTCATAATTATAATTCTGAATTTATTTGAATAAAATCATTAATGGTTTGTCATCATCAAAAAGGGGGAGATTGTTAGCCCAAAGGTTTCTATAGAATACCTTATTGATTTTGATGATAACAAAACATATTGGAATTGAAATATAATTAATATTGTGACATTTGGTACTCATTTGAATTCATGTTTATTTTGTAGGATTTGGTTGAAGTACACTAGAAACATTGCTACACCGAATCACTATCTTCAATAGCTAAGATAAATTGAAAGGAGGAAGATTAAGGACAAATCTTCTCCTAACTTCATTGGCTAGAGATTGATTCAAATGGATGAATTATTGGTTCATGATTTTATATTTTCATCCGCTAATGGAACTTCCCAAGTTACAAATGTCTCAGTGGCAAAGAAATGGAAACTACAATGGTTGATTGGTACCTAAATTGATTCTAACGGCTAGTGCAAGGGATGAATTTGTGTTGACTTGATTTTGATTCTAACGGCTAGTGCAAAGGAAAAGGAAACTACTTGCATGGGATAATTTTCCAAATATGAGGGCGTGCCTCTAACGTTCAATTTATTCTTCTTGGTTTTTGAGAAGTCTGACAGAGGAAGCAATTGATAGAACTCTTGAAGAAAATTGCTGTGAGCCATTACTTGAAAATCTATCAGTCATACAACTATAATCTTCATCTTGATATACACCCGTGTGAGAGTTCTTATTTTGATCTTCATTGTAAGAGGGAATTGTACACCCTTGTTCATACTTGTGTGAGAGATCTTTTTGTGAGTGGTTTTGAAGAGAAAATCACTTGGTGATTAGGTGTTACTAACACCGGAGTCAAAACTAGTGGGGTTAGGTGTGACTAGCACCGAAGTCAAAATTAGTCGGAGCGATTGGGGATAGATTGCTCGTTGTAAAAGTTGTCTAGCACCCGCAAAGCTAGAAGATTGTAACTATTGGAGATAGTGCAACAAATCCCGAGTTGGACACTTGGGGACTGGACTAGGCCGTGAAGTTGCGGACCGAACCACTATAAATCCTTGCGTTCGATTCTCTTTTCCCTGCGTACTCTCTTTACTTTCAGTTTTGCATATCTATATCGCATGAGTAGAATATAATATCATTGAAATTATAATTGTAGTTGAATAGATTGCAATTAGTTTTTTAAAATTCAGTGTTATATTTGAGATACCCAATCCACCCCCCTCTTGGGTTGCTATTTGGACCAACATTTCTGATGTACCCATTAATCCCGATGTCGATTTCAACTTCATTCTCTCTTTCGCCATTGATTACTCAAACTCGTCGCCTCCTTCCTTAACTTATGGTGATTTCCATTTTTTCCGTCATGGCTCACCATTCAAACGTCAAGGTGGTGAAGAGTCTTGGCAGTGATTTGTACAACAACTATGTTTACTTCAACTCTCCATCGATAACTTCATGAATTAGTCTTCAATTCTCCATCGATAACTTCATGTGTTACGAGTGCTACTTTCTCAATCCAGAGATAGTCAAGGAATATCATTTGGATGGAATTGACATCAATCATGACCTCTTCAATGCTGTCCTGATACATTCAATGAGCACCTAGGACAGCTGATTTTTGTCTTAAGCAAAATGATTTGCATAAATTGCACCATACAAGGATGATTCTATCGAGCTACATTATTTGGCTCTGTGGAGGAAGTATGGACATCTGATAGACGGTGTGAACTTCCAATTTTTTGCTTATGACAACAGGACAACTGTTCCTTGAGACTCGAAGCATGGAGGAGGTAATATAAGAGTGAGCTTTGGCACCAATGGAAGTGGTGGCTCGACTCCTGAAACTGGGACTTTGATTCCAGTAGGTTATTTTTAATCTCAAGGTGCAATTTTATTTATTCCAGTAGCATGCTTAAACACAGCTCGGAAAAACGAAGAAAGAAAGTAGCATGCTTAAACAGGGAAGACTTGACAGTATCTTTATGTGGTCCGCAGATGATTCCAAGGAGGCGGGTTTTAGTTATGCGAAGCAATCACAAGACCTTTTGGCCAGAGGAAAATTATCTCACTCGTGTGGTTTTGAAGAAGAAAAAAAAAAAGTTATTCCTTGCAGTAATTGTCTTGAGAATTTTCTTTATCAAAAGAAAAATCACTACGAAGAAGAAATGAGGTTGAATTCTGAAACTTCCATTATGGGGTTTTGAGCAAATATATTTATTGAGAATTGATGTTGATACAGGTTTCTCCCCACTATGGTGTAGCCACTACATGGCTTGTGGGGTGTGGGGTGTGTGTGCCCATATTTGTTTGTGTTCACAAGAACATAAGCATGTACACAGAAGTTATGAGACTAAATTTCACACTATACGTGTTTTACACCAAAATGCACGCAATGATACCTTCTTTTTTAAACGGCAAAATTTTATTAAGAAACTTGATAGGGGCACGTAATGATACCTATTAGTTCCTTCCATTATGGGAGAAAAAGATGCGCCTAGAACAACATTTGCTCATGAGCGAACATGTGCCTGTACGAAGCCTCAAACACCAAAAGAGATGCAACAAGTAAGAAAGAGTTGATTCCCTGCAAACTAGAGCACTTTTAGCTAAACAACATCACTTATACAGAAGGGCCTTCAGCATATGAAACGAGCCTAAAAAAGCAGACAAAAGAAAACCAACGGACGCATGAACTGGTGCATTGTGTGTGAAGACTGCACAAACACAAAACAGAGGGATAGAGATACAGAGAGAGAGAATTGATCTCTGATCCTCAAGCACTCAACCACATTTTTCTTTATTCGATGAACCTCCAAGTCACCAAACTTTCACTACAACAAAAATTACATTTTATAGCTTTTGAAAAACGCTGTTGAATGTCATAGATAGCGTTCTGGAGAACGTTGTACTAGCCGATGCTGTTAAAAGTCAAGACTTTTAATAGCATTTTTTGAACACTGTCTTAGATAAACTTTTAATAGGATTTTTTGAATGCTGTCTTAGATAAACTCTTAATAGCATTTTTTGCATGCTAATTTTGAGATTCTTTTGATAGCGTGTTTGTCATTGCACCACTCATTTAATTTTTTTTTTTTATTACATTCAACACCAATTGTAAAATAATTATTAGAAAAACACGAATATAATCTAAAACTTCAATGTTGCTAATGTAATTAACCAAATTCATTCAATCGGGCAAGTATTCTTTACACCAGCTTTCGAAACAATTCGAAAACACAAATTACATGGCAAGAGTTACAACAGATTCATATAGTACCCAGGTGTTCAATGTTACCAAAGGCAGCCACAAACAAGCTAACCAACATATTACTTGAAAATTTCCTATGTTGCAAGCTTGTTGAAATTGATGCAATCTTCGAGCAATTTGGTCTCTCTTTCCTCCCAAAGCCAAGCTCGTGAAATTGATGCAATCTTCTTGATTCCCTGTGGTACAAAATTTTGGATCAATAGATGGGTGTAGAATAAGATCATGATTTGCGAAAGTATTCAGACTATAAAAGCACAAGCATTATTAAAGCACCCTCAAAGCAGCAAAAATAGAGTTGTTGATGTGTCCCAAAACAGCACCAGAATAGGACTTATCAATAAAAAGAATAGAAAGGCAATAGGATAACAATTACTCCGTACAACACAAAATAGGGTTGAAATCAAATTCAGTACAACAAAATGGCAGAAGAGTTATGCCAAATTCTAATAACAAAATACGGTTGCTTAGTCATTGGACAGCAAGAAGAAGTAGAACAACATGAAGGCGAATCTATTTGAAGATTGCATCTGAGGTGAATCTGTTTATAGAGATAATTGATTGAACAACCTAACAGTTGAGCCACCAGTTGGAGTGCAAAGGCATCTAACCCATCCAACAGACTTCAGTTCCCGGACATCAATAGGCTTGGGTGATTTCTATCTTCTTGGGTAGTAAATGTTCTGCTTTCATTCACACATCTAAAGATACACGTTCCTAGAACTAGAATGAACCAGCACTGAACGGTGGCCCAACTAAAAAAAAAAACTTTAAAAGAGGAAACATTGTCGTATTGCATAATTCCTGCCACTGATGTTATAGCTTCATGTTCTAGTGGCTCTCGTCTCAATAATCACCCGTCTTAGATGATGAATATGTAATTTTATATTCCAGGTAACACCAAATCGGACTATTCAGCTTTAGGTGTGAAGATATTGCATGCTACAACTAGGGTCCAAAATTTCAACCTGTATACAAGAATCCAAAGCATTTTAGACAACCCATTAAGTACCTCAAACCAAAATGCATACCCGCTTACCTTAACCTGCACCGGGGAATTTCTGAGCAGTCTGAACTCTAAAGGGATCAATAAACAACAAAGGCGCCTAAGTCTGAGTGGTTTTCCCACTTATAGATCACCAGCAAAGTCTCCTTACCATTTGAACAACTAATACCCCGTTTCTGGATTACCGTAGAAATTTTCTGCCTCTTAAATTTCCCAACAGACGAAGTAATACTACAATGCAAAATGGAAAGGAAACAGGACCATACTGAAATAATTGTGCACCAATCAGTCAGAAAACACTAAAGTTCAACCGCATGGTTACTAAGATATATTGAACCAAGAAAATAGAATAGAATCCCACTTCCTACATTGCCAGTTTTCTGAATCAAATAGTACCATAAAAGTCCGCAAAATCTTCAAACAGTGCAAACTATAAACTTATAGCACCAAAAATGGGTCCTCAAGTCAAGGCAGGTATAGAGGAAGTTAATATTGACAGTAAATTAAAATAGAAAACTCAGAAAATCAAACTCTGAGCTGACTAAAAATCTAAACATATGACATTTATCCTTTAGAGGTTTAGTCTTCTCCTCGGAAAAGACAAATTTTACCATTCGACCATATCCACAATTTTTTTGTTCTTGATACGCAATATGTGTGGTAATGATAGGCACATTATTATACTTAATACTCGAGCCCCGAAGAAGCAACCACGAGATCAACCCCCTAAATTTCAAGAGAATGTGAAGCTTATGAGCGAAGAATATCAAAAAACACATTTGCAGAGCACCAAACTAATTATACTAAAATAGGCAATGTTTTTCAGACTACAATAGCCTTCATCGCACCTATAATGACAGTAGAGTACTACTTTCGTATTCATCATAAGTAATATGAATATGGTGTATCTTGTTCAACATTTTTCAATTCCATCTACAAATCATACAGTAAAAAATCATTGAGCAAAAAGAATAAAATAGGTGTTAGAGAGTACCTGACAGTACTTCGGGGCCAGGCATGTCCTAATTTGGTGTTGGCGTTTGTTTGCAGCGCAACTCACGCTATCCATCCTAAGTAGGAGCCATGGTGCACCTATTAGCATAAAAGAATAATATAGGTATTGAACTGTGCAATAACTTACTAAGAGTAAGACAGATATGGCCATAATCAACACTATGGAGCAACCAAATAATCAGGCATAAATATGATATGCATAAAAGGGAGTAAAGAAACACAAGTCATATTCAGAGCAGCACTACTCGCAAATAACAATATACGGAAGCAGCCATATGTGCACAACAGAAGCATAAGAGTAATGCGGTTATCTATCATCACATAACTCAACCATGTGTACACAATAGAAAGAAAGTTTTCGTTTCAACTTGTAAACCGACGTATACCCCTCGGAAGTGGTAGAAGTGAATTCCAAAGAAGATGTCTTATGAAACAGCTATGTCACAGGAATGGAGTTGGCCCCAAGCATTCTTCATATCATTTTCTACCACAGTTTTCTCTAAGTCCACAGAGTTCAGTTGCACCCACTGGAATGCAAGTTAACTTTCAAGGGATAAACAGGAAGCAGTATTAAACACCCAATAATAAACCCCCATTGCTCATATAGCTAACAAAATGAGTACTAAACTTTAAAACCCATTAAAGGGATAGAAAGGAAGCAGACCTTACTCACGTAGTATCAACTCTGTTTTCAGTTGAAAAACTGAAAAATATGAAGCCATTCAGATGCCTATACCCATTAAAGTGAAAAAACTTTTGATCAAGAGGAACCCAATGTATGATGTTTGACATTCTATTGAATGGACCTAGAGCAGAACACTCTCAACGGGTCAAGGTACAACATACCAAAAGTTACAAACCATCAAAAAAGTGTACTTAGTCCTCCAACTATTGAATCAGATTCTACGTTGTCCTTTATTCTAACTTCTGTTAAGTTTGTAAACGGAAAAATCCACTCCACCACCAATGCAAGGGCAGAAATGTCATTCCCCTCAATCCAAGAATTGGCACCATCCCTTCCCCTAACAAAACAGAAAAAACAGAGAACACCACCACCGCTAATGAGCACCCTATTTCCCCTGACCTCCATCCCCTCCCCATACCTCCCTCCCCTCCCCATAACTCCTTCCCTTCCCTTGAACCCAAATGCAACAAATTCTAGAGCTATAAAGTGTATTTGTTATGTGCAAAATGTGAACCCGAAAGGATGAGAACAGTCTTATAGCTCCTTTTCTCTCTGATTCTATGCAAATGTTAACCCAAAATTGAGTGCAAAACAGACTCAAAACTGAAAACTAAGTGCATACTGATATGTGGCAACTGTGTATAACCTGTGACTTAGAACAGACTCAAAACTGAGTGCAGAAACTAAAATGATGCTTCATCTCAAGTCACAAACTTAACTGAACTGAAGTCATGAAAGCAAAAAACTGCAGCAGCAGCACCACATTCGTAACAGTTACTAAATTGAACTGAAAATGGAAATGCAGATTCACATTAAACTGAACAAGACAGATTCCCACAGATTAGGTCAAGTGCAGATTCAACTGCTATTAGTTACAAAAAAAATAGACCACATTATGGTTCTGCTATTAGTTACAAAAAAACATACCACATTATGGAGCTGCTGACCAAGTAAACAATCCATCGAAGTACCACCCCGAGGGAAAATGGAACATGGTCATTACGCAAGCCTCAAAACCATTGGAAACACCATAAATCAATCTTGGAAGACCAACCACCCTGTGAAAGGGTACAACCCTTTGAGGCAAAGATCCATCTTTGAGGAACAAGAATCCTATGTTATCAACTTTGTAAGGATTTCTTGATTTATATTTTATACAGCCTAAAACGTAATCTCCGAGGCAAGACAATCAGTTCTTTTCTATTTAACTCTCTTTTCGTTTGAAAATCATAAAAAAATTGTTCCCCCACCAAAGGAGCCAAGCTCATTTACACATAATTCAGTCAATAGCATGTTTGCAAGCGATGGAAATCATTTCATAAGTACAATGGCTAGGATAGGTTGAAGAGAATTACCACAAACTGATTCTTGTGTGAGCTTGTGCATCTGTTGCATCTATAGGAAATCAATCTTGGATATTCTAACTTTGACAATCACTTCATTGATCAGTAGCTCTTTGATTGGGCATAAGTATAGTAGAGCCCATATATATCTTCTACACATAACAGATAATGAACATGTTTAGCAAGAAAAAAAAAATACTCTTTTCTAATTAGAAAACCACCCAAGCTGACTTCATTCGAATTCATATAAATCAGCCAATCAGAACTTCATTAACAGGAACTATGAAATCAACAATATACTAATATAGTTCATTGAGGCATATCTACAAACACAAGGAAGTCCTTGTAACCAAAAAAAAAAACACATTAGCCGGACTATGATGGACACAGATAGCACTAATAACTCATCTTGTTATAGTTTATTAAACCCATGACTCGATTCCATTTCCTAATAATCCTAACCAATACACCAAAGACCCAATCGATTCCATTCCCTTTAGATGATAAACAGCACATATAACCTGAGAGAGAAATAGGTATAAGTTGTTGCTCTCGTTCAAACGAAAATATCGCGAAATCTTGGCAGAAATTGTGAAGCTACTTCAAAATTATTAGCAAAGCTATGTCAAAGTGCACAATACGATGTTCACCATCTTGCTCTGAAGTGTTTTCTCTCCAAAACTCTTACTTTCTGTTTCAATAGAAGCCAATCAACTAACTCATATGCAGAAAACTTCTTATATTCACCAATACGAGGTCATTAGTCATAAATAGCAAGGGAATTTTTCAGTATTTCTCTTTCTTTTTGTTAAAAATTCCTTTTGCAAGAATCATTAGACCACCAAAAACCTAAACAAAAGCCCCAATACAGTATCAATTACAAATATAGAATTTCGAGAAAAATAGAGAATTGTTTGGAATGAGTCAACACAAAAGCCCCAATATTTTTTTGGAATGAAAACGGATACTCCGATAAATAAAATCCAAACCCTCTAAGTGCATTATCTGTGCAAATCCTTAGATGGTTATCACAAACTAATACTTGCCGATTAAAACCCTAGCCTTGTATTTGGGCAACAACTGAATGAAAAAAATCAAATCAAACCTGGTAAGGACTCTCCGAGCAATGAATTTTTGCTTCAACTGGTGCAATATTACCGAATATTGCTTTGATTCTCCTTGACTATGGAATGAGGAAGCAGAAGTATGAAGAAGATGAGGCGATTAGTAAGAAACAGATGTTAATCGGTCAGAAATTAAGAGAAATAGAGAACAAGGGACAAACCTGTTCCTCTCGATTAAAACCATAGAATACCTAAAAGATCGATCCATTAGAAACCATCACCAGTTCGCACAGAAATCTTGTAGCAACTCGAACGAAACAATTGGCAGACATGGCGCCTATAGTTCTGGTGGAACCGATTGAAATTTTCAGGAAGGGCAGAGTGCGATTTTGGGGGCAACGATTGGCGCTTATAATTTTGGGGGAAGTGTGGAACGCTGTTTTTCATTTTGGAAAAGAGTGGAACGCTATTGAAGACTTCTGGAACCCTATAATAAATTAGGGCGCGAGGGTTTCCTTTAAACCTAATGGCTGAACGCTATAATTTCCTCTCTACAATAGCATTTAAAATAAGACGCTATAAACTTTTGCTATTAAAAGCGGAATTTGTTGTAGTGTTTTGAACTTCCTCCACTCCAAACACCAAAGCCCTCCTTTTATCTTTGGCTACAGAAACCGAAACAGACTAAGCCAGGAAGGTAGCTGAACGTCCATGCATCAAATGACTCAAATCTAGGAAAACAAAGAAAACACACGCACAAGAAAGGTATGAAGAGACAATGTGTATGTAAACGACACTAGAGTATACTGAAGCGTAGGCTGATTCTTACATCTTTCTCCGGTTAGTTCGTGGAGTCAATACATAAGCATATAAGCCTCCAAAATTCCAAAAGTGACATGTTCCTTGGAATCATAAACCTCTTTAGAGCCTTTGAAGCATAATTATTCAGCAGTTAGGGTAGTTTCCCAAAAGTTCTAAAAATGCTAAAAGTGCTAGATGGGCTTTTTTTCTTAGTATTTTGCAAAGGAAAAAAGCACCTTTAGTGATGAAAAAAAGACTTTTAGTACTTTTAGCCAAAATGGGAAACTACCCCTTAATCTGGTCCCTAGTTGACTAGTCAAATACCTAACATACAACTGATTGCCAATCATCTCTAACACTTCAAACTAGATGACCAAAATTTGATGTTGTAGATTCAGGCTCTTGCTCATCCTTCCTTTGTTTCTTTACGCTCCTTATAAAGAGTATCCACTTCACTGCTGCAGACCGCTACAGAGAAGAATTCCCAAAGCTTGACACAACAAAGGAAAATAGAATAATAAAAAATAATTCACCATTCGATGTCAGGGCAGCAAAAATGAGATGTTGAACTGCTTATCTTGAATTGCCATGATGCTTGCTACACCGTTTCATAATTAATAGATCGATAAGATAAAAGATTATATCATCAGTCATTTTTCTTTTTCTTTTTTGGAAAATTATCTTCTTGATGTGATTATGAATATACTTTGTAATCATTTTGCTTTTAATAATGCATGAGATGCAGAAACTAACGAAAACAAAACCCAATCACATGAGACACCTCATGCGAGCTACGTCCACAGTCGTTGCAACAGTTTAACTATCACGAAATAGAGAATACAATGCATAGGAGTTCGACAATCACTGCAATACAGTTTTATTCGCACGACACATAGCTTAATGTACAGTAATACCAGGGTGAAGACTCCATAAGTATCAACAATACCAGCTTGAACTTGTTCATGAAGGCGAATTAAAAGTGTAGAAGTTTGGATCCATATTCAACACGTCCATCCTTAGAGGTCTCTTGACAGCAATACAGATTAGACAGCTCTACAACTAGGTTTACTCATGCGAAAACAATATTTTTTTTTACCCAAAAAAACTGCATAGACTGCATTCCTATGAGCAGACAATTAAGAAATCCATCAGTATTGAGACTTGAGATGGCCAAGTTGGTCAAGCATACCAGGCTATGGCCTAGAGGCCTAGAGGCTATGTGTTCAGAAAATAAATAAATGAAGACATTTCTTTGATTAGCCTATGGAGATGACTGGCGGCATATTTCTCACCAGCAGCAATAAGTTATGACAGCTCCGATATTACTAAGTATAGAAGTTCATGGAGGACCATTTGAAATTTCTTCACATTATGCACTAAAACGCAGACACAAGATAGCAGGAAAAACTATCACCACATAAGTCAGTGCAGCTGCCAAGAGTAATCCACAGATACCCATACACGCAGCAAAAAATTTAAGCCATTAATCCAAATATGCAGAGATGAACAATAAAGCAAAGATGCATCTTATGATGTGTCAACCGAACCAGTAATAAACCAACTCTTAAGTATCCGAACATAAAGGAGGATGACTGCCAATACATGTAACATGCATAGAATGTCTGCAAATAAGTAGGTGTCTTAAACTATGTCGACAGCAACTTCACTTCCCGATATAGTGTGAACTACTAGCACACTTTGAATCTGTTATCCCTTATTCCGATCATTGTACTAAGTCATTTAAGTGTTACAATAGTATGAAACTTCCCAAGGTTTCAAATTCATCCCCTGCTATGTTTCTACAATAACTAACTAACTATCAATTACGATATGAAATTTGATCTAGTCATTCCCATCCAAAATGCACCAAACAATTTGAATTAAAAACTATCGTCAAAACGTGTAACACAAATCATCACAACTAAATTTCATTCAAATATATATCTTCTAACATAATAGTCAACAAGAAAAAAATTCCCTGGTATTACATGGAAAAAATTACCACAATCGCCACCGCCAAAAAAGACCTCTAAGCCATTCTTCCCTCCAAATCAAAAACTCAATCACTAATCAACAACAACTGACAAAATCAACGATGCCCCAAACCCGTGTCTAATCCTCTCCTTCGATTCTCCTCCGCTTCTTCTCCTTTTTCAAACTACTCTCCTCGCTCTTCCTCCTCTTCTTATGCCTCTTGCCCTCGCTACCTTCGTTCTCTTCTTGCTTCACCGTTTCTCCATCTAATGTACTACCCTCATGCTCAGGTTTTCTCGCCTTGAGGTCTTTGTGGAGCTGAACCAGCTCGTCGAACGAGGCCGAAGCGCGCCTCAGGTACGAGGACACTGCTTGGGAAGCTCCGGTCTCGGCGTGGACGAACTTGGATAGGACTTTGGATGCTTTGGATAGGGACATTTCCTTCGTTGATGTAATTTTCCCTGATGTGGATTTCATAGTAGTACAGTGGCACTGGGTAGAAGCCTGTAAAGCAACCGCTCCGGGACCCCAAAAAATCAACGAGCAGGTCGTCTAGAGAGAGGAGACGAACACACACAGAGAGAGAGAGAGAGAGAGAGAGAGAGAGAGAGAATCACAAATTAGGGTTGATGGAGCCGCGGCCGATGAATCACAGAGGAGACGAACACACACCGAGTCTTCTTGTTGGCGGAGCCGCGGCCGATGAATCACAAATTAGGGTTGGAGCGTATTTAGGGGTACTTACAATTTGCAGGTTTTGACCCTCTGAGTTTTGAAGATTACATGTTTAACCCACAAACAAACTTGGGAAAAAAGGGCGCTGCTATTCGCAGCCCTCTATTTACTCTCATAGCCCGTTAAAAATTTTCAATTATACTCGACGGTTAGTTACTGAAATTGAGATATATTTTCAGCATCCAATTACAGAAATATAATATTTTTTTCAACAGATATTTATCGAAAATGCATGTTCGACAGTTGTTTACCGAAAGTTGAACATATTTTCGACATGTAGTTACCGAAATATAATATTGTTTTCAACAGCAATTTACCGAAATGTTATTTATGATTTTTAACAACCATTTACCGAAATATAATGGATTACGGGAGAAAATAAAGGATTGCGAATAGCGGCGTCCGGGAAAAATCTATCTAGTGTCAATAATTTCCAGGTAAATTACACTGACCTTCCCTGATGGAGAATGGATGCAATATATCGACAAATATTTTATAGTAATTTATTCTCTATTTTTTTTCACTTTTTGAAGAATTATAGAGGAACTCATTGTCCTTTTTAGAGATTTCGTCTCCGGAATGAAACTGTGATATTCATATTTAAAGACCACATTTCCTAAAAAAAAAAACGACGATGAGTTCTTCAAAATTCTCCCAAAAAGTACAAGAAGTACAGAAAATACTATCTCCGTCCCAAAATGTTTGTTCGGTCCGCAAAATAAGGACTAAAAAATAATGCATTTCTTTCAAGTAAAAATCCAAATATTTTTCATAAATTAAAAGAACTAATTGATATTTAGTGAATTGTTGAAAAAAATTTAAATTCTTCTTGCAAAAATTGTATTATTTTTACGTTTTCGTTTTGCGGACCGGACAAACATTATGGGACTGAGAAAGTATGAGATAAGTCACAGAATCTCTCTTCAATATGTCACATCCATTTCCCATTTTGAAAAAATTGAGATGGATTGAAGATGCTCAAAGGGTATTAAATTTGATGCATAAGAACTTTAGCAAAACAAGATCTTATCTAATTTGTGGATTTTATACGAGACAACTAAAACAATTATTTTAAGCTTATTGAATGACTCGGAGGTGCGCCCTACACGACCATTGGAATGGTATGGAAGGGAGAAGGAAAATTTTAAGGGCCGAGTTATTTGCAACCACAAATTTTCTATACTTAGCATGTTCTATGCCTAACCCACAAATCTTATAACAATTTCCTATATACAACCTAACAAATATCCATGAACTTTCCAAAATACCCTCCCTTTCACCCCTTCTCTCTCTCCTATTTTCTCTTCTACTTAACACCATCACCATCGCCTCACCCACCACCTCCATAAACTAGACTCCAATCCATGTTCGAAACTCCAAACCCTATTAGAAAATCAGTAAAATCAAAACCCTAGTAAACCAGATAAAGCAAAACCTCAAACCACCACCAACCAGACCTGCCATCACCGCCTCCTTTATACAGTAACACCACCTCCTTCAAATTTTTTCCAGACACGACCGACATAGTTGGATACAAATTCCCGGGAAAACTTTAGAGAATTTCATGTTTTAAAACTCAAAAATAATTACAAAATTCGGATTCTAATACCTGAAAATCTTAGACATATTTAGGTTTTGATTTTTGAATCGTTTTAGAAATAGATTCATACTTGAAAATCAATCCATCGTGCATTACCAAAATGCGCGATGTTAATTGCGCATGTACGGCTGCGCTTTACAAAGAACGACCAAGCTGGAGGCGGTTGGAGAGGATGAGGTCAGGGTCGGAGAGGTCACATACCAGAATGAAAGAAGCCTTCGAAGACCTCAAAATACTAAAGGAAATTGAGGGGATCTTGCCATAGCGGGGGTCGGGTTTTTCGGAAGTAGGAATCGTCTCGCCGATCGTGGGTGGGCCAGAGGGAGGTAGATTGGGAGAAGTGGTGTTGTGTGGCCGGTTGATGGTGGAATGTGGGAGGTGGGATGGAGGGAGGAAGATGATTGGTGGGGGTGGGGTGTATGTTTGCGGTTGTACTTCATAATAGTATGGGTATTTTTCGTTCATTTTTTTAAAGGCATTTTTGTCCGAAAAGTGATTAATTTTGGAATAGGCTCTATATAGAAAGATTGTGGTTACAATTAGCTCGGCCCAATTTTAAAGTCAATTATTCTAGGATCACACTCAAAACATACACCCATGTATACACCCACACACACATGTGTGCGTGTGTATATGGGTGTGTTGGGAAAAAATTTGAAAAAAGATTTAGCTCCGAAGTTTTGATCCTTACCGGCACGTACCACTTACAAAAATGCTGCAAACACAACAACAAGTCATACAACTGCTGACGTCATGCTGACGTCATCACAAAACGACGGCGTTTTGATAATTAAAAAAAAAAAAAAAAAAAGGAAGTCGCGGAACAGTGCTTTCCCTTTCCCCTCCCCTTCCTCCCTTCTCACGATCAAAATACAGACCAGAGAAAAGAAGAATACAGACCAGAGAAGAAGAGACGGGCTCCGACCACCACCACCACCAGCGACCATCACCCAACCCCAGCGCTCCCCCATAGCCGGCAACCGCCACCACCACCGGCTTCTGGGCACCCGACGCTGTTACCTCCACCACGAGGTCTCTCTCTCTCTCCCTCCCTTTCTCTCTATCCTTGTTTCAGATAGGATATGACAATACCTTCATCCATTTCCTTTCCAGGTTTTCAAAGCCCTTATTTTAGAAAAGCCCTAATTTTCGAGCAACCCTAATATCAGAGCAAAGGATTTTTTTGAAAAATTAGGGCAAACTGATTTGTATTAAAATCAAAGACGTCTCAGGAAGAAACACAAAATGGGGAAGATTAGTAGGAAAAAATGAGTGATTTATAAATTCGAGATTTTTACCTCTTCAAGTTTCATTCGATTCGATTTTGTTGGAGAAAGTGTAACAACGGTCTCGAGAGAGAGAACACCTTCGCGGTGGAGGTAACAGCGCCGGGATACCCAGAGGCCGCTCACCTCTTATCTGTATTCTGATTGTGAAAAGGGGAAGAGCGACTGATTTGTTCCGCGACCTTTTTTTTCTTTTTTAAAAAAATTATCAGAACGACGTCGTTTTCAGCTGACGTCAGCATGACGTCAGCGGTTGTGGGGGAATTGTTGTGTTCGTAGCATTTTCCTACTACTTATGTGCTTGCAGCGACCACAAATCCACCGCCATTATTCGTGCCATCCTCTCCGTTATAAATTACTTATTAAAGAGAATGGCAAAAACCTTTATAGGGTTTACCGCGATTCGACCGTTCATATCTCCTCCTCTCTCCTCCCCCCACCGTCTTTCTCTCTCTCCGACCATTCCGCCGTTCAACTAGCAGGGCCCCTAAACTCTGCTTATTTGCCTCTGTAGGCTCTACAACATCAAGTATATTTACACCGCCTCTTTGTTTTAGATAACAGATTTCCGACCGAAGATGGCGAAGAAGCCACAGGACGGCATTCAGTTCACAAAGCAGCCCTACATCGAGGACGTCGGGCCTCGTAAAATGTGAGCTCCATTCCCATTCACAAAAGAGTTCTACTTTTTTTTTCCAGTTTCGGTAATAGTATTTTTTTTGTTTTTTGATTCGCGAAAGTTCGTATTGTTAGAATAGTTAGATTAACATAGAATAGGAGTTGAACTCCTCTTCTTGGCACCTAAGTGCAACTGTGCAACGCTGATGCCGTTGGGCCAAAGGCCTCTCGACAGTTTCGGTATTAGTAGTTCAAGTAGAAACAGTTTCGTAAATTGATTTTTTGCCTTCTGGTTTATTGCACATATGCAGAAAGAGCATTCAGTTCTCCATGTTTTCGGAATCCGACATCTTCAAGTGCGCCGAGGTTGAAGTGCATCTTGGCCGCTACTACGACGATCAAAGATTGCCATTTCAACATGGCTTGCTGGACCCTCGCATGGTACTATTTCCCTCTGCATTTATGTGAAAAATTTGGTATGTTGTATTAGTAGTCGCTATTGGTGCATGATTTAGTGTATGCAATAATGATTTAACTGATGACTCGATGGTAATTTGCTTATGAAGTTGTGATTGTTGCTGATTGGATGTTAATTACCATGACATTCTTTAAAAGCAAAGGTTGAGCAAGGCGGTTAAAAGGATTCGACATGCTTCATCGGGTTGATAGGTTTTTGGTGGAACTATAACTCTATGGTAAGGTTTAGAAGGGAAATAGGTTTAGTTCTTTGAGAATGTGGAATGTGCAAACAACTGAGTTTATAGAAGTAGTGAGTGTTTTCATTATTCGGCTCAGAGTTTTGAGAGAAATAGTTTAATTTATTTCACGGGTTTTCCATTTTCCATTGAGGAAATGTTGAATTCTCTCATCCATGCCACGGTGGGCCGGGAAGTAGCAAGGAGGAGGGAGACATGGATTTTGATGCTCGTATGCCTAATTTGGACATTTTAGGGAACATAGTAGGTTTTTATGGATATGATGAACCAACACATGGAATGTTCAGTTTGTCGGGGCATGGGGGTTGGCCCAGCTTGGAACAAATTTCTATTTTGTGGGTAATGGTGCTTTTATTCTTTGCATCTTATGAGCCTGTTGGTCTAGGTTCTTGTTGATGCACTTGGGCTACATCCCCTTGATGCTTTCCTAATACAATTACATTAATGAAAGGCTGCCGGCGTTCTACGTTTCTCATAACTCGATGTAAGTGGGAACCTTTTGCACTGGGCACCACGTTTTTGATCACGTATTCAAGAAACTGGTCTTTAAGACCACATATTTGATTTTACATCTTGTATGTCTATGGACTAAGAATTTGTATACCCCTGCCACTTTGTTTGTTGCTTGGCCAACTCCTTTATCATTAAGCAATTCCATTTTTGAACTGAACTCTTTGCCTTCTTTCTTAATGCTGTGATCTGAAGTGCCCATGACACTGCGCAAGAAGAAAACAATACAGCTGTTAAACGACGTTAACTCCTTCCTAGATTTTTCTAGAAATGAACCCCTTTTTGCTTAACCATTATTGTTGGGAGTGACTAGCAACTCTTCCATAAGATACTGAGATCCCACTCATGCAATGGTGGGGCACTAGAAAGGATAATAGTCTGAATGTAAAACTATATTGCATACATGTACTCAAGTATGTTCCCTTCTTTGAGGAATTGGCTTCAAAATCATTTTCTATCAGAATTCCATCTACCTTATGTGTTATGACTATCGGTTCGCAGTATTTGGGGAGGAAGATTTTGAAGGTGCTTTTCTTTGTGGTTTCAGGGGCCACCAAACAAGAACAGTGTTTGTGCAACTTGCCATGGGAATTTTAAGGATTGTCCTGGGCACTATGGATACTTGGCTCTTGCCCTCCCCGTATATAACGTTGGCTATCTGAATACTATTGTGGACATCTTGAAGTGCATTTGCAAGGTAGTGTATTGTTGAAGTATGCTTTGAATTGAGTTTCTATATATTTCCTACTTTCAAACTATTGTCTAGTCAATATCCTTACAAGTTATTTCTTTTGCGTTTTCTAGGCATAGACCTTGTTGGCATACTTTTCTTTCTCATTCTAGATTGATAACATTTCTACTCAACTATGATATTGTGGGTATCGTTTGGGTAATCTTGCTGTAGGAGGCATTTAACTTGGGGTACTTTATTTTGGAATGGGGAAGTTTAAGTCAGAAAACAGTGCACACAGCTGCTCATCAACACAAGTCACTCCCACAAACGCATGAATGGAGATGTGTGTGCACATTATGGGCTGGTTCCGCTAACACATACTTAGAGACAAATTTTGACACAAAAAATCGGAGCTCCACGTGAATAATCGGAGCCGTTCAATTTGTTTAAAACATGTTTTCAAGAGTTCCCGTAAAAAAATCAACTCATTCAGATATCAGTAAGGACATGATCGATTCCTTTAGTTTTTATCATGTCAAATTTAGGGACATATACCGATCACCGATATCCGAATGAGTTGATTTTTTATGGAAACTTTTAAAAACTGGTTTTAAACATTGAACGGCTTAGATCATATATGTGGGACTCCAAAATGGGTTTCACCCAAGTTGAATGTCAAAATACGTGTCAAAGTATGTGTTAGGGGGAACTGGCCCCCATATATAGATATATAAACACAAACACACATACATATATAGATTAACTGATAAATAAATTTTGATAATTCAGGTAGGCAAGCAGATTAAAGTTTGGGTCGAGGAATTTTTGAAGTGCTTTAAACTGCCCGACCCATGGACTTTAATTTGTTCCGAGTTATGGAACATATATTCCTTGTTAATTTCCAAAGAGTAGTCTTATAATCAGTATCCCTACTTTAATGCCAAATTATAGATTGACACTGTGATTAGTATATACCATACGATGAATTCGTAATTACCTTCTTATGTTTTGTGGCCACTCTTGAATGGGTCTTGCTAACACCGCCGAATGGGTGTTGGACCTGGTGGTTAAGTTACAGGTGACAACGAATTCTTTAGCATTCCAATACTCATTTCATTAATTCTTAAGACACTGTAGCATTTATATATACACTTGTTATACACATATATAGAGACTGACTACAACCCAGTGGGTGGTGGTTAGAATTTTCCTTTTGTGACTATTTTATGGAACCAATATATCGTTTCTCAAAAGTTCCTACATATGCCATGCACGCGCAGAACACCAGTGCATTGTCATGGTCTGATTTTATCTGTGGCCAGATAATAATTAATTTCCCCCTGCCAGAAACCTGGTCACATTCTCCCTATAGTACGGCCACACTCCAAGTAAAAGAGGCACACATTCACAAGAAGACCTGAAACAATATTTCCTTTCGCTTGAACAACGTACTAAACAATGTAACTGAAGGATGTTACTTTTCTTTTACTAATTAGATGCTTTGCCAATGATCCTTGCCTTGGAAAGTGTTTCGGTCTGAACAAACTGGTCATATGAGTTCTAAATATTTCAGTTTTTCTTCTTTTATTGTTGAACAGTCTTGCTCCCGTGTACTCTTGCCGGAGAAAGAGCGTGTGGAGTTTTTGAAGAAGATTAGAAACCCCAAGTTGGAACCCCTAAGGAAGAGTGAGATTTTGAAAAGGATCGTGAAAAGGTGTAATAGCATGGCAAGTAGTAGGAAGGCGGTGAAGTGTTCAAGATGCGGATATATTAACGGTTTGAGTTTTTATGCCTTTCTATGCACCTACGAGTGTGGGTAAAATGTTGGTCATCCTCTTTGTAAAAGATGAATCCACTTGTATTATTTTCAGCATATCATTTCTTGATACTCACTTATCATCTGACATATCTTGGACTTGTGACTTCTTGTGCCATACTCTTTGAGTGTATACTTCTCTTTGTATTGCAGGTCTTGTTACCAATTTATGCAACCTTACATGTCTTGGTTATGTTTGGTAGATAGGGATTGAAATCCATTGACATCCATGCATATAGCTTGGTGTTGATGCACTTGTTTATGTTGTGTGAAGTCTGTGGACTGAGGTACAGGTCTTGGGTGCGTGTATGTGTTTTGAAATCCATTAGACATCCATACCTGTAGCTTGGTGTCAATGTTCCGTGGCCTGAGGTGCTGGTGTCTGGTGCATGTATGTGTCTAACTATTGGATCGATCGGAGAAGAGTCGCCAGAGGTCGGTGAGGGTTGTAGTGGAAGTTTCGGTCACTGGGTAAGGGATATTGGGGACTTACAAGCACTGGGTCAATGATGTTTAAGGGTTTCAAGAGGTTTCAGGACTTCGATCTCACTTTTTTGGGTCTGGGGATGGCTCGATTTGGCTGTGGTGATTGAAAGGTGAGTCGGCTAGGGTTGGGACTGTGGTGGTTTAAGTCTGCAAGACCATGTTTCTGGATGAATGATGACAACGACAGTGGATGTGGTAGTGATGGGTGGCGGCGGCTTTACGGTTACGTAAGAAGGTTAGGGTGGTGATAGGTAAATTAGGGTTAGGTTAAGGGAGGCTTTGATACCTTGTTAAAGCATCCAATTCAAGACTGATTGGCAATGAGTGGAGAGGCCGCCCATGCTCATATACTAGTTTTGGAGAAGATAATTAACCAATGTGGGACAAACTCCAACAAAGGACACATCGGACTAATCATATTATCAATTTACTTCTGTTGTTTTCCTGGGTAAAATGGTTTTACATGATAGATTCGACAATTTCATGCATGATTTGGTATTTCTATGCATAATTATACAGAGATGCTGGTTGGTGGATGTCCAAACATTTATGGCTGAATAGTAAGGTGTCAAGTCTGACACGGTACTGTTCATACAGAAGTGTCCATGCAACCTAGTTGTGCAATTGAGCTTAAGAAATTGCAAAAAAATATCTTGAGTAATTATTTGTTTTATTATTCTTTTACTTCAATTAAAAAGGAATTTTTTTTTGAATGATGAGGTGCCGGTGCTTGTCATGGTAATGTATTGAGCTAGATATTTTACTAGTTTAACCTTTGAGTCTGCAACTCGAGTTCTGATGAGATAAACCTGCTCTCTCTCTCTCTCTCTCTCTCTCTCTCTCTCTGGGCATTCCTTGTCAATCTGTAATTGGTTTTCCAAATGATCAGATTGAAACTATTTTTCTTTCTTTGGTTCACCCTAACCAACAAAAGCTATGTACTTCTCTACTCCTCTAATTTGCTAGAAATGTTAAAGTAGTCTTCTCAGATTGTTGTGGACAGTATTGTTGAATGTTGTAGTTGTGCATCGAATGAGGTAAGTTGAAGGATCTTACCTGTTGGAACATCTCTCTTAAACATTTCCACGGTGACTTAAATGGACTTTGAGTTGTTCTTTTCTGTTAGCATGCCCTTACTTTTGGTCATTTACCAGGAATTTGCAATATAAGGGCTTGTTGTTTTAGTAAACTTAGACATTGAGAACTTATCTTTTCTTCTTATGCGTTCAGGAATGGTGAAAAAGGCTACCGGTAATAGTACGTTGGGGGTCAATGTTGATCGTTCTCCAATTGTTGAAAATGGTTTAGAAGAATGCAGATCAGCTATTTCTCACACAAAAGAGTCCAGGGCATCCATTAGCATGGGAAACATGCTAAACCCAGATAGAGTCCTGTCCCTTTTTAAGAAGATGCTGGATGAGGTAAAGTTTGTGTTTATTGGTGATGTTTTAGTATTCATAAGTATTGGCTTATATCCTTGTGCTTTATGCACGTTTAGTGAGGGATAGGGAATTCTAACTGTCTGAGACCGTTTTAGTCCCTGTATTTTCTTTTGCATATGTTTTTGTTACATCTGTTTCATTTCTTTTTGTGATGCAGGATTGCGAGTTGCTTTATTTGAGTGATAGACCTGAGAACCTTGTTCTAAGGAATATCGCAGTGCCACCTTTAGCTCTTCGTCCTTCTGTTTTTGTTGACGGTGGAACACGGAGGTTGTCACACACTTCAGTTTACTTATATCCTCTGCTTTTCTCATTGCTTTTTTTTTTTTTCCCTTTTCCGCATCCCTTCCATTGTTTGTTTATTTTTATTTTTATTTGTGCTCCCTATTTCCACAATTGTATCGCATTTGATGGCACTGGTGGGTGTATTTCAATAATGTTCAACATTTTCCCATATACCTTGTTACAGCAACGAAAGTGACATCACAGAGAGGTTAAAACGGATTATTCAAGCAAATGCTATCCTACAGCAGGAATTATCAGACATAATCTCCACTACGAGAAATTCGGTATGCTACGATTTTGAGCTGTTACTTTTCCCCCTATGGTTTTTGTTCTTAGATTTTTATTATTCCTTTGATATATACCTCACACTAATTGTGCATATTGAATATTCCAACACTGGTGGTTCTTGTGTTTAATTCCAAGTAAGATAATGCATCAGATAGTTTGTTGATATTACTCCAAGCATATTCGCAAACTTTTTTTTTTTTGGCAATTTAAGTACTTAACTCCATTTTTTTGGTTTTTTTTAATCTCATGATGGAGCTAGGATTTTTCATGCTGTTTTTCTTGGGGATTGAGGAAATAAAATTTTGAAGATACAATTTTTTCATTCTGTCTTTCGGGATTTGTTTTTCTTCGACTTTGATGAAAACTCCTGCAAAGGCTGCAATGCATGATTTGTCTGATGATTCGCTAATTCATGGGCGTGCCCTATCTTGCCTCATTTTGCGGTTCCATTAGTAAGTTTGGTCTGTCATATCAACTGCAACTGGAAGTGCACTTCTTATAATCCGTTGGTTGGACCCTCGTCAAACTGACTGGAAAATGAGTTGTAATTGTCTTTTGTGTTCCTTCTCATTTTGTGACTCTGAAATTTGTTGTCTAGCATTTGAATCTCCTCATTTGAATCAGATTTGTGTCTTGAAATAATCCTGGTAAGTAGTGCCGACCTCATAATCGTTTAATTAAATAAGGGTTGCCACCCTCTACTGGTGTTTGCAAACATCACAGCAAAAAAGGAAGAAGTAAAATAGATGGCTTGAATAGAGAAAACGGATGGTGAGATCCTCTCCACTTGCATGTTTTAAGTGTTCTTATGATTATGAGCAACTATTGAGAAGAAAAAAGAGGTGTCCTATATGCAACAACAAATTGCAGGTAGCACTTTTCGGTGGACACATGTTTGTTTGATGTAATATATATTTTGTAATTCGTTTTTAATTATGCTGATTGCTGACTATACTCTGTGTGCCTCTGTGGGCTCTGTTGTAGTGGTCTTTACCTCTGAATCATGTTCTCAAGAATTTATGCATTCAGTAGGCTTTATTTCTCTATCGCACCAATTCTTTGTATTGGAAACTTACGGCACGAACTGTGTTCAGAACGGTTGGGCTGAACTGCAAATGGAGGTTGCACAGTACATAAATAGTGATGTACGCGGTGGTGTCAATATGCAAGCTACAAAGCCTTTGAGTGGTTTTGTTCAGCGCCTAAAAGGGAAACAGGGACGTTTCCGAGGGAACTTGTCTGGAAAGCGTGTTGAGTATACTGGAAGGACCGTGATATCCCCTGATCCTAACCTGAAGATTACTGAGGTGAGACACTGCACTAGAGCAATGATTTTCGATAAGTAACTCTAGAGCAGTGATTTTCATGCTCCCCTATTTCATAAATGCTCTTGTTTGTTTTTTTTGTTGTTGTCATAGTTTGGAAAATTACATCAAGTCCTTTTTTGTCTTTTAGTGGACTTTTTAGTAACTTTTCCATCTAAAAGACCAAAAAAAAGTGGGCGTTCATAAAATTGTAGAGTGGATATCGTTGCCTATGTTTTTGATGTGCTTACCCTGTTTCCTTAACAGACTTATTGGGTCTCCAGGTTGCAATTCCTCTGTTAATGGCTCGGACCCTAACTTATCCGGAGCGTGTTTCCCATCACAATATAGAGAAGTTGAGGCAGTGTGTCCGGAATGGGCCAAATAAATACCCTGGTGCTAGGTTCCTCAGAACTGAGGGCGCCTTGGTGTAAGGATCATTATCATTCTTAACTTTGTCCTTGTTCTTTTATACTTGAATTGAAGCGAGTCCTCCTACTTCTATGCTGCAGGAATTTGATGGTCCCTGCTAGAAAGCGCCTTGCTGATGAATTGAAATTTGGTCAAATAGTTGACCGACATTTGGAAGATGGAGACATTGTTCTTTTTAACAGACAACCAAGCTTGCATCGGATGTCAATCATGTGCCATAGGGTGACTGCACTTACAACTTAAATCTATAGAAGATGTAATCATCGTGTTTGGGTATTTATACATTTCTTTCCATATAGGCAAGGATAATGCCTTGGCGTACTTTAAGATTCAATGAATCGGTTTGCAATCCATACAATGCTGATTTTGATGGTGATGAGATGAATTTGCATGTCCCACAAACAGAGGAGGCTCGCACGGAGGCTCTTATGCTGATGGGGGTAATTTCTTCGCTCTCACTGTTTTTGGTATCTGCCTTGTTCCGAGCTAATTATAGCTATGGGTTCCATTTTTCTATTTGCCTTGCTTTTTACCCCAAATATGGATGAATTATGCTAGATAATTCATTTTCTATGGTAAGAACTTGTGGATGCTATGTTTATCGTTAAGTTCGACATTTTTCTTGCATTTGCCAATGAGTACCTAAATTATTGTTTTCACAGAACCATTCAAAGTCTCTACCACTCTAAAATCTGTTATAAACTAATACAAAGAGCTAATCAATAACTCAGTTAAGAGCTTAAAATAGCAACTTTAAACACACACTTCCAACATGCTTATGTTTAACCTGAAATTGAAATAGGTACAAAAGAATTAATCATTGACTTGATTCTAATTCTGTGAAGCGAATAAACTATTTTTGTGAACTGCAAGTTTGTTAAGTTGTTGAAGGTAATAATGAAATAGTAAAAGTAGGATATGAACAGAAGAATTGTCCGCAGATTAAAGTAATTTGAGGAACTTAAAGATCGTTAGAACATGAATGCAAAGTAACAAGGGGAAAAAAGAATGAACAAATAGAGAAGTGGATGTGTGGCAAATATGGGAGGCGAATAAACAAAAATCGGGATATTAATTGGTACTAAGTGTCAATTGGTGGTTTCTGGTGGAATCGCATGAGACTTTGGTTCAGTATGTCTGAACTAGATGATGTATTGCTGTACACTGTTGTGTAGGTCTGTAGCAACTTTAATAAAGCAATCTCGTTAGGTTTATGTTTTTCTGCTCCATTTTGTGTACATTCTCCTTAAGGAATCAACTACTTATAAATTCTTTTGGCTGAAAATAACTTAGCCTTCTCCTTACATAGGATTCCTGTCTTAATGATGGAGTATTTCAAATATAGGATAGGTTTGGTGCTTAACTCTTGGCCGTAGTTATTAAGAAGAAACAGGTGTTTCTGTGCTCCCATTGTTGGGTGTTTCTGTGCTCCCATTGTTGTTGCATTGTTCTGAGCTGTTGTTCTTTTTGTCACTATTCTGAGGATGATTATCTCGCAGGTGCAAAACAACCTATGTACACCAAAAAATGGGGAGATTTTGGTTGCTTCCACACAAGATTTTTTGACGTCTTCCTTCCTCATAACAAGGAAAGACACATTTTATGACCGTGCTGCGTTTTCCCTCTTGTGTTCTTATATGGGGGATGGGATGGATCTTGTTGACTTGCCTACACCAGCATTAGTTAAGGTAAGAAAGAGGTGTTGCTCATAAATTGTATTGCTTGTTTTTAGATTCCAATTCTATTCTGCTTTGTTTTTCCACTTCAGCTCTGCTTGATTGTATCTACGTCCGTTTCTGTTGAAGTATCCAACTTAAAACCAATTCGGCCGCCTAGGCTCATATACTTACTCGATATGGGACAAGCTTGGCTTTCTTTTTATGCATATTTTGTATTGGCTTCTTTCTGACGTCAACGTATTTCTTGTTTTGCAGCCGATAGAGCTTTGGACTGGGAAACAATTATTTAGTGTTCTGTTGCGCCCACATGCAAATATGAGAGTTTATGTCAATCTCACCGTTAGGGAAAAGAATTATAGCAAGTCTGGAGAGACAATGTGTCCTAATGATGGGTTTGTTTATTTCCGTAATAGTGAGCTAATATGTGGGCAACTAGGGAAGGCTACTTTAGGTCAGCTTCCTTTAAAGTCCTTATTTATCTGCATGGCTCATAGATGTCTATTGTTGTTTTGGCTGCTTCCTGAAAAATCATGTTCTTTTTCTTGTGAAATATCAGTTTATCTGTGAGTACAGGATGGCAATTGTAAAATTTGTCATTAAATACGTCGAATTTTGCGTCTTGTATTGTACATATCAAATTGAAATAATGCCTTTGATTATTAATTTGTTCACATAACGAATGGGATTCGTTGATGAAGTATTATTTTTCTCTCTAATGCTTTTGAAAACAAAACGGGTTCCTCACTTCTGTTACCAGCGCTACTATATCTCTATTGACATGGAAAAATGATGATCAAGTTCTATGACTAGTACTCAAAGACTCATAGGCTAGTCAAATCCCACTCGACAAGATCCCCGAATGCTGTACTACAAATGACAGTTTTGATGTCAGTTGCATTTTTTTATGCAAGGAATTACCACAAATTTGAGTAATTATCCTTCTATAGTTTCATGGCTACTACTTGTTTTCTTTCGATTTGTAGCTTTTTGCGTGGTTACTTTGGGATTTGTCTATTTTGAGGGTTTCCATCCTAGATGGGAGCAAGGTTATGGTTTCAATCGGAGTCAGGTTCTCATAAGGTCCTTGCTTTGAATCGCAGAATCAATGTTCAGTGAGAGGATTTGTCACCCCACAGTAGGAGGTTCCTGTTGTTACAGTTGAAATTATTTCGGCAACAGTTCAGCTGTAGAAGTCTTTAGCTGTCTAAATTATGGATATTTCTATACCTTATATAAGTTATCTTCGGGGGTTTTTTTATTGGCCTAGGTTTCAACCTTTTCTCTTTCCTGATTCTATATGTGAACCTTTTGTCTTAGTTTGTACTTTACATGCATAAGTACTGTGGAGAATAATTCCATTACCTTGTTATCTTGATTGTTGTCATGGAAAATTGAAGTAGTTTCTTGAAATTTCCAGGAAACGGCAACAAGGATGGTCTTTACTCTATACTTCTTAGGGACTACAATGCATATGCCGCTGCAGCTTGCATGAATAAATTAGCAAAACTGAGGTATGTCCTAGAGCACGGTTTCTTATTAGCAATCACCTCTTCTGTGACAAGTTATCAATGGGAATTTGGCTCTTTCTGCCAATTTACGTTATTTACCTACTAAAACTGACCATGACTGACCTTTTACCTTATCACTTGACTCCTGTAATCAGCTTGTTGCTTAAAATGAGTTTTATGTATAAAGTTATTTAGTAGTGGTCAAGCTCGTGTGAGTTATAGATGTGCTCTTTAATTGTTAAAGCTTCTTATAGATCATGTAGATGAGTACATCTGTGAATTGATGCTTTTGAAATCTTCTATTCTGTAATTGTTTCGTACAATTGGGTGAGTTGCAGAACTTGTGATAGTAAAACGAACTACTGAACGTGAGATTCAAGACTATTCACCATCTGATCTTGAGTTTGTTTTGGGCACTGCGTGTTAGTTTTTCCACCAATTCTTTTTTATCTCTCTCTCTCTCTCACACACACACACTGTGTGTCTGAGTGCTGGTGTCCGCAAGTGTTCAATTTTTTCGCTGTTGTCACTGAAACCGTGTCCTCTACAATCCTTGCTTGTTTTGGTATCTGTTTCTCAGGGGCTGGTATCATCACTACTTGACCGTGTGAAGTTTGACACATTTCTTGCCTGATTAAGAACTTATGTTCCATTTGATTGTGATTCATTTATAATGCTACAAGATTGATAGTCGTCTATGTTAAACAGATTCCAACAAATAGCATAACTAGTTGAGTTCTAATTTTGCGTCTGTTTTCATGGTTTGCATGTTCCAGTGCTCGGTGGATTGGGAATCACGGGTTCTCAATTGGAATTGACGATGTCCAACCTGGAGGACGGTTGAATGAAAACAAAAGGGCTAGAATTTTGGAAGGGTACGGGAAATGTGATGAGCTCATACAGTCCTATAACAAAGGAATGCTGAAACTTCAACCTGGTTGTGATGCTGCTCAAACACTAGAAGCTCAGATAAGCAGTTTTTTAAATAATATTCGAGAAACGACTGCAAAAGTAAGGATATTTTTGGTTTGTATATTGCATTCTTCCCTATTTGAGTCTATGGTTATCTCTCTTTTAATTATTTTCTTTTTTCTGCAGGTTTGTATGGAAGAACTACATTGGAGGAATAGCCCCTTGATTATGTCACAGTGTGGTTCCAAAGGATCTCCTATCAATATAAGTCAGATGATTGCATGTGTTGGGCAGCAATCAGTAGGGGGTCGTCGCGCTCCGAATGGATTTATTGATAGAAGCCTTCCTCATTTCCCTAGAAAATCGAAGACCCCTGCTGTATGTTCTGTGCTGCTTTCATTTCGCTTCTGGTTCTATTTGAAGCTTTTTTAAATACTTCAATGTTGTACAAGTAATGCTTAAGGAAAATCATGAAGCAAATGATATGGTAATTGAGATTTTGACAAGTATCTTTCTGTACATTATCGTCTAGATAGCGTTACAGTTTTTTGCTTCGCTAAGCTAGGATGTGTCAGTACGAATTTTGCTGTGCCAAAACACTGATAACGCATATATGGAAACAGGAATTGAAGGTGATGTTGTATTGATAAAATAGACGACGCCATTCTAGAAAAAGAAAAGAAGAATACAGCGCAGAGGCTAAATATGTTCCCTAGGTAGTTGATTCCCCGTCATCTGGTTATTTTATTAATTTAAAACTCTCTTGATTTTGTTCTTAAATATGTTCCCTAGGTAGTTGATTCCCCCTTCTATGTCAATCCTAGCTCCATCTCTGGTTATGGGACAAATCCACTTTAATTAAACCCTGCTATTGATTCTTGTACTGGTTTTCGCTTGTACAAGGGCGCACAACCAACGGGTAATTGGTATGCTGCGCGATTCGGATAAAGCAACAGCATGGCATAGCTTCAAGAAAGAACAACAAAATTGTGTTGCCCCTTTGTACTTCTACTGTTTGGAGGACAATAATACCTGAAAATAAGTTGCTCTTGCAAACTATCTCGTTAAATTTATTCTTTGGTAGCTAGGTTCGTCTTTGTTCCCCCTAGGACTCAAAGGGAGAGAAAGTTCTCTGTCTCTGTGGTGATCCAAGAGATTAAGATATTTATTTTAATTTGGTATTATAGTGCCGTTATGCACTTCTATACCACCTCAGGATATATTTTGACGTTGAATATACTAAGTCAATTGCAGGATAAATGCAGTTAGAATTAAGGATGCATGTATTTTCAGTTGCATAACTGTTATCCAGTTTCCAGACATCAGAATTCATGCATTAACAGCATTATTTTTAATTTTAAACTGTAAATGCAGGCTAAAGGATTCGTTGCGAACTCATTCTACAGTGGTTTAACGGCTACTGAATTTTTCTTCCATACGATGGGAGGGCGAGAAGGTCTTGTGGATACAGCGGTATGGATGATTCTTTTACTTTAATTAGTTGCCGATTTGAATTGGAAGTGGGTCTGTCAAGTTATCTGTTGTCACAAAAGCTTAAGCTATTCGGAAATGTGCCCAGTAATATATCAAGCTTTCCACACCCTCCCTTATATGCAACTCCGTCTTCCACGTTGAGATGCCGTTGAGATGCAAGTGTGTATGTGTGTGTGTATATATATGAGTTTCCTTCTTATAAGGACCTCATTAATCCTGATCGAATTTCAATGATCCGAGCCGCTCAATGTGATCAGAACGTGATTTTAAGGGTTCCCGCGAGAAATCGTCATAAAAAAAAGACCGGGAAGGGCTTCATCCGAACAGTTCCAAATAGTTTTTTATTAAATGGTTAAAAAAAACTGTTCAAATCAAGCCATTTCCAGTCATTTTTTTTGACGATTTCTCGCGGGTACCCTTAAAATCACGTTTTGATCACATCAGTGATTTAAAAAGCGCGCGAAGCGAGCGCTATAGCGCGAGGCGCAGCGCAGCGCAAGGATTGCGCTTCAGAACTATGGGCTATAGCGCAGAACACAAAGGCGCAAGAAAGGCGCTGAAGCGCGCGCTATAGCGCAAGGCGCCAAGGCGCTGAGGCGCGCGCAGAACACAAAGGCGCAAGAAAGGCGCTGAAGCGCGCGCTATAGCGCAAGGCGCCAAGGCGCGCGCTTTTTGCTGTGAGGTAAAAATTAGTCTTACGTTTGCGATGTATTGAATAATTTCTTCCTTTAAATCGATGGGAGCCCTATTCGATCGACAAACCAGATCGAGCAATAGCCTCTTCGACGATTCAGAGTCTCGATGATCGGACCCAGCTTCTTCTTCTCTAGTGTCCCTCTCCCTCTCTGATTGTTGACTCCAAGTAACAACTTCTTCTTCCTCCTCCTCCTCCTCTTCCTCCTCCTCTCACCATCTCAAGTTTGCTTCCTCCTCCTCCTCCTCCTCTCACCTTCTTCTTCCTCATTTTCTTTCTATTTTCACCGATTGTCCAGGACTCCCTTTTCTTTTTTTCTTTTTTTCCAGTCACAACCCCCCCTTTTCTTTTCTTTTTTTCTTTTTTTTCAAGTAGTAGGACCCCACTTTGCTTTTTTTTTTTTTTTTTCACCTTTTTTTTTGTTTCCAGCTCTGTTTAAAGTATTTGTTCAGTTTGTTGTATTTATTTGTACTTGTTATTTGTAGATGACATCTGAAAATTCTAGTAATGCCTATGCATGCCTCTAGATTTTATTGTCTTTAATCCTTTTGTTATGTCTCTTAAGGCTAAACATTATTATGTTAGCTTTTCATGGATGATATGTTATGTTTAGTGTTTGGTACTTTCGTTTAACCATTGACATGTTATGTTTTATGACATTTGAAAGTTTTACAAGTGTTTATTTGTATTGAAAACTTGTTCTAATAAAATTTGCCTTGCGTAGAATTTTTTTTTTTTTTTTGCGCTTCGTGTCAATAAAGCGCGCGCCGCGCCTTGCGCTTTGTGCTAAAGCCCCAAGGGATCGTTGCGCCTCGGTGCGCCTTTCGCCATTTAAAACACTGGATCACATTGAGCGACTCGAATCATCGAAATCCGATCAGGAAAGGGGAGAAATGGGGAGGTCCGCATATAAGGTCCTCAACTTAAGGTCCTTCCCTGAAGATTTCTATATATATATATATATATATACAGAGAGAGAGAGAGAGAGAGAGAGAGGGCCTAATGCAAACTAAAACCTGAGCTTTGAAACTATGTTAAGCACTTAAGCTACCAATTGTTTAGGAAGTAGCCCGAGCAATGAATATCAAGTTTTTTTTTTTGATAAGTATGAAACCATTTTATAAAGCCCCAACCAAGCAAACTAGGTCAAGGAGACTCTCCTGACTATACAGCTATACTCCTTCAAAGGAGAATTACACAGTAAGAAAGAGAAAAGAAATTGTAAACCTATACAGAGCAATCTAGTATCACCACATTCCAAAGAGAACAACCACAACCTGAAAAGAGCCACAAGCATCGGTTTCAGGTGAACCAACCTATCGACTGAGTATGTAATGTTCTGCAAGCCTCCATTTAGCACAGTTCATTATTTTCTGTTGAAGCCTTCACCCTTCTCAAAGAGCTAAGGAAATCCCTTATACTGCTTATGATAGTCAGCACAACTTGATCACTAGCCACAATTCTCTGTTGAAAAACTCTCAAGTTTCTTTCCCTCCAAACAAAGGAAACAGTAGCAGCCAAAGAACATTTTAAAATTTTGCTCTTGAACAGATTGGACAAACCAGTCCAGCAAACCCAAAGTAAGTCGTCCTCTAGTAGAAGAAGACTCACTCCACACTTGAGCCCATACAGATGCATAGTAAGAGCATTTGAAGAATAAAGGCTGATGGGTTTCCTTCTCACAGTCACATAAAGGGCATATCTCATCCACAGCCATTCCCCATTGGCGCAATCTGTCTTTGGTACTCAATTTTCTCTTGAGCAGCAAGCCAAACGATGAAAGCCCAGCGTGGAACATTCTGAGTAAACCAAACCACTTTTGTCTAAGGCTGATAAGGATATTTTGTTCTCACAGCCTCCCAAGCAGACCGAGTAGAGTAAACACCATCAGAACTAGGAAGCCAAACCACCAAGTCTTCAACAGTACAATCAGGGTGAAAGGTTGCAGGAGTTTGGTTGATAATGGATTGAGTGATTCTATTCGTGGATCTGGGCCACCTCCAATGACCTTGATGAATTATAGAAGAGACTCTAGCATTCAGAGAAGTACCAAGATTATAAACTACTTCCTCTCCAAATATTTTATATAAGGGCCCTAAAGGGTGCCAATTGTCAATCCAAAAGAAAGTAGACTGACCATTACCCACTTTGTATTGGATTAGAGGTTGGCCAAGACTCCTAAGGCCAAAGATCTTCCTTATAGTCCAAGAGGAGTCTCTGGGGGTGTCCATATCGCACAAACTCTGAGTTTTGATGATGTAGGTATGCACCCATTTGACCCGGAGCGAATCAGCCTTCTGCAAAGGACCCAGAGGTGCGTAAGCATGGTAGCCTTATTCCACTCTTTAATCTTTCTAAAGCCAAGACCACCCTCCCTCTCAGGCCTGCAAATATGATCCCACTTCACCTTTGCCCCAGTTTATCTCATATCAGGTCCAGACCAGAGGAAGGCCATCAAGGATGATTCAATTGCTTGATAACTTTGCTAGGAATGATGAAAATAGAAGACCAATAGACTTGGACAGAGAACAAAACAGCTTGAATCAACTCAGCTCTACCTGCATAGGTGAGTTTCTTGTTAGACCGTCCATGAATTCGTTTCAAAATTTTCTCCTTCAAAACAGCACAATTGATTTCAACCTAGCTAAAATTAGTGGAACACCCAGATATCTAACAGGCAGATTAGCTTCTGGAATTGGAAGAATAAGACCCAGCTCCTCCTTCAATTGTAAATCCACTCCAGCATAGAAAATAGAGCTTTTAGCCATGTTTGGTCTTATCCCAGAATAAGAGTGGAACTCATCTAGAAGGTCATTGATAAGACTAAACGAAGGCACATCAGGTTCACTTGTCATAGCAGCATGTGTGATAGAAAATGCCCACATGATTCAATGAAAGCTCACTTATTGTGAGGATTGCATAGGTTGCAATCATTGTTGTGTGGATTGCGTAGCTTATGATCCTTTCTTCCTTAATCAAGGTTCTTAATTGCTTTACTTAGTCTATGCCATGTTTTGGGATTGGTATTAATCGAGATTAAGTAGAGCTAAATATGTTATTTCAACTGGTTGCATCTAGTAAAGACTAAACATGATTACCTAAAGTGGACGTGATTTAATGGGTTGATGTTTCTTTAGTTTTTCCTATGAAGCTTATGAGTATTTTTAACTCATGAGTATTTTTAACTCATAAGTCATAATCGAAAAGAATTTGCTTTGAAGTTTCATGTAATGTTCAATTCTTCCACTGTTTTATCTATCATTAAGGTAAACTTCTCAAGCCGTATGGTTATTCTATGCTATAAATTACTGCAGGTTAAAACAGCTGATACAGGGTATATGTCTCGTAGACTGATTAAAGCTTTGGAGGACCTTTCCATCCAATATGATAACACAGTACGAAATGCTAGCGGAGCTATAGTTCAGTTCATTTATGGCGATGATGGTATGGATCCATCACAAATGGAAGGGAAGGGTGGAATTCCCTTGAACTTTGAAAGATTATTTATGAAAGTCAAGGTATGAACCTTTTTTTCCCCTTACGTTAGTTTTTTTTTTTTTTTTTTTTTTTTTTTTTTATAGATTGAGCATAAAATATAGTTACTTTTCTTGTCGTTTTCTCAGGCTACATGTCCTGCTGGAGAACAAAAAAGTTTGTCTCCTTCTGAAATCATCGAACAGAGTAATAACAGGCTGTCAGAACGTGACATGACTCCTGATGGGGGTTGTTCTGATGCATTCAAGACGTCGTTAGCTGAGTTCATTCAGGAATGCAATACAAGATTGAGGAGCACGAGAAAAGCACTGAAATTGGATGATGAGCAAGTTGAGGAAGAAAATCGCAATATCCTTGAAAATGTTGCTCAAAATATATCCGGTGTTACTTCCAAGCAGCTACAGGTACTTTAGTGTGCTAAGCCAAATTATTTCATTTTGAGTTCCACTATTTCTTTGATGACTTCCTTTGTCTAAATGGTCCAGTGTCCTCTTCTTTCCTAATTTTTGAGTTGTTGGATAGGAGTATTTGACAATGAACCCTTTTAAGGAATCCATGAATTGTTGGAAATGAGTTGGAGCGACTTTCTCCTTTGGCTTCTTTTAGAGGAGTCTTGCTTAATCCTGGAGCTCAGAGAGTCTTATGTAAACTCACGAAAGCTAGATTCCATCTGTCACTGTTTCCTATGTTCCTGGTATAATTTAACGAAAATGATACAGGTACAGAAAAGAGAGGAGAGAGATCGTACCGACGGCCGCCGGTGGGCCGTCTCCGGCCACCGGACGGCCGATCCGAGCCGTTCAAAAATTCTAAAAAAAAAAACCTCGGATGACATATACACACGAAAAGGGGTGCTCCGATCAAGCACCCTACACACCTCGGATGACATTGATTCTCGCGTAGGGCCCCTCGGTTTTTTTTTTTAGAATTTTTGAACGGCTCGGATCGGCCGTCCGGTGGCCGGAGACGGCCCACCGGCGGCCGTCGGTACGATCCTCTCTTTTCTGTACATATAGCACTACTCATAATTTAATCACTCAGTCTGTGCATATATTCAAGTTCTTGTCTTTTTTTACTTATATTGCAGGTTTTCTCTGAAACTTGCATTTCCCGTTATCACTTAAAGAGAGTAGAATCTGGAACTGCAATTGGTGCAATTGGAGCTCAAAGTATTGGAGAGCCAGGGACACAGATGACTTTAAAGACTTTCCATTTTGCTGGAGTTGCAAGCATGAGTATCCTTTCTGTAGTTGATATTAACATTCTGGGAAATTATTGGTACTCTATTTCTTGGTTCATTGGGATTTAATTAGTAGGTTCTCCTTGTTTTCCTTTGACCTGGTGCTAGATGTCACACTTGGAGTTCCTCGTATAAAGGAAATTATTAATGCTTCCAAAAAAATCAGCACACCAATCATTACTGCTCCTCTTGATAGGAATGATAATTTGAAAACAGCAAGAATGGTCAAGGGTCGTGTGGAAAAAACGCTTCTAGGCCAGGTAATTTTACTTCTTTAGGAGTTATCTGTACCAGTTCATGACCATGGCTAGAGTAATGGACAGTAATTAAACCATTTTTAACTACAATATTGTAAGTCATCATTGTTGCAAGTGTGTTCAACAGGTTGCCGACTACCCCTAAACATTAGCGGTGTTTGCCTCTCTGAAGAGTTGTTGAATTCATTAGAAATTGTCCTTCAAGAAGACACTACCAATATGTGGACCAAAAAGTGAAATTCAGTATTGGAAGGGTAGTTGTCTTTTCTTTTCTATTCTTTTTTTCTCATTAAAAGAGTAACATCATTAAAGGTGCAACCTTGTTCACACGGAGCATACAAGACATAAACCAAAGCCACAAGTTCCTACAGTATAGAGTATACCAGTGCTCCTGAACTTAACAAATTCTTTTTGGCCACTTACCCCCAAAAAAAAGTTCTTTTTAGCCAAAAGGGAGGATAGCACAATTCATTTCCGAAGGAGCACTCAATCCTGTCAAAAGAATTCGAGTGCCTCCCTCTCCAAATGGACCCGGATGCAAAGAGGCACCGGATCCCACTTACTCTTCCCCTTTATCATGAGATCAGTCATTGACTACGACCTCTTCGTCCATCTTTGTCTCTCTTTTCTCTTCTTTTCTTTTTCCTATCTTTTCTAGCCGCAAGAAGCAAGGTAATGAGCACATAAATTGAATCTGGTCTTGGCCTGCCCTCTTTGATGCTTTTCAGCTTTGATTGGGGTCATGGTTCCACAACATACGTCCCATGAGTTCCTTGAATTTTGAAGGTATCGGGGGGTGGTATTTCAGTGGTAAAACTTTTTGAGAGCTACCACTTTGTCCATATATTGCTTAAGGTTAGGTCTGTTCCAGTCCTCCCTACCCTTAGCCCCATTGATTATGATTACGTGGGTGCTGTTATTGTTGCTGTTCTAACTGATATCTGTTACCATCAGAAGGTGCTAGGGTGACCTTCGCAATAGTACCAGGAGTAGCAGAGCATGTAAAATATGTCTGGAATAGTCTAAGATGGGTATAAGTCCCGAACTGTTCTTATTTAATAAACTACTAGATGACCAGAACTGATCTGTTAATCATGAAACCAGTGATCGACTAGCACGATAGAACATCCACAGGATGGTACACCCCAACGGTGAAACTTATTATAAGCTGATTTCTAGATGACCATTGACCACCCAATAACTTGAACCAAGTAGAAACTACTAGGGAGAAATTGACCAACTGATACTGAACCTCACAGTGCGTGAATGAAGAGTCACAACCTGATACATTGCTCATTCAATTGAACCCGAGTCTCATGTGGCAGAAAGAATGATAATGAAGTTGCATTCATATTCATGTTATCAATCTCCTATCTATCTAAATGCCTTTTGTTAAGCTACCAATATTTGGAATAGACACATTGAAATTAACTGTGAAATTCATACCACTTCTAACCTAGCATGGTAGATCCTTTGGCAAAGAAAATTAGCCAGATAAGGTTGATGAGTTCACCCAATCTTGATACTGTGTCCCTAAGTGGGGTTTTCAGAATGGGAAATTGCTTCAAAACCCAAGCCAACTTCGATGCCAACTCTAGCTTCTGTGTCAGTGTTTCTTATTAAAAGAAGGGTGCATCAGAGGTCTCAAGGTAGCTAACGATAGTAGAAAATGTCTGTATGACAGCTTCTGGCTACTCAGCTCCTCCATTTGTTGTTAGAAAACAGTTTTACCACTAGTTTTGGTTAGGTTTGGTTTGATTATACTGATCTTAACAGGCCTAAATGGCTTTCAAGTTTATAGTTTCACTTTGACCATCTTCTTGCAAACAGGTTGCGAAAAGTGTAAGGATTGTAATGACATCGAGGTCAGCATCCATTGTAATCACCCTGAACATGGAAAGTATTCAAGCTTCTCAACTTTGCATAAACTCACAGCATGTAAAGGAATCTATATTGAGAACACCAAAGATCAAATTAAAGGAACCGGTGAGGTACTTTGCTAGAGTTTTAAAAGTTCTATGATATTTCTGTGTAAATGGCAACTCAAACAAATGCTTTGTGCAGAATATTAAGGTCTTGGATGCTAGGAAACTGGAAATTATTCCTCCAGCTGATAAAAGTGAACTTCATTTTGAACTTCACTCACTAAGAAATAAGCTTCCATTGGTTGTTGTGAAGGTGAGGCAAACTTCCTGAATTTCAACTTCAGGACTTTGGACCTGTTTATCTAATTAACAACAATGCTGCAAAAATGTTTTTCCAATCATCGCCACTCGCTTGAGCTAACTTTCACTTGGCTGTCTTGGATGACAGGGTGTAAACAGTGTAGAACGTGCAGTGATTAATAGAACTAAAGTGGACAACAAAGAACAGTACAACTTACTTGTGGAGGGGTCAGTTTTTATAGAACTTGAAAATGTTCTTTTTTTCTGAATTATGTTTTATTTCAGCTCACCTTTGTACCTCACTGCCAATTGTTAATGATTACGAATGTGCATTTCATTGTTGCCTAACAAGGTTCACAAGTATGCAGGAAATAACGATCAGACTAATTACTAGTAATGAAATGTTAGGAGGGTTCCCTTTACCATCCCAAATTGGGATAAAAGACTCAAGTAATTGACCCCTATTGACAGGGAATAATGTCTTTTGTGGTTCTTTGGCATGGTTTCAGGTTGGAGGTCTATTTTTGACAAGATCAATATGATCAACATAAAGTTGAGAATAATGTCAAAAATGCCGATGAATATTAGGAGATAAAACATGGGGTTGGAAGGTTGAGTTGAGAAGTGGAGTGGAGTTTTCCGGATAATCTGTTCATAGGTCGAAAGATGCCAAACTTTCAGAGGTTACAGGAATGATGTAGAAATTAGAAGTCACTGTTGTCATGGAAGATATAGGCAGTGAATATTATGGGAACAATTGTGAAAAAGGTTCCAAAGCCATACTTGATCAAGAAGTTCAGGCAATGTGCCGTCCAGCTGTGATTTGGGGGCATAGTTCCACGGCATAATTTCGATTTTGGAGGTATAAGGAGGCAGTTATTCCAGCGGCAATTTTTTTTATAGCAGCCACTTTGTGCATATATTGCCAAAGTCTAGACTCTGTCTCATCAATTGGGGATTACATGCGCAATACTTATTTTTGGTATCATAAAATTACTTCAAGAAAAGTTAAAAAATGCTGTATATATGTAAAATGAAAGATCTTAAAGGCCCCACAGCCTAGGCCTGAACCCAAGGCCATTGCCCAAATGGGACAGAGCCCCATGCCGGGACTGGGCTTTGGTTCTTCAAAGGTGAGCAATTTTGTACCCCTAGTTCCAGTCTTCCAGATAAAAGTGTTTTGGACCTTAGTATATGTCATGTTTCTTTCAGCACGGGACTTCAAGATGTCATGGGCACTGAAGGAATTAATGGGCGTAAAACGACCAGTAATCATGTTATGGAAGTGCAGCAAGTCATCGGAATTGAAGCTGCAAGAAGGTGTATAATTGAAGAGATAAAATACACGATGGCAAGTCATGGAATGACCATAGATCTACGACATATGATGCTTTTGGCAGATCTAATGACATTTAAGGTGTGTAATTTTTTCCTTGGAAAGCTATCTTTTCTTACTTTTTGGTACTAATCTCCTGACATTAAATTGGGGTCTGTAGTCTAGACGTTTATTCTGAGGAAATAAATGTATATTCGTTTTGTTGATGGCAATTGTATCAGGGTGAAGTTCTCGGAATCACTAGATATGGGATTCAGAAAATGAAAGAGAGTGTACTGATGTTGGCTTCATTTGAGAAGACAGCTGATCACCTTTTCAATGCTTCTGTGAATGGGAGAGATGACAAGATTGAAGGAGTTAGTGAATGCATCATTATGGGCATACCAATGCAGATAGGCACTGGAATACTTAAAGTGATGCAAAGGTATGTGAAACATTTGGTAGGCAAGGGAAAATATATGCGTAACAGTACGTGCACAAATTTTTCTATGTATGTTCTCCATCAGTTGCATGAGTTTTCTCATGCTAAATGCTTGTCCTTACCCATCGCTAGACCACGGGATACTTCCCCTAAAGTAGAACACGATGCGTATGAAAATCTAACACAATACTTCTTAAAGGAGGATGATAGAGGGCAGGAAAGTCATGACGCTAAAGTTTGGGGGTAAATGAAAAATATGTTTATGCAAAGATTCTCAAGAGCAGCTTTAGGTGATGTTTCTCTTAGCTTTTTGGGCATTTTGTCATTCAAAAAATTTCGCATTTATTAGTTTTGTACCAAACTTTTGTGGGTTATTTATTCGTCTCGACAAGAGGAATCGAGCTTTTGGGCTTTGTCTTGGATAGTTGATATTTTCAAAAATATTTGGGTAAAAGTCATAATGTTTAACTTTTCCAAATTGTCTTAACGAGACGAACCAATAATCCACAAAAGTTTAACACAAGACTGAAAAAAGAGAAATTTGAACAAAGAAAACTCAAAATGCCCAAAAAACTCCCAAAAAAAGTAGGAGAAACACCACCTTAATGGTCTCTCCACCTAGCAAGAAGATGGAATTAGGACACTTAAGACAAATTCTTATCGATTGTTAGTTAAATATATCAACCAGGCTTTAAGAGTTTAGCCACCCGGATAAACTTTTTTCTATGCCCCTTTCTCGGATGAATAGTAGGCTATTATCACTGCATTGCATTATTGATGAGTAGGAGTCTAATTTCACAATGGCAAGGGTTTAGTAGCCCACGTAAGGTCCATACCACAACTGTGACAATTGGCACAACGGTTGTATAGCTACAATCATATGTTATGACGTCAACTATGGAAAAAGTTGGTACCCTTGGTGATGGGTTGGGGTGAAGTTAGGGTTCTGTAGTTTCTTCTAACATTTAAAATTTAAAAGGGTCTGTACCACTGTTATGTATTGCACTCTGTGGTTGGATAACTAGGCATACAAAGTACTAACCATGTGGCACTTGAAGAATGATTTGAAAATAAGAAAATATAACAGAAATGAAGCATCTTGATGGCAAAGTATTATTTAATGACTTCCAAAAAAGTAGAATTATTGATCACCTGGGCAGGACATTCAGAACCATTTGTGCTGCTAAAAGGGTTGCTGGCAGTCTGCTATGCTGATAAGGAAGCAGTTTATGCTGTCCCGGATTTGTGAGTCCACTCTAGGCCCTCTTCTATGGGCCAAACTGTTCATCTTGCCTAGCTATTGAGCAGACCATCCATACGGGAAATCCAATTGATTGAACATTGGTAGTCACATGACCGTTCACGTTTTGTCCTAAGAAAAAGGGCAGTTTATTCGCGATCTCATCATGTGGCTACAAATGGATAATTGGCCTTGATTATCTGTTTGGCAGGTTAGTTGACGAGCGACTCTGATCACTGAGCTCAACAGCAGACAATGTTGCCCTTATGGGCATTGAGCGTTGACTTGTCCTTTTCCTAGCTTTTGACTGCATACTTTCTAGTCTGCTTGCTGACTTTTATACTTGCATTTAATTGTATTCTCTTTTAACAGAGTTGATGAGCAGCCGAATCCTGGACTTGATCCAATGCTATAAGACAAAAATGCAGAGTGTAATTCATCGTGACATGGATGTGCTTCCTTATGTTTTCACATGATTGGAGCCAGAGACATGCCCAGAAAGGTCAAAATGGAGATGCGTTACTTGTTCTCTTTGAACTTTTTGTCACTCTTACGGTTTGAGTGAGTTTTTTGAAATTGCTCCTTTGGCCTAAGTTATGACAAATTGTGCAGATGGCCAGAGTGCATGAACAACTATCGCACACTTGACCTTTATATCAAAGTTGTATTATGCGAATGAAATAAGTGTATTAGTGGTGAATGACACATCCATCTGTTTGTAGTAGTTATATCCTTTACTTTTTTGTTCTTTCGTTGCTCTCAATGGTGTTGCGACACCTTTAAGAGCATGTCAATGGCAATTCTTGTCATTAGATAAGAACTTATCTGGTTATTTGTTCTTCTTTCAACTTTTTCACCATCCCCATTGTCTCACAACATCATGGAGAGGGCTAAAAATGACTCCAGCAGGGGAGTAACAGAAGGTATGGGAATTTCTACTTTCTTTTTTGTATCGTTGGCTACAAACCCTTGGACAGGCATCACGATAAAGAAAATTGGGAAAAATCTCCGGAGGGATATGAAAATCCAAGAACGGGCAAAAGGTTCTTGTTAAGGGTTTTGGCAAGCCAATCAGGAGCTTCATCAACTTGAGCGGTGGGCTGTCTTGTTGCCCGTAGGTTTGGTTCGTCAGGTGCTGGTTTCGATTCGCACCTACGTAGGTGACCTATCTTGTCCCTCTTTCTCTGATTAAAGTAGTATAGGATTCGCCTTGTTCCACACAAAAATAAATAAATTTAAAAAAAATGAAAAATAATACTAGTAGCTTCATTTGCTTTCACGGAGCACCGCGAGTATAAGAGAAATACTCTGAAGGCCTAACTCGAACATCATCGATTGCAGATGCGCATTTCCATGGAGGATCATTTTTGAAGCACATGGCAAAAAACATGTTTGCTGTTAATCACATGAATGCTTGACAACTTTTTGCTAATAGCCAAACCACGGACCCGGGAACCCTGTAGTTGACCCAAATCACTATAAGATTGCTGTGTGTATCATATCTTAGCCGTCTATTTCAGTAATCAATGGTCCGAATTTTTAAAAAATTCTTTCAAGGAAGAGTTATTCTATTCCGTGGAATAGATTTTTGTTTTAGTCCGGACCGTTCAGAACACTTTTGGTTGGTTTCTGCAACCACCATTGCCAAAACACAGGGTCCCCGGATTGCCAAAACACAGCCATATCGAGTGGACATTGCTTCGCCTTGTAAAGTTCTATAGAATCGTGACGACTCCATTTTTTCTTTTTCTCTTTTGGCAAAACAGTCAGTTAGACTTTCCTTCAAAGCACGAACAATCATTGTATAGGGAAATTTTATTCACAACCTCTGATACCTAAGGGCTCATTCGATATTTTTTTATCTATTATTTCGCGTTTGAAAGTAAATACTAATATGCAAATAAGCAAATAATTTTTTTGTAGTCAAATGATTTGTTTGTTTTTCTCGTATTTTACTTATCATTTATTTACAAAAGTTTTTAAAAAAAATGGCAACCAAAACATGCCTTGAAAACCACACTAAATTGATTAGTTTCTCATAAAAATCCCGATGGCAGATGGCTTGTTCCGACAAATAAGGTAGACAATGAAGATTGATAAGGTGATAATCGATAACCGATTCGATGAAAATAAGATCGCCATTATCAATTAGAAAAATGCGGTTTAAAAAAATTATCAACTAGACAATGCATTTACTTAGAAATGGAAGAAGTACGGCTCGATGAAGAGTAAGCCTTTGATTGATTGGTAGACATGCATGTCTTTGGTATTCCTCAAATATCATTGTAGTTGGGGTAATTATTCAGTGGCCTTGGACCACCAAATAATTTTTCTTTTAAAGTAGTTATCTTCTTCGTGTGTATACATGTCAGGGCTATACATTTCTTACAAGTAGGTTGGCGTTTTTACTATTCCTTGTACTATATAGTTGTAATATTGCAATGTCGAGCTTTCTTAAGGAAATTATTTTTTGCACTTCATTTTTTTATTAATGCACTCTATAGTTTGTTTGGGAGTGGCGTATGAATGTAAGCACTTTTTAAGTGCATTTGTAAAAAAAGTGGAACTTGGGAGTCTTGTAGACTTGTAGTGTAGGGTACACTAAAAGGTTATAGTGTGGCATTCAAATAGCCTATTTTGACAATCAATGATTTGAACTTTATTTCGGCAATGGACGGATCAAATCGGTAGGGGCCAAAATAAAATTCAAACTATTGATTGCGATATGAATGGTTTGGATGCCGCACTATAACCCTGTAGTGCACCCCTACACTCCAAAATCTCTGATCACTATCCTTCTTAACTTATAATCTTACTTCTTTTGCCTGTTATTTTTTTTTTTTTTAACTTCTTTTGGCTCTTTAATATTTAATGTTACTTAATTTTTTTATAGAAGAAGAGTAAGAAATTCATTAAAAATAAGGAGAGAGAACAAAAAACGGGAGGCTTAATTATCCATCCTTAAATCTTATCCAACTTCAGTATTCATCCTCCATTTTTTAAACAGTTATGATTTCAGCCTTGTTTTTTTTTATACCAAAAGTGCCCCTAATATATATACCAGAAAATGAGACCAAAACATAATCTTTCCCATCCCGTCCCACGATTTCCGTTTAATCCCTAAAATTATGGATCCCAAAAATTCGGGTGGGATTATGTATAAGTAAGCATCTCTCTCTCTCTCTCTCTCTCTCTCTCTCTCTGTCTCTCTCTCTCTCTCCATTCACACGTCCTCCGGTGGGCAGCGATCCACTTATCGTCCGACGTCTTCCGCTCTATCGCTGTCGTTTCCCTCCTCCCTCTCGCCGATCAATCATCCTTCGTCGTCATCAATGAAGCCGACAGAAATCTCCTTTCGGTACCGTTGCTGTCGACCGATTCCCTCCTTCCTTTCGCCAATCAATCATCTTCTATCGTCAATGAAGTTTAACGGAGAAGTGGGCGTTATCGTTGTCGCCGGAGCAAATCTTCAAGATGTAATGATTTGAATTTTTTTTTTGTTTATATTGTTTGGGTATTCATGGTTTATTAACCTTGAATCGGCAATTGAATATTCATGGTTTTTTTCTCGTCTTGTTCGTTGATTTTTTTTTTATGGCTTGTTTGGGTATTCTTACCATGATTATTAATGAAGATTTCCATGACAATACATAGATTGAATGGTTTTTTGTTTATTTGAACCATTTACCATGAAATATTTGTTCGAATCATGGGATATTAATCGTGTCCACGTAGTAATCATCACGGTAATTTAACCATGTAATGTCATGGTAATTTAACCATGTAATGGTTTGAATGTCATGTTATATATATATTTACGGTAATTTAGCCACGTTTTATGTAATAAGATTAATGAAAAATATGACTTTCTGTTATCTGGTTGGCCAACTCGAAGAATGAAGAAAAAATACAAATATGTAGTCAACTTATCATGTATATTCCTAAAAATAAGTAATCAATCATATTGAAATTTATCAAATCCCATTGAATTAGAAAAATAATCCAATCCAATCCCACTAAATTGGAAAAACAATCAAATCCAATCCCAATAAGGGGACCAGGGCTATGGATAGCTTCTAGTCTCCCCGTGCTAACTCTAACACCCCCACTAACCCCCGCTGATATATATCGCCGTGGCAAAAAAATTAGGAAAACAATATAACATTGAATCAGGAAAATAATTCAATCCAATCCCACTAAATTGGGAAAACAATCAAATCTAATTCCACTAAATTAGAAAAACAATATAACATAATATATGTATATCATAGTACAAAGGATAAGAAATGTAATTCACACACTAAAAGGATGAAAACATAACTATGAAAAAAGGGCAGAATGAATTTTTACATAACATGGATAAAGAGAATGAATATTTAAATATTCCACGAAAAACAGATGTTATGAGACCTTATAAGATGGTCAGAACAAAGACCAAATAAGCAACAAAAAAACAAACCTCTTACTCCCAAAAGGAATAAAGTTTCTCTAGCACTTGCAAAAAAAATCATTAGAAAATCACGAGAAAAAAAAGATACTGGTGTACCATATAATACTGCAATGCGCAAAACACATAAGGATCATTGCAACTATCTTCAATGATATGCTCAAGAAATTAAAATAATAATAATAAATAGTACTAACTCATTCATTGTTCAAGATATTTGCGTTTTGCACCACTTTTCTTGGTAAAGGTTAAATAAATACATACGAAATAGTATCCGGTTTTGGTTCTTAAAAAATAAGTATTTATTTGTAATTTTTGATTTAAAAATAGTAAGCTTAATAAAATCAAAAAATATGCAATACGAATTTTATTTGATAGACAAAAAAAGTACAAAATTATTTTTGTAAATCTATTATTTTTAATTTTCAAAATAGATTTTTATTTTTAAATACTTAATTGAGAAAGCAGAACGGGCATACCAGAGTCATCAGTCATGTTTCTCGGGTTGGTGGTTGTATGAGGTGATGAGACCCACCCGACCCACCAAACCCGTTTCCCTGCAACGTCTTCCCGAGTATCGACTCAGTTCCCTGACTCGCCGTCTGTTCTCATGACCAACAAGAGAGCAACACACTCTCTCTCTCTCTCTCTCTGCAGAATCAGTCCTTCTCTCTCCTCTGTCCTTTATCGTCTTTTCACAACCCCGAGCAAATCAGACGGCTCACGCATCTCCACGTCTCCTTCGTCTTCTTCGTTATTTCCCTGCTACATCCCACGCTCATAAACCGCCTCTGCACACTTTCTCTCTCTCCTCTCCCTTCTCCCTTCTCTCTCTCTCCTCATCTAGGGTTTCCATTGGCTCGTGACAACCAATTACACTACTCTTTCTCTCTCCACAATACAAAGGATTTCTCTCGCCTCCCCCACAGTTCGATCCTTTGGTTGCAAATTCCTCCACTCCAAGGTATCGATCTAATCTCAGCTCTATATTTCGTTATCGGCATTTTAATTTACACAGAACTCACTAAATTATTTCAAAGTTCCCTTTTTTGATATCTGTATTTCACTATTCGTGTAAATGGCATTGTTGATTATGTATTGAGAGGTCGTTTCGTTAATATCGAATTACTTTTTCTAGGGTTTCCTTTCGGTTGCTTTGTTACGGTTGGAATTCAAATTCCAACAGAGAAAAGGTTACTGCTTGTGGTAATTTTGGTGTTATGTTGAATGGCGATTGAAAAGAACAGCTTTAAGGTTTCCAGGCTTGATTCAGAGCTTTTGACGCGGAGTAGGGGGAGTATGTCGAGTGAGGACGATGAGCTTCAGAAGCCGAGCCCGGGTGTTGAATCGGATGACGACGACGATGAGTTTGATGACTGTGACTCTGGGGCGGGGTCCGACGACTTTGATTTGTTGGAATTGGGGGAAGTTGGGGAGGAGTTTTGTCAAGTTGGGGATCAGACTTGTAGCATACCGTTTGAGTTGTACGATCTCTCGAGTTTGGGTGATGTTTTATCAATGGATGTGTGGAATGAGTGTTTGAGTGAGGAAGATAGATTTCTCCTTGCAAAATATCTTCCCGATATGGACCAAGAGATGTTTATGAGGACTTTGAAAGAGCTCTTCACTGGTTCCAATTTGCACTTTGGGAATCCCATTACTAAGCTCTTTGGTATGTTGAAGGGAGGGCTATGTGAACCAAGGGTTGCTTTGTATCGACAGGGTCTGAAATCTTTTCAAAAGCGCCAACACTACCACCTTTTGAGGAAGCATCAGGACTCAGTGGTCAACAATCTTTATCAGATAAGGGATGCTTGGCTTAATTGTAGGGGATACAGTATTGAAGAGAAACTTCGTGTGTTAAACATCAGGAAAAGTCAGGATAGTTTGATGCATGAAAATATGGAAGAGTTGGAATCGGACTCCTCAGAAAGAGATGAATCAGGGGAAGGTTTGTGGAGTAGAAAGCTAAAGGACCGGAAGTACAGTACGAAAACAGGTCGTCATCCTGTTTATGGAACAAGTCCAACCTCAGATTTTACTTCTAGGGGGACGCCAATGCCCTTGGAGCAAGCAAAGTTTGGAAAGCAGAACCCTAAAGGAACATTGAAATTGGCAGGATCAAAGACACCTTCGGCAAAAGAATTAGTGGGTCGGTTTCCTCCTTTTCACCATGGTGCAGAAATGAAACTGGGTCCTTATGGTTCACCATTGGCAGCTCTTTCTCGACCAAATAAGGCTGCAGGGTATGATTTAGGGGCTGCTGCCCGGATGAGAGATCATATGAGAGGTAATGATGATGCTGAAGAAGCAATGTATGAAGTAGCTGTTCAGAAAGATCCGAGTTTCTCAAGAATTAGTTCACTGGATAAAGTGGGACCTGTTAAGGTGGGAAAGAAGCAGGAAGGCTTGAGAGTCGATGATTATACCACTAACAGTTTCATGGGTTTGAGTGATGTACCAACTTATGGTGGCAACAGGGCCGTGAATAAGTTGTCCGATATTAAGATATTAACTGCTAAGCCATCTAATGCCAAAATTTCCTATGATTATGGCAAAAAGGTGAAATATCTTGAGAATGTTCCCCCATTTCCATTTGAAGAACCAATGAATTATGGGAAAGGCCGGGATCAGAATTTGTCTCTGAAAGGAAGTTGGAATGAGTTATCTGATGGACCCAGACCATTTTGGCACGAAAAAGCACAAGGAGAAGCTTTCTCTGTTGATCCCTCCTTTAAATATGGTGATTGGAATGTTAAAAGCAACAAGTGGAAGATGGAGAGAGAGTCTTCTGACCTTAAAGTTAATGAGAGGTTAGCTAAGCCTGATTACAGGACAAAGTCATCTCTAGAGAAGGTGAGGGGAATTTCGGTGCAGAATGGGAGGCGAGACAGTGTTGCACTGAGGGGCAGTAGAACATATGACAACACTGAGGAAACAGAATCAGACTCGTCAAGGCAAACTGATGAAGAAGATGAGGATGATGATGATGATGATGATGACAATCCTTTGATGAGGAGCAAGCTGGCTTACCCTCATGGGATATCTGGTCCAGAGCCTAGAAAGGCTAAAGTATTCAACAAAAATAGGAAGAATCAGCCTATAGATGGATTATCACACCGCTCAAAGAAGATGGCTGATATGGGTTACTTACAAAGTCCTCGTTTGAAAGCAAAGCAGAAGGGTAAGATGCATGATATGGAGACTTTACAAAATTCTGCTGCTAAATTGTTGGAAGATCGCTATTTCTCTGGATCAGGACAGTTTAATGGTGATGACAATCAGAAACAAACATACGAGTCGAGGAAGAATGATAGCCAGTTGCAAGGAGAACACAGCGAAAGATTTCACATGGCCTCACTGAGGACCCTCCCTGCAGAGAGAAGGCAGAAAGGGCATTTTGGAAATGATTATTCTCTCCATCAGTCAAATAACTTGCATGATTATGTTGTTGATGAGAGGGATTCTCTTGAAGCACGGCAATTAGCAGAGGATAATGTAGTTACTGGTAGACTGGGGAAGAAAGTTAAAGGCATGGAAGCTTATGGTGATGAACGTTACGAAAGATCTGATGTCCCATTAGCATTTGAAAAGAAGCGAAAAGTGAAGGAAGATGTGACTCAAGATGAGCGAGATGATAATGATCATGTGCACTTTAGCTCTCAGCAGCAGCTCGGTGATACTACTGTTTCTAAGAAACGGGGAAAACGGAAATCAGAGGATGGCTTAGGTGCTTTTGAGTTGGGAACCTCTGAGACCCCTGTCGCAGAAATGGGAGCACCAGAAGTAGAGATTGAACCCGTACCACAGAAAAAGCCATTTATTCTGATTACACCTACATTCCACACTGGCTTCTCATTCTCCATTATACATCTACTTTCAGCAGTACGTACGGCAATGATAACTCTGCTTCCAGAAGATTCCTTGGATGCTGGCAAGCATCTTGATAAGAATGATGGAGGGGAGAAAGTTGGGGAGGACCAACACGGAAACCAGGAAGTGACAAATGGGCTTCATTCTCAGGTGAACTTGGAAATCAACAAATCAGAGAATTTTGTGCAACTTAATGTCCCTTCTCTCACTGTTCAGGAAATTGTCAATCGTGTGAGATCAAACCCTGGAGATCCGTTTATTCTTGAAACTCAAGAACCACTTCTGGATTTAGTCAGAGGAGTTCTGAAAATATTTTCTTCCAAATCAGCACCTTTGGGAGCAAAAGGATGGAAGCCACTTGTCTTCTATGAAAAATCCACCAAAAGCTGGTCCTGGATTGGTCCAGCTTCCCATAGTTCATCATCAGATCATGAAGTTGTTGAGGAGGTGACATCTCCTGAATCTTGGGGTCTTCCTCACAAGATGCTTGTCAAATTGGTTGACGCATTCGCTAATTGGCTCAAAAGTGGGCAAGAGACCCTTCAACAAATAGGAAGTCTTCCTTGCCCACCCTCGTCGCTGATGCAGTTTAATTTGGACGAGAAAGAAAGGTTCAGGGACCTAAGAGCTCAAAAGAGTCTCACCACTATCATTCCGAGCTCTGAAGAAGTAAGAGGGTATTTCCGTAAAGAAGAAGTTCTCAGGTACTCAATTCCTGACAGGGCATTCTCTTACACAGCTATTGATGGTAGAAAATCTATTGTTGCTCCCTTGAGAAGGTGTGGTGGTAAGCCAACATCTAAAGCCCGCGACCATTTTTTGCTGAAACGCGATCGGCCGCCTCATGTAACCATTCTTTGTCTTGTGAGAGATGCGGCTGCAAGATTGCCTGGAAGTATTGGTACCAGAGCAGATGTTTGTACTTTGCTTAGAGACTCGCAGTATATAGTGGAAGAAGTCTCTGATGCACAAGTCAATCAAGTTGTTAGTGGAGCCTTGGACCGTTTGCATTACGAACGTGATCCGTGTGTTCAGTTTGACGGGGAAAGGAAATTGTGGGTTTATTTACACCGGGAAAGAGAAGAAGAAGATTTTGAGGACGATGGGACTTCGTCTACAAAGAAATGGAAGAGGCCAAAGAAAGAAGCCACTGAGCCATTTGAGCAGGGAGCTGTGACTGTGGCTTATCATGGGTCTGGGGAACAACCTTTGGTTGAGTTGAGCTCTGATCTCAATGCTGAGCCATCATGCGGGGATGAGAATAAGAGAATGGAGTTAACAGATTATGACGGCAAGCATATTACAGAGGACTATGTCGAAACTAACCATGGATCTGAACAAGGGACCATGCATCAGGGTCGTCCAATGGATTGGGAGTCTCTTCGGTTGAGTTCTATGCGAGAGAACAGATTGCTTTGTCAAGAAAATTCCACCAATGAAGATTTTGATGATGAGATGTTTGATATAGAACCACCGGAACTTTTAAGCACAAGCTTGTCGTGAGGCTCCAGGTAGTTTTTAGTATTTCCTTGCCTTTTGTCGACTGCCTTGTATTCTTCTGTTTTTTAGTACTTGGAACGTGTATTAATTGTTGGAATATGTGGAGTTCCATATGTGGTAATTTCATGACCTGTGAAGAATTTGTTTTGGAACAGGAGTTAAAGGACTAAAGGAGACATATCCGGGCTTCTGGCTCTTTGCTTTAAAAATGCATCTTGTCTTATATTTGTTACATTACTGGTTTTATAACAGTCAGAGGCTCTGTTAAGTTCAGATTTGGTTAGCTTTCATTTTGGTGGTTTGTGACATTTCTGAGCGGTTTATTTATGATTTTTTGCTCTCTATTGAAGGAATACAAAAGGAAGGCCTGAGTCCTTTTTTTGTACCTTAGATTGTTGCATTTTGTACCATTTGTCCAGAAAGACCGTTGCATTCCAGGAGGTTTCTTTGATTTTGAGTAATTCGGGCTATTTTGAATAAAACATATCCCAAGTTCTGAGTATTGTGGCCAGCATGCCTGCTGGTTGATTCTGGTCCTATTAAATATGTCATTACGGACTTTTCATTGGAATATACAAGTCTGGACATTGTTGTAAACCACTTAATTATTCAGGAAGTGAACATGTTCGTGATTGCAGTATGCATACGCAAGTGATTCAAAATAGCCCGAATTATGTCTTCTGAACATGATTTTTCGTGTCACGTTAATTTTATCCTCAGTAAAGTGGCCATAATGGTGTGCACGGAATTCATTTGCTGTAATAACTTTTGTTGGACCAGAAACAAGGTGGTTGGGCCTTGCCAGATTTATTTTATGTCATGAGATATGGCTCTAAAAGCTTTTTTCGATTTCATTTCCTAATGAATTGTCTGATGTTCCCAAGTGAAAGAAACTTGAGGTTCTTGATAAAACCATTGTAAGTTCTTTGCTGCTACATTTTCATCACCTGCAATCATAACCATTGTCATTTTTTAAAGCGACTCTCTCATCTTCATCGACCGTACTTTCACATTATCGTTTATCTTTCACAATTTATGCTTCTTACCCCACAAAAGAAGAAGTTTTTTGCTTGTCAAATATACATATTTATTGTCACACAAATAATGCTAGATATTATTTCTTCTAAAGCACAATCCCTAGCCCTTGTTCCAGGCAGATTCAGCATTAAATGCATGGAGTTTTTCCTTTTCTTATTCCTCTTTTGTATGAAGTAGGACTGCCATTCCATGATACGAGATTGGGTACGACTTATAAGCTGAAACTCATTTGTTGAGCTAGAATTTCGTGTATATTGATAGTTGAAATATGTAGTTCCTATCAAATGCCAGTTGCACTTGTTATCATGTCAACTATGAAAATTGGCCTGGGAAGATGCCCTTTTTTTCTTGTGTTTCTCTAAGAGAATTCAAACTTTTTTTGTTACTGTTTTCTTGGTTCTCTTTATTTTTCTGTCAGAAATACGTGGTGCCCAATCCACTGGATTTCTAACAAAGTAGAATGTAATATGTTTACAGGCTTGGTGTCCACCTACATCTTGGGGATGATTTCCAGCAAGGTGTTTTCCATTCATTCCAGGGTCGGCACCAAACATGTAAATTGTTTCGGGTTCAGATTTTTTCACTTATTTATCCTTGTTGAGGCCCAATTTAGTGTTTTACACAGATATCTTGAGCTTTGACCTCCAGATCCCAGATTTTTCTTCTACATCAAATTTGGTACTATGATCAACCGAGTATAGTTTACCGATAAAATGGGGTAAATTCTGTATGTTGGAGCTGTAAATTATTTTTGTTGAAATATCAGATTAGCATCTGGTGGTAGTTTCAGCTTTTTTTTGCTTGTACTTGAATGTTGCATCTCTTGAAATTTTAAGTGGACTTTTAGTTGTCTTTTGTAGGATGGGGTGATTAATTCCCAATAAAGACGCATTATATTTTTATCCTCAGGGATGGCAATGATCTTTTCTTCATCTTTAGACGGAACTCGGGGATGAGGTATTGATCAATTGATAGTGTACATCAGGTACGGATCTCTTTTCTACAAATTCAGTACCGGAGGTTATTTTGCACGAGAAGTGAATGAATGGTTGAAGGTAACTAAGGAGTTTTGATGATCGTGAGAATGTGCAGAACACCACTTGAATGTAGCATTCTCTCCCCCTTATTTACATGTAATCCTATAGAGAGAAGCGGATGCTTGTCTCTAGCAGGGAGCTTCGGTCGTGAATGTGTCGATAAATCTGTACTGGTATTCTGTCTTTTGGAAAAACAGGCAACTTTGTTCCTTCTCATTGGCATAGTTGTTCTACTGTTGTATATGGTTCTCGTCATTCTGGTTTATGGCTGCGGGCTTGGCTGTTTCCCTGCACTCGTGCCGGTGGCTGGAGAAACATCATTTTGCCCCAAGAGATGACAGATTTGGGTTATAAGCAAAAAAGGAAAGGATCATCTCCCGCGAAGCCAAAAACTTTTATCACAGTCCCATTTGATAATGTAAGTCAGTTGTTCTTATAAGCCTCGAGGCATGAATCATCCATGCAAAACATTAGGTTAATACGTTAATCAGACATTGGTACAGGTATTGTTGAATTATATTTGTTTCTACGAAAATGAACGGTCGAACAAATATTATCCATTCAAATGGACATCGAGATTCGATGAACTTAAGTTTTTAGTACTTTTTAATAACTCAGAAGTCCGAGCTAGTTTACGCGTAGTTTTTTCTACTGTCAACAGCTTCGCATGTTATAAGTCTTCATGTCGTTATAGTTTTACGCGAAGAAGAAAGGGAATCAACATCCATGCGAACGAATCAATCTCGATGCATGGAGAAATGGAATCGAACAAGTCTATATTGAGATTTGACTAACATGATTTTCTACACGTTTATTTCCGCATCTCAGTCTGTAACAAGAACGATTCAAAATGTTAACCGAAAAAAAGGAGTGGATCTTATTTTAATCATTGCGTGAAAGCATCCTGATTCTTAATCAACAAAAGGATTCTTTACGATCGAGAGTACCCTTGCCACTGGGTGTATACTAAGTTGGGGCAAATATTTAAAAAATTAATCCGATGTTCATGGAACATTATCATGGTATCTTAATTTGTAACGATCCGAAATTTTGAATAGCACTTTTAATTTTACAAACATTTATTTTTTGTAATTGCACATTTAATTTAAATTACACTTCATAAAAATAGTGCATGCATACAAATGTATGTGTGTAAGAGTGTATGTGTGTTTGCGCTTATGCATGTGGAGCACTAAAATTGAGGACCCTAAAATTGGCCCAAATTTTGGAGGTCCGAAGCGGTTGCTTCCTGAGCCTGCCCTTAAAGTCGATTTTGAATACAGAGCCAGAGTCAGAATTTTTGCGTAAGGGAGGCGAATATACACAATTAAAATTTTTTTTGATGATAATTTTTTTCTCAATGTAAAAGTAGAGTTTTTTTGAATTGTAGGGGAGGCGACAACCTCTACTAGCCTCCCTTTGGCTCCATCCTTGTCTGAATGCAATATCTTCATTGCATAGAAATTTGACAAGGTATCAGAGCTTCAGTAAAATATCAAACTTTCAAAGCTGCACCAAAATCATTAATTCGCGCACACAATTGTTTACATCAAAAAATATACTACCTAATGATAAAATTACACGTGGCAGTAAACAATGTGCGGACCAATCAAAACACATTATAATTATGCCTAAGATACATGAGATTGATGGGTTTGATTATAATGTTATTTTAGTACTATATGGTATCGTTTAGATTGGAAACGATCACGTTTAGTCACAAAGCAGAAATTAAAGTAATTAATGACAAATGTCAAGAGGAGAATTAAGCATAACAATTGATTACTCATTAACCATCGAACGGTGTCATTTGTAGACATTTCATGGGAGAATCAGTTATTATTTATTTTGCATCTATTTGTGAAACCCATTTCGAAGCACTAACCCATGTTGCGTAGGAAGAGGAAACCCCATTATCAACATGTTTAGTCACGATTTATAGCAACAAACATGAAAAGTGGAAGAGTTTACTAAGAAGACCAAGACAACAAACAGTTCGAAAGCAATTATAAGTTTATAACCGCTCTTGGAGGGAATCAAGACATTTCAAATCAAATTTGAATGAAGACTTAAGCGCTCGAGGAAAACGTGGAGAATAAGAATTATGGACAAACTCTTTGTTTATAAATAGGAGAAGCAATTGAAGAAGACCTCGACAAATCATCACCTAATATTCCATACAAATTGATTGCTCCAAGATCTAGAGTAGCTTTAGGACTTAGGAATTAGTTCGAAGTAGCTGTAGTTAAAGTAGTTGTAAATTAATATTTCGCAAGCTTGAAGACTTATTTGAATGTAAGTTTGCTTTTGATTAAAGTCAAACATGCTTATATTCGGGTTTTTTTTTCCTTGTTTGAAGTGTGTTGATTCAGTTTGATTTATACATTTTAGAAAAATCCTATTCATTGAGGAAATTGAACGAATAATCACAATTGCCTGATTAAGTAAGCTATTTCCGAGTTAATCTGAAAAGGATAGACTTATATTCTTTCTGGCACGTCCGCACATAATCATTACCCAAGATTGAGCTAATTTAGCACAAATAACCACACACACATCTTGACTTTAGACGCAATATCATCTTTTTCCTAAATAAAAAAATCTACGTGCACAAGCACAACGCAACCAAACAGAGTTGATTCAAGAAATACCCCACTGCATCCGGCTACGCACACCACTGCACAGCACCTCCCCTGTAACATGATAGAAAATACTTTACATCATTCTATCGTGTCTTATCTATCCCCTATGATCTCTCCACCACAAAACATGATACTCTTTTACATGGACCCGGGGGCTCTGCTGCCCAGGAAGGCGCAGCAGCCCCTACCCAGTACCAAAACGTCGCCGTTTTGGTGAAAAAAAATCCAAAACCTTCCATTTGCAATCCTATGAAACGAAACATGATTATGAGAGCCTTAAAGACAAAATTTATTATGGCTCTTTAGAATAATACGATCAGAATAATATCTTTGTACCGGTTCAAACGGAATGAAAATTGGAGTACTTAATTTTTTAACCATATTTTTTAATATATAACCATCTCAAAAAAATTGTGTTAAAATTTTTGCTCCGTTTCAATCGGTGTAAAGATCTTATTATTCTGATCATATTATTCTAAAATGTCGTAATTCATTTTTATCTCTAGGGTTCTCATATGAAGTATATGCTCTTTATTTAGGACCCTGTAGAGCAGAAATGTGATTATGAGAGCCCTATAAACAACAATTAATTATGACTCTTTAGAATAATATGATAAGAATAACAAAATTATTGCACCGATTCAAACGGAGCGAAAATTTGAACACTTAAGTTTTTTTAAGGTTATATATTAAAAAATATGATTAAAAAATTAAGTACTCCAATTTTTACTCAGTTTGAACTGGTACAGATATGTTATTATTCTGATCATATTATTCTAAAGAGCTATAATTAAATTTTGTTTTTAAGACTCTCATAATCACGTCTCTGCTTCATAAAATTATAAATGAGAGATTTTTTATTTTTTTTAAACCAAAACAGCGACGTTTTGGTACTAGGTAGAGGCTGCTGCGCCTCCCTGGGCAGCAAAGGCCCCGGCCCCCTTTACATCATTCTATCGTGTCTTATTGACATCATTCTATCGTGTCTTATCTTATGTATCCCCTATGATATCTCCACCACAAAACATGATACTCCTTTACATCATTCTATCGTGTCTTATGTATCCCCTATGATCACTCCACCACAAAAACAAAAGAACTACTACTAGTCTTCTATCTCTACTACTGAAAGCTACTCTAATGGCAATCCGTAAGCTTTTCTTCATCACTCTCTTCTTCCTTCAACCTCTCTTCTTCTTCTTCCTAATTCCATCAATCCGATCCGCCAATTCAAACCTCTTCCGCGAATACATCGGAGCAGAATTCAATAACGTCAGATTCACCGACGTCCCCATAAACTCCGCCGTCGAATTCCACTTCATCCTCTCCTTCGCCATCGACTACACAACAACCTCTTCCCCCTCTCCGACCAACGGAATGTTCAACAAATTCTGGGATTTCGAGAATCTCTCCCCTTCTCAGGTCTCCTCCATCAAATCCAAAAACCCGAACGTCAAAGTGGCCGTCAGCCTCGGCGGGGACACCGTAAAGGGCTACAACGCCTCCTTCAACCCTTCCTCGATCGACTCGTGGGTTTCCAACGCGGTCACTTCCCTCTCAAGGATCATCAACAAGTACCATCTGGACGGGATTGACATCGATTACGAGCACTTCAAAGCGGATCCCAAGACGTTCGCTAGATGCGTCGGGCGGCTGATATCGACCCTCAAGCGAAACGGGGTGATCTCGTTCGCTTCGATCGCGCCGTACGACGACGATCAAGTCCAGAGGCATTACTTGGCTCTGTGGAAGGGTTACGGGCATTTGATAGACTACGTGAATTTCCAATTTTACGCCTACGACAAGGGGATCAAGGTTCCTCAATTCGTAGACTACTATATGAATCAGAGCGCGAATTACGATGGAGGGAAGGTGCTGGTTAGCTTGTCCACGGAGAAGGATCCCGGCGGTCTGACGCCGGAAAACGGGTTTTTAAAGGCTTGTAGAAAGCTCAAGCGTCGGCAGAAACTGAATGGGATTTTCGTTTGGTCTGCTGATGATTCTAAGGATAGAGGGTTCCCCTATGAGGGGAAATTGCAATCTTTATTAGCGATTTCCCATTAGGATTAATTGCTATCACGGTTTGCCGAGTGCAATTTTGTTCACCCTCCTTAAAAGAGGGTGAACGTTACCCTACTCCCTATTGGTTGAAATGGTGTAGATCCCACCACAAAATAATGTCATGCTTACCATGCAATACACTTTTTGGTAAGCATGACATCACTTAATTGTGGGAGGGATCCACACCATTTCAACCAATAGGAAGGAGGGTAATGTTCACCCTCTTAAGTGGAGGGTGAACAAAACTCAACGTTTGCCTGGATTTGTATTTTGGTACTACGGTGTTGTAATTTGTTAGTTTTGCGCCTCTCTTTTTTGGTTTTTCAGTTCGTCTCATCAAGACGAATTGAAAAAATAAAAAATTATGATTTTTATCTAAATATGTTGAGAAATAATCATTTTTTAGCAAAAAAGTCAAAAAAAAAAAGATTTTTTGGGCTTAAAATTGGATATTTCCAAAAATAATTGGGTAATTTTTTATTTTTTCGATTCCTCTCGTTGAAAAGAATCAATAATCTACAAAATTTTGACGTAAAATTAATGAATGCGATTTTTTTTTAATAAAGACAACTTTCAAAATGTACTAGAAGTTAAGCGAAACGGGATCTACCGTGAAATTGGCTATTGTTATTTGGTTTTGGTGCAAGTTGTGTTATGTGTTTCTCTCTGTAATAAGAACACTCTGGGTAACAATACAAGTTCAAGAATAGTGTTTTTTTTTTTAAATTTCTTTTTATAATTAGATGTTCAGGGCAGTTTTGTGCGGATCTCAATTAATTTTGAGGTCTTGAAGTTAATCACCTATGTTTCTGCTTTGGTTTTAGCGAAACTTTAATGAAATGGTAACATTACTAGTAATAGTAAATCTCATGGGGTTTGGTCATGTGCTTGTAACAAAATAATTAATGCTCTTCACATCACACGTTTCTTTCTCATGGGTGCCAAATGTTCCAAACCTTGGGACTGTTGGAGTTATGCACTATTTGAGTGACGAGTGAATGATCGTCTATATAATTGACTACGTTAAATCGGTAAAGTTTGAATGGTTATAAGGATGAAATTTCAATCCCAATGATCTCGTTTAGTTTTTAGTTTTCAAACGGGGAGGGTATTGATGGGGACAACATCGGGCTAAAAGTTCAGTTGATATAGCTAAACAATACTTAGGCTCCGTTTTAGAAAGTCGAATAAATATTTATTTTTTAAAAAGATAATTTTAAGCTTAAAAATAATGAGCTTATTGAAATTTAAAACTATGCAATATGGATCTTGTTTAAAAGATCTCAATGAGATCTTTAATACGGTGCAAAAAAAATTATTAATTTATTTTTTTGTTTACATTATTTTTGAGTTTAAAAATATAAAATAAGTATTTATTTTTTAAGAAGGTATTCTGGAATGGGCTCTTACAATTGAACTGGCGCGTTCCACTCTAATGTGATTAGATTGTGTGATCCAAATCAGAAGAGGAAAGGAGATGACATCACTCTCGGGCTAGGAGACTCATTGAGTTGACGAAGACGGATCAATTATTCAATTCAATCAAAGTGGAAGACGTTGATAGGTAATAACGGGTATTTATTGAAAATTTATTAGAGATTTTTTGCTCTCTTTTTTTTCTTGTTGTTTTCTTTAAATTTTTACAGGATTCAGGTTAAATTTTTACATCATATTTTTCGTATCGACAAAAAAAATCAAAAAAGAAAAAATCGATGAAAGCATAATACATATAGCTCATGATTTAGACACTTTGGGATTAAACTTACTACTAATAGAGAAAAGATACAAGATTTCAGTCAAAATTATGAATAACTGATAAAGTATAATACACATAACTAATGATTTAGACACCTTTGAATGTGGATATTCTGTATTAAAGATTTTTTAATGGTAAATGAGGGCTACTTTTTGCATTAAACATTTTATTTCGTCAGTATAGAGGAATTGTTGTAATTTGTGAAATAAAAATTTGAGAATGGAACGATTTAATAACTATCTATTCTTTTGAACTGGGATTTAATATCTTGGTAGCTCCACAATGTTACAGTTACCTATTAGCTGAATGACATAGAAAATAGTATAATGATTAAACATGTTTAGTCTTACACTTTAATGACATTTGTTTGATTAGAGAATAGAATTAAGAAATGACCTCCATTTAGCACCAATGTATATATAGTTTGTCCTTTTTTTATTTGCATTTTTGTACTTTGAACATATAACCTTATAAAAACATCTTAAAATACCATGTACACCATTCTTTCATTCTCCAACACTCTTTGTTATATAAAACACGCCTAACGTATTTTATTAAAGTGCCAATTGAGGCTGTTAGCCTAGTGTGCTTTTCGCAGTAGCTCGTGTCTTAGATTATGTAATTTTGGTTCATTTCTGTTTATGGTGATGAAATTTGTTACCTTCGGATATTGGTAATGAAATAAATTGCCTCACTGCTAATTAAAAAAAAAGGGGTACTAATTGTTTCGTATAATAGGGGAAAAAAATCTTGTTGCCCACTGGCTTGCTTCTTCTTGTCTAAGTACTTGTCTAAGTAGGAATCTTGCGCTGGGCTTGTTTCCTTTGCTTGCGAATGATGTAAATCGTCTTTTAAGGGCGATTGACTGAGCCCAAGTCCTATTGGCTCCATCCAATTGCATTGCTAATCGAACCCAATCTCATGATGACCCAATCTGAAAGCTAAAAGGAAACTCCCAATTTCTTTTCATCATGATGATAAGAATTGGACTTAGCTTGAACGCAATTGCTAGCTGGACCCATCACGGGTTTTGTTTCGATACCAAGTAAAATCACGTCGTCGTTTTTTTTTTCAATATCAAAGCCTCCAAATACTTATGGCACAAAAACAAAATGTTAAACTCCGAATATTTTTTTACGCACATATCAACTCTCAACCCTCACTTTCATCCATGGATGGGTGAAGCTTTCCTCTCCCCTACATACATATATAAGTCTGATTGAGGAAAGTGCAACAAGATGTAGATGACATTCTCTTGAGTGATTTTTGAGGTGAGAGGGTAATTGGGTATGCACTGGGGCGAGTGATTGTAAATCCTCCGTAATACAAATCAGCTGTCCGTGGAGTTATCGATTTGCCAAACCGCGTGAAAATTATTGTCTTTGTATTCGGGTGTGCGCGCACCCGTGTTTATGTTTCTGGGTGTCCCTTGTGCACAACGTATCTAAATTTGTTTCGAGCTGAAGGGAGCATTGTACTCCAGTTTGTCTTGAAACTGGGCTTTGATTATTTTGTTGAGGCCCAATATAGGGGCCATCTATACCCCCCCAGGAAAGCCCACACTCATGGTTGGCCCGGTCCATTAAATTTTCCATTTCCATCAATTAAGATATTATTATTATGATGCTTAATTGCTAAAGGAGATTAGTTGTCATATAAGATGTTGAAGAAAGAAAAAAAGGATAAATTTTCAAAAAAATAAGTGCGTTGAGATACATAGTTCCTTTTTTTTTTTTTTTTACCCCAAGGTTTTGGCCGGTGATCGAGATCTAGAACTTAGGGGTTTGCTCCCTCATAAGATCTCAAATTCAAAACATCTCCCGTGTTATCAACTCATTTGGGACTAATCCATACGCGGCTTTCCTCCGACTTTAATTGCGTCATTCACTAATGGTGCATCGAGATACATAACACCATAAATCACACAAATTCCCGGTATTCCAATATTTTTGTCGAATCTTTACCCCCAAGAAAAATCGGTGCCCTATGATATATATGAACCTAACCAACTAGCAGTACATATTTGAAAGCTGGAGTTGACCCCCTCAGCTTCATCTTTTTCTTGTCACTTCTTGTTCTTAGTTTCGCCTAAAAAGAAAGCCAACTTTTTTTTTTTTCCTTTTTTCGCTCACCCGTCAAAATGTTCAATTAATTTCTCGGCGAACGAATTTCAGAACAAAAGGAAAAGGACGGTGCAATGAACTCGTTGGTTCGAAAGCCAACTTCTTATTTCAAGAACTAAGTAAGTTGGGTTCTTTTTCTAAACTTTAGTTGAAAAATACAAGCATGAAAACGACTTGGGGGGATTGATGTTCCTTATCTTCAATGGCTTTTTTCCGCATCTTTCTCTATCATTAGTTTTTTCAACTTTGCACCAAATTAATGCCTTGTACGCTACAAGGGGATAGGTTTGCACCAAAATAATGCTTTATAATCTTTCTTGCGAAAATGACTATTGATGTTGAACTTCTATAAGGGGGTCAAGATTTCGTGTTCTAGCTAGTTAGGGTATTCACAGTGCTATAATCGAAAATTGATAAACCAAAAGTTGACACATCAATTTTTGATTATTTATTTAAGAGATTGTTAAAGTTAGCAATATAAATGTCTATAATGACATAATCAAAATTGGATAACCAAAATTTATCACATCATATTTTCAAACTAAAAAAAAGAAGAAGTAAAAACTGTGAACAGTAGAAAATAGTTTTGAAACTAATAAAAACTATTTACTAGAAATAGAAAATAGTTTTTGAAACTTTTTTTTGGAAAAAAAAAACTATTTTTTAAAAAACTGTTTTCTAAAAAAAAAAATATTTAGTAAAATATATTTTTCGAAAATATTATTCAAAAAGAAAGAGAGAGAGGAAAAGAGAAGACAGATAGAATATTTTTGTATAATGATTGGTGTATTTGACTGAGAATATGTAGGGTCTATTAAATTTAGTTATTGTCAAAAGGTTGCTAATTTTGGTTATCCAAAACTCAAAACTTGATTATTTCCAAGGAGGATGTTAAGTTCGAATATAGCATTGTGAGCCATATTTGCACCAACATTATTAACTTTAAAATTCTTTTACTTTTGGTTATAGCACGTGGTGATACTCTTAGGACACCTTGCTAGGGTCAAATAACCAAGGAAAATGGATGATCACCGGCTTTGATTATTTTGGACATGATTTGACAAATTTGGTAAACTTTTCTTAGCACTCAACTCGTATTTTTAAACCAGACATTGAGCTTATTATTATTATGCGATACGTATCGGGAAGCGGTTGACGCGGTAGCTTTCAGAGCACCGGCATCGTTTACTTCTTTGCGCCTCGAAGCAGTGCTAATATATCGTGTTTCTAGTCCGTAGCTTCGCCTGCTTTTGTTTATGAGCTAATCAGGTGGTTCTCAACATCTAATCTGACTTTTTTTTTCTTTTCCCATTATATTGGTCATTTACTTGACGAATCCAGCAGAATAAACGATTCAAACCACAATACTACTCCTCATTGGGAAGTGTTGTTGGCGTCTCCCTCATTGGGAAGTGATGTTGGCGTCTCCCTCATTGGGAAGTGTTGTTGGCGTCTCCCACCCTACAACATGAGGTTAATCAACCAAGCGGAACATTGTTTCATTAGCTAGTATACTTACGAATGATCTAAATTTGCTTTCAGTTAGAGATAGCTTCAGAACGGTAACATAATGGAATTAATTTTATTTACTTTCGCCCCATATGAGTAACCTAAAGTGCCGACAAACCAAAACCAAAATCAAAATCAAAACCAAATTAGTATATGGCAAAAATATTCAATAATAAAACCAAAACCAATTTTTGAGTCAACCCTCTTATTACATATAATAGTAACTTTTATGTAGGATCCACTTCAAAAGATCAGACTCACAAATAGTACAATTTAAAGATGGCTTTTAAATAGGAAAGAAGAAATAGCATTCTTCAATTGGAGCAAGATTGTTAAACTTTGGCATTTTAGGTTAAAAGTGCATTGAAGTTTCTCTCAAGCTCAATTCGCTACGACAACATGCAAGCACAATCAGCATCGACACATAAATTTTTGTGGCATTCTATTACGATAAGTTCAAATTCGTTACTTTATTTCTGTAAGAGCAGTTAAAAGTTGTCCCCACAAATATTAATTTCTGGTTCCAACACGGCATTAGTAGTAGAGTGTATATAGTAACAAATTGTCGTATCAAAAGGCATACTTGATGTATACAGATCACTTCACCATAATGATGAAGAACAACACTCAAGTCATTTCAACACTATTAGACCAAATGGAAATTCAAATAAGTAAACGTTATCTCTCTCTCTATCTGCTTTTGAAACCGAAAGGGCTCAATTGGCATTGACTTTGCCTTGGAAGGTTTGTCCCACTCTCTCATGTGAAATTTCCATTGACTTGTCCAAAATAAGGGGAATCTCGTGGCCTTGACAGTAGATTGAATCAAATTTCTAGAAATTAATTAGCACTAACTCACATTTTCTCACCTTTTTCCATTTTGTTCCGTTAAGGATTTTTAAAAAATAAATATTTATTTGCAATTTTCAAATTTAAAAAATAATATATTTACAAAAATGATTTTTCGAATTTTTTGCATCATGTAAAAGATCTTATCGAGATCTATCAAACAAGATTCATACTGCACAAAAATTTATTTCAGGAAGTCTATTATTTTTTTGCTTGAAAATTGTAATAAATATTTATTTTTTAAAAACCCTTGGCAGAACAGGGGTTTTTTTTTTTTTTGCACTGTGGAACAGGGGTTTAGTGTACTCATTTTATTTCATCATAAGAATGCCATTGTGCACATCCTTTATTTATTTTTCCCTGAGAACTTTTTCTAATCATAAAAAAATCCTACTCCTGCTCAGTAAAGTCAAAAATAAGTACTTAAATGTGATGTATTGTGAGAGAATGACATGTCTCGTAAAGCGAAAAATAAATACTTAAAAAAATAAGAACCTTAACAGAATGGGGCCTACTAGGCTACTAGCTACTGTGTAGCCAACTTGATTTCGTATGTTTGTTTCGCAACTCGGTGACCATTACTCTTATTGCTATAGTACCAGCATATCAATTGGGGTTCTTAAGAGTCCAAGTACTCCACTCTATTTTCCTTTCTAGTTCTGGGTTTGCATTGCACCACTCATATAAGAATAACATTTATTTAATTAAATTGTCATTTCACAACATCTACAAATTTAACGGCACGTTTACACAAGTCACTCAATTACCAAAATACCCTGAGGGGTTTTTTTATGTTTCACCCACACCGTCACCGCTGTTCTTACTATCCTAGAGGATAATTACTCCTATGTTGTATTGGTAACCCACGCGATTGATATAACTAGAACTTTTTCTAAGTTTATTTGCATAGCATTATTAGTTATTCCTCTCTTGTTTTTGAGGTTTATTTGCATATATACTACTTACTCATGCATATTTATCATTTTTTTTTTGGCTGATAAATTGGCATTTCCAAAACTATATACCTAGGAGCCTATGAAGTTGATAGCACATTAACCACATGGTCACAGGTCACCCAATCAGTTCTATATTGTAGTGGGGGGCACTATTGGGTTGTCCCCAATTTGACAAAACCACAAGACTAAATGGTGAAAATGGGGTCACAGGATCTTTATTGGCATCTATTTCCTTAGTACTACCTTTTTCATCTACAAGAGTCCCCCCCACCATGTGTTTGTAATTTTTTTTTTTTCCATGCTCCACAGAAGAAAATAGGAATCATTATCAACCACAGTAGGATATATATAGGCTTGAATTATTCTGCTAGCTAGGCTGCCTTTCATCTTTATTTATTTTCCCATCAAATTATAATTACCACTTTGAGGAAAAAAGACAGACTATTCATGATGAACTATGAAATCGTACATTAAAAATCTGGCCTTCAACAAGTATTAAATCGACAGAGAGTAGAACACTAGTTGGTATACAGTACCGACGACCTTTTAGAATATTCAGCAATGATAATAAAGATATTGGTGGTGAAATTTTTGTCGTTTTATTTCAACTTACGAAAACCATGAAGTTGTATTTTCTTATAATTAGAAGGTGATGATAAACAATAGTGAAAAAATATCAAGTGTTTCTTCTCTTTTCTCACCCACATGAGAATTCTCAACAAGCGTGACGCTACGTAGACACGAATGAGGCTAGTTGATTGACCCAGCAACTTAAAAAATTTCACCTGAACATTATCGAATTTATATCAATTTTATTATTATTTTGACCCCATTTAGACACCTAATTAAATGGCCTCAAGCCCTACCACCTCTCACTAGTTTTTTATCCCAGTATTTGAACATATTCTCTCTCCTCCTTGCTTTATTTTCTCACCTATCCTAAAAGTATTCCAACTCTTTGCGTGTTCTAAAAAAAAGAGGCTACACTTGCTCCGATTCCAACCCAACCCTCAACAAGGGTATCAACTTCCTCTCTATCGGAATTGAATCCACGACCGTTAAGGCTAACTTGCCAGGTTGCGTTTGCATGTGTATGTATCAGTATACTAATTACAACTACTGGCACAAAGCCAAGTATTATTTGTACACAACAAGGCTTTACTAGCTACTTGGTTCATCGACAATATCTCGACCTTGAACTATCGGAAATGAATATTCTATCATTGGAGTTCGTACCATTGAAGGCTTTTAATGCACACTTGAAAGATAGCCCAGAGAAGAAAGTCGAGGGAATGAGATTTGTCTGTGAGGATTGTGTGGGAGTTTTAATGAGAGAGTGCCACCATATAAATGAAGTGATCCAACGGCAATTATTAACAAGGCACCATTTCATTGGAACGAAATGGCGTTGTCTACCATCAAAATCACCAACGGAAATGACTTTAACACAAACGGAATTTTTTTGGCCATTTTCTTTCAAGGAGATGCTACATAGTACATACACTACACCACACCATTACATTTTTCCTGGGGTCCATTCTAAATTCCACAAAAATACAGAAAAATGCCCATAAATTTTGAAATAATATTGTATGGATCCTATAAAAAAATCAATTCTAACGAATATCAATAAGTATTTTATCTGGATTCGGTAAGTATCAATTATCTTTTTCACCTCCCTCGGTCCCTTCTCCGTTATCTTTTTCACCAAACCAGCCCACCAAAAACCCTAAATTCTTTTAAATAAGAGACACGGTTTATAGGGAACTTCCGAATCATTAAAATCTGGCCCAAAATTTTAATTACCTATACCCAAAGCTCTGTCGTTAATTCTTTTTCACACGCGTATAATGAAGAAATCGAAACCCAAATTAAAAACAAGCACATGAATATCAAAATCAGATTTCACAAAATCAAACGCGAAAAGAAAACCTAGATTAGATGCTTCCTTGACAAAAATAAGAAACAGACCCTACCGTTGGGCTGACCGAAAAGGATGGAGGTTATCGGTTTGTGACTTAGGGCTTAAATGGGAACTGATATGGGAGAAGAAGAGTAATTATACAATAGTCCGGGAGTACCGCTACGTGATACTCCGGACCACTTTACAACCACATGTTTCTGTGGAGTTTAGACTCTACAGAAATATGTGGTTGTAAAGTGGTCCGGAACACCATATGGCGATACTCCCAGACTATTGTATGGAAAGATCCACCCGTCAAGTATTGGCTTAGCTACCATGAATCCTTGGAGAGGTTGGAGTGCGAGAATCAAAAGGGTTTTTGGTCTGAGAATGGTGTTGAAGACATGAAGTGGGGATGGAGAAGAAACAGAGTGAACACTGGGTTTCCGTTTTTTCTCCGTTTGTGCCTTTTTGATTGCTAAACCATGTCGTTCGGTGGTAAAACAACGAGTGCCTTGTTGTGCGATAAGCAGAAGACACAACAATCTTATCAAAGCAATATCAACCACAAACAAGAACAATAAGGTGAGCACAATAGAAGAATATTTCAACATTGAAGCCTTAGTGTTCAGTTGTCGGAGTCAAAAACAGTTACTCTAGGTTTCTCTCACCAAGACAACCTTCCTAAACCCTAGACACTGCTGAATACACACATTTACACAACAACTCACGGGCCCAACGAGCCCCTTCATTAAATTGAAGCCGCACACAACGCTTATTTATCTCCGTCAGATCGCTTCATTTATGTGGCAAGGCTCTCTCGTTAAAACCCTCGCACAATCCTCACCGACAAAATTTCTTGTAGAGGATCCGGATCCAGAAATTCAATCCCTAGGGACATACTAGTACATCAAAGGTGGGGTGATTGGCACTGTGACATGCTATTATTGATTTGTGGTGACACTCGGTTACGCCATTGAGAGATTGGTGTGAGTGCGTCTTTCAAGTTGCCCAAAAGAACTGGAGCAAAGTTTTGGTTTGTGATTTGATTGGCCCAGACTTCTGCTAACACTCAGTTATTGACCAACTGCCGAACGAAACATCAGGCAGAACTCTGTTGTGCACTACCATGAAAATGTGCAAGAGAGTAGTAGTCTACTTGGTCATCATCATTTTTATTTTTATTTTGGTTTACTCGGTGGGTTTCTTTCTTAGACAGATCATAGATACCTCCTTTTTGAAGTGATCGATGAAGATGGTTCTCGAGGGTGTACACAATGGCGGGAGAAGTTTTTGGGTGTCGGGCAAGCACGTATACGCACGTGATGTCCTGTCGGTGATCCCGACCGTCCAAACGTGCTTTGGACGATCCGGATTTTAGAGAGAGAAAAAGAGGAGAGAGAGTGGTCGGTGAGGGTGAGAGGGAATAATTCTAGGCCATCCAAAACGTGGACGGCTAGGATCTCTAACAGGTACCGCCAAGTGGGTCCCGCTCAGCACCTAAAAGTTTGCCCGATGGCGGACGTAGGATTTGTATTTAGCAGGAGCCCAAATTATATGTATTTCTAAAATGATTAAGGAAAATATCTCATGCGTACATATTGCAACTCGCTACGCTGATAAGAGACGAAATTGTAGATATATGCTTAGGGAGTTTTTTTCACAAAAAATTAGATGTGTTACAATTTTTCTTCTTTGCAGGGACCAATTCCATAGATTTTTTTTTTCAAATTAACCTGAAAAACTAGTATAATTAGTAAAAATATTTGAAGTCGTGCGGGCACTCTGGCACCCCTTACGTCCGCCTCTAGATATACATATACATATATCTATATTTATATGGAGAATTCTATAGCGCACACATCTCTTTTTGGATGTATACTGCTAGTTACAACAGTAGTGATCATATTTATGACTCGTGGTGACTGACTGGTATTTCACATACATTTTGTTTCATCGTAGTCGATCATATGTATGGAGCAACTTGGGGATTGAGATGAACCATTGGCATCAACCTAATAGTTTGTTTATGTGGACCGAGGAGAAAGGGGGTCAGAGTTTTGGGCGAGGGGTTTAGGACCCCTCACTCCAGCCACCGCCCCCTTCCCCTCTTTTCCCTCCTTTTCCTCCCTTTTTTTTTTCTCTTCCTTTCTTCTTCCTCCCCTCAGATCCGGACTCTCTTCCCTCGCCTACCTCCATAGAACCTCCATAGATGTGAGATGATTGAGACTATTTCCTTAGGGGGACAAATCTCTCACTCTCTCCATCATTTTTGGACTCAGGAGCCAAATCTAGGGAACTACAAATGGGTTTTGGCTCTTGAATCCGTCCAGCTTTCTCGATAGATTTTTGAGCAATTCAACAATGACGATAGCAGCGTCTGCAGCAGATTCAGTAATAGTCCTTCAGTCTGCGGGGGAAACGAGCTCAAGTTTAGCTGCGGACTTGGCCACTCCACCCACCTTCACGAGTGTGACTGATAGATCCGAATCCGGCATTTGGTTTCACATGGCTTTTCTTTGTATTTCGTTTCGTTTTGTTTTGGTGTTGTAATCTATTTTCTTGTTAATTAATATAACCGAAATAATCTTGTTCGTAAAAAATAAACTTACACAAAGGTGATCATAGAGGTGTTGGTAATGACTTATACTACATGAGTAAAGAAGATGATTCTAAAGCCTATAGGGACGTCCCCACTCTCGTGCCTATACACTGATGCTCTCGCGTTTTGGGTAGCTTTCAAAGAATGCATGATTGTGTAGGACACTGAGTCAGTCAAGCACAAATTAATATTCCTTACGTTACTGAGTTTAGTTTAAATCACAATTATGCACACTCACGATCACAAGTTCACAACAATTCTGTTCATATATAATTCAACCCAAATGGAAAATGACTAATGACAAGATCAACAACACCAAAGTGCAGGCATATATAGGTTTTTCTTCTTCTTTTTTGCGCTTAAAATGGAAGGGCAAATATAGTAGGTACCCTGTCACCCCTACGAGAGAGTATTGTCCCTTCACATCACACAACTACCTGTGGGTACATATATGGTCAACAATTATCAACTACTCGTTCTTTCAATAAGTGAACAGTTCCCTCGTTTAGCGATTGAACTGAGAATGATCGGTACTTGTTTAGGATTTTTAGCTTCTTTTCCTTTCTTTTCTAAGGTCTGGTTCTTAGAAACGAAAGAACTGAACTAAACGGATCAATTCTTTTTACCGGTCCTTTTGGAAGTTGTCAGCTTGTTTACGGTAGCTTCCATTCCGATAAGGAAAATAAATACTTAAAAACAATCGGTACCATTAAAAGTGATGTATTGTGAGGGAATGACCTATGTCGTAAAGCGAAAAATAAGTACTTAAAAAATAAGAACCTTAGCGAAACAGGACCGAAGTTTGTAAAATGTTCATAACTCATAAAGCTCTACTTTGATGCTTTTGATCTTTATCTTAAGAGCATAAACTTCTAATAATGTAAGGTACAACGAATCCCACAATTGCGTATGTCACTCAATCTTGTGTTCGGCTCAATGCCAAGTTATAGGTTCATATATATTACTGAGAAATCAGTTAAGTCAACAAATACACAAAACACGAAGAACAATCAAGTAAGAAATAAAGAAAGCAAGACGCATAAATTTTTACATGGTTCCCAAACTAATTAAGTAGTTGAGTAAATTCACGGCTCACCGATTTTCCTAAAATATTAAATGAAGAGAGTACAAGAGTCTCATTGTCAGTTGTATACAACACGTATTTATAGCTCGGGGTTACATAATCAAACTACCATACCACTAATGTCTATCTTTCGGAGACGCTCCCCCTAAACCCCTGAAACTTGACCTAAAAAGTCGAATCCCTAATAGTCAGCAAAGCCCAAGTCAAAACAAATCAGGCTTCGCAAGCAAAACACAGATAATTCCAAAAAACATTTGCCTCTGGAATGTGCTCATGTCCTTATTAACAGTGACCGGATAAAAACTTTGTTTGTAACTTGTACGCAAAACTTTGTTCTCGAATTAACTTGACCAAGAAATGAATCAGTACAATTTTAGGAGATGGGTATAAGTGTGGACTACATTTGTTATCTTGTCTTCTTAGCACTAAAAACTTTTATCCAAAATCCAGGAATTATGAACCACCATTGTGTCATTCTAATGATGATTACCCTTAAATTAATCATCCCTAATCTAAATCAAATGATTGGGACTATAAGCCCCACACATGGCCAACTAGTATAATAATAAATTATACACCTCTCTCTCTCTCTCTCTCTCTCTCTCTCTCTCTCCTTCCTTTTGGATGTAAGTGGTGGGGTCTACCTTTTGCAAGTTGGTTCTAAATCGATGTCTCCTCAGTCCCAAGGCAAAGTTTTTTGCACACACTCAATGAGATTGAATACATTGGACCACATCGAAAATAAAAAGCCTACCAACATAATTTTACAACACTGCTCCAGACACAATTATGTCTTAAACCATTCGATACATATAGACATACGGGCCTCGTTCGTTTTGGAATTTTGGATATGGATTTATAGGTAATGAATGTAGAAATAAATAAAATAATGATTGAAAATATAGATAATAATTGAAAAGAGATAGAGAGAAAACTGAAAATAACAATTGAAGAGAAATAGAATAATGATAATAATCCAAAATTCAAAACCTAAAACGAACGGGATCACACATGTTCATCCAACAATTTCAGACACAGTTATATGCGAAATGTCTAGAGTTGTGTTCATTGCTTTGCCCAATCGAAAAAGTGAATTTCTATTTAGAGCTTCATTGTTTGACCGAATGTCATTGCCTTCCCACTTAGTTGCCAGTTGTGATAATGACTAATTCATGTGATAATGACTATAATTCATTTCAGAAACTATTATTTTTGGAGGAGTAGTGCTATACATACCGACCACATATATATGCGAAAATAGAGTGTTTAGATTGAGCACCCTTATACGCATCGGATGCCGTTGATTTCACGAGGGCCCCATCGGTTTTTTTTTTAAGAATTTTTAGACAGCTCGGATCGGCCGTCCGATGGCCAGAGTAGACCCGGCAAGGCCGTCGGTACGATTTCGGGATGGTGGTGGTCGGTACCAATATCTTTACTGTTTTTGGAGGGCTTGTCTCCCGAAGTAGGTATTATCTCATTAAAGAGTCCGTTGCTTTTGTCTGTTAATAGAATGATTAACTTGTAAAGACAATGTTAACTAGCTAATCCATAAGCACATGACATCAAATAAAAGGACTACTCTCCTAAGTTTGCATATTCAACTCTCACCGGTAAAAAAAATAAAAAATCGACAGGCAAATGGAGTTCGATTGATTGTTTCAGATCAATTTGAAAAGACATTATTAGAAGTTAATTAAGAAGCAAATAGTAAAGAAAAAAAAGAAACTTCCTAATTAATCCACTGCTCTTTTCATAAGAAACGTATCCTCTGCCCATGTGAGGAGAGAACTATGGGCTGAGCAAATTAATGGCCCTAAGTTTAAATAAGTTGCTTTAACTCCAAGTGGTTTGATGACTAGAACGAGATAGGTTTGAATCTCGTAGACTCGTGACTATTGGTATCTACAAATCGGCTTTAGGTGAGTTGGTACTAAGTTATATAGCTCAAGTTGGCATGGAGGGGCAACGCGACTACATATTATCGAGCTCGGTACCTTGCATTGTCTGGCCCGGCTAGATTCATTTGGCTGAGAGACTCGTGACTATGAATCTCTACAGATCAGTTTTAGGTGAGTTGGAATTGAGTTATAGCTCAAGTTCGTCTCGAGACGCGACGCAATGGGGCTCTACAGATCATTATGGGGCCAGGATAGATTCATCTGTCCTCTATCTTCAACTTGTAAGAGCCCCTTTAGTCCCACGGGGCTCCCAGCTTGGTACTTAAAATATGTGCTAAAAGAATCAAAGAAGAAGAAAGGAGATTGATTTTGGTGTTTCAAAAATTATTGGCGGTGCTCCAAAAGTGGAGTGCCAAAATCAAAATCCAAGAAGAAATCTCTTTTAGTGGAGGAAGTCAACGAACCCCAGGAAAAATGACGTCACCCTCCACGTCAGAAACCAGCTCGTGCAACTCTTTAAGTACCAACTAATTTTAACAACCAACCTCTCACCATTGTCTTTCTCTCTCTCTTAAAAACACAACCAAAACCCCTCAAGAAACTAAGCACCCTCCACAGGCCATGTACGGACACAGCCACCAATCGCTAGTCAGTTATACCTCAGCCGACCTCATCGGCAACCTCCCCTTGCTCGACGCGACAGCTTTGCCGCCACCTCTGCTCATCCCTCCGAGCTACGAGTTTGACCCGATGGGAGCGGTGGCCCTGCCGAAGTTGGAGTTGAGTTACAGCTGCAGCAGTGGGTGCAGTAGCTACGAGTCACCAAGCTCACTCACGAGCTACTCGGTTCTGAGTCCGAGCTTGATGCAAAGGAGCATCAGCAGTCTCTCGCTCCAGAAGAATGATGGTGTCAATGGGTTTCGTCAACTTGTCTCAACGACATCCCTGGGGGATTTCGTGGACTCGGAGACTAGTCACGTTAGGAGGGTGTTCAGCACCGGTGATTTACAGGTGAGCCCCATTTCATATACCGGTTAGCAAGTGCACAATACTCGTATACTTCTAAAATGTAACAATACATATTTCACTAATATCAATCTACCTTCGTACATTTCAATACAACTTCACTAATGCCTGTATTTTCTACCCATTATCCACCGTCCTAAAGCCAATCATACTCTTTTAAATATATGTGGTTTTGAATTGTCTAACTTAGCTACCAATACTAGAGGATGTCATACCTGATCAAGAGTGAGGTTCGATCTCATAGCATAAGAACTAATGCATGTGACAATTTCCGTGCAACAATTCATGCACGTTACGTCAGTAAAGGATCGTCACGTCGTTAACTTCAAGGCCCTGGAGTTAGCTGAGATGCGCACAAACTGGACCGGACATCCGATTATATAAAAAAAAAAGGTAGTGGGTACGTAACTCGTGTAACAAAACGAAGTCTGTAGTTTGGTCATATCAAGTGAGATTCCCTGACTAGTAGCGTCAAGTCATTCACTTGCTTCCTCTCTCCTGTCAACTAGTAGTTCTCACTTCTCATTCATTCACCTTTTGGTTAACTCGGGCCCGCACAGGGCACTAAACTTCGATTTTGGAGGCCGATACATTTTGTCCTTTTTCTTTCCGTCATTCTTTCTCGACCACTAATTCCAGTTTTAGTTACTTAAGTTAACCTCGAGACTCTACTTCAATTACTACATTTTTAAATTTTTAATTACTCCATCCAAAAAATAAGGGAAATAAACCAGTTTCAATCAACCAGTGTTTAACTGAATATGAACATTGAATTAGATTACATATTCAAGATAACAACATATATATTCGGTTTTTGCCTTAATTTTTTTACTTGAATTAAACATTGACCAGATAAATAATCCTAGAAAGTTTAAATAAAAAATTGTAAGATATACAATACCTAGCGGGATTATATAACCCCTTCATTTTAGTCCCGTTCAACACGAACCCGTATTTCATAGTAATTTTGTTTTGGGTGCCCCTTTATTGTAAGTCATGTTTATTTCTTTTGAAACAGAGGATTAACATGGTGCAACATTACCATCGATCCGAGAGCCCGTTATCAAATGAGAACCATAGTATTATCGAGGGTATGAGCAAAGCCTGCCGTTACAATCCAGAGGAGAAAAAAGAGAGGATTGAGAGATACAGAAGCAAGAGAAACCAGAGAAACTTCAACAAAAAGATCAAGGTTCCATTCCCTTTAATGTGTCCATTTTCCCATCCAAGGGGTCCAATATGATATTACTCATTAGTTGTGTACTTCATTGTAAATCCTGTGAATATAATATTGACACTTTTAGCTTTCACTCTTGAATCAGTATGTATGTAGGAAGACATTGGCAGACAGTAGGCCGCGTATCAGGGGGCGATTCGCCAGGAATGATGAAATCGGAAACAGTTCCCAAAACCAGTGGAGTCAAATGAGAGGGGAAGAAGATTATGAAGATGATGACAATTGGATCCATTTTCTGGACTCGTTTACGGGGAACCTAATTCCTTAAAAACATCCGATCAAGGAAATTCTCTAGTTTGGATGTTTAAGCATGATAGTGTGGCAAGATTAGGTTACTTGGTTTCCCTTGTAATGATGCATTTTAGAAGATATATAAAGCTTTTAATTAGGCAATGCAAAATCTGGTTTGTTGTTGTGTAGTATGAACTACTTTGGAGCTTCAGCCAAAGAAGCTGAGGTTTCTGAAAGTAAGATATTGTTTGTTGAATTAGTCGCCCCTTTTTTTTTCTAGTGGGGAAGTAAAGGGTCATTGTTCATAATTTCAAGCATGGCCACCTTTTAATTTGACTACATTATTTTCTTGTTAATATGAAGTACAAGGCAACAACCTTTTTTGGTTCTTAACGAGACGTATTAGTAAGGTTTCGATCACTATTCCATAGACTAAAGCTTAAAAAACAATAAATATATACCTACAGCATAAGGCTCCCACTTAAAACAGGAGAGAGAGAGAGAGAGAGAGAGAGAGAGAGAGAGAGAGAGAGAGTAGGGAGCAGGTTTCCCTTAATCTTGCCGATGGAGGTAGATATGTGATCCAAACTACACTAAACAACGGAAGGTATCTTGGTTTTACATCCTTCAATTCAAATTTACGTAGAAAACTCAAAATTAAGGTTAGTAGGATTTGTTATATGTTTGAAGAGAAAGAAAGTGCCAGCAAGAAAATTTCAAATTCACTAAAGTTGGAGTTCAGCAATGAAGTTGGAAAAATCTAAGTCTTTCATCTAAGAATGGACAGCCTTGATGAAAGAGAGGGGCAAAGCAATTTCTCACACAAAACAGAGGGAGAGGGGAAAAGAAGGAGAGAGAGAGAGAGAGAGAGAGAGAGAGAGAGAGAGAGAGAGAGAGAGAGAGAGAGAGAGGTCTTTTTTAGGCACACTCCATTTACTTCCAAATTTGAAATCTCAAACTAATCAAATTCAGATCAAGAGGATGAATAATTTACCTCTATAACTCGACTAGTGGGTGCATACTTTATACCAGTGATCATATAGTGAAGTGTGGGGCTTTACTGAGCCGCTTGTCACTTGAGAATCTGGGATGGATTCTTGATCTAATGGTCAAATTCATGGGACTTGAGGTGGTAGTGGCTCTCATAGAACAAAGGGGCCCAAAGACGCCAAACACTGCATACCCGCAAGGCCTACATAACATACGCGTTATAGGCACTTCGCCTTACTGGAAAAAAGAACTAGTCAAGATTCATGGTGTTGTATTTTTCCCAAAATAAATTGCGCAAAACATATGAAAAGTTGAATTTCAGGTGTTGAAGGCCTCGTATGGATGCATTTTTATCGGCTTCTAAATTGACTTCTTTTTTGTTTTAATATTTTTTCAATCAGGATTTAGATTTGTGACTTCTCTGAACTTTTAGAGTAGGTTATTCGCCTTTTACAGTTTTTTACCAAAAGCCATCAAAAAAAGCACGTAAGGCTACATTCAAAAGCAGCCTGTAGCATCAAGCAACCCATCAATCCGTTCAACAATTACATTTTTTTCCGGGTACATACGAAGAAGGTTAGAGATTCTCTAACCCAAGGGGCATGGGAAGGGAGTTTGCACGACTCGATCCCCACTACATGTTAGATGTACCCAACCACAGGACCACACATCAGTTTAGGCTTATATGTTTAGGAGAGATTATTTTAAGGCGGCTTTAAATTCTAGATTCTAGATTATAAGTTTTAAGTTCCCATTAGTAGCTACTGTTAGGGTAGGAGATTTTGGTAAGGATCAGCCACTTGATTTTACAAATCCTCTATAGAAGTTAAATATTTGAATAAGCACTATCAAGTAAAAGGAAACAACTACCCACTCTTGGAGGTTATAAACACCAAATTCAGAGCTAACTAAAGGCCCTTTAAAGTGTAGGTTTGGCTTTACAAGCAAAACTACTGTCAAACTTTAATCAAAAAGGCAAAACAATCACTGACATTCTATTAAACTATGTTTAAGCTAATATGTCCTCCATGTTACTGAATCATGAGTTGTAGCTTATAATAATGTGCATGATTTAGTGTAATATTTTGGAGTAGATTATGTACCAGACTTTCTTTAGTTAAAGGCAACCTAACCGGGGCGGCCCCAAAAGTGGGGAGGACGGCTTGTTGATTCTTGTCGGCCAGCAGTGTGTTACCCACTAAGTTTATCAATTTTCTTCACCAATTTTGTGTGTACTCAGAAAGCATTTAAACTAAAGGTTTTTCAGGCTAAATAACAAAGAAGCCGAAAACCAGAAGTGGAACAAAAACCCTGCCTTTCATGTATTGCTTAAACATGTGAATTCAGATGATAAGCTAAATAAATTGCAAACAAGTCTAAACAAGTGAGGAGTACATACTCACCTAATATATTAACAGAAACTGCATAAGTAAGCAACCTTACTCTTCACTTTTTGGGGAGAGAACGATTTCCAATACTAGAACCCACAACACACTGCTGAAAGCATATATCACTTGTCTGGCTCCACGAAATTTCCTTGCATAAGAGAGTTGGGTGACTTGACAATTAGCTTTAGAGAGTTGAGTGACTTGACAATTAGCTTTGCCAATCCTGTTAATTCAGAAAAGGCAATGGTAACCAATGATGATACTGGCATAAAAGAAATCAAATTGTAGGCGCTCTGTCTCTGCTTTACCACAAATACATTGACAAGATAAGAAGAGTAAAATAAGGAAGATGGTGAGCACATGGAAAGAATCTGAATCAAGTCATGAAAGTTGTAGAGAGATTGAATACTACTAATAAAATAAGGTCGTAGAGTGCTTATATTTTGTTAGTATCATCACTTGCGACTAGAAATCATTTTAGGCTCAAGTTTGGATGCCCGTAATTGTTAATGGGAAGAATTTGATTACCAAGAATCAAATTCCGAGTAATTCAATACCCGGAGTAATTCTATTCCGACATTTGGATTGAATACGTAATCTTCTCCAGGAATCATCTGTTCTGGGAATTTTTTAAAGTCAAACATTTCCTTTTCATATGGATTGAGCTGAGAATCTAGGATTCCCATGAGGGTGGGAGGGATCATATTCCTACTTAATTTGGGAATGGGAATCCTGGTTGAATATGTCATTAGGAATCACATACATGTTCAAACGTAGAAAACATGAAAATATGGCCTCACATTCTCATTCCCCTCAAGATTAATGTCATCCAAATTGAGCCTTGGTGTTTAAGTCTAGGATTACCTCGAAATCCATATTCTAATGCTTGAGTGATTTAAACATGGTTCGTTCATTTTGGGCAGAGAATCACCTAATACAAATTAACTACGACCAAGGGGTGTACTTCTAGCCCCAAGGGGTGCAGGCGTGCAGCCCTTTCCTCAAACAAATGTGTATTTCCTATCCCATTCGTGCACGGAATTGTATGCACCGTTACGAGGTCAAAGAAATAGAGAATCATCAAATGCACATCAACTGAAAACCTCGAATCCCATAGACCAAAAAATTTAAAAAGTCCATAATAATTACAAAATAGCTTCTCATGTCTTTGTTTTAGCTGTTCATCCTATATATACAACAAGCAAGTACAGCTTCATAAATAAATTGTGATTCCGGCAAGGTTCCAAAATAATGCACATGTGGAAACTGGAAACTTCAACACCCAGACCCTCCCTCACCTTACAAGATTCCTGTACTCTTTCAACTTTCCATATCCTCCTTTCTACCCTTCCTTTTCACCCACCCACCAGCAATATACTAAGCAATGTATCCTACCAAAAAAGCCATGAGTCCGTGACAGTGAGCCCATCTTTTTTCATCTTCGGGTAACAGTTTCCCTAGCAATTAAAGTTAACTTAGGCTTATAGTAGAGGAAATTCTGCAATACTTCTAGCCACACAAGCCAACAAAGTGCCTAGTTCTCCAATCTAATCTAAGGAATCAATGAGTTAAAAATGCAGGGATTCATAGACTGGTATTTGCTTAGTTGAGCATTATCATTAGTTGCAAGAGTTGTGACTTGCGAGAGAGCAAAAGGTAACAATAGCAGAAAGTTAACCCCATCTACACGCCAGATGGTAAGCTCTAAAGATTGTTTTTGGTTCACCTTATAACCGTTCATACATGCTACCTGGTCTTTTTTTAACTGATGCAACGCACATTCCCGCATTTTCAAAATAAGACACAGTTACCCCTCCCTATTAGCTTATGTGGACGTTTGGGGTGGGAAGTGGGAAATTCTGTTTGCAGCCCTTTTTTTTCTTAATACCCACACCTAACATGTTAATTTACCATTCTCTCCATCCCTTTCTCAGTAGCCACTCCTCCCACCTCTCCTTGTCCAACAACCACCATAACCTCCACCTTCACATTTAAGCTCTCCAATTTACACTTGATAAGTCCATGATCATGCTACTTGGATATTTATATACGACTATAAGTTATTTGCGTTCCAGGTGTTCAAGGCCAAATGTGACAGAGTTAAGAGCTAAAACAGAGCAGTTAGACAATGCAAACGCGAGCTAGAAGGAATGAGCAAGGCTTGGAGGCAAAACGGGAGGCAAACGGCCACAAAAGACTTAAATCCGTCCGATTGCTCTCGAAACCAATTCACTTGAGTGAGACAGAGGAGAGTGGAATTTCGTGCGTAGGGCCTTTTTTGGTTTTCTCGTCTTCTTGTTTTTGACGTGGCCAATTCTCCTCCGGACCTTCGATTCGATTGTTTCCCAAGAATGTTGAGCCGGGTATATTCGTATCGGTCTTTCCGTCCTTTTGTCTCTTCAAATCCGTCCGGACAAGTCAAAAAAGATCATTCTTGGCTTTTAAATACAAGCCATGTGTCCGGTCAAGTATCCAGTCCAGCCGGACATACTCCAACATCCAACCGGACGGATCTAGCCGCCTAGCAGCCTTTTTCCTTGACTTTTTGATATCTTGAAGACCGAACTTAGGCTCAAAGCAACATCTAAGCCCTTGGGGCCATACTAGGGCATATATCTTGCCTTGGAACTCATTTAGATTTGCTTCAAGGTTAAACAAAGAAGAAAGGAGGAGGAAAGAGGAGGAGGAGGAGATTGAAGAGAGCATAGATTAGAAGTCTTCTCCTTCCATGGCCGGCTAAACTTTGTTTCTAGGGTTAAATGAAGGTTTCCTTTCAAGTAGCCTGAGTTTTGTATGTATTTTGAGACTATTCTATGAATCATAGTTGTATGGCTTAAGGATAACTTTATTTTTGGAATGAATGGTTAGAATGTTTCCTACTCTATCAATTTCTTGTGTTTGTATTCAAGACTTCAAACACTTGCATACGTGGTTTGTATTGATTCATGGAGTTGGTTGAGTTAGGCTATACTTGGCTAAACAAGGTGTGCTATTAGACGAACTGTACTTAGATATGGCTCATACTGACAACTGGTATTACTCAAAGATATTCTATGCCAATCGGTTTATCCATGAATATTTCGTGATGATTTTGAAGATACGGTAATGACACAGTCACACGTCCTCCTTCTCCACCCCACCACTCATAACCACCCTCCTCTCTTAACCCCATCCCCAAACAACACCAACTGCTCTCAAGTCTCACCTCCACCTCCAACCATCTCCACCTCCAACTTTGGACAACACCAGCCGCCATGGCTTCCACCCCCAATCATAATCACTAGTGCCACCAAAGGACTTTTTCCACCTATTTTATTCTGATGATCTAAGGTGTTCGAGATCGTAAATCTGAACAATTACCGATTGTTCGCAATTGTAAATTTGGACGATGGTTACTTGTTCAGAATAAAAATTCCAAATGATTGTTTGGAACCCTAAATCAGAACGATTATTGATTGCCAGGAATTATAGATCTGAACAATAGTTGGTTGTTCGGAACTAGAAATCCAAACTATTGTTCTATATATGATACTGTAAATACGAGCAAAACCTTAGGTTTTCAAATCTTACAAGGCGGCCATGATGGTGAATTGGTGATTAAAGAGCCTATATCGTCATTACGGTTTACATGGATGATTAAAAGCCTTTCTAACTTAAGTTTTTACATCTCGGGTGAGTTTGTTCAATTGTTCTATACATTAGAGAGTTTGAGCTGGATGTGTAAGGTTGGGTGACATGGAGAAGAGGTTTGAAAATATGACGGCTCAGAGCTGCTGCTGGTGGTGGCAGGATGATGGCTGGAGATGGTGGTGGATGGTGGCAGCATAATACCAGAAGGTGGCGGTGACTAGGCTTGAAGTTGGGAGGTGTGGATACTGAGAAAGGACAAGGATAATTTGGGAATTAACGAAATATAAATGAATTTGGTGTGGTACTGAAAAAAGGGGGGAAGGGGGGGTAGAATTTCTCATGGGAAGTGTACCTGGAGTGGCCTTCCAGGAGAGAGCTCAGGGCAGCCTTATAGAGAGAGGGATAGCAGTGGAGAGTGGTAAATCAGAGAATAAGTGTGTTAGGTGTGTAGTCAATGTGTATTGAATACTTGTCTTCAATGATGCATCAACTCTTCTTCATATAGGAGCCTTGGAGGAAGGGAAAGCCAGCTGGTTAGCTTCTCCCCATTAATGTGCAACAGAGCATGGGCTGACGAGATTTCACCTTGAGTGGGACTCTCAGAGACTGGTTGGGTGATGTAAGGAGGCGCGTTGTATCATGGGACAGGCAGTAGCTATGACACAAGCTTCAGGTGTCAGCTAGTCAACCGAAATTTTTTATTTTTTATTTTTGATCGGTTAGTCAACCGTTGTATTGCAAAGATCTTCCCAGGTGTCAGACTTAGATGTCGCGTGACTTAGGCAATGCCCCTCTCTCTCTCTCTATGACCAGTCAAGGTCGAGCTCACCTCGTGGAGGTGAGCCTTGACAATCTCTTTGCTCTAGCCTCCAAGCCACATTCCTCCTTAGGTCCCGAGCAAGTACGTGGGCCCTGCTCCAGGCCTAGGTGGTGTTAGAGTCGCCATAAGTTATCGTGGGCTCGTGGAGCTATAGATGCATAGGAGATAGGTGAGACCTCATAAAGAGGTATCTTCAGTGAGGGAGCTCCTTTAGGTGATGAGCAATCTTAGAGGATGGCGCTCATTAGGTGGTGGCCACCTCAATTACTAAAGAGGCTCCTCCAGTAGCGAGGACCTCTAGATACCCACAACTGAAAAAAATAATTACAAAGTAACATAATAACCATGCTCGATACATGGCTATAACTGAACAGCTTTAGTGATAAACGGTGGTAACACAAGGTTTAATACCCTTTTCGCTAGTTTTCATTTCCACAACTGATTTCCTGACAACAGAACGCATGAACACATACAAATAAGCTACAAATTCAACTAACAAAATATAGTAATTCAAAGGAAAACACACAGATATTGCGATTACAAAAAAGAGGACTCTGGGTCTAATAAGAGAGTCATGTTGCAACTTCAATAAACTTGACCTTCCCCGTAATGAATTCTTTGACCCCACAAAAAATTGGAATACATATCTTCCCCAATTACAAATGTTGAGTCAAAACAAAAGTAAAGAAACCAAACATTGGAGCAACTAGCAACACAACTCAGAAATTGTAAGAGCATCCTCAACTGTTTACTCACGTGCCAATCATCATTCTAATTTAAGGGTGAATACTTACACAGTCACAGCAATTTAGTCTTGGTTTTCAACTTTTGAGCTTTCCTCTTGAAAGGTGCAGGATTCAACAAACGCTTCAGAGGGAATGAAAAGGCTCGGCTAGGTATCCTTCTTCTTGGTTTTACTTTGCCCTTCCCTGCATTTGATGAAATCACGAAAGAATAAGTAGGTGACGGATAAGGACTCAGTAAGGAAACCTTTCATTGAGAAATTCATGCAGAAGCTTGAATCTTGGAATTGAATGGAATTGCTCTTACTCAGAACCTATCAAAACCCGGTCTTCCCAAAGAAAAGATAAACAAGAGAAAGCAAAAAAGCCACAAATTATACCAGAATTAGTCTCAACCTAAGACACAATTGCCTTATATAATTAAGGGAGTAAAAATAAATCTGTACTTCAGGAAAAAGCCACAAATTATACCAGAATTAGTCTCAACCTAAGACACAATTGCCTTATATAATTAAGGGAGTAAAAATAAATCTGTACTTCAGGAAAAAGTTTATGCAGAACTTAATGATTTTGTGATGAAACCAGCTTCCAGAATTGGTAAAGACAATCTGACAAACTTGTTTATGTAAAAGAAAGGGGAAAGACTACCATTTGAATGGTAGTGTATACTTTGTGCTTAAGCAAATAATGCCATTACCTGAGGAATCATTCGAAGCTGGACAATTAACTTCAGCTTGAATATCTATCCGCTTGTGATCTGCAATTACCACCTCATCCGGCGGCTCGCAATTCTCTGCAGGATGATCATCGCTATCTTCCATCTCACGATTAGACTCAGCTGGCAATCCATCAGCAACAAACACTGAATCATCTCTTGTTTCCCTGAACTGTTCTCTTTCCATAAAATCTTCATGCAAACACACCTCATGTGAAGCCGATGATAAATGTACTTTACTGTTGGCATTTTTTCCAATTAAGCCTTCTTCCATTCCATGATCTTGTGCACCTAAAATTCCATCCGAACTACATGAAATATTAGCCTCATCACCCGGGAAGGCAGAAAAATCAAGATCCTTGCATGGAGTTGGATTTTCAACATCAACAATGGCATTACAGGTAGAAGCAATCTCAGTCTCCATTGCTGAAGTGTGAACTTCTGCAGTACTATCAGGTAACAAAACCCGAGCATCACAATGAGTGATGCAACTCTGGGATTGCAAATTATGCACTTCAGTTCCACGTAGGGATATATCTACATCCGGCCCATTTGAGTTCTTAGGTTCTTCACTGTTGGCGGTATGCATTATGATTTCCTCAGCATTATCGAAGTGTCTCGTAGTAGTAGTGGGGGAAAATGAATCCATAGAATCTTCACAGCTATGGATGAAATGTTGGGATGGCATATTGTATGATGAAGTCTGATCTGCTTTAGCAAGATCCTCAAGAGACTCTAGCTGCTGAGAAACTCCAGTTACTACAATTGGGACATCAGCTCTCCCAACAGCAGACAAGTTTTTACCAATATCCAGTGGCTGCACTGCAGCCTCAATTGTAGATTTCAAATCACAAACTTGCAACCCACGGGATGGCAAACTATCCACAACTGCCGCAAAGTCAATGGCTTTCACAGTTTTGGATACTTTAGAGGAGGCAGAGAAGGACTTGGCCATGTCATCTAATAGCAAATCACCCTCGCCGCTAGAGATGGGATCCCATTCAAGCCAATCGCTCAAGCAAGATTCCTTGGAGTCAAGTTGTTCCCCTGATGGAACAACTTCAACTCTGATTGCCTCCTTGTAAAACTGTTTTTTCCTTATAGCATTAGCAATAAGAGATCTGCAACACATTGGAACAAAAACATTTCACCTACATTAATATCAGCACAACCATTCTACAGGGTGAAGATTTTGCGAGTTTCCCGACCTACAATTCTTGGAAAGAGCTGCTTTAGCGTGTTCCATAGAGAGCCCAAGCAGCGATGATAAATTTGCAACATCATATGGCCCTCTAAGTTCAGTCACAGAAGAGGCAGCACTTGAGATGATGAGATTCTTTCCTCGAGTCCAATCCACCAGTAGCTGGAAGCACAGAGTCACGTAAATGATCAGGTGATATATGGGGCAATGACAGGGACATAAAAGACCAGAAACTGCTTCTGTGGCTGATTCACAGCACAAATAAAATATGAAAATGGGTTGTGATGAGCATCTGATCAACAGACATGGTTAAAAACAATTGAAGACAAGTAGGAAATTGATTCCGAGTATCTTTCCTCCACTTGCAATCATACCACAAGGAGAATCTGACATAATCTGGCTGGTTATCATAAATAACCAGCAATCTGGCCAGTTACCAACTTACTACTATAAAATAAAGGCAGGACATAGTTTGTAGCTTACTTACTGAAAAAAATCCATTTACAGGCAAACTAGAAAAAGGGCAACTAGAAAATAAATCAATCGTAAACTTCTGTAGTTCAGACGCTTCTAGTACATTGTCCAATATTGCCTATGAATGTTCACAACATGAAACGGTTTCTCTGTAACATACAACTAATTGACATCAAACAGTGTCATGTTTGCGCAATGTGAGAACTCAAATCTCCAAATAGCAAATACTCCAGCCAGAAGAAAATGCTATCTTCAGTCAAAAAAAGAAGGCATTCAACTTCCATAACATGCCAGACTTGCCAGTTACATTCAAGACAAAGGAAACAAACATCTGAAATTGAAACCTGTAACTAATAATAGACGCTCAGTAGATCTTAACTCAACCAATGAGGCACCAAACTTCCTGTTACATTCTGTGTCCACCTACTGGCTACTTGATGCCAGAAAACTTAACACCGTTTGTAAATACTCTCAGACTTTTTCTATATGACAATAGCATCTACAGGCTGCAATATGGCTTTCGATGCCATCCAATGAGCATATGTGCTGACACTTCTATACCACCCTTGGCTTTATATTACAGAAAGTGGAGCAAATATATCCCACCCTCGGCATGATTTGGAGATGGAGCAAGTCTCTAAGCGAGAAAATAGCCTACCTGCAGAAGGGCAGAACCTTCTGTCATAGACATACATAACCACTATCGGTAAGGTACTGGACATTCCATTTGCAGGTTGCAGTTTTAGGTTACTCTTGGTTTGAGCATTAATGCCACTTGTAATGCATGCAAGCATAGAATTCAAAGACCATTCAACTTTCACTTATAGAAGTCTAATTAGTTTTGGTCTATAGTGCAATTGTTTGTAGCTATGATACATGCACTTGGGTACAAGTATCGGGAAGGAATAAGCATAGAAAATGCCGGAATCATCTAATTCAAATGTTAAGATTTTCTGCACTCATCTAATTCAAATTTTAGGAAGTTCAGTCCCTACAGAATATCCACATTAAGGTAAAGTGTGTCATCACCTTGGCATTTGTTATCATTTGTCTCCTCACTTGAGCATCCATGATAAGACGTGAATATGTGATTTCAAAATAGACGCCACGCTGCAATACCAAATACAAAAAACAAATTACCATCACAATAACTCACACTGTATTCCGCAGTTCCAAAGTAAATCACACAACATCTACCCAAAGCTCTAAATTCACCCTATTGTACACCAGCACTTCCTATGAGTTTATTGGACGTTATTAACACCGAGAAAATTTGACAAAACACAAAGTTCTATCACTATTTGAAGGTGCAAATATACTATAGTATATTCCAAAGCCCTATCACATCATCCCACTAGAAAATTGATCTAGGGTCGAATCTATGTTGAATCTATACAAACCAATGCATGAAGTCTATTTTCAGGAATGCGTGGCCAAACTTTAGACGACAAAGCATATATCCAAACAACCAACTTCACAGTCAACTCTGTAGGGACAAACACAACTCATTGACCAAGCGATTGGGCTGAGCTTGCATGGTTTTCATAGGAAAAACTGTGTGAGGTGGTCGAGAGCGTTGGAGGGCAAGGCATACCAGACTATGTAAAGAGACACACTCTAACCATAAGCAACACACTGCACGCATGCTTCACCCTTCTTCTAATACACCACCGTAGTGTCCTGCCCTAATTCTAGCTTACTTCAAAATTGGACTGCCTCACCTTTCTTCTCTGAATCTCTATGTAGCCAAACTAGGTTCTAGTTGAGCTGTACGAGGTCTCAAGCTCATTGGCTGGGGCGGAGGCATATGGAGGGGGTGCGGCACATGCTAGCCCCAGTTCCAAAAAAGAAAACATATTTTACACTAAGTGAAGTCCATTAAGTACTTGACTGTATCCGAACAACTTGATCTTTAAAAAATACAGAGTCCGCATAAGAAAAATAATATATCTTTCTTTTTTTTGGCCGGTAAATAAAACTAATAAATCGATGACTTCTATTTGAAGCGCACAAGATAGTTGAACCAAGGCCTTGGTTCTTTTCTAACAAAAAATCTAAACTCAAGACAAAGCCGTATTTTGTGTCTCTTAATATTTTGACAAACAATATGCAACATATAGTAGTAGACTCCCATCAAACATCACCACCTACCAATTCAAATCCTGGCTCCACCGCAAAAATTCATTGTCAATGCACTTCGGTCCTATGATCTAATTCGGATGACTGCAATTTTAACTTTGAAGCCCAAACAGTACATAACCAATCAAGTAAATAACCAAGTTAACTAACCTCAATTGCATCTTTAACCAATCGTTGCTTCAACCTAAAAGGCAGCTTCTCCGAAAAATCAATCGCAATCAAATCCACCTGCACAACAAACACCCCAAATCCAAACAAAACTCAAACAACATCCCCCAAAAAAACGGCACAGTATTATGACAATCCGAACTAAAACCTACACCAGACCTCAGAAGCCTTACACGCTTGCTCGAACGCGTTCTGACTCAAAGGCTTAACAGCGACGACATCATACGTCTTTAAAATCGGATTGCCCGAATTGAGAGCCGCCGCCTGAGCCGAGCTGTCGACGGCGACCGTCAAACGCGTGTACTGGCGGAATGGGGCGGAGGCGGGGACGCCGAGGACGTGGCGGTGGAGCTTGACGGCGGAAGAGAGAGAAGGCGCGAGTTTGAGGACGGAGGAGAGAGGGAACTTAGGGGTTGCGCAGCGGTCGTGTTCGGACATCACGCCCTTGATCGTGCGGTTGTAGGCGACTCCAGTGTAGCCCAGCTCCATGGCCTTGACGGCGAGTTTGAGGCGGGTGGTTTTTCTGGCGGATTTGTCCGGGACGTGTTTGTCGGATTCGTGGTAGGGGATGTTGAGGTCGAAGAACACCATTGGAGAGAGAGAGAGAGAGAGGCGACGGGAGTCGAACGTTTGAAATTTCGGTTGAAGGGTAGGGTTGGTGTGGAGTAGTAGGAAGGAGGGTAATTTTATATGAAGTCCAGAGAACACCCCAAAGGTTTGGAATATAACAAATTTCGCGCTAAATTTAGTCAGAATTACAATCTGGACCGCAATGAGTAATTTCTTTGGAGCAATTTTTGGTGTAGCAGTGCTATTGGTACAGATATATTGCATTGGTAAAAATCTGTACCAGTAGGCACAAATCCGTTTTGGACCTGTTTAAGATCCCAGAAAATGATCAGGACATCCAACTTTGTCCCAAAACAGAGAAGAGTTTTAAGAGTGGGGTTAATGGCTATTGGTTTTCCTTCAAGCATTGAGGTGACTGTTTTGTTAAAAAAACAAGAGGTTTTCCTGCGACAAAAAGAACTTCAAATCAAAAGTTCAAAAGTTCCAACGGAACCATTAATGGTATGTTGAGGGCCAACTTTTATTAGATACTACAGTCTTACAGATAACTTGACGATTAGTGTTTGATGAAGTTAACCACGCATTTAGGTAAGCCACTATAAAGACCAATTAGATATTATAGAGATGCCTTTTTTAGGGCTTGTTTATTGTTGGGAAAAGGGTGTAAAGAAGTGAGGTAGTAAGAGAATGAAAGGAATGTGAGAATAAATCATGTGTTTAGATCTCATTTCGCTAAGTTTCTTATTTTTTAAATATTTATTTACCGCTTTATGAGACAAGTCATTATTTCACAATACATTAACTTTAATTTAAAAAAATAAAAACTTATTTCTCTTAGCATAACGAGATTAATTAGGGGAGAACATATATAGACCCCACCCCCTAAAAAAACAACAAAACCCAATGGGCCCTAAATTGGGCCACGTGACGGGCCAGGTCGGCCGTGGTCAAGTAGCCCCATGAGGCCAACATTCCCCCAAAACACAAAATTCATTTGCCCGCCACAAAAAGAACCCTCTCCCGCGCGCACTTCAGAAATTCAGACTTCGTTCAATACGAAATTGCCACGTCATCAATCCGTTCCTTCCCAATCATTCTAATCTCGTCCGTCCGTATAAACTCATCGACGACAGAGATCACTCCCGCAACTGGGAAACAGATCGAAAGCCTCACCACTCCAATGAATCCTCGCCCTATATATATATATATACACACAAACCCCACCCCCTCGACCAGTATACGCCCAATTCAATCGTACCTTCAAATCTAAGGTATTCCTCTCTCTCTCTCTCTCTCTCTCTCTCTCTCTCTCTCTCTCTCTCTCTCTCTCTCTCTCTCTCATGTGTTACGTATTTTGTTACGTACTACTATTTGATTTCAATTTAATTTGCATTCAATCGTCTGTAGCTTTGGTAAATTTGATTTGGTTTACTATTAGTTAGGGTTTACAGTAGTAGCGAGTAAATTGGGAGTAATTAGTTTCTTGAATCCACTGTGTTCTTCCTAATTTATTAATGTTTTTAGTTTATTATATCTTGATTTTGTGCTAATGTTCATATAGTCTGCTATTTTATCGCAGTATCCGAGTAAAAAGCCTTTTGAGACAATCGGAAATGTCGAGACGCGGAAATGGAGGCAAGGGGCTGGGAAAGGGAGGTGCGAAACGGCACCGCAAGGTCCTCCGAGACAACATCCAAGGGATCATGAAGCCGGCCATCAAGAGGCTGGCTCGCAGGGGAGGAGTGAAGTGCATCAGCGGTCTAATCTACGAGGAGACTCGCGGGGTGCTCAAGATCTTCTTGGAGAACGTGATCCGTGACACGGTGACGTACACGGAGCACGCGATGAGGAAGATTGTGACGGCCATGGATGTGGTGTACACCCTGAAGAGGCAGGGAAGGACTCTGGTTTGGGGGTTAAGGGTTTTTGTTGCTAGAATAAGTCTTGCAGTCAAGAAAAAATGAAGAAGGGAGTAGTGGGGTATTTGAGGGATTTTGGTTCTGGGTTTGTTATTAGGGTTTCTAGGGGATATGAGTGTGGATTGTGGTTATCTAGTTAAGGCACTGCTATTCGCAACCCTTTATTTTCTCTCATAGCCCACTACATTTCGATAAATGGTTGTTGAAAATCATACATAACATTTCGGTAAATAGTTGTTGAAAACAATATTATATTTCGGTAACTACATGTCGAAAATATGTTCAACTTTCGGTAAACAACTGCCGAACATACATTTTCGGTAAATAGCTGTTGAAAAAATATTATATTTCGGTAATTGAATGCTGAAAATATATCTCAATTTCGGTAACTAACTGTCGAGTATAATTAGAAATTTTTAACGGGCTATGGGAGAAAATAAAAGGCTGCGAATAGCAGCGCCCTCTAGTTATTGCTAGGAGTTTTGATTTCAAGATAGGAGTATCTTGTAATTACGGTAGTTGTTGTTTCTGCATCACTGTTGCTAGTAGCTACTCTATTGAATGACAGCCTTGGATTGAAATTTGATGAGTTCTTTTCCCCGTTGATGGTACAAGATTATTGTGTTGCTCTCTGATTATGTGAATTTTTATTCTATTTTGCTCTCTCTCTCTCTCTCTCTCTCTCTCTCTCTCTACTAGATTATTCTGTTTTGACTCAACAAGGGATTCCTACTGCGAAAAGTTCTTCCCCGTTATTTGGAGAGATCAACTGCAAGCAAAAGATTCTGCATCACTGTTGCTAGTAGCTACTCCATTGAATGACAGCCTTGGATTGAAATTTGATGAGTTCTTTTCCCTGTTGATGGTACAAGAATATTGTGTTGCTCTCTGATTATGTGAATTTTTACTCTCTCTCTCTCTCTCTCTCTCTCTCTCTCTCTGATTATGTGAATTTGTACTCTCTCTCTTTCTCTCTCTCTTTACTAGATTATTTCATTATTCTGTTTTGACTCAACAAGGGATTCCTACTGCGAAAAGTTCTTCCCCGTTATTTGGAGAGATCAACTGCAAGCAAAAGCGTGTTAGCTGAAATTTGGAAAGTTGTCTTGTTATTTTGACGTTGCTGATGCTTGATAATGTATTCTTCCTGTAATCACACAATTAGGGTGTTTCTGGTAATGAAAAATTTGTAGATTTTTATTTGTGATTTAAAAGTTGTTAGGTATTCCGGTAGTAAATAAGTTGTTGAAAAATGTTAAGTTATTTTTGATAGTGAATAAGTTGTTGATAGTTTCTGAGTAGAGTTACTGTAACAAAAATTGTATTTATTAACAATTTTTTTGTTAGTAGAAATGAGATGGTAAAATATTAAATTTTTTTTTGGTAGAAACAAAATGATAAAATGCATTAAGTTTTCAGTGTTTTTTGTTAGTGTAAACAGGGCCTTAGTGTCAGCCTGCTTGGATTTGCAAATATGATATATAAAATGTACTATTCTAAAAATCGCTAGGCGCTAGTTTAATGGACAAGGTGCGTTTAGCATTTACGCGTTGACTAGTCGGCCGCCTAGGTGCTTAGGCGGGGACTAAACGTCGATTGGTTGGCTGCCTAATCTAGGTATTGGACTATTGCCTAGCGCCTAGACAGGAACTAGTTGGCCTAGGCGACAGAATTTTAGAACACTGATAAAAAGAATAGTATGTCAAAATTTTCTTCTTTAACACAATCCTAAAGGCTGCATCAGTCAGTGGCGGCTCTAATAATTTGTGAAGGGTGTTCAGAAATTACCTTAACTCTACTAACTGATACATTAACCAATAATATATGTACAAAATCTCATCTAGTTGTATAAATAGTAGGGTCAAAAAACATAACTTTTATTCTTAAAAAATTAACTACAAGGTGAAATGCTTAAAAATATATAACTATTTTTTTTAACAAAAATTTAATTTTTTTGAAAGTTGTTGTATTTCATAGTAGATTGTGTTTTGAGAATGGAGGGGGTAAAATTTTATAGTTGTCTAAGATGAGGATTTATATTTTGTGAAAACATTTAAATAACGTATTAATCTACTAAAATCCTTTCAAAAGAAATTGTAGCGAGTATTTTGGAGTTAATCTTCTTGAAAACATGTTGTTCTTTAAAATGACATGATGAGATTTTCTATTGTAATCTTAAGTTGGAAGAAATATTATTCAAGTTAACAGGATTTGCAATGTAGTTGAATTTTTTTTTAAGCTAATTAGAAAAAATAAATAAAATAGTTATTGTCATGAATGCAAAATTAATACATTTAGACCATTGAGAATAAAGATATGAAGAGAGAATGCAGAACATAATACTTACACCAATAGATTTTTCTTTTCACTTTCCTTTAACGATATTTTTTTTATAATTATGAGCTTTATTTAAGGTAATGTGTTGGATGTTCAAATATGAATTATCTAGATAGATGGGCTATAATTGTGTTGTGATTGAGTGTTCAATTAGTTTTGAATTAGGTGTTCAATTCTTTTTGGGTTAGGTGTTCAATTCTTTTAGACTTGGGTGTTCATTGATATTTACATTGGGTGTTTAAAGAAAGGCTAGCTCATAATTTTTACATGTATTCTAAATAAAAAAAAATTGTTCAGGTGTTCAGTTGACTATGGAAGAGTGTACATAAAGCCGCCTATGGCATCAGCTGTTAGAACAATACGTCCAAACAAATATTTTGACGGTAGATTTGGTGGATTTGTTTGTACCGACGAGCTTGCGATACGGTAGCTGCGGAAATAGTTTCAAATTCTACGATATTATGGAATCTAGTAATTTGAAATTTGGTTTATGTCTGGTTATGGAGTAATAATTACGTTGCCATACAAAATCTCCTTCGTAAAGAAAGTGAGACATTTTAGATTACAAAATATTCCAAAAGAAGTATAGTCCTAAAAGATTCTCAAACCCAACTTCTAATATTTGTGTTTAGACTATTTTAAGTAGGGTTGCAAATGAATTCAGCTGTTTGTAAATTTTTTGAAGCTCGACTCAATAAAGACTCGTTCGAGTACTAAATGAGCCAGATCTAAGTATGCTAGTATTCGGCTCGATTAGGCACTCATCAAATTTTTATAGAGTTCAAGCTCGGCTCGAGCTTGATTAAAAACTTAATGTGTGAACCTTTAACACTCATAAATCCCGACTCGTTTGCAGCTCTATTTTTAGAGCTTCTAAAATTTCAAAATATGCACACAGAAAAAATGCATTATAATCCCGTCGAACTTCTGTTCTTCTCTTCGGACTCGGATCCTCTCTACGTATTTCCCTCCCCACATCTACCACACATTTTCATCAAAACATGTCACCTCATTAATGAATTGAATGGATGGCCCAGATTAAATCGTAGCCCAAAGTTTGGAGCCTCTAAATTACACGACGTCGTTTCTCTCTTTGCTCCAAACGGAAGCTAACAGTCACCGTTTTCTCCATTCCCTAACCAGAGAAAAAATTATCCCATGGGTTGAATCTCATGAAACCATCTCTCTCTCAACCCAGTGCTTCTCCAGTTCCACACCACCAAAACCGACGCAACCCAGCCACCGATGCCACCCCCGCCACTGAAGTCTGAAGCCAACCTCTTCCTTTCTTCCGACTCCTCTCTCTCTCTCTCTCTCATTTCGAACCATGCTAGAAGAAACTCAAGGCAAAAAATCTCGAACCAGAAACTTTGATTGAAGTCAGGTAAATCACTCATTTTGCCCTAATTTCTTTACAAAATTGCTGATAGTTTTTCAAATATTGGTTAAAATCAGTTTGCGAACATTTTTCTGAAAACCCCCAAATCTCAGAGTATAGTTTTTTCTTTTCAAACGAGGGCTTTCTAAAATTAATGTCTTGTAAAATCGATGGGAAATATTCGATCGAGAAGGAAATGAGATCCATTGTTGGTTTTTGTATTCTCTTCATGTTGTTAATTTTTGTGATTTTTCATATAATAGGGGTTCAATATTGAGGTTATCATTTTGATTTGTTGTAGTTCATGATGAGAGGCTGAAATAATGTTTGTAGGAGCTGCAGAGGTTCCTAAACTTGATGTTGCAACTACTCTCTCGCCGCCGTTGAATGAACACTTCATCCGATGATGACATCACGGCGATCTAGATCACTCAATGAGACACTATCAACCCTCCTGTTTCACCATTCCAATCCATGCACCAACCACATTCCTTCTCTTTCTTACCCCCCTCCTCACCCCACTAGACCCAAACCCCCTCACAAACCCTCCAAAAAACTCCTCCCCAAATCGATCACTTTCATAACAGACCTCAAAGATGTTGGGAATGTCTTGTATTCTTTAGTCCCATATTGGTTAATTATGTTGTTCCCGTTTTTGTAGCCTATTATAAATAGGGCTTTTAGGAAACTTCTAAAGTATCTTTTGGGCTCTCATTTTGTGGCCTTTCTAGAGTTACGGATTATAACTGGCTCTTTGTATCTCTTCTTCACGTTGGTTAGTGAATCCTCTCTCTCCTCGCCCGTGGACGTACCCATCTTGGGGAACCACGTATATCTTGTGTCTTTGTGATTTTTTATTTAGTTTTTAATATCTCGTTCTTAGCTTGCATTCATAGCATTCGTTACAACAAACTGGTATCAGAGCCTTGTGTTGCAAAAACTAGGGTTTCGTTTCCGATTGTGGCTATGGCGGCTAAATTCGAGATTGCGAAATTTGATAGGCAGAGCAGCAGTTTCAGTTTTTGGAGAGTAAAGATGAAAGCTCTGTTAACCCAACAAGGATTGCACAAGGCTTTGTTAGGCAAGACTAGTTCTGCAATCAAAGAGGAAGATTGGGATGATATGGATGCCAAAACTCTGAGTTCTATTCAGTTGAGTCCGGCAAATGACGTTCTTCGCGAGGTGGAAGAAGAAACTTCAGCAGCAGGAATTTGGCTGAAGTTGGAAGGCATATATATGACGAAGTCGCTCACCAACAAGTTATAACTCAAACAATGTCTTTATACATTTTGCATGCGAGAAGGTATACCTGTTAAGGATCATTTAGACGAGTTCAATCCTATTATTATGGATCTGAAAAATATTGATAGTAAAATTGAGGATGAAGACCAAGCCCTAATTTTGTTATATTCTTTACCACTTTCGTATGAGCACTTTGTTACAACCCTATTATATGACAAAGACACGATATCCATGAAGGATGTTAAGGCCACCCTATATTCGAAAGAATTGAGGAAAAAAGTGTCAGGTGAGGGTGATGCACATGCGAAGGGTTTGTTTGTTAGGGGAAGAACAGTAGAAAGGGAGGAGTCGAGTAATAGGGGAAGATCCAGGACATCAGGTAAGAAGAAGGGAAAGTGTAATTATTGCAAGAAACCCAGGCACTGGAAAAGTGACTATTTAAAACTCAAGGAGAAGGAAATAGAAGACCAGAAAGGGGGTAAAGTAATTGCTGAAATTGCTGAAAGTTTAGATGAGTCAAATAATGTGTTATCAGTTACAGAGGGCGATTCTCGCTCTAATACCGAGTGGGTTCTAGATTCTGGATGTCCATACCACATGTGTCCGTATAGAGAGTGGTTTTCTACTTATGAGGCGGTCAATGATGGTACAATTTTGATGGGCAACAACATGGCCTGTAAGACTGTTGGTTCAGGAACGATTCAGCTTAGGATGCATGACAGTATTGTTAGGACTTCATTTGAGGTTCGACATGTTCCAGATTTGAAGAAAAATCTTATCTCCCTGGGTGCTCTTGATTCTTATAGTTGCAAATTCCTCGGTGAAGGTGGAGTTTTAAAAGTCTCAAGGGATGCATTAGTACTGATGAAGGGTCAAAAGCGTGGTAACCTCTATACACTCCAGGGCAGCACAGTTCTAGGTGCTGCAGCAACTGTTGTTTCATCCAAGGTTTCAAATTCACACTTGACTCGTTTGTCGCATATGCACCTTAGGCATATGAGCGAGAGGGGGATGACAGTTTTGGGCAAACAGGGTTTGCTATGTGGCCAGAAAACTAAGAAGCTGGATTTCTGTGAGCATTGTGTCTACGGCAAACAGTGCATGGTAAAATTTAGTACAACTGTTCATCGCACCAAAGGCACAGTGGATTATTTTCACTCGGATCTTTGGGGTCCTGTAGAGGTAACTTCTAAAGGTGATTTTCGTTATTTTATGAGTATTATCGATGATTTCTCTTGTAAGGTTTGGGTGTATGTGTTGAAACATAAGAGTGACGCCTTTAATACATTCAAACAGTTTAAAACTTTGATTGAGAATCAGACTGGTAAGAAAATAAAACGTTTGAGAACTGACAATGGTATGGAGTTTTGTCTTGGCGAGTTTGATAGATTCTGCAGTGATGAGGGCATTGTAAGGCATCACACAGTAAGAAAAACCCCTCAGTAGAATGGTGTGGCTGAACGTATGAACAGGACTCTTTTGGAGAAGGCATGTTGTATGTTGTCCAATTCCGAATTGGGCAAAGAATTTTGAGCTGAAGCCGCTTCCACAACATGTTATTTGGTGAACAAGTCTCCGTCGACTGCTATTAAGTGTAAGACTCCGTTTGAGGTATGGTCAGGTCATCCAGCTGATTATTCTGTGTCGTATATTTTTGGGTGTCCAGCTTACGCTCATGTGAATGAGGGTAAATTGGAGCCACGGGCCAAGAAGTGTATTTTCTTGGGTTATGCAGCAGGTGTCAAAGGGTACAGATTATGGTGCTCTGATGATTTGAAGTTTTTGATTAGTAGGGATGTGACTTTTGATGAAAATTATCTGATTAAGGGGTCCAAGCAGGTTGATGATACAATTCAAGAACAGAATGCTCGAAAGCAGGTGGAGTTTTTGAGTGAATCTTCCGACTCAGGAAAGAAACACATTGAGAAGCCAATTGAAGAGGAGTTCAAGAGTTCAGACACAGAGGTTGATGCGTTAGTTGAGCAACCATGTACTATTGCTAAAGATAGGCCAAGGAGGGAGGTTCGGCCTCCTAAAAGGTATTCGGCTTATTCTGAGATGGTAGCCTATGCTTTATCAGTTGCTGAGACAGTTGAGTATAATAAGCCTTCAAGCTATACAGAAGCTGTTTCGAGCGCTGAGTCTACACAGTGGTTTGTTACTATGAATGAGGAGATTGAGTCTCTTCAGAAGAATCAGACATGGGAGTTAGTAAAACCGCTGAAAAGGAAAAGGATTGTTGGGTGCAAATGGGTCTTCAAGCGCAAACCAGGTATTCTAGGGGTAGAAGACGCTCGTTCACAGTTTCTTGCTCATTCTTCCCACTGCTGCTTTTGGAAAAAACGCCCTACTGCTCCTGCTAATCTTGGATAGTCCATCTTCTTCTCTTGTTGTTCTTCACGTATGGAGGTTCAAGTGTGTCTTCTTTCCCTCCTACTTTTCAAGTTATATTACTACTCTTTCTTGTCTGCTTATCTGCCTCAGAGATTCTCAACATAGTTGATGCTGCATTAAAGTACTTCATGATACAACTAGAAATAAATAGAACATCTGTTAGACTCATTATACCTATGACTTCATTTCAAGATTATGTGAATAGTTGTTAGCATATTTACTGCTGAAACCTTCCCATTTACCTTCCCAGACCTTGGGCTCTCTTCCATAGACAAAAATTAGAATAGTTAGAGAATGTTAAAAACCGTGTTCCAATCATTTCAGAAACTATGCAATAAAGCTAGGAAATGTCGGAGAGAAAATGTTCGAGGCTACCATACTCTGAGTTGTCCCCAGAAGAGAAGGACAGAATCAATACAAGAAGAAGAGCTTTACAGTCAGAAAAAAAAAAACAGCAGATGCATGCTCTTGTTCCTGTTTATATTCAGGATGAGAAATGAGCACAAATTCTGGGAATTCAAATTTGACTCCTCAAAGCTCTTTTCAAATAAATATTACCGCTCCATCAACCAACAATGCGTCAACTTCTATCCAGGCTAGCCAGACAGGTAAGGAATCAAAACCCAAAGCGACATTATTTCTGCACTTCCCACTTTATCTGCTTCAGCTTTCTAATTACCGTATCGCTATACAGATTCATTGGAGCAACAATCAAATGATGGTTGCAATGACTTTTGTATGCTATATGATGTTCCCATAGGTATCTCTTGCAATCCTTACTACAAACACAGATAATTGAATATTGGACCCTTGCTTTATATGTATGATAACAAAAATATATTGTATAGGTATCACTTTATTGATGCCGCAACCAAGGCTGCAACAGCGTCCTATACCAACTGAACCATATCGACTACCTGAACAGCCCTCATGTGTTCATTGTCATGCGAAAAAATTCCCATATGAAACAGCCCGTTTCTGTTGCTGCTTTTTGGTCTGCTCAAACTCTCTTTGCAGTTAGAGTTTTAATATGTTTCGTTATTCACCTTTGCACTCAAAAGTAGAGACTAGGTAAATAATACTTCATAATGTGCAACTAAGATGACTTCCGTTCAAGTCATTATCCCTATTGTTGCTCGTTATAATTTTAGTGGTTTAAATGGATGTTAAAGACAACTTTTTAAAATAGGGATATTAAAGAAGGGGTTTGAATATCTCTTTTTCCCCCTTTTTCATGAAGGTTTATGGTTCTATTTTTCCCGTATGTTTTGTCAATATTCTGTTCATGCACTTTAATTACAAAGTCGGGTCCACATGTGTATGTTTTCAATTCATAGTGCCACATGTTAGATTGGGCAAAAAAGTGCCGTTTTGTGTTGTACTCTTTCAACGCAAAACTTGCTCTTCGTATTTTATTTTAGGACAAGACCATCGTGGATTTTGTTCTGGAGAACAAGAATGCCTACGGTAGAGCCCAAGTGGTCGGTGAGTAAGTGAAATGACCTCACTTATTGCCTATCCAAGCTTTATTTTTACCTTTTATTGGTAGAATTGATCTAATACTATGATTGTGTTACTGTATTGATATTGCAGTGAAGTTACCGATGATGATGGTGCTATATGCAGTGTTGGACTCCCCTTTGCCAAGTTAAGGTAATCTGGGACTAATTGGACTTATGAAAAGATAGTAATCTATGACTGTTCATTCCATTTTCCTTACTATTTACTAAAAACGATGGTCCTCCCCACTTGATAATTTTACAATGTATAAAGGTATAATTAAAAAACTAAAGCACATACAGCGTTATGCCTGGTTGGGTTGCTTGCATTCCTAAAAATTGTATTTACGCTTTTATTTTTATGTAGCCTGGTTTATGAGTTTGAGTAAACTAAGGCAAGGGCTAGAGATGCTTAATTTGTTTACCTTTTTATTTATGCAGCCTGGTTTATGAATTTCATCCTTAATTTGATGCTTGAAGTACTGTGTCTCATGTGCTATTCACTCCATGGTTGTCTGGGTTCATTCATACTGATAAGAGGAATTGTCAGCCACCACAACGCTTCAGGCACAGGGTATGCAAAGCTTCTCCTTTATAGTAGTTCATTGAATTCTAGACTATCTTCTGCACTATTACACGTCGTTTTGTTGTAATATCCTATTGTTGTTTGAGTTACCATGGAAGAAGATGATTGTTTGTCGTGCTCAAACTGCAATAGGGCCACTCATGCGTATGGTGATGGCAGCTTCTGGTGTAACTATTGTGACAAAAAGGTCCCCCCATTGTCAAGGTGAGAAACATAAACAATTGCACGAACTGTCTTCTTACCATATCTTCCACATTTTTACATCACTATTGTCTAACAAATGCATCAAAAAACTTCCATCGGCTCCCCATTTTATACTCTGCAAATGCTGTGAAACAAGTTTGACAACCGGCAATAGCCCGCGACGCATTTAAGCCGTCCATTGGGTTTTTGGAAGGCTCGGATTTGAAGAGAGAAAAAGGAGAGAGAATGTTGGAATGAGAGGAGAAAGAAGGTTACAATCCGAGCCGTCTAAAAGTGTATTGGACGGCCCGAATGGGCTGAGCGGGTACCATGTGGAATATACCCACCTGTCACCAAAAACTTTCTCCTTATTTAGGCAAAACTGAACTGGATGGTGCTCCTCCATTGGGTACCCATTGCATTCATGCTCATCTTTCATCCTTCTCCACAACAGTATTCATTTATTTGCATGTAACATATTTTTTTCTTAACATAATACTCGCGTTAAATTCCGTAGCCCAAGATCAAATTTAATGTAGAAATCAATGATGCAACTGGATTCATCCCTGCAACAACATTCGCGGAAAAAGCAGAAGAGCTTTACAACATCATTGCAGCCGAAATGATCAACAATACAACCGATGTATGTTATATAATACCTTCCAGTCATTGCATGAGCATGAGTAAATTAAATAAAGTACGAACAGCTAACGTAAAACACCACACAGGGTAATCTATCAGTTGAGATGATCCACAAGTTGTCGGCTCCTAAAAACTCTTCTATCATGCTAAGGGCATCCATGTACACCTATGGAGCAATTACACAATGTGTCTTCAGTGTGTACTCTATCTTCAACTCAACTTCTGATCAGCAAGCAGTCAGGGAAGCATCAAGCCCGGCTCTAGGACCAAACCCCCCCCGCCCCCACCCAAAAGCGTGCAACAAAGTCACCCTGCACAACAGAATCACCAACAAACAAGGACACCATGTAAGAAGATGGAGCTGTTGAGCCTCTCAAGAACAAGCAGAAAAAGGAATAGCTCAATCAATGAACCCTTTTGTTATATCTCTTAAAATAGTAGATGTTGCAGCAAATCTTTTGGACCCCCCTGGTTTGCAGCCATCTCTACTATTTCTAGCTATTAGGCTTTCCTAGAACTACAGGCAAATCTTTTGGTTCATGCCATTTCCCTTCGGCCTCTACCAAACTCTCTTTGATGAAATCAACTTAACTGCAACTTTAACGTATTGTAAATATATAAGCACTGCTTGCAAAACTAATTCCCCTCTAATTGTGCCAATACAACGAAGAAGCCCACAACATCCCCTCCCAATACTAGGCATGAGACACCTCGTGTTGGCACGTGCCATTTACCTAGTACAAACACTATTGCAGGAGTATGAGTTCCATATGTAATCGCGGGATGCCGGCTTTGAGCTGTTGTACATCAAGAGCAAGAATTGATTCTAATTTGAACAATCACAATTGAAGGATATAACTTTAAATCTCTTGGAATGTACTATAGACCATTAGTAATTTAGTAGTCTCCCTTTCTCTCACCAATATCAAACTTCTTACTAAGGAGGTATAAAAACTTGTTCATTTTTTTGCCCTTCATTTTTCTGATGTTATATTGAGCTTCATGTAAGAGAGAGAGAGAGAGAGAGAGAGAGTAACAATGGATGTAAACTGAAACAAGTTTTGATCATTGATCACTAAAAGCCAATATATTAAGATGAAGCTGTCTGTTGGTCTCCCATGTATCTTATATTCCATATACACATAACTACAAAAAGAAATAATAATATAAGCTAGATGTGAAAAGCCCTTTTAAAAAGACTAGTATTTCTGAGCTAAACTAAACTGCTTTACATCATCTGTATTTTACACCATATCGTCTTTCTGTTCCAATGCACAATTCAGATGAACCAAGTCACGGAATCATAAATGTCACTGCTTTACCAGAAGCCTGAGAAAGAAGAAGAAAGATATAAGCGCTGATCAATGGAGTTGTAAAGATGATACTACATGAGACTCTATTGATATCATCATTCTACTTTAGTATCAGCTATGGGCAAAAGCATTACCATGCATGGATGTCTGACTATGCACATGTTGCAAATGTTGCTTCCATGTTCACGGGAGAGCTCAAGCCGCACGTGCGGGATGCTTTTCCAACTCTCTCCAAGCGCTGGCTTATGAGTGCCTCCCTCTCCGCTCACCATGTGATTGGTCACCTGAGAATATGCACATGCTGCAAACTAAAGCTTTTTACACGCACCCACAGATCACTGCTGATAATGAATCAATGCCAACAAAGGCATCATCGAAACATGAGGATGACAGAAAACTTAATCTCGATCTTGAATTGATGACTGTAATAGGAAATCAACTTCTTTGAAATCAGAAAATCAACTACCATAAACATGGTACTCGTTTTATTAGTTTCACTGATCCATATTGCTTTATCTCCATCGGATATAATAGGTGTTTGAGAATTTTCAAAATGCGTATCACTCTACAATGCAACTGTACTGAAACGAACACATAGTATGGTTGATATATCACTCTTTTATACTTGTCACCAGTCAGTAAAAACACAGGTTCATCAGCTTCTATGATCTTATGAGATTTACGTTAGTCTTTAGATGTAGTGTAAGATACAACTTTAATCATCAGATGCAATCCGATTTGGTTGAGTGGTCCAGGGTAACAGATAGTTTTTGTATTTCAAGCCTTTTTTGAGCCAGGAGATTTTGCTGAGATTTTGGAGAATATCAAAGCCTAACAATAAATCTGATTGTGGAGACACAAACACCCATTAACTGAATATAGATTTTCATTGTTTTAATCACCTGAACACAAATATGTGAAGAAAATCGAGATTATACCAATTACCTAGTATTTTCGCAGTGCAAGAAGATGTTAATGAAATTTAGAGTTCAATACTTACCAACACAGCAAGGTTATGCTCGTGTGCCAACTTTTTTAGTAATGATCCAGCAGAAATCATCAAAGCACGCCCTGTATTGACCAGTCAAACATAAGCCCATTTGTTCCACACACACAGCAATCACGCTTTGGCATAAGAAGGAACAAGATTCCTTGCATGGAAAACCAAAATTAAATAAAAGGAAAACACATCCTATAAATGGCATCCTGAGTATGAACAAGAATAGGTAAGAATCACGTCTCAACTGCAGAAGATCTCGTTTACATTGGCAGCATGAGCCTGCTTCACCATAAAAACTGACAATTGAAAAATCAGGGCTTTCGGTAGAAGTCATTTATCAGCTATTTTACACAGACTCGGGAATGAATGTTGGATACGTGGATAGGGGTCCAACCTGTCAAATCTCTTCTTGAAGTATTCGCGGCCTTGGCAAAAAGGATTTTCACAGTCTAAACTAGTATATGACAACTGCCTGATTGAAAGTAATGGATACATGGTCCAAACCTTTGTCTACTTGAAAGAAAGCAAGAAAGAAACAATAGAATAAGGATGAACGGAAAGAAATAAGAAAAGAAAAATGCACACTTTGCATTAGACATAAATGCAGAACACAATCCTTTCTCCTAGAATAGTGAGGTGCAAAGAATTAACTACCATATGAACCACTGCCACCAAGTATGGGGGTAATAAGAGAAGAAATCGAATCAACAATAAGCAGCTGCACCCGATCACCAGTCTGCAAATTAACAAGTTATCAAATATCCTGCATGTGCTGTATTTTAATAACAAAGAAAAGAAAGCTAAATGTGCTGTATTTTAATATAACCTGAGATATTAAATTGGGCTTCAGCTGATGTAGCAAATCCAACAGTGTAAAAATGTCAAACACAGAGTGACATTCTACGCTCTTCAATACTCTCTGAAGAACTTTTTGGTTTCCCTACAAGAAAATGGCCAGGAAAAACGTTAAGAGACTGAAGAGGGGCTCTGAGAAAGTAGTGAAGGGGCATGCACGATGAAGAAGATATCTCGGGCAAGAAACCACAGAAATGCCAAGCAGATGCAAACCAACCCATCACCCATGCACCAACGCACACATGAAGACATTGCCCTATGGTAGCAGATACGTTACTGTACTACCGATGACTGAATGTCTTACAGTTCAAAAACTCTAGCACATGTTTGCCTGGTGGCAATAGACATGTAGAAAGAATCCATAACATGCCCTCAAAGAAGTTAACTCTTCCATCCCATGATTTATCCCATCCACAGAGAAGATAAAATGAACAACAACAAAGTAACTAGCAGTCTAGCAATCGCATACTAAAACTACTATTTTCAACCTCTTTACTAGCAGGATCTGATATTAGAAACTGGGCAATGCGTTTAGGTGAAAAGGAGTTGCCTGTGTCTAAGAATAAAACTCCACCGACTCTTGCAACAGTTGAGGCAGCTTTTAGGCAGACCTAAACGGTAACAAGCATTCATTTACTGATAGCAGATGTGAAATCTCAACAAACTCAGAAGCATATATAACTGCATGTAAGCAGGATAGGTCAGATATTGAGTGTATTCCTACCTGTGTTTTACACGATGATGATGGCCCAACCAGTTCTGTTAGATGGCCCTGATGGAATCCTCCCTGAAGCAGCATATCAATCCTGTTTCAAATAACCACCCTGGGTGTTTTACTTTTACATGCAGCATACTGTCATCGCAGAAGAAAAAAAAAAGCAATTGCAAGACCAATGACCTTTCACATCCGCTAGATAGAATGTGTTTATTCTGTTCAGCATCTTCCAACAGCTCCAAACCATTCAACCATGGTTGATGCTGACAATCTATGACAGAGAGGACCTGGGTAATACCCTACTTGCAAGAAAGTGCACATGTTGTACTGGAATACAATATAAACAACAACGCATTGAAACAAATTTTCTATCAACTAGCTAACCTCCTTTAATCTCTCTGAAGTAGAATGTTGCTCTGCCAAAGCGGCTAATACATACAGGTCTTGAATGAGAAAATCTTCAACTGAATGGGAATAGTAACAGTTATAACTAAAACAAATGCTCATCCCAACCAGTTTGTGATAAAGTACCAAATACTTTTTAAAATAATTACAAGTAAAGGGGTGAACCAGATTGATGCGCAATTTCAGTCCTAGAATGGAAAAAAAAAAAAAAAAAAACTTTAAAAGGGAAGAAGAAGAAAGCTTCTTTCAAGCAAACGAATCAAATGTACTCTGGTTATAGTTTTACAAGTTTCTAATCCACTCTTTTTAAAAGCTACAGAAAAAGCATTGTTCAGATGAACTGAAATCAAATAGAAAGAACGAGAAATGTAACAGAATAATAAGGGACAAAAGATTGTAACAATTTAAGTGATGATCACTAGGTTTCTCGAAAAAATTAGAGAGGGAAAAGGAAAACGGAGGGAAAGTATACCTGAGAAAATGCCATGAGAAGCGCAGAACTGCTGGAAATTGGAGTCGACTATGGGATACTCGCGCTCCAGAGATTTCAATGGTGCCATCTCCCTCTGTGGAAGATGCATTCGAGCTGTGAGGGATGCCGAAAGGAATGGCTTGGATGCAAGAGAGGCAATCAAGGCTATATTAAGGAGGATTCAGAATTTGCTTCTGATGATGATGTCTTCGACTATTCCAATACGGGTAAGGATTGTTTCTTCTGTTGGGGAGCTTAATTATGGGGGTCGTGTCTTCCTTTTGTGTTTCACAATTCGTAGTGCTCCTATAGGCTATGTTGTGCAATATTTGTTCGCCTTTGTAATGTATTCTTTATGGCTTTATTACGTAATGCTCCTATCAAGTTGTCATTTAATAATTTGGCCCTCTTAGCGGTTTCTAGGGAGCCCAGGGCAATGATGATGGCCGCCTATAAGATGGCTAAGGCAGCCATGTTGTTTTATGTAATGGTGGTCTTACGTATAAGTGCTTAATCATTAGTGTTGACTGTTGTGCTTAAAGAAAGAATTATACTTCCACAACTTTCATTAAAGTAAGGGATAACTGAACAAATTTGTCTACAGATCAAAAGAACTCTCACACACCACAAACGCACTGAGAGAGTAAAGGTTTTTATTTGTACCAATGTTAGCATCCTTCACATGATAGACAAGCTCTAAGCCTCTAATCGTGGGCACAAAATAAAACTCGAACAAACCGAAAGTTTAACCCTAAATTTTCATCATGAAGATCCAACCCTTGAGCATTGTTTTCCAGCACTAATTCCCCGAAGTGAAGTTAAAAATAGAGTCCATTACCAGGCTTCAACAAAATCAGCACAACAGATGCACTCATCGCTTCATAAAATCTAATCAACAAAATCGCATTGCAGTGATTGGGAAGAAATCAAGGGGCCACAAACAGCCCTAAGTCAGCAACTGTGTGTATGTAAACTCCTGTATGTATGTATGTACATAAATCTAGAGAGAGAGAGAGAGAGAGAGAGAGAGAGAGTACCAGATTTCAGGCGTCGGGAGCTCTAAATCGACGACCGGTTAAACCGACGGGAGCCTCATCGGTGGCTGGCTTAATACGACGGGTGTGATAGACGGAAGCCCCTTCGTTTCGTGCCCTAGCTGTGAGGGATAAGAAGGCGGGAAACGTGGCAGCGCGAAATACAAAGAAGAAAGCGTTTTTGCCCAACACGGTCTGTTTGGAACTCAGGTAAAGAAAAAGAAAGGAAAGGAAAATAAAAAAGATGAAAAATGAGAGGAAAATAGAAGAGAAAATTTACTATTCATTGCACTCAAAATCTTTATTTTTTTCTCTCTTTCTCTACAACCAAACAATAGGAGGGAAATTTTTTTAATTTTCCTTTCTTTTTCCTGAGTTCCAAACAGAAAGCAAAATACTCCACTGAAAACCACAATTCTCCCGCGCGTGGTTGCTCCCGGGGCAAACTATTTTCACTTCAAGTGGCTGTAAAACCTCGTGTCGTGTTATTTCGTGAAAGCGTTTAGTTGTTTTTGCAATATTTTTGGGAGTAAGCATTTTTTTTTTTTTTGTTCTGACCGGCTAATACCCAAAAAATAAAGAATGCAAGATAATGGGGAAAAAATGCGTTATGAAATCACACCTTTTTCATGTAGTGCACGCCCCTCTATCCATCCAGTTCGCATGCACCGGAGTTATAAAACTTCTTAGGGTAACTCTTATGACAAGTTTTTTTTATTTTTATAAGAGGATTTCGCAAGCACCGGAGTTATAAAACTTCTTAGGGTAACTCTTATGACAAGTTTTTTTTTTTATAAGAGGATGTTCAGGTCAACTTGAGCACACCTCGACTAATTTCGGAGTCTTAAAGTTAATGACCAGACAAATTCTTCAGTGGCCACAACGTTTGGAATGTTTGACTTGTGTAACATTCAAACTCATTAGCTTTTTTCATACAGCCAAACATGCTACGTAAGAAAAAGTTCACATGGATTGTCTCAAAAGTTAGGGAGATGTCAATTTCAATTACTGTCCTATAGTAAAACGCCAAATTGGAGAGTCACAACTGCGTATACTTTTTCTATTTTGAAGCAATCTAGGAGTCACCCTTGCTAAAAAGCAAGGTTCTGCATTCCAATATTTTCCATGAGAGAAACAACTTCTTTTTTGGATAAGCTCCATGGGACAAACTTATTCCTTATTCATGGCTCCATACAATTTACAATTTCGGCAATCAATAGTTGAGTTCTGATTTTCAATTTTGACCGGTAACAACTAATTTTTATCGGTTAAAATTGATTTTCAATCCGGACCGTTCAAAACACTTTTGGACGCGCGCGATTGAGCGTCATAAACTTTATTTACGGGTTGCTCTGTATAGAAGTTTCTCATTTTCCATACTTTTCCTTCGAATGTACTAACAACAGAGAAAATCAGAGAAACCACAGTTTTTTTGGCGCATTCACGTCCAAAGAATTTCTGAGAAAAGCAGTAAACAATTTGCCCTGAGCTTTCAAATGAACAAAAGAACACTATCACAGAAAAACCGGCAGATAAAACAAACTCTCTACTTGCTATTGACATAAAAACCCAATTATCCAAATTAAAAACATAGTACACCGCAAGAGAGAAAAACAATCCAAAGAAAATTACCAAACTGAAAAACTCGTCTAAAATGCTATAAACACTAGTATTTTCCTATTATTAAAGCTGGAAAAAGGCTGATCCTTTCTCAATTTGGAGGAGGAAAGAAGATGGCTTCATCAGCCCTCTTTGAGCGAAACTGCTGTTCAATGTCCGAACCAACGTTGAACGAAGCTTGGATCACTTCCGGGGACAAGGCCTTCCACGTTCCAATACTTCCGGCCAAATGGGTGAAAATAGGGCTGCAATACGCGATATCAAAGTATTAGAGGCATATCATGGTAGATTTGTAGTTTCCCTCTCGGGCAAAAAGGAATGGAGGAAATAGTGTGAAGCACTATATAAATCATCAGACTCATAAACTAGACACAAACACGTTGTAAGAGATACTTACTTGGGAGTGGTGATGATGGAGAACCACTCCATGCCTTCCGGATCAGCAATCTTTGCAACAACAAAGAACCTCGGCACAATGAACAAATTACCGGCCTTGAGAGTCGTCTCCAACACACGTTTTCCGTCAACCCCAACAACCTGAACGCGACCACTGCCCCTAACAATGTAAGTCACCTAAAGATTGCAACAAAATCAGGTTAGGGACAAAAAAAAACCCAAGAAAATCAAAAAATACACTACAATCTATTGTTTCACTAATTCATTTATGTAAACAACACAAGTCACCTGAAGAGCTGAGTCGCAGGAAAAACCAGGAGAGCACATAGCACTCCCATCGAGCCTAACAAGATCAGCCCCAAGTCCAACCTCCCCGACCAAAGGCAAGTTCTTAGTGTTCAAAATCACCACCCTACCGCCTTTCTTAATGTCAACGTCCAAAGGAGCTTCCTCACAGTTCAACGCCATCCCATTCCGATGTTCACTATTGGGTTCTGGCAACTTGACACTTGCATCGAGCTTGACAATGCCCTTGCCCGCTTGCTTTCCAACGAGTGTCTTTACGACACTTTCTTCCAAATCCCATGCTCGGCTTACAAACTCAGTTGAGAAGCCATTGAAGACGCTGTTGGAGCCAGTTAGGAAGAAATCAGTGAAGGAACCGGATTTGTGGGCTTTGGAGGTGTCGCCCAGGAAAAGGACTACAAGTTCGGTGTCCTCCTTGTTGTACCACCATGTAACTACACCAAAAGGTAGGGCAAGGGCATCACCCTTCTTTATAGAGAGCACCTTCTCCTCCTTCTCTGGGAGGACTACCCCAGCAACACCATGGCCTGAACACGGCAAAGAATAAACAAACAAGCAAGGATTTACAGGTTAGAGTGAGGTTGGAAGCAAGAAAATCATGTTAGAGATGAAGGGTTAGAATCATTAGATTGACAAGTTCATTACAAGAGTTAAATCTAATCATTAAAAATCTATAACCAAACGTTTCCAGCATTCCTAGATTATTCATATCGGTTAATCAAACCATCTTTTATACGAATCAGTCAACTCCCATACTTTTGGCCACAGAGAAGAAGACAGGCAAAAACATACTTGCTATTTGAACAAAGGGTAGTTAATTAATTCATCAACAAGTCAACAAAATACCGCAGAAAAAAAAGAATCATATTCTATACAACAACGGAAGCCTGAATCCTGCATCCCTCTAGAGGAAGTGCAGAAAATTTGCAATATTCCAATCAGTTTTGTCGGGGCCCAGGACAAGATTATTTGGCGGCATACTAACTCCGGGAAATACACGGTGAAGTCAGGCTATGCTCAGAAGGTTATCAAATCTATGAAGGGAAACCCAGCCCCTCCTTCCTGTTCTTTTAGCCCCTCAAAGTCCATGTGGAATAGATCGTGGAAGGTGAAGGCTATGTCCAAAGTTCGTATGTTTGTTTGGAAAGCTGTAAAAAATTGGGTTTCTTGTCGAGCAAATCTATTTTGCCGAAAATGTGCTCCATCCCCTCAGTGCCCAATCTGCAATAATGCAAGCGAGACTATTGAGCATGTGTTGTTTCATTGCCAATGAAGTAGGGCGGTGTGGTTTGGAAGCGGCAAGTCCTTTTGGTCCCATTATAAGGAGGTTGAGTCAGTGGACAAATGGGTAGAAGATCTGTTATGTGGAAACCTTGCTAAGGAATCTACAGACGAGGACGTGAGTGCCATCTTTCAGTTGTGTTGGGAAATTTGGAAGGCCAGAAACAACTTTGTGTTCAATGGAAAATTCCCAAAGCCCGCAGAAGTGATCGAGCAAGCTAGAAGAACCAACTCAGATTTTTTACAAGCAATTTTTGTGCGATCTGTTCATGGCGTCCCTACACCTATTCGAGAGACTCGTTGGAAATCTCCCCCTCCGGGAGTGGTAAAAATCAATATCGATGGAGCGTTTAAATCCTCTCGCAGCTTGGCTGCCTTTGGCATTATTGCTAGAGTAAGTGGTGGATCTGCTCTTCTGTGGCGTTATGGTCGTGTGTTGGTTTCTTCTGCTTTGGCTATCGAAGCATGGGCTCTAAGGATTGCTTGTATTGTGGCTATGGAACAGGATCTCACAGAGGTCATCTTTGAATCGGATTGTCAGAATCTGATTAACTCGGTTTGCGACTCGTCGATGCAGGGCTCATGGGAGATTGAGGCAATTGTGAATGACATTAGAGAATGGGCTGTATCAAAAAAGTGGTCCTTTTTTTGGTGTGATAGGAGGTGTAACAGTGCTGTGCACTGGATTGCTTCTCATTGTAGGGAGAGGAATGAGAGGAACTTTTTTAGTTTTTCGGGTTGTATTCCGCCCGCTTTAGTTTCTGTCTTGTCCAATGACTGTTCTTGAGCTGGTTTTTTGGAATACAATGACATTTTCAAAAAAAAAAAAAAAACAGAAGCCTGAAAATAGATCTGGCAAAACAAGTTCCTGATCGGATCTGATAATCTCCGAACAAATAGAATCGACACTGGCTTGGAGATGAGTGACCCCTCAGAAGTACACATGCAATTATGAATCTAATGGATGTGCATATGTCTGTACTGAATCAACTTAAATTCTGAGAAGGGAATCGACAACATGAACTAACTCAAATTTAAGGGCCATTCGTCGAAGGATCAAACCAATTTAGACACTGATCACGGTTGATTGAATGTTGAAACATCATACTGAATACTGATGAAATCAAACCACGCAGGCTAAACAATTCGGGAAAACCTATGGTCATAAGCAACAAGGGAAATCATAACTAGAAATCAAGAAGAAGAAAACTAACATGATTAAAACATACCCAAAACCAATCTGTTGCGAGAAATTAAAACAGGCCCTTATCGAAAATTTCCAAAACAAAAGAAAACCCAAAACGACAACAAACACATATATAAACACTATCTAAATGGAGAGGCGAGGGGTAGGTTGAGAATTTGCGAGTAGCAGTGGTAGGAGGCTTCAATGCTTTTTTTTTTGTTCTTTCCCTTATTGTACTGATTTTATTCTTTTATATTGCGAGGAAATTTCTTTTGCCGACAAAAAAAAAAAAAAAAAAAACCATTTGAGAATTGAGAAACCAAGACATACCCAAAAATAAAAAACCCAGCAAAATCTAGAACAAAATATATACATATATGGCTTTATGCATACCTTGAAGAACATAAGCGACCTTGGCGGAATCAGAGTAACGAGGAAGGGCGAACCCATTCTTTCCAAGGGCGAGTTTGGCTGCGCCTATGTTGCCTTCACGTAGCATTGGCAGCTCCTCCGGCGACCAGGCGTAGTACTTGCCTCCATCGCTGCCGTGCACCTCCTTAGCCAACTTGGGTGACAGATCAATCTCCATCTCTCTTTCTCTCACTAAAATCTCTCTCTTCAGAACAAATCAAAGAACACCCGATAAACTGAAAACACTCAAAAATCCCGGAAGACTATGAGAAGGCATGAGGGAAGGCCGGTATATATAGGCATATATATAGCGGAGGAAGAGGTTCTGTTACATACGGATTGTTACAGAAAGAGATGGGCATTATCATTATTACCGGGTCTAATGGATAAATTTCAGATGAAATAAAATTCAAGAGGATAAATTTGAGACAAAAGCGAACTCTAAATTTATATCCAAACTCAAATTTATATCCATAAATTAAATTAAACGCTTTAAAATTGATGATGATTGTCGGTGCAACTTGTTTTTTTAGATGTTTTCTTGTTTGAAATTAGAATTAATTAATTCTTTCCGTCCTCCATGGTGGGGGGATTTCCACCACCAGTCTTTTTGAGTCCTATCTTATGTTTATTATTGATCTGAATCGTTTATCTTGTAGGTTCCACAGCGGAGTAGTATATCTATCCAAAAAAAACTTGATCGGCATCGATAGATATAACAAAGATTTGTAAATGGATAGTTTGTCTTCATAATTATTAACTGAATCAGATCGTCCATTTTATAAATCAAAATCTAAATTTTGATATTTCTATCAATATCCGATCAAGTTGATTTTTTATGCATGGAGACATTACTTTGCAGATCCTACAATATGTACGGTTTAGATTACAACAATAAATGCTTGGTGGGGCCCACAAATTTTTAGAACTACTCCCACGTGGCAGAGTTAATTAAAAACTATCCAGTAAGCAAATAGTAATGGTTGTTAATTAACCAATTACAATGGCACAAATATCATTGCATCGTCTTCACATATGGGAGTGTGCAATTGGTTTGGCTTTTTTTATTTTTGGAATATACCCATATACTAGTATATACAGTACTAATATACACATATACTAGTATGGTTTGTTGAAAGTTGACAGGGGAAAGAAGAATCCTAAAAAAGTGGACGTTTAGGCCCCGTTTCAGAACACCTTCTTAAAAAATAAATACTTATTTCATATTTTTAAACTCAAAAATAATATAAATAAAAAATAATTTTCCAATTTTTTTTGCATCGTATTAAAGATCTCAATGAGATCTATCAAACAAAATCCATATTGATAAGAAAATAATTTGCGTAAGCACATGATTTTTTAGCTTGAAATTGCCTTCTTAAAAAATAAGAACTTATTTTCTTTTCCGGAACGGAGCCTAGAGGCCCCATTCCAGAACACCTTCTTAAAAAATAAGTACTTATTTCAAATTTTCAAATTCAAAAATAGTGTAAATGAAAATTAATATTTCAAATTTTTTTGCACCGTATTAAAGATCTCAATGAGATCTATCAAATAAGATCCATAGTGATAGGAAAATTATTTGTATAAGCACGTGATTTTAAGCTTGAAATTACCTTCTTAAAAAATAAGTACTTATTTATCGTTCCGGAACGGGGCGTCATAACTTGGATAATAAGTTTATAATAACAAATTGAAGATTACAATAATCTTGATAAGGAAGCCAGGCGACTGGGATCCAGATTATGTTAATCCAGATAAGATTATTCTAGTAAGAGAATAAATTTTTTCCACTGGCGGGTGGAAAACCCCACTTTTTTACCACCGTCTTTTTCAGTCCTACTGTGTACTTATTGTTGATTTGAACCGTTCATCTTATAGACCCCACTTAATAGTGTATCCACGTAAAAAATAGATTTGATCGTACATCGATTGGAGTATTAAAAATTAAATTTTGCTTTATAAAATGGACAATTTATCTTTATTATTATTGATAGAAATCAAATCATCCATTTCATAAACCAAAATTCAAATTTTGATATATCTATCAACTTTCGATAAAGCTAATTTTGTGCATGACAATATTATACTGCGGGTCTTTACTATGAACGGTTCAGATTACAATAATAGATGCTCGGTGGGTCCAATCAACATTAATAGTTGTAGTTAATGAAATTTAAAACCACGTCAAAAGAGTGTAAAGATAAACCACATGTTCAAACGATACAAAGAAAGAATATGAACGAGTTAATGAGGCTGCCGAATTTGTAGGCCGGTTCTCTACTGCACAACTGAGTTTGATGCCATTCGATGTCCGTGGACCCACATGCATCAAATGGCTCCAGATGCCGTTGTGTCCGGAATTGAGTTTTAAACTTGTCCCTTGTGTTAGTAGCGTTGCCCAGTAAAAAAAAAAAAACCATTGTTGGTCGATTTGCAGAAGCTAAGCACCAAAACTGGAGTCCCAAGGCAGCAAGAATAAACTGCTACAGTCATAAGACCACCTGCGAGCACAAAAGGAAGAAAACAAAACTAACGACGACCATAACCCTGGAAGAAACGTGGAAAACTATAAATCTCGTAGAGCCGTCGCACGATACTACACTAGCAACTGTGTTTACTGGGACTTGCTCTTTGAATTTCTTAAAAGAACATAGAGATCTAGCAGCTAATAAAGACCAGGTGAAGAAACAAGAAAATGGAATAAAAGACATGAAGCGAACAGTTATTTCTTAAACCTTTCTACCGAATCAAAGAAATGACTAGTACACTGAAACAAAATCCCACATTCAACTTTTATATTGGCATAAAACAAAAACAAAAGCAAAATGATATAGAACAAAAATAAACCAAACAAAATCTGGATCTTCCTGGCTTTAGTTAGTCTATAGTTAACTTCTGCGGCAGATAAACGGAGCACGAACAAGAATATCCTTTCTCAGGGGTTCCCCTTGAGGGGACTAGATTCTCCATTTTCCAAACTTTCCGCTGATGAAGGTTTCTGAAGTTTACTTCTCAAGAAGCTCTTCGCATAAAGGGAGCCGAAAACAATAACCTGATCAATGGAAAAAAAATCAGTGGAATGTGCAACACTGCTGAACAAGATTCAACAATAAAGTATTAGGGTTTTTTGAGTCTTACAGCTCCAATGCACTGTTCCCAGCTGAGTGGATGAGCAAACCAAACGCATGACAGCAGAATGCTCACCAACTTTATGAACCATTAAATTTTCACATAAATCAGAAATCAGAAGCATAGACGGATGCAAAAGGCACACGAAGAAAATAACCAATATATATGCACTTAGTTCTCCGACATCTTTTTACCTGTCTTGTGGTCATAATGGTGGCAAATGTGAGTGCACCAAACGTGCGAATTGTGTAAGAAATGAAGAATTGACTAATAGTTGCTACCTGCAAACAATAAAAAAACCACATTTTTCTCATGAAACTGTTAAGCCATATGAAAGAGTTTTAAACCATTTTAGTTATGGAACAGTTAAGCTACAACATCACTTACAGTGGATAGCAGTGCGATGTCGAAGAAACAATCATTATGGTGAGCAACAAAATCTATAGCCATAAGAAGATGCCCCTGTACTATTAAACCTGAATAGAAAAATGGACAATTATTGATGGCCTAATGATGCAACAAATTAGAAAGATACAACAGATTTTGCAATTCACAAACATAGAAAATAACTTCAACCAGGACTAACTGCTCACTCAGCCAAAGATGTATCACAGACAATTAACTGTTGGTGTCTGGTAAGAGACCAACAGACAGTCCACAGTGGTAGAACCTAAGAAAAGAACAGGAAAGAAGTTCATATAGTCCTAATGGTTAGCATTGCACTTGTGCACGTCCTTCATTGAATTGATTATTTAAGTGCACATCAAAAATGGCAAAAGTTTAAATCCTGGCACGAGTACTACATCTCCGTAATCTCTCATACATCAATCTGCATCTTTCGTGAACTAATTGTGACCTGAACCTGGACTTTTAAACCTTGCTCTCGTCATTTCAAGTGCACTGCTTATGAGAAAACTTCATATATCTGAAGATGTAACAAAAATGCAGGGCATTCTTTGAACTTGTGTGAGGCCACTCAAGCTATTACACATCAAGGGGAAGTTATGGCTTAAGATTTAAGAAGACCATCTCTGATTCAACTGAATTGAGTAGAGTTTTGTTCACAACTAAAACCACAGAAGAATAAAGAACAAACAAAAACCAAATGAATTAAGTAGGGTTTTGTTTACATACACCCAACCCCGTAGAAGAATAAGGGATAAACAATGAAAGCAACCAATCTAATATGTTTGTAACCATAGGGCTTCCTGATATACCGAAACCCCAATATAGTGTCTAACCATCCAAAGGGAAATGAACCATCATGTAACATAAAACCATCTGAATTCAGCACATCTTAGATAAGAACGGACGACTTACCAGTCAAGCTGAGTACACAAGAACACAATGTTGTGTAGAAAATTTGATTGTGTATTTCCATATTGTAGCCTTTAAATAGTTTATCCTGGAAAGTGCTCGTAAATCCATCAAACCTGAGAATTCAAAATAAGCATTTAAATGCTTGCAAATACTCCATAACACTTGATTTACCCCAGCCCAAAAAGGAAAAAAAAAAAAAAAAAACCATGCGTCAATTAGAAGGAAATATTCACGAAAAAATCGATAACAGAATAGTTCTACACTAGCTCACACCCATCTGACAGATAGGATCTAAACATCATGCTAAGGTATTTGTACTAAGCAAAACAAAAATGAAGACAACAAATCAAATAATTCACTTTCTGGAGCAAGCCTACTTCCAAATGGATTTTAGATATTATCTCCATATCAGTGTCACAAAATGATTTTTGGGCAGTATAGGATTTTTTGGACACTTCAAAGTTATAAATCCAATTAACAGCTGCCTCTTCTCTACTATTAAACACTCTTCTGCTTCAAACAAATCATATTTAACGAGTCTATTCCTGCAAATTTCCGCTTCCATAGCATTCAAATAAAATAAAGACTATACAAATAGTTTTCCAATTAAATTGTTTTATTTACTAACTAGGTGGCCTTGGCCTCAGGCTAGGGGCTCAACAGAACCAAAAACCCTTGCTCTTTCATAGACCATCTCACTGACCTGTGGACATATGTAGCTAAATGTAATTGTCTGTTGTCATTGACTCACTATGCCTTCTGACACATAGACCCAAATAAGCACGCATGAACATCATTTAAAAAGGCAAAAAATAAAAATGTTAACAATGGAATCGAAGAAAAATAAAGAACAGGAAAGAGCTGTAGACTTGTCAAAGAGCTACCAAATAAACCATTTGACCAAAAATCAAAGCAAGTTGAAGCTGGAAACCCAGCATATAGACACTCAAGCAAAAAAAATTCATATCATATGACCTGTACCTTCTAGGAAAAAGAGAAGAAAGAAGGAAAAGATGAGATGAAGTGAGTGCAACGTTCATAAATAGAAAAAGAAAGGTTGGGAAACTAGTTATGGTACCCGAGATAACCAAGCATCAGCGAAACACCCCAAACTGTGCTGTCCCTTCCTCTATTATACGGACTTACATCACCGGCTGCCTACAAGCAAATACAAAGCAGAATCCATTTAGCTCATGCAAAAAATTCACCAAATTGGCCAATACCAGTTTCATGCATCAACAAGAGTGGGATGAAAATGGAAACTTTCTAACAATTTCTCGGTGAATGTCGTTAGTAAGGTAATAAATTTTTTTTTTCTTCATGAAAATATCTTCCTGAATTCTTCTATGCACATGTAGATCGCTAAGAGAAGTTTCGCAACAAAGCTGGCAATAGAATAGTCATTTACCGGGTACAGAATAAATAATGCACAACCAAGCATCACTAGAAAAGCCAGTAGATAGTCCGGCGCCTTGTATACCTTCTGCATAATGAAAGTGCTCCAAAGCTGCAAGTAACATAAAAAGGATACTTTAACCACTGGGAGTTATATCATATGCATGTGCAACTGAAATACGAAAATACAATTTCAATTATGCGTCAATGGTAGATCAAATATAATACAGTTGGCAATACTGGGCAGCACCACATATGGCAGATCCACCCATCTAAACAAAGTTCTCTAAATCTCCAGAAGATCATCAAAACATCACTAAGGAGATTAGAATCTACAACCATGGGTTGATGGTAGAAGCAAGTGTCACAGGATAGAGATCAAGAAGCATAGCAGGAAGAACAACCTTCCAAGTATCAACACAACAAGGGCAAACTTCACAAAAGAAAAGCTAACAGCTTTATCTTCTGATGGAACAGCACCAAGACATAGTAGCAGCATCATGGAAGTAGAAAATTAAGAAATCTGCTCTTGGGAAATACGAATACAGCAATGACTAACGTACCATCACAGGTATCATTTTGGCACATTTTGCAAGTGTCTGAACTGGAAAGCTGACATATTTAAGTGCCTGGAGAAAGCATTTGAGATCAGCAAACTTAATGCGATAACTTGTTACTTCTCAAATGTTTTCATTCTTCCAGATTCCTTCAATTTTTGTTCCTTTCTGAGCTTTCATGGTAATAAAATCTGAAAGTAAATCCCACTTACCTCATACTGACATGTCGTAGTAAGTATGTTTGATACTGATACGAGGCAATACTTATAAACTGGAGCAACAGGGTCCAATGCTTTCTTACTTGCCTGAAGAAATGAAAGCATAGGTATCACGAGAGCTCTAGTCATCAAGATGCTTTAATCTCGGTTATGTTTTATTGAAATTCAGCCAAGATTATATGCTTTATTGAAATGCAGTGCCTGTGAAATGCCAAAGATCTATATAAACCAAGCAGCATATCTTGCAAGGACCACAAAAATTGATCAATTAACCACTAATGGCTTGTTACCAGTAGAGCGCCTGCGGAGACTGCTGATGTCATAAGTCGATTGCAGAAAACAAGAAATAGAGAGTACCTAAAGTACTCTTTGTTTTCTCCGTATGGAACCCTCATGATCTTTTCCTGCAAGGAAATTAACTTTCTCACTCGTTGTGCACATAAAGAGTACCATAACAATTTACCAAAACTAGACAAACAGGAAAGAAAGTGAAAATTGAAAACATTAAACCAACCAAATAAAGGTTGTACAAGTTTTTAGGCATGTTAATAGAGACATGAATACAAGAACCTCAAAACTTCCATTTGCACTTGATTGACGGGAAAGAAACAATATAGAAGAGCTGCTCAAGAGCACGAAGTTCCAAGGAAGACGAGAGCATAGTCGGATGCTCTTCCAAAAGGAGTGGAAAAGAGTTATGGGATAAATGGTGATCACCATTTATATGTAACCAAGGATTATCATTCCTCTTGCTTTTCAAGACGTACGTTACCTTGCCACCAAAAGCACACTCTTGTATAAACCTATAGTTCACGATAAGTAAAGCAGATTTCGTTATAGACACACACAAAAAATAGGAGGCAAGCCTCCAACGCAGTTGAAATTCGCCTAACCAAACCAAACCGAGCCTTGTGTCCCAATCAATTGGGGTCAGCTACATGAATCCTATTTTTCCATTGAGCTCTGTTTAGGGCTACCTCTTCACTTAGATTCAGTAAGCCCAAGTCCTTCCGTATCATGGTATCCAACCTCCAAATCCACTTCAACCTCCAAAACATGGTTACATCCCCCATGAATAGGTACTGTGGTACTAAGTAAACAAAGTGAAGAATCGATTATGAAAATTCAGAGCCTACACTTCAACCGTTACGTGAGTGCACCGTCCTCATCTGATGAAGTCCTCAAAGAGTAATCAGGTTTCAAATGCTAGGGTTTCTTTCAAATCCTCCCAAATAGCAGGATCCTTGATTGCACCACTATGAAGTACTTAACCTCAGAAGCTGGACCAGTGAAGACATGGACTCGGAACTACGAAATAAGCAATGTATACTAAACTTATCATAGTCCAGCTGACCCTCTAGGTCAACAGTTATTTCTTGTCCATTCAGTGCACTAAACCAAACCAAACCAAACCAAATCAAGCCAAGCCTTTTGCATCCCAACCAATTGCATTCGGCTATTCGTACTCCTGTTCGGAAGGATCTGATGGAATTTTCTAATGCGCTGCATGTCAGGCTACATAATGCCCAACCCAACAAACGAATAACCCTCCTCCCATTCAGTGCACGCTATCTCAAAAACAATAGGACCAATTTTTCTTTTCTCGGGATTATTTAGTGACAAGAACAGTGAGCTACAGACGATATAAATACAAATCGGCTGTTTCAAATTTAGTATAACAGCAACGAAGACGATGGTAAATAGGGCGTACGTATGTACCTGTAAGACGCCGTAGACAAGGAGAGTGGACATGATTCCGACCACCGCGAAAACCCCTTTCCAAATCTTGTTCTCTTCCAAGCTCGGCGACGAAGGTGGTTCCGCCATACTCCCATCCAATCCACCACCACCACCGCGACGAATCCTTTTCACCGGATCATAGACATCCTCCTCTATCACAAATAAAACACGGAACCTCAAAGCTCACGAGATAATCAAAATATACACATCGTAGAATAACACATACTGTCGTGCATATACATATATATAGTGTCTATAGCTGAGAAGCATCTGTGGTTTCGGTCAACGGAACTCACCAGTAGGAAGCTGTGATCGTCGATTGAAGAGAGAGAGAGAGAGAGAGAGAGAGAGAGAGATTCAGGTCAAATTGTTATATGCGATGAGAGAGTATTGCATGACAGCAGGAGGCTCGGGAGTCCAGGCACACTTTCGCCGGCAACTTTTACTCACCGGAGTTTCCTCACTTTATGGCCTTTTTTGTATTTTATTATTTTTTTCTTTTTATCATTTGTGTTTTTTACTCGCAAAAGGATAAATCTGTCCACACAGACAATCTATGCACACATTGTGCATAGATTTTGTTATGGGGCCAACATGGATCCCAAACAAAAGATCCGAGCCGTTCATTAAATATAAAATATTTTTTCAAAGGTCTTCATGAAAAATTAGCTCAATCTAAGACACATATGAGTGTTCGATCTAATAATTTAACTTTTCATTATTCAAAAATCTGAATGAAAATTTAGATAATTGGATCGAGCACCTATAAGTATTAGATTGAGCTTATTTTTCTCGACGATTCTTGAAAAAATATTTTACAATTAATGAACGACTTTGATCATTTGTGTGGAACCTATGGTAGACCCCACAATAAAATCTATACACAAATATCTATGCGGTTAGCAGGGTTACTTAAAAAAATATTAAAAATGCAACAGCAAACACAACCTCCATACACGTGGGGTGCGTGTACCCCCGAATGTATGTGAGATGTTGTAATTTAATTATTGTGTATGTAGCACTTTGCATAAGTCGTCCAGCTAATTTAGGGGTGAGCATGGTCCATATTGGTTTGATTTTATAATAAACCAATATATACAGATTATAAATTTGGAGAACCAAATTAACCGACAAAAAATAGAGAACCAAACCAATGCAAACTATTAAAATACAGTTCGGTTTCGGTTTTATACTACGGGTTACTTTCAACTAAGTTATCATCTTCAAAAAATATTTAAAGTACTTAAAATTACTAAGATAAATTCAAAAAAACTTTTATTAAAACTAATTCCATTCAAATTACCAAAAACACACTAACATTAACAAACTAATTAATTATTATGGTGGATTTATAGAATTTTAGTTTAAATTATCCTGGCATAGAAGGAAAACTAAATATTGTTACAGTGGATTTAATACGAATAATAAATTAGAAAAGTTGTTGACTAAGGCTCCCTTATTTATTTGGTGAATCATAATTAAATTATATATATAACTCAAATATATATATATATATATGTATATTGTACGGTTCGGATCGGTTTGAAATCATAACTGTAAATCCACAAACCAAACCATAAAACGCGGCTTCTAATTTTTTTAAATCATAACCCAACCATACTATTAAAAAACCAAACAAAACCTTTTTGTTTGGATTGGTTTGGACTGAATTCGCGGTTTGATGGATTTTTTACTCACCCCTACCGGCTATCTATGGCTAGATTTTAAAATACTTTTTTTTGTTGATTTTTTTTTTTAAAAATAGCCCATTCCGATATCCGAATTTTTTTTAGCAGAATTTAAATATTTCAAGAATTTTGAATCATTTATGTAGATACCTAAAATGTACCCCACAAAATCATCAATCTTCATGCTCATTTATTGAGCACCAAATACTACCGTTTTGGATGAAGCGGTGAATTTGTGCAGAGAGGTAGACTTGTGGTTTCTTTTAGCTGTTTCCAGGACTCTGTATAGCAATTTTATGCACCGGAATTACTTGCGTCGTACTGGCAGCAGCTGAAAATTAGTGATGTATCTCTATTATAAAACAGACGGGTGAGGGAATAAGTTGTTGGAACAGTTTAGATTCATTCGATCCAAAAGCTGTAGTACATCCTCCCACTTCCCAGTTAAGTGCCTATGGTTTTCACCTAAATTACACAACTGTCATCCCCTTCCAACTAGGATGCGTAGTGCTTAGGCACGGGCTAACACTAGTTTTTGTATCAAGGATGAATAATGATGTAGAAACACTTAATTGCCAATGGAAAAATTACTCCTAATGGATAGTGATAATGTTAAAACCGTTTTTGTTGGTGTCAAAACTCTAATGCATAAAAATCATGTACATTGCAAATGGTACAAGCATTTTGTACACTGGAGTTTCGGCACTAACGAAAACAATTTTGGTATTATCATTTATTTTTTGTTTCTTATTTCAAACAAAAAATATCCGTGGCTCCAGTCACAATTTAAGAAGTAGTAACACTTACCACCACTTCACTGGGCATGGGTTTATTTTTATGAAATTTCCTTGGTTGATAAGTTTTCATTCAAATTTAATGTGTGGTTTATCCACTTTAGATATGGAATTAAAGAAGAACAAATACGTAATGAATCATGTGACATGGATTTAAATTTGTTCTTTTAAATTTGAAATGCCCGTGCCTCTATGTAACAAAATAATAATATTTGTTAACTCTACATCATTTTGAACGTACTTTTTAAATACTTCTTACATTATTCATTTCAGAAATTAAATTTAAAGTAATGAACTTTAGTACTTGAAAGATCATCCCCTATGGTTTTCTATTTTTTTTTGGCCACCTTGCTTGCGCACACCTCGACTTATTCTGGAGCTCTAAAGTTAACGATCAAACAAATCTTCCAGTGGCCCCCAAATTTTGGATTGGTTTGGACTGAATTCGCGATTTGATAGATTTTTTGCTCACCCCTACCGGCTATATATGGCTGGATTTTAAAATACTTTTTTTGTTGATTTTTTTTTTAAAATAGCCCAATCCGATATCCGGACTTTTTTTAGCTGAATTTAAATATTTTAAGAATTTTGAATCATTTATGTAGATACCTAAAATGTACCCCACAAAATCATCATCTTCATGCTCATTTATTAAGCCCCAAATAGTACCGTTTTGGATGGAGCGGTGAATTCGTGTAATGAGATAGACTTGCGGTTTCTTTTAGCTATTGCCAGGACTCTGTATAGCAATTTTATACACCGGAATTACTTGAGTCGTATTGGCAGCAGCTGAAAATTAGTGATGTATTTTTGTAGAAATTAGTGATGTATTTTTGTAGGGGGCGACTATTCGCAGCCTTGTATTTTCTTCCTTAACCCGTTAAAAATTTTCAATTATATTCGACAGTTAGTTACCGAAATTGAGATATATTTCGGCATACAATTACCAAAATATAATATTTTTTTCAACAGCTATTTACCGAAAAAATATGTTCAGCAGTTGTTTACCGAAGGTTGAACATATTTTTGACATGTAGTTACTAAAATATAATCTTGTTTTCAACAGCTATTTACCGAAATGTTATATATGATTTTCAACAACTATTTACCGAAATGTAGTGGGCTAAGGGAGAAAATACGGAGCTGCGAATACTCGCCCTCCATTTTTGTATGAAGGATGAATAATGATGTAGAAACACTTAATTGCCAATGGAAAAATTACTCCTAATGGGTAGTGATAATGTTAAAATCGTTTTTGTTGGTGTCAAAACTCTAATGCATAAAAATCTTGTACATTGCAAATGCTGCAAGCCTTTTGTTCAGTGGAATTATGGCATTATCATTTATTTTTTGTTTCTTATTTCAAACAAAAAATATCCGTGGCTCCAGTCACAGTTTAAGAAGTAGTAACACTTACCACCACTTCACTGGGCATGGGTTTATTTTTATGAAATTTCCTTCCTTGATAAGTTTTCATTCAAATTTAATGTGTGGTTTATCCACTTTAGACATGGAATTAAAGAAGAACAAATACGTAATGAATCATGTGACATGGATTTAAATTTGTTCTTTTAAATTTGAAATACCCGTGCCTTTATGTAAAAAAAAAAATATTTGTAACTCTACATCATTTTGAACGTACTTTTTAAATACTTCTTACATTATTCATTTCAGAAATTAAATTCAAAGTAATGAACTTTAGTACTTGAAAGATCATCCCCCATGTTTTTTTTTTTTTTGCCACATTACTTGTGCGCACCTCGACTTATTCTGAAGCTCTGAAGTTAACGATCAAACAAATCTTCCAGTGGCCCCAAAATTTGTAACAGTATCTTCAACCAAGCTCTAAAACACAAAAATAGAGAATAGATGTGACATATTAAGAGGAGATTTTATAATTTATTTCCTCTTTTTGCACTTTATGAGAGAATCTTGAAGACACCCATGATACTTTTTTGAGATTTGGTCTCTAAAATGGGAGTAGGGTCTCTATTTTTGGAGACCCAAAAGTAAATTTGGAGACTAAATCTCTAAAAAGTGCCATGGGTCTCTCCAATATTCTCTCATAAAGTGAAAAAAGGGAATAAATTATAAAATCTCCTCTCAATATGTTACATCTATTTTCTATTTTTGTGTTTTAGAGAATGGGTTGAAGATGCTCTAATGCTTGGTCTCTATGGAATTCAAACATGCAATTTCATTAAGGACAAACATTTACTGCTTTTCTCATTCTCACTTGCTCAAACCTCCATGGCATTCGATCATCCACCATGTTGAATTGCATAAATGGTTAGGATTGTTATGAACTCTTCTTCACTCAAGAGACCTGCCGGAGCCAATATCATAGAAATTTTTTAGATTATCCTAAAAAACCAATACACCACCCGTGAATATTTTGAGTTGTGCAAAGGTCCAGGCACTCGCTGCATCCCTTGTGTCAACAACGAATAGAGTGTCCCTGCCCTAAGATAAAAAGTGCTTCAGCAACAATAAAAACAAAACAAGAATTAATTCGAACTCCCACATGATGGTGGCCTGAGGAGATGGACACCATTTTGTTAAAACAAAGTATCTTCACTAAAATGTTGTATACCATGTTGTGTCTACCACCCTCCTTTGCTTTGCTAACAGTGTTGGCATATTGAGCCCTACATCCATTGTCTTAATGAAGTCATGGAAACTTATCTTGCTGCGGCGTTTAAGCTTTTAACAAATGCCCTGCACCATTCTATAACGAGGGTGAGTCAAAATCTGAGGGTTAAGAGCTTTCACTTCAATCCTTGAACTCTACCTTGAAAATCTATTTTTTGGCAGCAAGTAATATGGACACGGATAGGACACCGCTGCACCAACTACCAGATTTTAGAAAAATAGACGACACTTCGTGTTAGGGACAGTAAACAAATGTCCGTGTTTATCTTATATCAATGTGACAGTGAAACAAAAAAAAAAAAATGAAAATGATAAGAATAAGGCAACAATAATAATTGAATATCATACGCCTTCAGTTGCATTTGTCATTATATTGTTCATGGAAGGGAGCGGGGATACGTACTTTGTCCTGAGCTGATGCACACATGGCATTACAATTAAGTGTCGCAGACATTGCTATGCTGGTACGCACACATGTCTAACAACGGCATGCGTGCATAGCTCAGGAATACCACGTGGTGGTACCGCAAACAACTGTTCCTGCAAGAAAGAGATATCACGTGGCGGTGGCGCAGAATTGTTCCAGCAAGAAATAGGCGCTTTCATTTGGGTATAGATATTTTTAGCTGTCACTGTGTGTCGCATGCAAGTGGTTCTAAAGTACCACCCATCATATTCCGTAACGGATAACGCAAGAATACGATTCCAATTGCGTGCACATCGCAATCCAGAACATGAGGTGGGTTTCTGGTTTGGGATAACCCACTTGAATTTGCATAATTTCATCTCGAAATTGACACTTCACTTACGACTTTACGAGCTTATGCCGGCAAAAAAAAAAAAAAACTAACATCATGAGACGACGATGAAGATCGTACCCTCCATGGATTGCGTTTTTTTTCAGCACCCAGTTTTTCCTCAACTCTTCATCAGCTCAAGGTATGTGAAAACGCAACAGATTCATCATCAATATCTCTCTTCTTGTAAGGGAGATTATTTGCTTAGTTGTTTGTTACCTTAATGGAGTTTAGTTTGATTGTGAGCTTGGTTTTGGTTTGATGTAAATAGCTCTCTTCTTGTACATTGCCAGCAAACTTATATGTCGTGGTTCAGTTTCAGCTTTCATCGCTCTATCACAGCTCCTCAGAGGGTGGGAACTGGCCCAATTGGGATTCAGGGGCACAGGTGGCTGAATTCTGGATGTTGGGCTGTGAAGGAACCTGGGATTGGAGCTGACAACCTGTTTGATGAAAGCCCTACGGGAGGAAACGAAAATGGGTCTTTGTTGGGTGGGTTGGACGACTCGTCCTCGGCACCATTTGGGACAGTGAACGCGGAGATTACGGCAGAAACCAGTGATTTCTTTGTCAGTGATGCCGAGGGGGACCCTGACTGCCCAACTGAAGGGTACTCTTCCATTGAGCAGGCACTTAATATGCTATGCCAAGGCAAGGTTTGTAGCATACTGTGTTATGGTGTTGTTTTCAGTTCCCTTGTTTTGTTCTTCTGTTTTCATTTTTCATGTTTCCGGGAACCCAAAAAAAGAAGAAGAAGGTCTTGGAACCAATCACAGTTTCTCATTTGTTTGGAAGCAATTTTTGAAAGGTCATCCAAAAGTAGGTTTTGAAAATATTTCTAAGCAACTTCTGTGTTTTCCGGGTAATAGACATAGAACACTGAAACCATCAAAGATGCCAAACATGGGTAAAATTGTGTTATAACTTTAAGCTAATTGTGTTCTTGCTGGTCCATTTTGCACAAAAATGTGCTAGTTTGTGATTGTTGTAGATGATGAAAGTGGGGAAGTTGAAGGAAACCTTATCATGGCAGCCTCTCTTACAAGTACCATGGCTATTGCTTTTTTGGTTAAGCATGGATCGGGGATTGTTTCTGTGGGAATGGAAGCTGAGGATCTTGAGAGACTAAAGCTACCCTTAATGTCGCCCGAGAAGGAAGACGACTCGTCTGCTCCCTCTTTCACCATCACGGTGGTATGTATGGTTCTATGTACGTCATTTGTCTCATTCCGGAAATGTTTTAGCATCCCATGAGAAGTGATTGCACCTTTTAATTCATATATTACTTAGAAGCGATATCAATGTACCCTTACACGTTAACATCTCAATATCCATGGAGGTTTTGCAGAAAATTATATCTATAGTAAAAAATTAAAAGGTCCAGCTATCTGAGCTGGTAAGGTCTCATATCAATATAATGCCTTGATTTACCTGGGTTGAGATGTTAAGAGCATGAAGGGTTACAGATAACAGCCAATCACCAATGCACTCTGAAGAAAAAGTCTGAATTTTTTTTGCAGGCTAGGTTTCTTCTGTAAATTGATGCATTTTATTTCTTCAAATGTCATGTACATAGAAAGTTTTGCAAGCTGTTCAATTTGCAAATAATTCCCTGTTTTGCTCTAGATCATTTACCCCTTCCTTTGCATTAGATACACCATTAAACATTTAAACTCACACACTCCTTTATAACTTTATAGGATGTCAACGCTGGCACCTTGACAGGGGTATCAGCTTCAGATAGAGCAAAAACTGTCCTTGCTCTTTCATCTCCTAATTCTAAGCCAGAAGATTTTCGAAGGCCTGGTCATGTGTTCCCCCTCAAGTACCGAAATGGTGGAGTCCTACGGAGAGCTGGTCATACTGAGGCTTCTGTTGATTTGACCATGCTGGCTGGCTTGCCGCCAATTTCTGTTCTTTCGTCAGTTGTTGATGCAGAGGATGGTTCTCTTGCCTCTATGTCCAGTTTAAGAAAGTTGGCTCTTGACCACAGCATTCCGATTGTTTCAATCACTGATTTGATTAGGTGAGCTACACAAAAAAATGTCCTCTTGAAAATTTACAGTTCTAAGATGTAATAAGGAAAAGGACTGTGAAAACCAAGAATAAATTTAGCCTCCTCAGTTCATCATCTTCATTTTCTCTTTCTTTTTTTCATTTACCCTCTCTTTCACCCATAAATCCCTCCAGAAACTCATGATTGAAACACTGCTGAATTGTCAATCAATTCATGTCACTAGGTTTCTTGGGACACATTTTTAACTTGATTAGTTGTTTGTGTTCCGCAAATTGAGATTCATATCTTTGAGCATCTATAGTGGTACATCCTAAAAAAGGTTCTCGTTGACTTATTCTGTCTTTTGCATGTAGGTATAGGAGAAAGAGGGAAAAGCTGGTTGAAAGAACTTCTGTTTCACGTTTGCCAACTAAATGGGGTGTGTTTCAGGCGTATTGCTATCGCTCGAAGCTAGATGGAACAGAGCATGTAGCGGTAGTGAAGGTAAAAATGTTTCTAAAAGGTAAGGCTTCATATTCTTTGAATGTTAGCACTCCATACCTCTGATAAGATATTTCTTTCTTCCCTTCAAATACAACAGGGAAACATTGGTCATGGACAAGATGTCCTAGTACGGGTTCATTCTGAGTGCTTGACTGGGGATATCTTTGGATCAGCTCGGTGTGATTGTGGAAGCCAGTTGGAATTGGCAATGCAGTTGATTGAACAAGCTGGAAGAGGTGTGGTTGTGTACCTTAGAGGTCATGAAGGACGTGGAATTGGCCTGGGTCACAAGCTTAGGGCCTATAATTTGCAGGATGAAGGTCATGATACAGTTGAGGCAAATCTAGAACTTGGGTTTGCTGCTGATACCCGGGAGTATGGTATTGGTGCCCAGGTCAGTTCAAGAAAACTTCCTTTCCAATCTCCAGTCTTAAATATTTAGGGGGACCACTAGTTCAGTGTTCAAAAGCTCATCCTACTATGTTGCTGATTTGAGTTGGAGGAAAACTACCTTGTGCATCTAATGCACAAGGGTTAGGTTTGGACCCAATTTATCCTTCCATTCAGGTTCTAGTGGGTACTAGGTCTACTTGTTTTACTCCTTTTCTTTCCCTCTTTTTTTTTAATGTTTGGGGTGGGGGGATGGATTTGGGGTCAGACATATAGATAGGTAAAATAAAGGAAAAGATCGAGCAAAGAAGCCAAATATTTCATCGGTTTCCCTTTATAAATCCCTCATCAAATCAATGTTCAAAGCAAAGTCTTATGGTTCTAGTCTTCCAGAAGACATAGGAGGTCATGCTATTTAACTTATTTTACCTGATACCACAGATACTAAGAGACGTGGGAGTTCGGACCATGCGCTTAATGACCAACAACCCTGCCAAATTCACCGGTCTGAAGGGCTACGGATTGGCTGTGGTTGGGCGTGTTCCTGTCTTAACGCCCATTACTGAAGAAAACCAAAGGTATCTGGAAACAAAACGTACTAAGATGGGTCATGTTTATGGGTCAGATATACAAGAACCATTGTATGGATTCATCAGTCCAAATGTAAATAATACAGGCTCTACTGAGGGACCTCATATTAATGGATGATACATGCACATTTTCAATTTGAGTAGGCAGCTTTTATGTTGTTGCGGAGCTTTGTTCAATGGTTTTATTTCCTTGCTATTGATTACATTGTTTTGGAGCTACACTTGATAAAGAGCTCATAGACCATAAAAACATACCCAAATAAAGCCGCCCTGAAATTTCTTACAACATGTTTCAAGTATAACTCATAAATTGTGTGCTGTTAGAGTGCAGGCTTTGGCCTAAATATTTGGAATCAACTCTGTGGGTGAGAGAGGTACATAACTAGGCTTTCTTGCTCAGCATACCTTTTCTGCTTGATTTTGTCAGTGTTTTTATATCCACTTTTCTTCATTTGGCAATGCTGAAATTTTCAAAGGTAAGCCTTTTATAGTTGATCATACTTGCCTGTTAAGCTCTTCAAGAGAAAGGTTTGACTACACTCTACTACCACCATAGCTCTTTTCTGGATGCATCTTTTGTTGCCTTTGTTAATCTGGGAAGAATATGATCAAATTTTTATTGCCAGCAAAAGGTGGATACCTGAATGCTGGAAACAACAGGTAAATTTCCCCTGGATTTATCTTAGTCTTTTGAAATGAAATTAAATCACCTGGCATTTTTTGGATCTATTTAAGGTAAAGAACTCTGCAGGTTGTGGGACTGAACGATTTGGTGATGGTTTGATCTATCTTGCAGGATATCTTCCCTTTGCAAAGTCCAACAAAAATACACTGAAACAGAATACTCACGGTGCATCCCGGGATCAAAGACGTATGATCTATAAAGAGGGCAGCTCGAAAGAGTCTGGAATGAAGTATCAATGCAAGCGACATGGAAGGAGCGAGAAAAGTTTGGTAAGTTTTCAAGCCGTTCACCTTCGTCATATTCACCTTGTTGGAATACTAGTATACTCATATACTAGTATATTGTGTTTAGTCCCACATTGCTTATTTACATTATGTAATGAACTATCTCCTTATATAAATAAATGATTATGTGTGAAGGTAAAATAAACCTTACACACTTTTTCCTCTCCAAACAACATGGTATCAGAGCGGGTTCTCAATCCCAATCTTAAACCACCTTTGAAACCCTAAACCTACTATAGCAGCCACCTAGAAACCCTAAACCTACTATAGCAGCCACCTTTGAAACCCTAAACCTACTATAGCAGCCACCATCGGCCGACTACGACAGCCACCCACTACCCACCAGCCACCATCAGCCCTCCGCTATCATCTTGACGCAAAAAAAAAAAAAAAAAAAAAAAAAAAAACCCTAAAACGACACTGTTCATCGCAGCACTGTTCACGTCACTGTTCATCGTACTGTTCACGCTACTGTTCATCGGCACTGTTCACGTGCACTGTTCATCGGCACTGTTCACGCGCTGTTCATCGGATACTGTTCACGCACACTGTTCATCGGATACTGTTCATTGCGGCATTTGTTAGGCTCTCCCCAGCCCCCGTCGGCCCCTGCCCATCCCTCGGCAACCTCTCTTTTGTCGTCACCGACCTCTGGCGCCTCTTCTAATTGCTGATCTCTATTTCTTGATGCTTCTGTCGCTTGCTTCTGACACTTTGGTATGAGTTTGCCGTTGGTATTTTGTTCTGTTCTTATTTGTGGGCTTATTCGGCTGCCCTACTTTATGTCTGGCTATTTTGGACTTCTCGTTTCTTCTTGGTCTTGTTATTTTACTGCTCTTGTTTGCTGGTGATCGCGGTTTGTTGATGATTGTGGCTGCCTCTGTGTTATTGGCATAGTTTCTGGTTGGTATATTTGCAATGAGCTCTGGCACTGCCTCTGTTTCTAGTTCTAGTACTGTGACTTCCGCTGTTAGTCGTTCTTCCCGGTCTCGTGACAGGTTGTCCATTACCTCTACCTTATTGAATGGTCGAAATTATGCTGTTTGGGCTAAGGCTGTTGAAGTCTATTATGTCGGGGAGTCCGACTATCATTATCTTACTGATGATCCTCCCGCGGCGACTGCCGCATCATATGGTGCTTGGGTTCCTGCAGATGCTAAGATTCGTGTTGAGCTTTGGAATAGTATGGAGGAAAATATTAAGAATACTCTGGTTTTCTTATCTACTGCGAAAAAAGTATGGATGAAGGTTAAGGAGATGTTTTCTGGGGCTGATAATCTCCGCCAGACTTATGCTCTTCATCAACAGTTCTTTTCTCTTGACCTTGGCAACTTATCCTTGGAAGAGTATTATGCCAAGTTCTGTGGTGTGTGTGAGGAGCTCAACACTTGTGAGCCTATTTCTTCAGACATTCAGGTTATGGAGCGTCAGCGTGAGCGCTTGCAGGTAGCTCGTTTTCTGTTTGGTTTACCTTCGCCAGCATATGATTCTATCCGGTCCAATCTTTTGGGTGGTAGAGATTTACCTTCTCTCAGTGAGGTGTTCAGTCGTGTCCGTCAGGCCTCTGTTCCTGACTCCAGTGTTGATTTGACCCCTGCTGCCCGCTCAGCTTTGGTTACCACGATTCCTCGTGGTGGTACTTCTTCTCGTGGTTTTGACCGTGGGGGAGGCAGTCGTGGTCCTACTGGCCGTGGATATGGTCGTGATTCTGGTAGTGGTGGTCGTGGTCGTGATTTTAGTCGTGGTCGTGGTCGTGGGTCTCGTTCCTGCACCTATTGCCATGGTACTAATCATACAGTTGATTTTTGTTGGATTCTTCATGGCCGCCCATCTGCTCATCAGGTTACTGTTTCTGAGGATGATGGCTCTGTTTCTGTGCCTAGCTCCATTCCACGAGTTGTTACTATTCCAGAGGATGAGTATCATCGCCTGATTTCCCAGCCGTCCCCTTATGTGCCCTCCTCTTCCACTGCTACGTTCGCTCAGAAAGGCTCCACCTTTGCTGGCCTAGCCTCTAATACTCCGTGGGTTATTGATTCTGGAGCTACCGATCATATGACAGGTCACTCCATCCACCTCTCTGGTTCTCGTCCTCTTGTGAAGTCTTCTAGTGTTGCCTTGGCTGACGGTTCCTCTTCTGACATTGCTGGTTTGGGTTCTGTTATCTTACATTCTTCTCTTACATTAGACTCTGTTTTACATGTTCCTCGTTTTCCCCATAGTCTTATGTCTGTTAGTAAACTTACCCAATCCTTAAATTGTTCGGTTACCTTTTTTCCTGGTTATTGTGTATTTCAGGATCTCCAGACGGGGAAGAAGATTGGTGGCGGTGTTGAGCGTGGTGGTCTATACTATTTTGACACTGGCGAACGCGAACCTCCTGCCTCTGTTGCTTTTCAGGCTTCCGTATCTCCTTATGAACATCATTGCCGTCTTGGTCATCCCTCCCTTCAGACTCTCAAGCAGTTAGTTCCGTCGTGTCATGGTCTTCAGTCTTTGCCATGTGAAGTCTGTGAGTTCAGTAAACACCGTCGTGTTTCTTTTCCGCCTAGAGTAGAGAGTCGAGTGTCTCGTCCTTTTCATTTAGTTCACTCCGATATTTGGGGTCCAGTGCGTGTTTCATCACGTGGTGGTTTTCAGTATTTTGTTATTTTTGTGGATGACTATTCTAGGCTTACTTATGTTTATCTCATGAAAAATCGGTCAGACTTGTACTCAATTTTCAAATCTTTTTATATGGAAATAAAGACTCAATTTGATGTTTCTCTTCGTATCTTTCGTTCGGATAATGCTGGTGAATATTTCTATAATGTTTTGTCTGCCTTTTTTGATGAGCATGGTATTCTTCATCAATCTTCGTGTTCTCGCACTCCCCAACAGAATGGGGTTGCCGAACGCAAGATACGACATTTGACAGAGGTTGCCCGAGCTCTTTTAATCCAGCGAACGGTTCCCAAGTCCTTTTGGGGCGACGCCGTCCTTACTGCCGGCTACCTTGTGAATCGCATGCCCTCCCGCGTTCTTGGGGGCCAGATTCCCTATAGTATTTTGCACCCTAATTGTTCTTTATATTCTTTACCTCTTAAAATTTTTGGGTGCACGTGTTATGTTCATGCCCTGGATCCCGGCCGCGATAAACTTGATCCTTGCTCTATTAAGTGTGTATTCCTTGGGTACTCTAGGACTCAAAAAGGTTATAAGTGTTATTCTCCCACTTTGCATCGCGAGTTTGTTTGTGCTGATGTTACGTTTCATGAGTTGATACCCTATTTTCCGTCTTTGCCTCATGCGGATCCGTCTGAGTATATGCATATTTTGGTTCCTTCCGGGCAACCTCAAAAGCAGCACCCCCCGATGCAGGTATATGTTCGCCGTGCCAAAGCTGCACCACCACCCCCTCCGCCTACCGCTGAGTCTTCTCCTCCGTTGCGAGATCCGCCTCCACCTCCTTTGGCCCCTATTGCTCCACCTTCTCCTCCCATTGCTCTTCGTAAAGGTATTCGCACTTGTACTATCTCTCATCCTATTGCTAAATTTGTATCTTATGATCATCTGTCCCCCACCCTTCGTGCTTTTACTGCCTCTGTTTCCTCTGTCTTTGTTCCTAAAACTGTTCAGGAGGCTTTGTCTATTTCTGAGTGGCGGACAGCTATGGAGGAAGAGATCTCTGCACTCCATGATAATGGGACTTGGGAGTTGGTTCCTCTACCCTTTGGCAAATCCACTGTGGGGTGCCGCTGGGTATTCACAGTGAAATATTATCCTGATGGGTCTGTTGAGCGTTACAAAGCTCGCCTTGTTGCTAAAGGCTACACCCAGACTTATGGTGTTGACTATGCTGAAACCTTTTCCCCGGTTGCAAAGCTTGGTTCTGTTCGTCTCCTTATTTCTCTTGTAGCCAACCTTGGCTGGCCCTTATTTCAATTGGATGTCAAGAATGCTTTTTTACATGGCGATCTTCTTGAGGAGGTTTATATGGAGCAACCACCTGGGTTTGTTGCTCAGGGGGAGCGTTCTCAGGTATGTCGTCTTCGTAAAGCTCTTTACGGGCTTAAACAGTCTCCCAGGGCCTGGTTTGGAAAGTTCAGTGATGCAGTTTTGAAATTTGGTATGCATCGATGTCAGTCTGATCATTCTGTTTTCTCTCTCACATCTCCTCGAGGCAAAGTGTTATTGATTGTGTATGTCGATGATATTATTATTACGGGTGATGACCAGAGAGGTATTGATGCGTTGAAGGTCTTTCTGCAGAGTCAATTTCATACTAAAGACTTGGGTAGATTGCGATACTTTTTAGGTATCGAGGTGGCACGATCTAAAGATGGTATTAGTTTATCACAAAGGAAATATGTGCTGGATATCTTAGGTGAGACTGGTTTGTTGGGGACGAAACCTGTCGATACCCCTATGGATCCTAATGTCAAACTATGCATTGATCAGGGGGAGGCAATGTCTAGTCCTGATCAATATCGCCGTTTGGTTGGTAAACTGAATTATCTCACTATTACACGTCCTGATATTTCATTTGCAGTGAGTATCGTGAGTCAGTTTATGTCTGCTCCTCATGTGCCACATTGGGAGGCTGTTCTTAGAATTGTCAAGTATCTCAAGTCTCATCCTGGACGTGGTCTATTTTATAGAGCTAATGGTCATTTGCGTATTGAGGCCTTCACTGATTCTGATTGGGCAGGAGGCCCGTCTGACAGGAGGTCAACCACTGGATATTGTGTTTTTCTTGGTGGCAATCTTGTTAATTGGAAGAGTAAGAAACAGACCGTGGTTGCACGGTCTAGTGCAGAGGCAGAATATAGAGCCATGGCTCACACCACATGTGAGATTGTGTGGGTGCGATCTTTTCTTGAGGAGATAGGATTCCATGTGCAATTGCCTATGAATTTGTATTGTGATAACCAAGCAGCAATTCACATTGCATCCAACCCTGTATTTCATGAGCGGACTAAGCATATCGAAGTTGATTGTCATCTGGTGCGAGAGAAGTTGACTGGTGGTGTTATAGCAACTCCTTTCGTGTCTACAAGTGCTCAATTGGCCGACATATTCACCAAGTCATTGTTTAAACCCCGGTTGGAGATGTTATGTGACAAGCTGGGTTTGTGTGATATCTATTTCCCAGCTTGAGGGGGAGTGTTGGAATACTAGTATACTCATATACTAGTATATTGTGTTTAGTCCCACATTGCTTATTTACATTATGTAATGAACTATCTCCTTATATAAATAAATGATTATGTGTGAAGGTAAAATAAACCTTACACACTTTTTCCTCTCCAAACAACACACCTATGCAAACTGCACAATCTTTGTTGCTTTGGCCCATTTTCCCTTCGTTTTTCTTCTTGAACTGGGTAATGGGAATTCAGTACATAATGGAAGAATTGAGTCCTCTGCTTTGAAATTGCACCAAAGGGTCTTTATGGCTGTCCTCACATGGCAATCGCTTCTGAGTCCTGTTTCTAGAAAAAGTTATCCCATGAAAAACGCAGCATTGTTACTTTAATAACCTGTCGTAACTAAGTAACAGGAAATGTATACAAAGAGCTCCCACCAAACATATTTTGCGTTTGTATGGTTCTTGTGAACTATCCCAAACTAATAAACTGCTGTCTTCCCGTCAGTTTAGAAATTTATTGCATTTTACAGCAATGACATCCCATTTTCGGCAGGGGTGGCTCCAGGATTTTTTATTCTGCAGTGACAAAAATGTGAAGAATTTTTCTTGTATACGGAGCTCTATAAAAAATATACTTATTTGTTTTGGTTGAAAATTTGTTGGGCTTAGTTTATTTTGTTTTGTTGAGTTACATTATCTATTTAGTCACAAATTTAAGTGAACTTTCATTTTCTTTGGCAAGGTATGAATGATTCAGTTCCGACAATGTTAAAGAAAAATCAAGTTATATTTGAGAATATAAAAGAATTTAGTACATTTTTGAATCGAGGGGGTTCTCTTGAACCCCCTTATCACATAGTGGAGCCACCCTTGATTTTTGGCAAAGTGAAAGTTTGTCGGTGCTATCTTATCCATTTATCATTTAACCTGATGCTGAAATTTATACATGAAGTTTCTCAGAATCACATCAGTCACCTGGTATGTTCTACTTGAAGAAAAAGTTTCCGAGAAACTTAAACTGAACTTTTGCAGATGAAAGGATTGACTGCTCTTGTCTTGTGGATCAATAGTTTGCAGATGAAAGGATTGACTGCACTTGTCTTGTGGATCACTATTGACTCCTCTTCTACAATCTGCACAGAGTGCAGATAACTTTTCCAATTGCGCTAACTTACGCACACCTCAATTGATCTTGGGAACCAATTTCATCTATTTCAATATTTCATGTATGTTGTTGCTCAACTAGATGATCCCAAGGGCGAAGTTCAAACATGTGACCAAATTCGGAATTTAACTTTTCTAATTGTGTGTAACTCAATATTTCAATACAAGACTCAAAACTTCTTCTGATCCTTCTGTTTGTTTCACGAAGAGCTTGCATTTTTTGCAAGAAAATTCTCCGTGTGTTTAAATTGATATGACACTGCTAGAGAAAATCCACTAAACGTAAAAAAATAAAATGTTCATATTTGCCCTCCATTTGTATATATGCACACACAGATACACACGTTCACAGTGAGTTCCATCTATAGTGACAGAACGTTTCCGCCAGAGGGGTTTGTCTCCATGGAACGAGTATTCACTACTGCTTACAGCACCTTCATTCAATCATCTTGCTACTTCGGAACTGTTCAGCGGACACGTGGAGTCGAACGACAAGTATAGAAGACATGACCCGTTCCAGTGGCATGATATTGGAAGCTACATGGAATACACAACAAAAATTAGATTCAAGGGCCGAATGTTTCAATTGGAGATTCATGTTATTCTGTGCCTACATCTACATAAGCCAAGTTGAGGTTCAGGTACTTTTTACTTCCAATTTCTTTTTTGTGTACTCAACTTTTACATGTCTGCTAATAGTTCTCAAATTTACATATAGACTGCGGGAAATTGCAGAAGAAATTAGCAGAAGGGAATAACTTCCTCCAGAACTAAGAAACTGCTGTCTCCATCACTGTAGGAATTTAAATGATATTAGAATTGCTTGCAATGACATTTCTTTTTCAGGAAGACAAATTTTTCTTGATACAAAAATGCCAATTTTCTCCCCTTTGTCCTCTTGTGATGTTTCTTCTTAGCACCTCACATTCTTTTTCAGGAAGACAAATTTTTCTTGATACAAAAATGCCAATTTTCTCTCCTTTGTCCTCTTGTGATGTTTCTTCTTAGCACCTCACATGGACAGAAGAAGTATGTGCTGGTTTTCATATGGTATTTTCTTCCGTAAATTGTCTTCTTTGTTAAGATTCAACAGTCCAGTCAGTCCAGTCCATTTTATGTTTTCTTTTTTCTGGGAAAGTTTTCCTGTAATGATCTTGATCTTTTCATTAGAAAATTATGCCAAATATAACCCGATGGAAACAGTTTTTTTTTTTTAATCGGAAAACAGTTTTGTTGGCGTTGCCTTTTTTACAGGATCAAAAAAGAACTCCCACATGATTCTGTTTCCACTTTCTTCCTTAATCCCTTGTGAGACAGAAAAATCTATTGTCTAAAATCTGTTGACTTAAAATATTTTGTGCTTGGGATTTGTCTCAAATATTACCTAAAACAAAAACCGAAGCATTTTTCTGTACACACTATACATCTGTGCATGTTCGTGTGTACACACCCAGCTGACCCAAGAAAAGAAAAACCGATACTAGTAGCTTGAAACTCTGCTTAATTTTCTGCATTAGTTATTAGGAATATGACTACCATGGGTAAAGAAAGTGAACTTGTGACAAGAAAGTTAAATAGAAGGGTACGAAAGTTAAATAGCTACTATCATTCAATCCCAAAACTGAGTATTTCCATTTACACCCTCAACCATCAATGTACACCGAAAAATACTAGAGAGAAAATCAGGGAATCATCTAAGGTTTCACAGGAATCTTTGTCGCTTGCCGGGCGGAACATAAACACCACTAGCAAAGTTCAACGTTGATGTTGTCGTCAACATTTGAGAAGGAATCTCACCAAATGGTGGAGAATTCACCGATCTAGCCACATAGCTTAGATTTCCAACTGGCTTGTGATTGACTACCAATTCTGAGCCACACCCATTGACTGAAACAGGTGGGATGTGAAATGCTTGAAAAGGGGGAGGATTCCGCCACCGTGGAAGCGGCCCTGCCACAAGAAGAGTTTGAAGCAGTGGCCCTGCCCCGAGCACAGCCTGCAACAGTTTCCCTTTCTCAGGTAGAACTTTTCCCTTCACGAAATTGTCAACCACCAAACAACCTTGATCGAAATTAGGCATTTCTGGAACAAATGGCTTGTTGGGTATGTTGGAGAGTAGCTCTGGGGATGAGACAGGATCAAATAGGGAATCAACCGGGGATGATCCATACGTATCGGATAAGCTGTTTGATTCAGTTATGCTTGAGTTAGCTTTGGTGGGTTGGAATTGGGGTGGGGCAGTGAGGAATTCAGCTGGTGGAGTGGAAGGAGTCAGTTTGGTAAGTAGTTTTTGGAGTTGGTCTCTTGCTTCATCTCTTTCTTGCCAAGCTTGTTTGAGGTGTTGGAGCAGTTGCTTCATGTTCTCATTTGCTGATTCCAGTTCCAGGTTGGTATACACAAGCCTCTGCTTCAGTTCATCCATGCCCTGCAATTTCAGACAAGAGTTAATGAGTGAGAGAGAGAGAGCAACTAATCCAAAGTTAGGAGGAACTGAAAACTACCTACAGGGGTCCAAGCCACTTGAGTCAAACCAAGCTGCTTTATTGAATTGGAAGTTAAAAGGGGGAAATGGGAAACAACATAGGATTCTTACTCCAAAGAAGTGGAAAGGGGATTATGGGGTTTCAAAGGATTACCCAATTAAATATACACAGGTTTCTATCTTCATCTATTTTTATTTTTTTCTAAAATTGACAGGTTTCTATGGATACCCCAAAAATTCTAAGGAAGTCATGCTGCCATACATGTAGGTGTATATAGTTTTTGACTTCCATTAAGTTTCTGGGGAAGATTTTTGAATTACCCAACCACAAAAAAACAACTTTAAAACAAGAAATGGACTGCAACTAGCACTCAAAATTACTGAAATATCAAAGAAAGACACTTCAAAGTTCAATGAATTTTGCATGAACGTACTGAAATTCTCGCCAAAAGATGAATGAAAGGCAACCCAGAAGGGAAACAGAGACGAAATCTGGAATTGAGTTAAAAGTACAGTGAAGTAGAATCTACCCAGTGGAAGAAAACTTTAAATGCAGAACCAAACAAAGCATTAATCAAACGCATGGTGGAAAAGGAACCGAAAAGACGGACAAAGGAAGAAATTAAGAGTTACCCACCTCTTGATAACTCCATAAAGAGGCCATATCCTCCATCCTCTCTCTCTCTCTCTCTCTCTCTCTCTCTAGAAAGAGCAAATGCAGAGCAATTGGGGGAGTATGGAATGTGGTGGGTTGTGAGTCTTTATAGGACAAAGGTCTCAATAAAAGACAGAGAGAGAGCAATGGCTTTCTCACAAACTTCCAGAATACCCAATCCACATCACAAAGAAAAGATTAATTAAGGAATCCCCAATAAATTTCCATTAAATTCAAAACAAAAACTTTGAATCCCCTCTCTCTCTTCAAAGACGGAAATGCATTTGGAACACTCTCTCTCTCCCCCCCTAAATGGAGTTAGATTTCCCTTAAAATTCCTTTTCGGTGTATGGGGGAAATTAAAACGGTCGTTTTCTCTCTGTCTAATTATTTGGAAAGCAAGCTGTTGATTACGCGGTTTTGTTTGTTAAGAAAGGCAAACTTTCCTAAAATGCCCCTTTTGAGTTTTTAGACCTTTTGGTATGATTTGAGGTTTCCTTTCGGCGTCTTCTGCCTCTAGAAGAGGAGGAGGGGGGAAACTCAACGCTGCTACGGCCACCGACTGGGAACTGACGGGCACACAGGGTCCATTCCGGATTCTGCACGAACAATCGAAACCGTTCAATAATTTAAAAAAAACAAAAACAAATGGGCTTGTGAAAAATCAGCTCAATTCGATATGTGTAGGTGTTCGATCCAATCTTCCATTTTTTTATTCAGATTTTGAATCTTGAAATCTAAATGAAAAAATAAAAGATTAGATCGAACACCTATACATATCGGATTGAACTGATTTTTCATAAACCCGCTCAGGTTTTTTTTTTTAAATTATTTAAAGGCTTAAATTGTCTGTACGGGACTCGAAGTGAACCCCGTGAACCTGTCGATTCCCGATCGATGCTCTGCCCATGGGTGGCCTTAGCATTTTCTGGGGAAGCTAGCAGTAAAGGTTGAGTTTTGTGTGTACGGCGGACCATCATAAGTCATGGTATGTCATGATTTAACGGCGTCTGTGTGAGAAAGGAGTAATTATTCAGCACCGCCACCACGTGGTGCTCAGAAGCATTTTAGAGTCACATATTTATGCGGAGTCTAAACACTTAGTCAATAATTCACGAAAATGTGTGATTGTAAAGTTGTCCGGAGAACCAAGTAATGATGCTCTCAAACTACTGAATGATTTCACCTGAGGAAGATGGGAAATATGATCAGCACCATCCGATCATTGCTATTTTCCTGTCTGGGCCCAGTAGTATCATTTTTTTTTTGTTGGGGGTACAAAAAAATGAAAACAAATGCTCCTTTCTTCCTAACTAAAGCCTAGAGGGATATAGGACAATACTATTCATACAATATATTGTATCATACGTATTTCTCAGATATCAAAGACATCTTTACGGATATCAATACGTATTTTTCAGATATCACAACAAAAAATGATGGGATAGTATTTATGTTGTGAAAGATAGCATCAATCACAAATTAACAATAGGCATCAAACTCCGTTTTATAGAATCTGAATCGCAATTTCACCGTCCAATTATTGCTACACGACCGCCGGGCTAACTGCCTGGCCTTTTGAGTTTTAATTCTCAGTATATGATTCTGAGTTCCAACATTTTAAGCTTTTAGCTTTTCATTAGTTTCCCAATCACATAATGGAGAATTAAGAAGGTGACAATAGGATTAATGTCAATGAATATTATGCACGATGTCAAATGATTCTAGATTTTATGGCATAGATTTTACGGCAGTCGACATATAGCGTGACCGATTTGACATTATTATTGATGTATTTCTATGTACCCGCCTTAGGTTTGCGACTGATATAATTTCAGTTAACAACATTGTCAAGAGAGAAAACTCAAATGTTCCAAAAAGTGAGTTTAAACACTTGAATTAAATATTATCCAACATATATTGAAAAATAATAATATAATCTTATTTTTAATAGATTATGCTATGAGGGGATAGTGTACTAGCTAGATTTCCTTGTGAACTGCCCAAGGAAAAAGAATAAACCACATAGTTGACTTATGACTTTTATTCTACTCTTTTGGAAACTTTTTAAATGGAATAGTATGACCTAGATCCATGGGTCACAATGCTGAAATTAACTTAATTCTAAATTTAACTTGATTTACCGTTTGTATATGGAAGGAGATATCTTATGATTCTTATTCACGGCTCCGCGCAATCTCATCCGTCTGTTTTGACAATCAACAGTTGAGATACGTTTTTAAATTATTACAGGTAATAAATAATTCTTACCGTTAATAGTTTGTCCTTAATCTGGATCATCTGAAATAATTTTGAACGGTCGAGATTGGCCTCCGTAAACTTTATTTACGAGAGGCCCCGTTAAAAAGTTTTTCTCATATGGAAGTTGTTAATGTCCAACTATGGATGCTTCTATTAGTCAATGTCAACTGCACCGCATGAACGCTTGTTATTTTGTTTTCAAAAGTACATTGGTTTTGGACGTGGTGTTTAAGCTAGTATGTTGACGGATACAAAGTACATTTTTGATAATTCTGATGTCCGAGTTAGCTTCAAATACCAAGTACATATGTGTATACTCATTCTTCTTTGTTAGGGTGGCTCTAGGATTTTGATGTAAAGGTGACAAAAACGTATAGAAGTTACACACCCAAAGGGTTGCTCTAGTGGTTTGGGTAGATATCCAAGCTTTGGGAGTACTCCTTAAGGTATGGGGTTCGATTCCATACCAGGTGAATACCCTGAAGTTAGGCTAGGGGCCATGATTGGTGTAGCCGCGCTAGCTCTCCCGGAGGTTTGGGTTGGACAATCGGGTCTATATACTGGCCTGACTGTAAAGCTATTTCTCTGTCACCAAAAAAAAAAAAAAAAAACGTACAGAAGTTTGTTGCGTATGTAAGAAACGAAACGAGAGGTGTCAAGCTCCCTACTCTTCTGCTTTGAACTCGAGGCCGCGAAAGACTTATATTGTTCAATGGAATGAAAAGCCAATCCATATAGGTTTGATTTTTACTCATTGACTTTCCCTTCGGAAAGGACATCGAAAGATGACCAAAGAGCGTTTCATATAGCTGTAAAATGGTGCAACTCGATATATACGAAATTGTATATAAGTAAAGATATTTACTTATTAATCTCGATTGAAAATTTATCGGGTCTATATTTTTTTTTGGAACTATATTATTTACTTACTTCCAAATTTAAGTTGACTTTTGTTTACTTTTCCTTCGTACAAATCTAATGCGGACAATACCCAAGAAAAGAAAAAATCTTACATACAAATTAACAAATAGCAAATTTTAATGAATTTTTTGAACTCAGGGACTTCGCTTGAACGTCTAATCACATGGTAGAGTTGCCCCCGTCTCTTGTTGTTTGTTTAATTTATTGTTTCTTTTTCTTTTTGGCTGCCTCATTGCGAAGAGTATTGATGTTGTTCCATCATGTCAAACTCATGGTTATTTTCTATGTAGAAAATGAAACACCTTACGGATGAAAAAAGAGGTTGGGTGAAGTATCAAAGTGAGTTCCATGAAATGTGGAATTATTAGCCTTGGGGGTGAACATAATTGTGTTTCTGGCAATCAGAAGTCCCAGAAAGCTTTTGGACGACCAGGCCTTGTTAATTCGTGGTCAAATCTTCCATACCGAAAAAAAAGCATGTACATCTGTTTTCATGCAGTTTCGAAAAAACACGATGTTTCTGCGCCATTCTTTGACTGAAATTGCACTGGAAAAGGGTTGTGTACAAACAAGTTTTGGTACAACCGTACAGGACCTGAGGTGCAATCCTTCATGGCATGGTGTGAACGTACCACATAGTTAGGTGGGTATCAGTTTCCAACAAAATGACAAAGGCGCATGTATGCGTCTTTACATATACACAGACTTTATAGTAAGCGGGCAACCAAGTTTGAGGTCCGGCTTGGGCAATCTCAATGTCGGGGCCGACAATGTTTCTACTACTACTATATATCTACACACGTACAAAGGCTGCAAGGCACATGTATGCGTCCATACATATACGCAGATTTTGTATATACGTATATATAACTTGCTTAAAACATTAGACATTACTATATAAAAAAAACTGCAAAAACCAACCTGAGTAAACGTTGTCTAAATTTGACAAAGACAACGTAACATGGATGAGGTAATTCCCTTCCAGAAAACCTGAATATTTCTTTCTTCATCCCCGACAAGCGGTTTCGGCACTTCTTGCCTTTTTTTTATATAATCAATAATACTATTAAACTGCAATGCTATGTTTTTTTTTTGTATCATAGTAACATGGCCTTTTAAACTTTACAGAAGAACCGTGCCGCGTCGACCCCTTCCGTTGGATCGAGCAACGATGACGTTTTATTCCATCATCCGACGTTAATCCGGCCGTTGATCTTCGAGTAGTACGCTTGTCGTGTGCTACCGGGGGTGTTGAATTGTGTTTTAGCTTTCACGCAATGGGTTTTTTTATGTGGTTAGATTTTGTTTATGATTCTAAACATGAGTTTTATAATTCGGGCTGTACTCTCCAACTGAGAAGCAGACAAAACTGCTGAATTTTTTAAAACCCCCCAAAAGCCCTTTCAAAAGACAAACCAGCCGCTAGATTTTACTTAGATGGTTTTACTTGATACAACGCATCTAGCAGCTCTCTCTCTCTCTCTCTCTCTTTCTCTCTCTCTCAAAACATGGTATAAGGTAACCCTTGCTGGGAATCAGGTTACTTCATTAATAATGACTTAATAATATTGTGTGAAGTTTGAAAAAGTTTCAGCACACACATGCAATCCCCTGCCTCGTGCCTTGATCATCCTTGCATGTTCAATTGTTGTGGATACTTCTTTTTTTTTAATATTTCCAGTGTTCGGATCAGTTTACTCGTATGTCGGCTAACTACGGGAATCAATTCACCGAGCGTTGTGGCACGGTTGGTAACACCAGTTGAGTGTGCTTACGACATCAATGGGTTCTCAGCTTTTTTTTTTTTATAACCTAGGATCGCGAGCCAGATTACCATAATTAGACTTAATTAACTACTGCTTAATTTCATGGAATGAGTTTTGGTTGAACATGGGAGCTAGTAAATGTACGTCGCAATTAGGTGGTGCGGAAAGCAATGCCTTAAGACACTCTTGTCGATGGAAAAATGAATAATATTGGAGTACTTTTCATGTATATATGGATATACTTGATGTGAATTGTGTGATTTTGTTGTCTGTAAATCTTGGAGATTTTGACCCATCATTTTGTAGGTGAGGGTTTCAAAAATCAATTAAGCATAACCCAAGGTTGGATTGGCTTGCGGATAAGGTCCGAAACTTAGGAGTTTGCTCTCTTATAACATATCGAGAGCTTCGTTTGGTTTAAATTTAATTTGAGGGAGATTTTTGTTGGAATTTTTATTCCATACCCTGAGGGGCATGGGGGCATGAATGCCTCATAAATATGGACCTTTAGATTGAAAAATGAAATGGATAAATCTCGGTCATTATATCAAAATGCTATCAACTCTTACAGACCAAACTATACAAAACTTGTTTCGTTCTTAAATTAGGCCTTTGACTAATGAACAGTGAGATTGGTCCTTAAAAAATTAGTTGATATGCCATATATTGATTCGGACATCTAAAAAAAAAAACTCGTTTGCCACTTAGAACTAGAAGCTTTGAAGATTGAAACATAAACTTAACTTAATAGAAAACCTGGAAACCATGCATTATGCCCCTAATCTTCTCTAACTCCCACCTCGTACGATACTTGCTACGAATTTGCGGCGAGAGAACGATTGATTATTCAATAATATTAAGATACTATGTGGTGTCACAACATTTTTCTCCACCACAAATTTATGTAGAGTTCATCCAATTTACCCTGAGCCTCACATAAATTTATGGTGGGGAAGGAGAATCAGAAACCACATGGCGATGCCCCACGATCACCAAATACTCCATCATAGAGAAGGGATTGGGGCATGGTCTATGTGCACGGAATAATTTCTCTAGGAAACAACTTATTTGGGGGGTTAATAAATACGCTACACGTGCCTAGCCCATGACCTAACAACTCCACTATAGGGGCATATTCGTAATTGCGCTCTTTGGTGGGTCTTTTTGAGCCCACCAATTAAACGGTCCCATAAAGCAAAGACCGCTTTGCCTTTTTACCATCCCAAGGCCCGCAACCGTAACGACTTTACCCGTCGACCAAATCATGTGAAATCATAAACAAACAATTTACTCCTTCTGTCATTTGTTTTTTTTCTCTCATCCTATCTTAATCGAATAAAAGATTATTATAATTTTTAATTGGTAATACGATTTATATATAATATGGATCTTATTTGATAGATTTCAATGAGTTCTTTTAAACGATATTTTCAAAATCACTTAAAAAATTATAAATTGTAAAATATAATTAATTGAAAAGTGACACAAACTACCAAAAAGACTAAAGAATAGGAGCGGAGGGAGTAATTTTCTCGCGTGATTATGCATGTATGGAAGTGGAAAACGATCAAATGCAACTCTTGGTCTATCTGGTTGTACTTATTGGCTTTCAAAGAAGAGATCTTAGATTCGTGTCTATAGAGAGGCGTCGAAGAAGTCTCTTTGGTTATTAACTTACTAATTCCCCGCAGATGTATGTTATATTGGCAAAAAAAGAAGTGAAAAATGATAGGAGTATTCAAGTCAGTATGGCTGCAAGTGGGGTGGTAGCCAAATTGGAAGGCATCATGTACAAGACAGAAAATGGTCAAATCTCTCTAACAACATTGATAGCTAACACTTAATGCATGTCCTAAAAAATAAAAAATGACTTGCTTATCATACGTCTCATTTACATGTGGTGGCTATCTAGAAACGTAAATATTGATAGAGGACGTAAATTGCTTAGCCTGACAACGGGTGCCAAATCCGATTATAGATTATAGAAGGCCCTATGTGTGGGGGCCATCTCGAATCTCACATAGATGATTCAAAAAATTTACTATTTTGTGAAAGACTTTTTTTTTTACCCTCTCTAGCCATTGGTATCTATGGAATTATTCTAAGTTGCTCATGTGATGGCCAATTATATTTTATATACATGCCTTTATTACTTTATGTCATAATAATTTGTGGAAATATTTATCTATGGGGTGCTTCCACACGAAGTAATCAACTCATACCATAGTGAAGTTAATGTTTTACCTCACAAAAATGCCAATAGTAATTTGTCAAACTCAGTTTTATTTTGTACCAATTTACGAATCAAAGTTCAAACAGCAGTAGATGATGTTCATATATACAAGACCATAAGAATTACAGTACGATATCAACACCCATTTCGTGAATATCAATACGCTTTGGTTAGCAGATTAATTTCACAAGCATCAATACTATACAAGTTATCTATTAGTCTTAGCGCAATGGTTAATTAGCATATTAATTTCTTTTCGTAATGCTTCCAAGTAAAAATACGGTGACACATGGCATTCTGTGGGTTTTTGATTGCCAACCTGTGGTTAATGAATCTATTTATTATTACCTCTGAGCACTACTGTTTAGCCTATGTACACTAGATGACTATATATGGGGCATATTCCGCCATAATATTATACGAACCTATAATCCAACCTTTAGTTTAGTTTTTATTTTATGGAGGAGTCCTAATTTTTAATTGGCATGTCCCTATCATTAGTGGGGCTAATTAGGAGCACTTTTGTAAGCAAGAAGGGATTTTTGTTTTTGTTTTTGTGCTTTGGCTTGTCCTGCTGCGCGGCGGCACATGGCTGAGTAGGTTATTCCGGGTCATGTGCATTCCCTGTAACGTAGCGACGCGTGTAGAAACAGACAAACAAAACCACATTTTTGACGTTTTGGACGGAGGAGCCGCGCACGTGCTGTGCAAGCCCCTATCCCTCTCCGATTGGACACTTGGCAGTTGGACCGTGTCGCGTGCCACATGCGATTCTGCCAAACAGGAAAACGTAGAGTAAAAGATGGTGCTTCCGGATGGTAAAAAATTTGTAGATTTTTATATGTGATTGAGAAGTTAGGTGTTTCTGGTAATAAAAAAAATATTGAGAAATATCAAGTTATTTTCACGCCCTCCTTTTTATATTCCACACTTTATTTTTTCCTTTATCTACATGAATTTACAATATTGCCCTTTTTCAATATACTTTTTTTCACAAGTTCAATGTTGCCATTTCTTCAATAAACTTTTTCACACATCCAATGACAGAAGACAACACAGTAAATTCATGTGAATAAAAAAAATAGTGTGGATTATAAAAAAACAGGAATGTGAAAATCACTTCCCAATCTAAATCTCTATTTTCAAATGTACTTCTAATTGTGTGGTCATTATGTCTTAAATTACCATTATTTGATTCAGGTGTCTGAGTCAGCTTATATGTATCTCGATTAATTTCGGAGAACCAATAGTACCATCATTTAGGTGTCTGAATCAGCTTACGTGTACACAATCAAAGATGAATTGAGAGTAAATGTGAGTTTCAATCCTCTAGGCCTAAGCATTGCCCCTAATGTGATATCAAAACAGGCTTTACTCCGAGTCCAAAATTTTAATCTACGTCATTTTATGTCTTGTTCTCTTTGCTTTTCAAAAAGCATTTTTTAAAAAATACCTCTTAGATTTCACCTACTTTTAATATTTCTCCCTCTATCTCTTTCCACTTATTTTTTTGAGTACGATAAGTTCAATATTTTTTCAAAAGAATCAGTTGATCGGACATCAATACTCTAGTAAACAAAGTGCAATAGTGTTCTCGCAAAAAATAAAAGGGAAATATTACTCCATTGTAAAAGTATAGGGTTTGCCCGTGTTTGAAGGCATGGCTACCGTGAAATTTAATGAGTGACAATTGTGCAATTAATATTGCTTGAGAGAGAGGGAGAACCGTAGGATTTATGGAGCAAATCAGTAGTTAGGATTTATAGAGAGATAGGATTCAAAAACCGCTCTTCTTTATTATGTGGATATTCAAGTAAATTTCACTTGACAAACCATTAGATTCCCAATGTCCCATAGACTTCATCTTTTACTAGGATTCGGATCATAATTCTAAACACTAGCTGCGATGGATTTTGTTTTCGCAAGACTGACAAATGTTTAGTTCCAATATCTAAACAGAAAAGAATCGAGGAGGGAGAAGTGCTAGCCGTACCGACCAATTTCAAACCGAAACCGTACCGACGGCCGCTCCGGGCTGTCTCCGGCCACCGGACGGCCGATTCGAGCCGTTCAAAAATTCTAAAAAAAAAAACCGAGGGGCCCTACGCGAGAATAAACAGCATCCAATGTGTGTAGGGTAGCTAATCGAGTACCCTATTTTTCGCGTATACATATATACACGAGTATACACGAAAAATAGGGTACTCGATCTAACTACCCTACACACATTGGATGCCGTTTATTCTCGCGAAGGGCCCCTCGGTTTTTTTTTTAGAATTTTTGAACGGCTCGGATCAGCCGTTAGGTGGCCGGAGACAGCCCGGAGAGGCCGTCGGTACGGTTTCGGTTTGAAATTGGTCAGTACGGCTAGGATTTCTGCGAGGAAAAAGTTGTTGCTGAAAAAAAAAAAAAATTGATGACATATACACACATCCCTCCCTCCACAGCTTCGCGGGCTCAATTAAATCAGAATAAGATCAAAAGAAATGGGAAATGATTAAGGCTTTGTTTGTTTGTCATTTTAGTTTTGTTTTTCAATCATTACCTTACTTCTTTTTCCAATCATTATTCTACTTCTTTCTCCAATCATTATTCTATTTTTTCAATTATTACTTTCACATCTCTCTCTATCTCTCCCCAATCATTACCCATATCTTCAATCATTACTTTATTTCTCTCTCCACCCACTACCAAAACTAAACTAAACTAAACTTTCAACAAAACACAATCTTTGTCATTTTCTTTTTTGTTAACGTCATTTCCCTACAAATGTATTTTTGCACCAAAAATACACTTGCAATAGAGTGACGTTAACAAAAAATGAATGACAAAATCAGCAGCTAAAGAAATATGTATATGTCATTTACTTATTTCAACACCGAACTAAGTATGGACCAGAGTATTGAACACTTTGAGTACTTTTCCTGTGGTGGGTGTGCATACCCTCGGGCTCGGAGGAAAGCGGTCCACAAAACGGTACAGTAGTAGTATCTTTTTTTTTTTCCAGACGATATACATTAGTGAAGATTAGTGGGGGTGTTAAGATTAGCACGGAAAGTCCAGTGGGGTGTTAAGATTAGCACGGAAAGTCCAAAGACTATTCATAGTCCTGACCCCCAAAGAGCCTGTCCCTTGTGGGGCTCGAACCTAATACCTGCCACAAAGAAGAGACAGCGACTTACCAACTACACAAAGCAGTGGTTGTCTGCGGTATAGTAGTATCTACAGACATCATATCCATAGTACCACATGCATAGAGTCTTGAGGACTTTCTATAGTAGACAGGTATGAAGAGAAAAATCGATGTAATTACTACTATTTTTGCTGCTAAAATTGCAAAGAGACTGATATTTTTAAGTCATAGTTCACGTTGTTGTGACTATCACTACTTTCGGAAATTGAATCTACCTAGTTCATTACTGCATATATATTTTTTGATTTACGGTCTATTTTGAGTGCTCATAAAAGTATTACGTAAGGGGGGTCCAACTTTAAAATTCGTATCGACTCTGAAAATGTCAGAAACGACCCTGAGAGATCGAAGAGACCGGCGTTGGCAGCTGTAAGCTTTGGATCTATCTGTAGCATTTGTTTGTAGTTATATACGCGTACATGTGCCCTTGAGTGAGATTGTTAGACCCAATTGTTGGTACGTAAAAGTCATGTCTCCATGCATCTTTAGGGTAGAAGTATTCATAATTCACTATACTGGTCCCATGGCATTTCTAGAAATCCTTTTTGTTTTCTTGTCCGAAAATTGTGCTGCATGCATTATTGGAAAGACTCCTAAGATACTTCAAGAGACCTCACTCATAAGAATTTTTTATTTTTTATTTTTTTTATAACCGAGAAACAGCCCTACAATCGAGCCATAATTGGATCCGACTGCATAACCCAAACTTTGGGGGAAACTAGCGCGGCTACACCAATTACGGCCCCCCACTTACTATCAGGGTACTCACCCGGTAGGGAATCGAACCTGGCCCTGACCAAGGTGAGTTCTCCCAAAGTCAGTCATTCGCACTTACCGCTAGGGCAACCCCTGGGTGTGTCTCATGAGAAAATTTCTTAAGCCTTTTGTTTAATTATTGTAATTAGGTATCCGGACCAACTTAGGTCAGCAGGGCCGGCTCATATATTTTGGAGGCCTAAAGCGAATTTCCTATATTGAGTCCTTTACAGTAATGAATTTCTTTAAAAAAATGATAAAAATACAACAAAACAAAAAAACATTAAACTAGAAGGATACAATTAAGACAATATAAATACAAAAAGATATGATTGTAAGAGTTTTTGAAGAAAATAAGATACAATTGTATTTTTATTTGGAAACATTCTAATATTAATATGTAAGTTATATTATAGTGGGGCCTCAATTTTAGATCAAAATTTGGAGGCCGGAAGCGGTCACTTCTCTCGCCTCCCCATGAGCCGACCCTGAGTTAGGTGCACCTCCATAGGATTTGAAATTTCTCAAGTTTAAGATTATGTACGACCGAAATATCTCAAACAACTTTCTTTGGTTTCTTCGAACTTTACAGTTTCGGTGTCATGTCATGTTATGGATAAAAGAAAATGGAGACGACATAAAATGTAGCATTTCTGTTTTTGTTGTCAAGAATTCTAACACAGGACAAATGTTGTATATGCCACATTAGAGCATAGAATATGCGAATGTGGGATCCTCTGTCCAATTTCTCCTGTCCCTTTGTCTAAACCTCCTGATCTCGACCAAGGCCAAACGGATCGAGCCTAAAAACGTTGCTGTAATTTTGGTGTCGGTCTTGCCGAGAGGTCTTCGATCCAACGACATCAGGGAGTGCACTTAAGTGCCAAACAGAAAGGAGGTCAGAAATTTAAACTCATCTTCCAAGATGATAGTAATTTAACTATCCTAACAATACTGACTTTCGCAGATGGTTAAAAAAAAAAATGGTATCGGTCTTACCTTGTGGTACTCAGATTGCTGTAAATATGTTGAAGAAAAAATTGGACTCTGCCAGTGGATAAATCATAATGGAGTCAAACTATTGGTTATCATGTGAACTCATGTGGACATGTTACATCATTATTGGTATAATTATTAAGTTTAGATCATTGGATTCTCTAATTCCAATCACCGTAGCTAGTAAACCAAAATAGGCTTACCTAAAAAGAGTTTCCTTTTTCATTGTAGGCTTGACCATTCGTAAATGATTGTTGGTTGGTGTTTGGTTTGACTGTAATGCAAGAAAAAACCACGAACCAGATTCAACTGTAAAAGCAAGCCCACAGTACATACCACATACTGTCATATAGCTCACCTCAGATGCTGTTTTGCCACTGGAAAGGTGCTTCAGGCAGGCCTTGTTCGTTTGGGCGTCTCATAATCTCTGGTCACGGTATTCAATAAATTTTTCCTACAATATGGACCCGATGGAGTTGAAGATGGATGGGTTAGCTCAATGGGGCAAATATTACGGGCCCAAAGACCGTCGTTGGGCCGGATTGGTGTAGCCAGAAGGAAAAATACCGTAGTAATTTTGACTTGCACTTGTGAGGTAGGGACCATTCTTCATAATTTTTGACAAATATAATAAAATTATTTAGATAATTAGAAAGTGTGCATAGGCCTGGGAGCCCTCTTGCACCCCTTTCAGTCCCCAACTCCCCAGTTGCTAGCGGCGGCGTTTGGACTATTTGCTTGTCACCTGGGAGCCCTCTTGCACCCCTTTCAGCCCCCAACTCCAGTTGCTCGCGGCGGTGTTTGGACTGTTTGCTTGTCGCCCATGGTGGCAGATTGGTGAGTGGCTCCAGTAGGGGGGTGGCAGCAGGTGGTGAGGGGTTTCGGTGGTGGTGTTGGGATGGATGTGGTTGGTGGCGGTCTGGGCTGGTGGAGGAGGTTGGGAAGTGGTGGTGGGGCTGGGGTGTGGCTGTTGGTGGTGATCTTGGATGGTGGAGGCGGTTGTGTAGTGACGTCGGCGGTGGTGCTTGTTTTGCCAGTGGGTTTAGACTTAGGGTTTGTCTTGGTTCTTGATTTGGGCCAAGCCCATGTTGTTCTGGGTTGTATTGTTTGGGGTCTGGCCTTTTGAGTGTGTTTGGACTTAGTCTCAACTGTTTTTTTATTTTTCATTCAACTATTGGTTGGATTATTCTTCCCCTCTTCCCTACTCGATATATCTTTTATCGAGTTTTTAATAAAATTTTATTGCTTATAAAAAAAACACTAAAACTACCCTAAGATAGACCCTTCCAGTCCAAGACTAATGTGGGCTTTCAAGGATTCCAAAATCTCCCTGCGCCCAGCAATGTGCATGGGCTCTTCCAAGCCCATTTAACACTTTAGCCTTTGGGCTGTGCAATGGTAGAGACGTGTAGAGTGCGCATTTACGGCAACCATTCACCCAAAGAGAAGAAGAAGTTTATGGGTGCCGAGCAAATACCATGTGGCGGTACCCGTCGGCCATCTGAACCGTCCAAACGTATTTTGAATAGCTCAGATTTATTCCCTCCCTCTCTCCCCTCACCCTTCCACTCTCTCTCCTCTTTTTCTCTCTCTAAAATCCGAACTGTCCAAAAAACTTTTGAACTGTTCGGATTGTCAACGAGATACCACTTGTGTGGTAGCCAAAAATTTCTCCCAAAATAGGGCATTTTTGTTCTATTTCTTCTGTTGCCACAAGAACTGCTATTCCCTCCGTCCCTTATTTAGAGTCCAATATTTCATTTTGGATTGTTCCTTAATAAGTGTCCATTTTGTAAAGTTAGTGGGTAAAAGTTGGTGCATTATCTATTTTGTCCCTAAAAGTAGATTCTATTTTGAAAAGTTAGTGAGTAAAAGTGTAATGATCATGGATAAGTATGAAAAGTGGAGAAAAAAGTTGACGTGAAAAATAAAATGATAATATCTTTTTAATAAGTTGGAGTTATAAAGTAAGACACTTAAAAATGAACGGAGGGAATAGTATTTATGAAAAATGGTGGGGCTCAACGAATAATGATTTGGGGATCAGAGGACGTAGGTTTTAATGCAAAAAATCTCCCAAGAATAGGACGACTACGTATACTTCGACTATTTGAAACCTCGCAATATGAGACATTGTGAGCCTCGTGCACCGTGTTGTTAAATTTTTAAGCCTGCTATTTATAGTTGCGAAAGCCTAACCTAATCACAAATGATGTTGTTGGACCGGAGATAATCAATTATTGACGCTAATTGACAAGGTTTCTGTAAAAAGTTTTATTATTATTATTATTATTGCAATTCGAATATTTTTTTTTTGAAAATATTGCAATTCAATTGAGATTAACTGTGATGATGCTTTTTTTTAGGCTATGAGTGGGATTTTTGTTATTTTGTTAATATGTTGAAAACCTCCTCCTACAGACAATATTGCTCTATCAGCTTGAGCTCTCTCGACTTTGTACTTGAAAACCGAGGGAAATGACCACTTGCTGCGTAGGGTTAATTCCCGTTCCACTAATAACATTTTTCACTTTTTTAGTTGTCTTTATTTGAATTTTTTTGACTTTTTGATTCATCTCATCAAGAAGAATCGGAAAAGTAAATTTTTTTTCCTTCTACGCAAATATTTTGAATGAGGACCACTTTTAAGTTAAAAAAAAAAAAAACTATTTTTTTTACTTAAAAGTGGTACTTGTTCCAAATATTTGGGTAAAAGTAATTTTACTTTTATCAAAAGGTCAAAAAAAAAAAATGGCACAAAATGAACAAACGCGAAAAAAATTCAAATAAAGACAAAACCACACTTTTTCTCTGGTCTTTTTGAGCTTTTTCTTGTTTTGTCCGTGTTTGAATTTTCTTCTAAATTTTTAGTTTTGCATCAATTTTTTTTTTTTTGACTTTTTGATTTGTCTCGTTAAGGGTCAATTTTTTGAGCTTAAAAGTGATCCTTGATCAAAATATTTAGGTGAAATTAAAAAAAATTTACTTTTCCGATTTGTCTCGTCGAGACGAATCAGAAAGTCAACAAAAATGGCATAAAATGAACTAGCGCGAAAAAAATTTAAATAAGGAGAAAAATGTTAACTTTTAGAAAAAGTTAAGCGGAACGGGACAACTTCTTTTTTTGCGTATGGCTATTTTAATCATAGATAAAATCCATGCTCTATTATGAATATTTGAAAAATATTTGGGTAAAAGTTAAAAAAAATCACTTTTTCAATTCTTCTTGTTGAGATGAATAAATAATTCACAAACGTTTGGAGCAAAAATAACAAACGCAAATTTGTTTTTGAAAGGCAATACTCAAAAAACCCAAAAAGCTTAGCAGAATTTAAACCAAAACATCCTAAAAAGTGTATTATTAATCTGGGTTGTCCTTGCAGGTACCAGTGTCCTTGCAGGTACCAAACACAGGAAAACGCAGGAGTGGGCAGCTAGGCGCTCATAGTCCAATCCTAGGCGCCTAATCCCCAAATCAAAAGATGCCAGACAATATTACCTAACAGTATTAACTCAGCAAATATTTTGCTATCAAATGTTTAGGCCGGAATTAGTCTTGTAAAATAGAAACCCACCTTGTTGGCCAAAGCTTACTCCATAAAATCAAAGACTAAACAATGAAAAGATGATCTATTTGCTGGAGTATATCTTTCTTTCTTTCTTCTTCTTACTCAACAACAGCTTTTAGAAAGGTCATTTTCAATTAAAATAAATGGTGATAGTTAACCCCAACCCAGGGGGTTCAAGTGACAATATGAAAGGATTGTAAATCCAAACATCCCGAGTTTGAAATTTAGCAAATTTCATGGGATCAGACCATAGAAAAATCTCTCGTGAGCCTTGGCGTGGATTGTCTGTCTTTGACTGAATCAGAGAAAAAAATAATCGAGATGCGCGCAAGCTGACCTGGACCCCCCTTACCGTCGCCAGAAAAAATGGTGATAGTTGAATTGCAAAATGGGGCGACAGATTCGGTGTACAAGCACTCAGCCAATATGTTATGTTATCTGATGGTAATTAAACAATTCAAATTGGTCCACCACAATGGACCCAAAAATTAAACAATCCTCGAGTCTGACCTCATTGCTTACGGAGGCAGAGGACTTTGTTTTCTCCTCTCTTTTTCCAAACCCGACCCGAAACCCGTCACAATCGGGGCAGGTCTTCGACTTCTTTTTCGGGTTTGGATTGGAGTTGGTATTATTCACAGAAACGAGGGCTAACCAATGCAAGCCTTGTGTCTCAATCTACTAGAGTCGGTTACATGAATCATATTCTTTCATTGAATTCTGTTTAGAGCTATCTGTTCACTTAGATTTAGTAAGCGAAAGTCGATCCATATCACAACATCTAAAATCAGTTTTAAGTCTTTCTCAGCCCCTAACCCAACTATCCACTACTATCATGTCGTCTAGTAAATTCTAGAAAAATGTGTCCAAATTATCTTAATCTATTTTTTCTCAACTTATTCCGTATAGGTATAACTACTACCATCTCACGAATAGTTCATTTCTAATTCTATCTCTTCTAATTTTACCACACATCCACCTCAACATTCTCATTTCAGCTACACTCATGTTACTCACTTATTATTTTTTGATTGGCCAACACTCCGTCTCGTATAGCATCGTTAGTCGTATAGTAGTTCTAAAAAATTTATCTTTCAATTTGTTAGGGATCCATCGATCACACATTACACCATAAGCAACTCTCCACCCCAACTCGGATCCTATGGATTATGTTGTCCGTAATCGCTCCATCTTTGCTCAAAACCGAACCTCAATACCTAAAATGCTCATTTTTTGGTATGGAAAATTCGAACTCCACACCCATCTACACACCCATACTTACAATAGGGGTGGGTCCCACACACACTGAGTGTGTAGTGTGTGCGGGCTCCACCCTTATTATGAGTGTGGGTGTGTAAGTGGGTGTGTAAATGGATGTAGAGGTAGAATGATTGTTTTGGTATATCCTGGATATGGAATAATGCATTATTAGTTCTCATTTCATATTAGGACTCTTGTCAAATGAGGACAACTAATGCATTATTCCATATTACGAGATCTCAAAAACAAATTGCTCACGGCTAAATATGAATTGAGAGGAAAGCTTTAGAAAGCCTCTTGTAAAGATCCCGATCTTCCTATAGTTGACCGATGAAAATCTTGCATCATTAGCATCAGTCCATTAGCTATAAGAAGCAATAATAAAGCATAAACTCTTACAGTTGGATTAAGCTTCAACGACGCACAACTCCATTTGAAGTGCAAAAACTAGGAGAAATGTTAAAAGCCACAAATTGATCTTCATCTAGTAAAAGGGGAACGCAAACTGGTCGAGTACACATGACACAGACACAGACACAGATAGAGGCACGAACTATATGAAATACAACTTCCTTAGGATTATATTACATCTATGAACAAATCACAAACAAATAAGAATCTGCGATTAGCTTGCGGTTAAAGTTGTTCATGGCCTGCAAAAATTTGTCCGGTCATGGTGGGGACGAATACCGAACTCTCCTCTCCTTCCATCATCGATAGCATATCAGGAAAATAGTTCCAAATTGGAGAAGCCATTGTTTGGCTGGAGAAATTGCATCCCTCTTCGCTATAACCTTTTGTTGTGTCGATTTCAAAAGGTGGAATCTCTTTCCATATGTCATCCAGAGAGTATCCTTTTTCAATCCCTTCCTCTTCTTGTTTGGTGTTCTTTCCCCTTGGAGCCAACATCTCAAGTCCCCCTGTATCATAAAAGCTCTGGTCCTTGGTTTCCATAAAGGGCATCGAGTCCACCGGAGGATCGTTAGACTCGAAAGAAGATGAATTAGAAGTTGATGGAGTAGGAGACACGGCTCCTTTCCTGTCTTGAGCCTGCTTCCTCATATGGGTCCTCCAGTAATTCTTGATCTCATTGTCAGTTCTCCCCGGTAACTTCCGCGCAATTCTTGACCACCTACACATGATTAATCATATGTTCAATTTGCAAAATTAGAATACATCCCTGTATACTTGCTATTTCAGAATCGGTTTTTCATATTAAATTTTACAAACACTGTTTTTTAAAACACAAGCCGCTTGTTATGCATGCTTTTGAAAACACAAGTCCGTGACATCTGATTCAGAAAACAACCACCAAACATCAAACTTCAACAAATTATGACAACCTGGTAGAAAACTATAAGAAAGTGGACTTGTTATGCATGCTTTTTCCAAACCTGTTTCCCCATTTGGATTGAAGTTCAATCACAAGCCGCTCTTCATTGGCAGTCATCTTGCCATGTTTAAGGCCAGGGTGGAGGTAATTAACCCAACGCAACCGGCAACTCTTTCCAGTTCTTTTCAAACCTACAACATATCCATGTGGTTAACTCTACTTTCATGGGGAAAAAAAGCCCGTGGCGTGACAAAAAAGCCCTACCGGGTTATTTTTGTTCTCCCGCCACCTTCAAACCTGAAACTTTGGCTACGAAGTCCCATCTGCGATCCCCAAACAACTTCACGTAGAAAACAAGCTGAACATCTTCATGTTCAATCCATGGCCCCTTTCGGATTCCCTCTTGAACCATTTTCGCAAGTTCCTCCAAGTTTCTGACTCTTTCTTATTTTCCTCTCCTGCTTTCCTTTTCTTTTACAAGAAAGAAAGTGGCTCCAACCTACTTTGTGGTATAAGGAAACTGGGTGGATTCTACTGTTATTTATATTCATCATTTCCCCAAGTAGTGAAATTATGTGATCTTTTTCATCCTTTTAAATTCCGATTTTTAATCTTAGCCGTCCATGTGGTGACACATCCTAGACGCGTGATAGGCACCTTGTGCATTTGATGTCACCCATTATCAAGCAAAGTAATCAAGATAAGATATTGATATGTTGATGTAACTTTCACCACTTTCCTCCACGTAATAGTGTGATAAATTGTCCCAATTTCAGCACATCAAACCTTCTATTTCTCTTTGGAAAAAATATTGAATTTAAGGTATGTTAGAAGTGTCACTCAATTGGATGATGAAGATATCGAGAATGGACATATAAGACAGCACAAGCCACTTTCATCATAGAGGCACCTTACAATATCAGGGCCAGGGTTGTGCTTGCGCTGTTTCTGGGATGTTGGCATCAACATCCCAGGGACAAAAACCTTGAAACTAACTGTTTGGACTATGCCTAACAGTTAATATTTAATACTTTCAGGTGGGGACTGCGCTGCACCTTACAAATATAACAAAAATCCAATTTATGGTTCACAAGATTATATTTAAACCTCTAAGTTGAAGTGGGGAGAGTGAAAACCTCTAAAGGAGACAGTGGAAAAGAAAGACAAGTTCAGAGCTTGCTTGGCTTGATATGAATAAAAGTTGATGGAAGTTGCTAGATCTTCTACTACCATCCAATTTGAGGAAATGGTGGTGGTGACCCTCCACTTAATTAAATGGTATAGATAATATTAGTATATATACAAAACGGATGCCCAATGGAAGGACGAGGAGGAGGAGAAATGGACAAAGGTTACAAAGCTGGAATGGGGACAACTGTGGGTGGTCTTTTTGATGGAATAAAAATGGAATCAGCATAAATGAGTAATTCCTACTGTTTAATTGGCCGGATTATACAGGAAATTGGATTGAGACATTCGTACAACCGTATTTTGGGTGTTTGAATGCAACAACGATTGGTGCAGGGATTTTACCTCCATTGGACAACTACTACCACAAAGTATAGTACATACAATACATCGCATCTGAGCTTTTTGGGGCACTAAAGCGACCACTTAAAATGGGCCTACAAGTTTTTCACCTAAGAAAATCAACAATTTAATCTAAAGCTTTACAATTGCACAAAAACTAAATATCATTTCTATAGTTTCATTCTTTTCTACCCCAAAAAAATATCTTACAAAAGTTTCAAAATATGAATGGAATTCAAAATATGACTTCAAAAGTACTCAAGAAATAATGTGGTTAGATTCCACCAATTCTGTAACTTAGAGCATCTCCACTTGTTAAAGGCATAAAGCAAAATAGCAATTCCAAAGTCATTGGGTAAGTAGACCAGTACCAAAATCTTGTTATCACGTAATGTTGCTCCAATGGTAATATAGAAAGAAGATTGTTAGTGCCACTTTTTTTTTCCCAATAATTCAGGTGTACGACTCAGCTTACGTGCATCTCGACTAATTTTGGGAGACCAATCCATTGCCTACTAACAGGGAGCCCAATTGAAGCCAGAGCAAAGCACCTTAAGAGTTGATAGAACCTGGTAGAGCTACTTCTGTGGGCTCGAGCTAAATCTTTGGAATTTGGTAATGGAGTTTAGGGTTGGAGATGCTTTTACTAAACCACACCAAATACATGGGATCTTTGGAATTTGGTAATGGAGTTTAGGGTTGGAGATGCTTTTACTAAACCACACCAAATACATGGGGTATCTGTTTCCGGACGTATACAAAAGAAAAATCCTTTTTTCTAGGTAACTCCAAATACACGTAGAGTACACATACCAACATACTGTTAAGGAAATGATTCCCACATTGCTTGGGAGTGGAATGGGTGATTACTTAATAACATCTGGGACCTCTTCACTCATTGCCAATTGGTTTTGAGATGGACATAAAGTTTCCACATGGTATCAGAGCGGGGCCTGTTCCACCCCACATTTTATAAAATTCACAATCGACACCCCGCGATGACAGACCAATGATAGGACTCAAAAAGTGGCCACACGTGACAGACCTCAAACACGTGAGGGGGGATGTTAAGGAAATAAATCCCACATTACTTGGGAGTGGAATGAGTGATCACTTAATAACATCTAAGACCTCTCCACTCATTGCTAATTGGTTTTGAGATGAATATAAAGTTTCTAATACAGGAAGATGAGAAAAACCAAAATGTGGGTAATGATTAATAGTTCAGAGGCATCCGATGAAGCAGATAAAAGCGCGAATTTGGATATGGTGTAAATTAGATATGGAATTATGGCATAGAAAACCTCGAAGAATTTCGGAGATGAATCATGAATGTGCACAAGTGACTCTACAATAAATGAATTGAGAGAGAGAGAGAGAGAGAGAGAGAGAGAGATTACCGATTCTTTTGGGATGAATCTGCTGTCTGAGACCAACATCGTGATCAAACAGCTACCCAGAACTGCAATCTCAGAGTTAGGTCATCGGGAGGGAACATGGTGAGTTTGGTAGAGTTGAAATCAAAGGGCCAGCATTTGACCTTGATTTCCTCTTTTTTTGTTTTTTCATGTCATTGATTTTTCTTTTCTTTTCTTTTCTTTTCTTTTCTTTTTTTTACATGTTTTTTGACTTTTCATTTTTAACTTTTTAATTTTTTAGGTTATGGTCAGAATGTATTTTAAATTCAATAAAGTGTTTGAATGATATATGTCAAAATGTATTTTGCAACATGATCATTGTTTGAGAGATATGCACAGAATGTGTTCTGTAAGTCTTTTTGTTAACCAAAATGAAAAAATGAGAAGTCAAAAAGCCTCTCTCCTCCTACTTCTCAGAGCATCTGCATTAGGCTCGCTTCTTCTCTGGTAAAACTATAATAACGAGTAGAAGGGGAAAAAAGGTAATGTATCAGCCTCTATTATTTCTCAGTTAAAAAAATAAATAAACAAATGCTACAATTCCTCGGCTCTTGTAAAGAGCAACTTTTCATAGGCTTAACTACTAATTTATTATTTTTTAATGTGTTCGCCTCACATGGCTCTGGCTCGACTTCCTTCTCCAGCACTAACAACAAAAGTACTAGAGTATTGGATTTTAAAAATCTCAAAATATAATGGGTTTGATGTTAAGAGCCGTACTCCATCCGTCCCAAATTGTTGGTCCTATACAAAAATACCATAATTTTTAGATTAAAAAATAAAGTACTTCCATGTATAATTTTTAAAATTATTTTACCCCCAATTTGAGATCTCAATTAGTTTTTTAATTCGGTGTCAAGAAACTTGAAAAATTATGTACGAAATTACTTGATTTTTTTATCCAAAAATTAAACATCTGTTCGTATGGGACCAATAATTTGGACTGAATAGAGTAAAATATGACTCGGCAAAATAATAAATGTGACTTTTTAAGTTATAATTTTACTTAAATTTGTTGAGGCTGATATGAATGTTTTTAAAATATAGCCATTGCAAAAATACAGCAGCTATAGAGTACTACTTTTGAGAAGAAATAAAAAAATAGCGTTTTAATATTATATTGAAATAAGAAGGAAATAATATATTAATAGTCATAAGTTAGAATAGGGAGTCAAGTTAGAATAGAGAGTCTGATGCAGTATGCATTTTAAAAGTGATTAGCTAAAGTAATAAAGTGACCTTTTAAGAGATAATTTGGTCTGAAATTTAAAAAGTCTGACGCGAATGCTCCTACTTCTCTTCTTTAAACCCAAAAATCGAAAAGTCATTTTGTCAAAAGTCATTTTGTCCACGGTAGCCAAACACCCAAAAATAAAAAATGAGAAAGTGAGAAGTTCCCGTGGAAGGCCATCATCAAGACATCAACCCATATATTCTGGGAAGCGACCAAATGTGTGGATACTCTCTTGCACAATCAAGCCTTTGGTGATAGCTTAAGCCAGTTATCTCTAATTATATATTGTCCATGTTTTCTAGAATTTCAATTCCCTTCAAGATGTTGTAGGGCTAAGTACCCCAGGATAGTTGTTTCTTAATGTATGTAAATTTCCTTTTCCACCCATATATATATAGTAATTCTCAAATGAAGGAATCCACATTTTAGTTTTTAACTAAAATGCAGACCTCCTCATTTCGTCGATTTTCCGATCGAATTTTCATGATCCGAGTCGCTTAATGTGTTCAAAACGTGATTTTAAGAGTACTTACAAGAAATCGGCCAAAAAAAAAGACCGAGAAGGATTTCATCCGAGCAGTTTTTGTTTGAACCGTTCGATAAAAAACAAACAAAAACTACTCGGATGAAGCCCTTCCCGTTCATTTTTTTTGCTGATTTCTCTCAAGTACTCTTAAAATCACGTTCTGAACACATTGAGCGGCTCGGATCATCGAAATTCGATTGGGAAAGGGAGGTCCGCTCCTCATAAGAGAGGGACTATAGATATACATACATACATACATATATATATATATATATATGATTATTCACGTAAAAAAAAAAGAAGCAGTAAGCCCCTTCAAAGAATGAATTTGCATGTAAATCTCTTCGAACTTTAATTAATTCCCTCTTTATTCCCTCCAAAAGCTAAATACTCCTACTTTTTATCACTGGTTTCTTTCTTAACGCAATTCATGCATCCTCCACTGCTGTTATAGTGCCAGTTCGGGCGCCTCTTTTTTGCCTTTTCAACTTCTCATTTTTGACTTTTGAGTGTTTGGCTGCTTGTGGGGAACATGGCTTTTTTGCAAAATGAGTTCTCTGTTTTTTAAGATCCGGGGCAAAAGCCAAAAGTTTCAACTTCTCTTTTTTGAACCATTTTCGGTAAAGACAATCTTGCCCTCCACATATTTGCGTAATACCCAAATTACCACTGAGTAATGTTATCATTTTCTCTTCCAGATCTGTTATCCAACACAGACATGAGACATCTGTTGAAGAGAGAGAGAGAGAGAGAGAAGGGAAGAGAACCAGACGAGAAGGGAGCAGCCGATCAATAAGCAAGTCGGAAATCCAATTGGTACCATCCCTAACCTCGTTGGACGTCCTTTGTTCGGACCATAACTGGTACTATCTAAACCCCATTTTTTCTTACCTTCGTAAATTTCAAACCATAAATGGAAGTTTCTTGCCGTAAGAAATGCACCTAGAAATTTTACAAAATCATTTCAACCATTATTTATACACATTATATCATATAATAATCAAGGGCATTATAGTAAAAATCAACTCATAATTCATTTTCATCACATATATCCCAGACGCTACTCTTGTTGCAAAATGCATTCTGCACATATCATTCAAGCACTCTACCAATTTCAAAAATACATTCTGACCATAATCTAAAAAGTTCAAAAGCCAAAAAATAGAAAATCAAAAGTCAAAAAATAAGCTCTCAAACTGTAAAAGTAGATTTCCAACCATAAAAGTTAATTACACCATTGGCCCCACCCATCCCGGGGTGAATAAAATTTTCGGACTGGTCCTACCAACAAATCTCGTTAAATCTTGCCGATACATTTTTTCCTTTGCACCATACCCTGTTTTTGCGGTCTGCTTATAAAACTCGTTCCATTGTAGTAATAGTAGTGAACTAGTTAGCAAATAGCCTCAAGGGTTGGTCCGATTGGTCAGTAGATTTGCTTTCTGACCGCACAATTGATCAGTGTTCGATTTTTGTGATCAAGCCACAAGAAAGTAATTTTCTGTGAATTTTTCAGTCTCGGCGTGGATTTGGGATTAGTTGAGGTGTGAGTAGCTGTAGCTGGCCCGGACATTCTTGACCAATAATAATAAACTCGTTTAGCAAATTGCGTGGCATAGTTGGGGGAGAGATAGAGGGTATAAACTAAAACAATGAACTCCAACGTATAACCCGAAAAAAACAGGTGAACCAGAAGTATGATGTGGAAACCACCAATTTGTGGCCACCCCACTTAAACTTTGTCTTCTTCTTCCCCTTTTTTTTTATTTTTTTTATTTTGAAAATGACATATATCTTGTACATCAATAAAAGGAGGGAGTGATAATAATCTAAAATTTAAATTGCCTCGAAAATGAAGAATTACTAATAGTAGGAAACCAGTATTAGTTAACCCAAATTAACTATATTAATTCATTCTTTGATGTTTCAAAAATCTGATATATATATATATATATATATATATATATATATATATCAAATTATTAACCCTAATTTGATAAGCCAATCGAGTGGTATCCCACGTGGCAATATCACCTGAAATTGCCACTAGCAACGTTACAATCATGTCCCAAATCGCCTAAAATAAACAAATGCAAATATGGTAAGTTAGATATGCGCATAGACAATATAATATGATATCTAGCTCCGAATTGCGACTTAATTATGGGAAGAAATAGAAAAGAGAACTCATTTCAAGGTTGTGCAATTAATTACACCACTAGCACCAGAACTGTACTAAAGCAAACGGTGGTGGTGGAGAAGACCCATCCCATTTTGATGGTTTTATCATGCTTGATTTAATCTTTGCATATTTTTCATATCATGCATAAATTGGTTGACCACTTATCACATGTGAATGTGTGATGAGGTCGTGACCCAATCAACATTGTTTTTTGGGACGGAGATAGCAGTTAGTGGTGCTGTACGGTGGGATGTGGCTGCTATGGAAATTAGGATTTCGTTCCGTGGTCTTTGTCGTGTCTTAGCCGCCCTTGTGGTGGTGGTAGAGGGTCTTGTTCAGCGTTTTTGGGCAGCTGGACTTAGGGTGTGGATCTGTTGTTTACTCGTAGGTTTTGCTTTAGTTTTTGTTTACAGGTTTTCTTCTCCTGCGTGGCACTTTCTCTCACTCCTTGTGGGTTTTCTATGTCATCTTGATGGCTTTTTGAGGTCAGAGGCGAATCTTGTCTATGTGAGGTCCTGAATATTCGTTTGTGAGTTTAGGCCTCCTTTGTGATTGTTTTCCTCCCTCCTTAGGGGTGACTACTCATTTTCAATGTATGATTTTCTTATCAATGAGAGTACCTCTAAAGTTTGACCTCAAAAAAATTAACATAACCAAATATCATTTCTGTCTCTAACTAAATGGAAGTTATTTGTGATCTCTTATTGGGTTAATCAGTTGGGGTTAGAACGATAATGGACTTATGTCCCATATTATATAATTCAAATACTTGTATTCATCTACAATTAGAGAAAAATCCACTGATGTGGTTTGTTAGACCCAATAAATAAAGCAATTGTCATATTTGATTCCAATTGCAATGTGAAAGTACTGATATATATATCTTTATCATTTGTGAACCTAACGTTTAGGCATACAACAAGAGATTTGTTCCCATTTAAGTGAATCCGATTTCATTTTTAGGAGGCGTTAAATATATTAAGGGTAGTTCTGGGATTATTTTAAAATGAGGGTGAAATCATAACTGTTCAAACAGTACAGGATGAATACTTTTGTGGAATGAGTTTTGAGGATGGATAATTAAATACTCCTAACAAAAAATACTATTGTGGCCGTTCTTGAACATTGCGGCCTTGGATTAATTAAAGTATGTTTCCATATCAGCCGTTAATTTCAATGGCTGAGATGAAATCGCCGATATTGGTGTCAACAAAACGGCCCTTGTTTAAGGGCATGAAAGAGGAGTGCAAAATTAATGTGGATATACTTGGCTTTTTCTGGCGGCTAGTTTAAAATTATTACTCCTACAGCTAAACTTTAGATGTATATCGATCTGATAAACTTTAAAAAAAGAACACACAAAAAATATCTTTGATTATAGAAATCAAGACGACCTAAAGAGAATAAATTGTACCCAAAAGGATCCGTGTGCAAGCCAATTTTCTCATACCGAATAAGAACAAACCACCTCACCCATAAGTGGGGCAACCCCGCCTTTATTCCTTATCCACTCGAAAATGCTACTCACACAACCTCTCAAGCACAACAAGTCACACAACCGCTGACGTCAACATGACGTCATCGTAAAACGACGTCGTTTTGCTTAAAAAAAAAAAAAAACACCGTCACGCCTTTCACTTTCCCTGCACCTTCCTTTCCCAATTTGACAGAGAAGATCCCCTCCCAGACGAGAAGCTGATGGCGGAGACACCACACAAGGTGCTGACTGCTGGCGGTGGGCGGCTGCAGCGACAAGATCAAGCACCTCCTCGAACCGGTCGAGGCGTCCGTCCCGTGGGCCGACCGCATCCAATTCCGCCGCATCAACATCAAGAACGATTCCAGGCTCAAAGGCCTCATCAAAATGGCAGATCTGGTCACCCACGAACACACACTCTCTCTCTCTCTCTCTCTCTAAACAATTTCGCACAATTTATTTCTGGTTTTTCAAATAATTTTTTAATTTGTTTGTTTTTTCTTCTCATTTGCGTGTTGGGGATGGCAATTTTATGAGGTTTTTGGATCTCTATGCCACGAAACTTAAAATGCATATTTGAGAATCAATCTCTCTCTCTCTCTCTCTCTCTCTCTCTCTCTCTCTCTCTCTCTCTGCAATTTTGTGCAATTTCTCATTCTTACTAGTTTTTTTTTTTTTTTTTTCCGTTTGTGTTTTTTTTGTCTTGGTTTGGTGCGAGTCTATATCGTTTTGGATCTGTGTGGCCTACGGGCGCTGGGGGGTTGGGTTGCGGTGGTCGCCGGTGGTGATGGGAAGTAGGTTGGGGTGGTCGCCGGTGGTGGTGGGGAACTGGGAAGGAGATTTTTTCTGTCAAACAGGGTAAGGAAGGGGAAGGGAAAGGCGTGACAGTACGCGACTTGTTTTTTTGTTTTTTTTTTTAAGGCAAAACGACGTCGTTTTGAGCTGACGTCATGCTGACGTCAGCGGTTGTGTGAGATGTTGTGCTTGAGAGGTTGTGTGAGTAGCATTTTCCTTATCCACTGTAGATTTTTAGACGGCCGCTGCCTTGTGCGGAGAAGGCAGAGAGCCAATAAGCTTTAGACACATCATACAAAATTCTTTAAATTGAGACATAGGAAGTCTTTGTTTATTTGGAATCCAGTAAAACAGGAATTTGATTATGAGAGCTCTAAAAACAAATAACATTAAATATGACCTTTTAGGATAAATTGATCAAAAAATTAAAATCTTTGTACTTGTCCAAATGGATTAAAATAATTAAGTGCCCTAATTTTCAATCCGTTTGAACAAATGCGAAGATCTTATTTTTTTTATCATTATATCCTGAAGGGTCATTAATTTTTTGTCTCTAAAGCTCTCATAATCAAATTTTTGCTCTCGCAAATAAAAAGCATATACTTAATTATGAAAAGCACTAAGGACAAAAAGTAATCATGACCCTTTAAAATAATATGATCAGAAATATATGATCTTCGCATTGGTTCAAACGGATTGAAAATTGGAACACTTAATTTTTTTAGAATGTTTATATATAAAAAATAATATTGTTAAAAAATTGAGTGCTCTAATTTTTAATTCGTTTGAACCAATGAAAAGATCTTATTCTTTTGATCAATTTATCTTAAATGATCATAATTAATGTTTACTTCTGAAGCTCTCAAAATCAAGTTTCTGCTTTACGAGATTTTAAATAAACAAAGATTTACTATGTATCAGTTTAAAGGGTTTTATGTGATGTGTCTAAAGCTTATTTGCTCTCTGCCCTCTCCGCAAAAGGCAGTGGCCGCGGAGAAATCTCCAGGGGATAAAGGCGGGCTGCCCTTTGCTTGAGGTGGCTTGTTCTTATTGGGTTGAAGAAAATTGGCATGTACACGGAGGGTCCGTGTACAATTTACTCTCTAACCTAAATGGTGCACTGAGATTTCCTAGGTTTTAATTAAGAGGTTGCTTGCCTCATTCAAGTTGGTAGCTTAAATTTAAGAAATTCTAACAGAAACAATTTAAGAAAGTGTTTCAGCCCAGAATTGGACGTATATGGCCAAGTGGAAAAGCCTGCTTGATATCGCTTCTGCTATCTGTTCTCTTTATTATTTTCATTTCAAGTATGTTGTAACGGCGACAGTACAATTGTATTTTTCTTATTCTTATTAATACATTTCTTGCTCTTCCTCCACACAAACAAACAAACAAAAGCACGCGGTGCGGTCGGGTTTGTGTGGTAAGTATTTTTTCACTCTTTGGGGGAACTTTTTTCCTGGTGTGAAAACATTAATTTTTGGAGAATTGAAGAAACGCTTGTCTTTTTAGTTTTTAACATTGTATTTGTTTAAAAAAAAATCCAAAGTACTAAACATCGGTCTTTTTGATATATCCTTAAAATGGATCATTTTTGTATGAATATCTTGATACTGATATTCAGAAATAGTACGTCCGATAATTTTATTGTGTGTTTTTCGGAGAGTGGCTCTAAATTATTAATGGCACTCCCATAGGGAGTGTCGAATCAATGTGAGTTGATTTTGTCACTCTCCAAATTGTTAACTTTTGAAGAGTGGCAAAATCAATATGAGAAGTGTTGTTAACAATTTGGAAAGTAGCAACATCACTTCCCTTTTTGAATAATGAAAACGAATACGACCCACACTAAAAATGAATGAGTTTATCATATTTTTTGACCAAAAACAAACCACTCAATCTATGAGACATGACCACAAAATTACAAATGCAAGTTTGTAATCATCTCTTAGTGCCCCACTTTGACCTATCTACATGTTAATGTTTTATTTATTGTGCTAAAAATGTGAATAATGAAGGCAAAGACTAGCTGAAGAATTCATGTTGGCTTTGCTCTCATCACATAAATTAAACATAAAGCAAGCTTTTTAGTGTATTCTTTTAGCCCATGAAAATATTGTGCATTAATGGGTGTTTCCACTAACAAAAAACACAAAAAACTTTACGCATTTTACCATCTCGTTTTCACTAACAAAAAAATTTCAGCATTTTATCATCTCATTTCCACAAACAAAAAAATTGTCAACAAAAACTTTTTTTACTACAGTAACTCTACTCACAAATTCATCAACAACTTATTCATCACCGGAAACACCTAACAACTTCTCAACAACAAATAAAAATTTACAAATTTTTCACTACCGGAAACAGTCTTTGTGCTCCTCTATGACATCACAGGCTCTATTCCCACGGAGGCCAAATATTTCAAAACTTCCACTAAGGGTTATGCACTGTCGTTACCTTTAGAGGTCCCGGAATTAATTGAGATGCGCGCAAACTGGCCCGGACATCCGATTTTCAAAAAATATTGTGCATTAGGATAGAAAGTGAATAGGCAAGTAGACAATGACCCACAAGAGACTGTGCAGATAACAATGTGATGCATGGCATATGCACAAACTTTATCTGCAGAAGATGAGGATAATGATCCTGATCTTAAAATGATTCCTGTTTTGACCTTTCATTCTTTGTTTCGCATAAGCAGAGCTAGCCAGGCCAGGAGTCTACACGTTGCCCCAAATTAAGGTCAGATAATTACACAAGTGGCATTCTCAAGACAAATGTGGTTTTATTGGACAATTATTGACGCTCGATCAACCTAATTTTTTATATAGATTGTTCACACGTTATAAGTTAAAATGAGCAACTTGGATGGTCGAAACGAAACCTAGCCTTCATATTGGACCCCATCTTAAATCACATGACATGAGCATACGAGACATATTCATAGGACATGACCCAAAAAAAAATTTGATAGGTAATAAAATTTTATTAAAGACTCCGTAAAGGATACATCGAGTAGGGGAAAGAAGAACGGGAATTCAACCATTGGTTAGATGGAAAAAGAAAAAAAAAATTATTGGGATTAAGTCCAAACACACCCTAAGGGCCAGACCCCAAACAATATAACCCTAAATCTCATGGGCTTGGTCCAAACCAAGATCATAAACCTAACCCTAAACTCACCCGCCTCTACCACCACCACCATCAGCCGATAGCCGCCACCAACAACATGCAAAAGCTACCCGAAACTCCTCCACCAGCCACACCACCACCAAATCCACCACCGCAGCAACCCACAGCCCCGAGGAGATGACAAATTAAACTAACGATAATTTTACTTGGCATGTATTGAAAAATTAGTTTTTTTGTCTTTTCAAAAAACTCGTACTTTTTCATTTAAAAAAAAATAGTACTTTGGCTGAGCAGTTTATGTTGTTCCGTTCATCTTGTCGGCATATATCTGAAAAGTAAATTATTATTGACCAGTTAAAAAAAAAAGTCGACTAAATATGAAGACAACAAAAAAACTTTTTAGTTTATTTTGTCTTTGGGAGACTTTTTTTCACATGTTTTTCTTTTATTTAAAAGTAGGACATAAGCTAAAAACAGCCATCATCAAGCCTAAGAACCTGGGCCCTGAATTCTGCAAATTCTGCAGAACCCACTCTAAGGTGTCCATGGAAGTTAAGTGCCCGAATGAAGCCCAAAGCGGACTTGGATTAGTTTGAGAATCCAACTCCGAAGCCCAAAACCAAACCACCTTTGACCTTTTGGACATGCCAAGCCCGCCCATCTGGACAAACACATCGGCTCCGTTCATTTTGGGATTTTGAATTCCAAAATCCAAAACCCTAAACGAACGGGGTCATCTTGATCTTACGGACCATGTGATTAAGAGGCGTTGGATAGTGGTGGTGCCCCAAAACCTTCCAACACCTCAAATTCATACGGGAAACCATGCGATTAAGAGGCGTTGGATGGTTATGGGGTCGCTACACGTCCTATTACTTGTGCAAAAATAAGTTGATCGGGCACAAATAATTTTCTCAAGATCGTGTTTATTTATTTATTTTTTTTTTTTGGGTTTTCGCAATACGACTGTGATTGATCATATGAGTAAAAACATTTTTTAACTCGAGTTTTTTCACAAAGTAACTTCTCCAATTGTGTTCTAGTTACTTATTCCCATGTCTCTTATTTTCCCAATTGGGATAAACATTAGGTTGCCTTTTGGGCCTCGTGTGTGTTAGACTTGCACAAACACAAGTCCAAATTTCTTGCTCCAGTTCATGGCATGTGAAATTAACTAGAGATTCATAGCATATATCCGAGAGTGATGAGGAGGCCATGATCTGAAGTGTATAGCAAGCAACCACTCTTGTTAGTGATTGAACAGCTCACAAGCCGAAACCACAACAATGTTCTTCCCTTTTCAGAGAGAGAGAGAGAGAGAGAGTACCCTCTTTCCTAGAAATGGCAATTGAACCCGTCCCGCCTCGAACGGGATGGGTTTTTCAACTCATTTTCGAGTATAGGATTGGGGTCAGGGTTAAAATTTCAAAACCCGACCGGGTTTGGATTGGGTTCTGGGTGGAAGTACCCCGCCCTGACGTGTGTGTGTGTGTATATATATATATATAAAATTATACTTTAATCCTAATTTAATTATCATTATACTTAAAATTTAACATTTTTACCCTAATATTATTATCATTATACTAAAAAACCTTATTCTTAACCGTTCAGGTTTGGGTTCGGGCCGTGTAATAATTTTTGGGTCTGGGTACGCAAAAAACCCGCTCCGCCCCCACCCCGTTGCCATTCGTACTCTTTCCTGTTATTCTCAAGTTATGTGTTTTAATAGGCCAAACACATATTTATAGGACGAGGGTCGGATACTCTTCTTGTGCCTAATAAAATGGTCTAGCCCATTATGAGTCTAAATTAAGTAATTAACCATATAACATCAAACCCATGTATAACAAAAACACATAATAAAATTAGGTGCATCAAAATTATCCATTATAAAATGGTGATCACTAACCAAATGGGTCTAAACAAATACTCCAATATATTTGATAGTCGAACTAATCCGAAACTATTAACATAAATGTATATGTTAGTCTACAAAATATGGAATAAATCTATCAACTTGTACCTTCAGTAGTTAATTTTCCTTTTGTTTTTGTTTCCTAGGGTTTTTTTTTGGACTTTATCTTGGATATTTAAAAAAAAAATTTGCGTACAACTCCATCAACAACTTATTTACCGTAAAAAATGTACTATCGAAAATAACTTGAAACTTCTCACCAACTTACTATTTAACTACCGGAAACACCAATAACTTCTCAACCATAAATCTACAAATTTTTCACTACCGAAAACCCTATCAATTGTGTTGTAAATGTTTCGCAAAATACCCTCCCGCCGCCCAAAACTATAGATTTTTACAGCAGTATCGGACGGTGCAAATCAGGGAACGACTCCGCAAACGATTCATCTGTAGACACGTGTACGGTAACACTGGCCCAACCGTAACATTAACAACGAAGGCCTGTCGTTTTTATATCCCCCTCGCGGGGCACAAATCGAGTACTCTCGAGGGACCAATCTCTCTCTCTCTCTCTCTCCACCACAAAACCTAACACTGCTCTCTCTCTCTGTCTCCCCCCGATCGCCGGTGTGCATTTCCCAATTCTCAGTGATTGGTTTGAGGTACGCATCGTTTCTGATACTCCCGTCGGTGTTAGGGTTAGGGCACGACGATTTCTTTCCCCTGTCGAAATCTCAGACGAATCATCGGCGTGATCGATTGACAGGGTTTTCTGAATTGGAATTGAAATTCGTTTGCAGCGGTTGTCGTGTTTTCTGAATAATAAATTAGGTTTTCGTTTTGCACGCAGGTTTTCCGGTTGGGCATTGTCTGGATTTCGTACAAACTGAACTCGAAACTGCAACATGGTTTGTTCTAGATATATACGTGGATGGGTGTTTGTAGTAGATGTGTTTGCACGTACGAGCATTTATATGTGCATTTATACTCTTTAATTTCCTCTCGGAATTGTATGCGTACTGTAATGGAATTAAAATGTTTGGTTACTGGTTATTACTTCTATTAAATTGATGCACGGGAGTCCTGGCTTTTGATGCATTTGAAATTTGTTTACATGTGCACTCCATATATTTTAGGAAGGGGTCCAATTTAGGGTTTTAGGCTTTGGAATATCGAAAAATAGAGTGAGTGTCCTTCATGTTTTTAACAGTATGCATGCTTCCAATTGTGGCTCCAAAATACCCGAAACGAAAGGGGATGGTTTAATGACACGTTCATCCTAACAAGGAAAGAAGAAAGATGAACGAAGAAAGAAGAAAGAAGGAAAAAGTTAGTAATGGGAAAGAAAGGGGATGGTTTAATGACACATTCCATCCTAATGGAGGATGAGCTCTTCCCTCAGCAATTAATTGATGTGAAAATAAAGCAATTGCTCGAAACAACATAACTCTTGACGTAGATGCTAAAATTTCAGAACTTTGCAAATCTCCCTGGCAATGGAACTAGCCAAGTGAATGCTTTTGGGAGAAGAGCTACAACTGTATGACACTATGGTCTCCTAAGGTGCTACAATATCCTCAATATCATGGTTTCCAGCTTTCCTTAGAAAAATTCCAAATGTAGGTTTGATCGATCCAATTGGAGTTGATTTCCGTGACACATTATTATCATTTGTGTAGATAGGTCGAAGTCGAACGAGCACAGCAGGTTCATTCTCCTTACTATCATAACAATCACGTAACTGATCTGAAATATAAACCCAAGAGCAAATCTTTTACACTTTATCCAGGAATTTCTGTTTTATCACTTCTGAGTTAATATTTCCCTACTATGGGATTTACGTACTAAGTTACTAACTAATAGTGTTACTGATTTGGACATCCAGTAATGACTGTTTTTTAGGGTGTGATATCTATCTATTTTTCTCATTGATGTTTCAATTAGTAATTTTACTGGCTTGTAGTTTATTTGTTGGAATTTTGGCTGTGTTGTAGAACCAAACTGACTTCTGTTATTCTGAGTGATTGTCTCTGGCAGTCTTTCCAGGACAGGGGATCTTGGATGGCGAAGGGTGGCGGACATTTAACTGAACGGGATACAGCATATGATAACCCATCAAGGATTGAACCGAAGCGTTCTCATCAATGGTTTACTGACGCTAATGAGCCAGAGCTATTCCCCAACAAGAAGCAAGCAGTGCAAGCTCCAACTGCCAAATCAACCACGGGAATCTTAGATCCGGATCCTCGTCCTTCAGTGAATGCTTCCAATTTTTTTCCATCAGTCCCAAGCCAATTCATGGACCGCTTATTTGGAGGTGAGACAAACAGGCCTTTTAATTTTACTGAACAAAGCGTTTCTTCTGTTGCTGGGGTGGACTCCAATATGATGAGAAAAGGCATCAATGAGCAATTTGGAAATGATTCATCTGTGAGTTTGTCTATCTCTCATACCATGGAGGATCCAGAAATATGTCTTAGCTATGGTGGATTTAGAAAGGTTAATAGTAATCAGGTTAAGAACTCTGACAGTGGTTTTCATGCACCAGAAGAGCATCATAGCGGCATTGGTCAGGTCTATAACCCAGGCAATGAGACGAATTTCATGTCATCAGGGAAGGGATATACTAAGGAGGATGAAAGTGTAGCATTGATGGGCCATACCTACAAGGGCAATGCTAACATCAGGTCTGTTGGCTATGCATTTGAGAAGGGGGATGACAATAGCTTGTCAATTGGTCAGTCCTATGATAAAGGAGGGTTTAATGGACTATCTTTTGGTGGCTTTCAACAAGAACCAGTGTTCAACCCACTGGCTCGGCCCTTGAACAGCTATGAGGTGATATATGACCAATCTAGTGTTCAAACATCGGAAACACCTAACAGGGGAGAGATTGTTGTTGCACCAACTGCAGGTGCAGTTGTAAATGTTTCTCAGGAAGCTAAACCCAAACCCAGACGTGTCTCTGCGCCCAAGAACAAGTCAGAGGAAAAAGTGGCTAAGAAAGAGAAAGAGGAACCTAACAGTTTCCCGTATAATGTCAAAACCTTGATAATGACTGGTATGCTTGATGGAATGCCTGTGAAATATATTTCTCCGTCAGGGCAGGTAATTTTCTGTTTTTTTTTTTAAAGTTCATTTCTTATAAATTCGCTGTCCGGTGACTCTAGTTTTCCTTGCATATTTTAAAAGGAGCTCTGTGGTATCATAAAAGATTCTGGTTATCTTTGTGGATGTCAAGCATGCAATTTCTCCAAGGTGAGATTATCAAAATCATTTTTATTTTTTGTGTGCTTTTTTTGGACCCATCACCCAACTGATGAATGCAATGGGGTATTTAAGGTGCTACTTCCTCATACGTTTGAGCGCCATGCTGGTTGCAAAACAAAACAACCAAACAACTACATCTACTTTGAAAATGGGAAGAGCGCTAACCAGGTAGTCGAAGAGTTGAGGAGCACATCAGGGAATGAGTTGTTTGAGACAATTCATACAGTTACAGGTTCACCAATCAATGAAAAGGCCTTCAACATCTGGAAAGGTGAGAAATTGTTTAGTTCATGTGGGGTTTTCTTAAACTTCTTGCTGCTAGACTGGTAGTTTTACCCCACTGATTCTCTTTCTATTTCTCCCTTCCTCAGAATCTTATCAAAAAGCTAGGCGTGAGCTTCAACGTATATATGGGCACAATGATGTGAATCCGTAGTAGTTGTATCTCTAATGTGCCGCTTCTTGCAAAATGTAAGACAGGTAATCTCGTCGACGTGCACAGAATCAAACTTTGATTTTGTTAAGATATAATGAAAGGCTGTTTGGTATGGAAATGTTTATTTTGGGTGTTGAACGGTTGTTTTATTAGCTTTTGCCTTTGGGCTCCTGTTTCTGAGACAAGGGTGGTCTGTTAGACTGCTTTGTAAAAATTGGGCAATCCTTTGGAATTGTTAATTGTTATTATTAGAAGATTCAATAAGAAGTGAATGTAATTTTGGTGATTTCAGAGTCTTAGACTAAACGAGAATGTCTTGTTCGTGATTTGTGCTTTCCACTTCTGCTCTGTCTTGTCACACCTTATCGGGGGGAAGGGCTTTTAGAAATTTAGATTTAGAATCCCAGGTTGAGTTGAATAAGCGGGTTTTTGCAACTCGTGGTAGCACAAAGGGCGTTGGCGAGACTGAAGGAGATGTGGGAAATTACTCAAGGAGTGATGTGGAGACACTGGTTACACACAGGAGATCTGTTGTTTTTGCTTCAATGGTGAAATTTAGTTGCCAAACTTTTAGTGCAACTCGTAGTTGAGACCTTGGGATGTTACTGCTGTATTTAAGAGATGATGAAGGTAAATTCAGATGTGATTCTGGGTTGCAAATAAAGTCAAGATGGCACGGCATTCAGATTTACAACAATTTGGACCAAGAGAATCGTCAACTCTGTTGGAGAAACCAAGCTTGTCAAGTTGATTGTTTCATTTTTCTCTCCAGTGGTAACCTCGGTTCGAGTCCCACGGGAATCAGGTTTGGGTTCCAGAGCTATGAATAGCTTCTGAATCTCTTGTTGACTAACAAACTGATTAGTCTCTGAATTTCCCGTTGACTAATAAACTAACACCCTGCTAACCTTGCTGATGTATACCGTATGATAAAAATAAATAAAATTCAGCAACTCTGTTACTACGGTAATTAATTTATGTTTCCCAAAGGAACGTTTTTATACAGGTTAATAATGCAAAACGACTTAAATTCAAAACGCCAAATAGGATCAGGCTAACTAAAATCAACGGGAAAGAAACTACAGATGACCCAACAAACTAATATCCAACTTTGAGTAAGGCTGTGGGAGTTGCTCTACTATTAAAAAAAAAGTTCGGATTAGACTAGATTTTTGACATATTTTTATTTTGTAAGGTTTTTAGGAATTTTGTGTCAATAAAATTGCCTTTTTAATTATTTTTGACAAGTGAAATTCATAAGCAAGAAGGTTTGATCGACAATAGGAAAATTTCCTAAATTTGTAATTTTGAAAAAATATTTCTTTTATGTTCATCTTCTCTGATTTCTTTCTATTTCGAGACGGATAAGAAAATCTTTTCTTCAAAAGTCAGAAAAATACTCTACACTATGAATAAGTTATTGATAAAAAAATTTTAAAAATAAGGTAACTGAGTCCAGTACCCGCTGGTATTTTTCAGTATGGCCGGTCTTGATCGGTACCGCCCGGTGTTTCAATCAAATTGAAATTAGTCGGTTGGGGGTTATCGGCTTTTGTCCGCTAAAGCAAAAAACTACTACCGGCCATTTAAGAAAAATGTACAACCGGTTAATGTGAAAAAACATATACGGCAATATGGTATGATATTCAGCCCAGTTTCATTAAAAAAATAAGTAATTATTTTATAAATTAAAAATAATATACATGGTAAGAAAATAATCTGTTTCGTAAAGTAAAAAATTAAAACTTTAGCGGGACGGGCACCTTAACTGCATGTCTGCAACCCATCAAGATGGTGCCACGTATTGACAGTTGGCTCCCAATCACTATTCGCTTCATATCCCTCGACCATCACGTCGCCCAGATCTCGCAAGTTGTAAACCAAAATCAAACGGCCCAGCTCAGCCTTAGCCCTAGATCGATTCATTCAGTTAACACGTGTACGGTAAAGGAGACCTAAGCGTAACACTTAACCGTGGAGGCTGTATCACAGTAGTATTTTTACACTATTTCCTTTTGACGAGCACAAATCGAGTGCTCCATCCGCACCATATCAACCACTCTCTCTCCTCCTTCTCTCTCCTCACCGCAAAACCTAACCTTTCTCTCTCCTCAATCGCCGGTCTTTCGCCGTCGGTGCGCATTCCCAGTTTCTCAGTTGAACACGGTACTTTCGTACGATACGTTGGAGGTACGTGTCTTTTCTGATCATCGACTTTTGGGTTAGGGCATGCGTACTTCTTTCATTCTTTGAAATCTGAGACTCTGCTCAAGTAATTGTCTTTATTTTTTCCCCCCCTGAATTGGAAGTGAAAATGTCTTTCTTTGAATGATTTTAAGTTTTCATTTTGCAGGCTGATTTTCTCCTGGAGATTGTTTGCTCATTGAACTTGGAACTTCAGAATGGTTTGTGCTAGCTTTTCTCATGATGTGCCTCTGTGTGTGTGTGTGTGTGTGTGTGTGTGAGAGAGAGAGAGAGAGAGAGAGAGAGAGAGAGAGAGAGAGAGAATCTATTTGAAATTTGAATGCCCAGCTATGTGCACTGATGTTCAAAATGCATGAATATACGCTTACTTACATTTGGTAGGGCATGCAGATTATGTACTCTTTGATTTCTTTCAGGAAGTGTATGTATGCACAAATAGCATTATGATGTTTGGATACTGATTATGGCTTTTATGGAGATAGATGCACAGGAGTATTAGGTTTGATGCATTTGAAGTAAGTTTGTATTTGCACTCTAAAACTTTAAGAAAGTGGATTCATGGTACCGGTGAATGGTTCTAGGTTGCAGGGCCAATTGGATAATGTGGTGAGCGGAGGGTGTTACTTTTGGGGATTTCTGAAATTGGATTGTCATCAGTGTTCTTGACGGTGTAATATGGATGCTTCTCAAGAGTCGAGAGAATCAATATGGTTGTTGAAGGGCTATCAGATAGTGATACTTGTTACTTGTTAGGTACTTCTTAGCATGCATTTGTGTCGTGTAATTAGGCTTTGTCCCCCTAATATATCAACCACATTATTACTCCTTTGATAATATGATCTATGCTCGCGCCGTTTGCCCTTCCTAAACGTGAAGATTTGACAAGACTGTTTCACAACAGACCTTTGAATGGTCGGGGTAGGGTGGGCGGGGTGAGGCCACGAGTTCCATTACTGGCTCTAACTTATGCCAGGATACAAATGCAGCTGACCGTTCAGCGGGTTTTACTACCAAACAAATGCAGGGGAACCTTTGTTGGCAAGTTATGTTTAAGTTTTCTTGTCTGTTAAAGTAGCATGCTGGAAGTAAGATGACTTGGGTGCTGAGTTTTCCTTGGGAAATATTTGCAAAAGATTGCTGCTTCCCGCGGTTGGGCCTTCATTTCTCGTTTTAATTTTTTCGTATATTTATTGGGAATAGCTGGAATTTCATTGACTCATTTAAGCTTTTGCTAGAATGAAAACACTTCCATTATTGAGGTTGCAATTGGTTAAACTTCAAAGTATGGCTTTGTTAGTCATTTTTCTCGTTGTTAACATGCCCATGAGTATTGCTACAGGTACTGACTGGTACCGTAGGGAAATTGTAGGGACAGCCGCGCCGGGCCGTATCCGGCCACCGGACGGCCGATCCGAGCCGTCCAAAAATTCTAAAAAAAAAAAAACGAGGGGGCCCAAGCAAGATTCAATGGCATCCGACGCGTGTAGGGTGCTCGATCCAAACACTCCATTTTCGTATGTATGCATATACGATTTCCCTACGGTGCCGGTCGGTACCTATAGGATTTTCCACATGCCCATGTGCTGTGAACTAAACTTTCTTCCATTTTTCTTCGTTCTCTCTTTTGATTTTGTATCGTCTAGCTGGGCTTGCTATGATAAACTGTTGTATTGTTAGTTTCTTGTTTGACTTGTTACATTCACCTTTCCACTGGCTTCAGACAAATTGTCTTCACGACCGTGGCTTTTTTAAGGGTTTGACATTGACAGAATACTTGTCTCTAGCAGTCTTTCCAGAACAAGGGATCTTGGATGGCGAAGGGTGGTGGACATCTAACTGATGGGGATGCAGCATATGATAACCCCTCAAGAGTTGAACCGAAGCGTTCTCATCAATGGTTTGCTGCTGCTAACGAACCAGAGCTATTCCCCAACAAGAAGCAAGCAGTACAAACTCCAAATGGCAAATCAACTGCAGGAATCCTCAACGGAAATCCTCCTCCTTTGGGGACTGCTTCCAGTTTCCTTCCATCAGTCCCTAGCCAATTCATGGACCGGTTATTTGGAGGTGAGACAGACAGGCCTTTTGATTTTACTGAACAAAACATCTCTTCTGTTGGTACGGATGACTCGAGTATGAGAAAAAATTGTGTCAACAACCAACATGGAAATGATTCATCTGTGAGTTTGTCTATATCTAATGCTATAGAAGATCCAGAAATATGTCTTAGCTATGGTGGGGTTAGAAAAATTAATGGCTATCAGATTAAGGATTCTGACAGTGGTTTTCATGTACCAGAGGAACATAATAGGGGCAGTGATCAGGCTTATAACCAGGGAAATGAAACCGATTACATATCAATGGGTAAGGGCTATAGTAAGGAGGATGAAAGTGTAATGTTGATGGGCCATACCTACAAGGGCAATTCGAACATCAGATCCATGGGCTATGCCTTTGAGAAAGGGGATGACAGTAACATATCAATCGGTCATGGCTATAATAAGGAAGGGTTTAATGCACTATCTTTTGGTAGCTTTCAAGAAGAAGAACCTGATATTGACCCACTGGCTCGTCCCTTGAGCAGCTATGAGTTTACTTTTGATCAGTCTTCTGTTCAAATATCTGAAACACCCAACGGTCCCAATGAGGTGGATGCGTCAACTGCAATAGCTCTACCTGTTTCTAAGGTAGCTAAACCCAGACCAGACTCAGCGTCGAAGAATAAGTCAGAGCAAAAAGTGACTAGAAAAGAAAAAGAGGCACCAAACAGCTTCCCATGGAACGTCAAAACCTTGATATCAACTGGTATACTTGATGGAGTGCCTGTGAAGTATATTGCTGTTTCACGGGAGGTAATTTTCACTTATTTTGTGTCCATTTGTTTAAAAATTGCTGGCCGATGACTCAAAATTTTCCTTGTGTATGTAATGATAAGGAGCTTGCTGGAGTTGTGAAAGGTCCAGGTTATCTTTGTGGATGTCAATCGTGCAATTTCTCCAAGGTAAGAATACCAAAATTTGATTTTTTTCCTCTAATGTTGTCTCAGTTCTTAAAGCCTAATTGATGAAATAAGTCGGTGGTTGTTTTAAGGTGCTAAATGCTCATGAGTACGAGCGTCATGCTGGTTGCAAAACGAAACACCCCAACAATCATATATACTTTGAAAATGGAAAATCCACTTACCAGGTGGTCCAAGAGTTGAGGAGCATCCCAGAAACTCAGTTGTATGATGCAATTCAAACTGCAACTGGTTCACCAATCAATCAGAAGGCCTTCCTCACCTGGAAAGGTGGGAAATCATTAGTTTTGAATTTTGATCCCCTTCCCCTTAGACTTTAACCCTACTCAATTATCTCCATGTTTCCCTTTTCCTCAGAATCATTTCAAGCTGCTACTCGCGAGCTTCAACGTATATATGGGAAGGAGGACCTGCATAGTTAATGTTAATTAGCATGGACGAGATGAGGATGGTCTGTCGATCACTTGATGTGCATATAAGCAAATTCTAAGTTGCCGTTAATTTTACTGTATGAAAGACAGACACAAGAATGGTATGCTAGACTGTCTTGCAGGAATTGGAAAAGCTTTTGGAAACTACTATAATTAATATACATTGGTTGCTAAGGATATTTGAGCTTGAGTCTTCTTTTTGGGATGGTGCAGCCTCAGGTACTGGAGAATATGTTGTCTCTGTTAACTTCGAAGCTAACTAGGGTCTTTTCTTGACTATATAGTACCTTTTTTACACGAGGCACTTAAATTGAGGTGTGGGTTGTGCAATGGTTTTTCAAGCTTGGCTAGGAAACTTATTTGAGCTTCAAATGCATTTAAACTTGCTATTTTTGTCGGTCCGTCCCAAATGAGCTCAATTGATACGAGTCGATTCAAATAGTCAAGTTTAGAAGATTAATAACATCTTTGAAAATAAGTTAATACTGGATTTGTACATAGCACAATGGGCTTTTAACAAGCCGAATACAAACTGAACTAAGGTCAATTGCCAACACCTTTTCTGGATGAGCACATTGTTCATATAAAATGACTTAGGTCGGTTGAAATTGTGAGGATCACACCTATCGGATAAGACCTGAAACACATGCAAATTCAAACACAATCCCAAAGCCTAAGGGTCGCATCACACTCACAAAGATAGCGGATGAAAAGGCAAGAATGGAAGCCAATCAAGAAGACAGAATGGTGTTATTTGTTTCCCCACCTGATGAAGTCAAGGACCCTGGAGTTTCCTATGCTAGGCAATAGGGTGTTTTTCTCTCTCCAGTACCAAAAAACAGGGGGGGGAAAAGAAAAAAAGACACTGACAAGCCCTCAGGCAATGCAGTAGTGTTTTTTCAATTTCCAGATCGCCAAAAAACCCCCTCAGGCAATGCAGTAGTGTTTTTGTCTTTCCAGATCACCCAAAAAAACCCCTCAGGTAATGCAGTAGTGTGTTTTTCTCTCTTTCCAGATCACAAAAAACAACAACAAAAAAACCCCTTCACAAGGCTTTGAATTAGTGTGTGATTCTAGCATATGTGAAAGATGAATGTGCATGCATCCATACAACACACGTGGCATCCCGTGAGTTGATTGGAGAACAGGTACTTCATACCACTAACAGAAAAAGGTCAAGTTAAAGCACAGATTACTTCATATTGAAATACTATCGAAAGCAATTTCCTCTAGGGACAGATCACTGCTTCTACTTGCCTTGTTACAGAGTATAGCTAAACACATGTAACATTAACTTAAAAGGAAAATACCAAGCCAAGTAAGTTAGGAAAATAGTTAGGAAACATAAAGATATCAGCAATGAAATAAATTTTCCGAGATAATAACCACCTATCTTTCAAACGCTAAAACAAGTTTTGAAAAGAATGGCATTTAGTAGAATTACAAACACCCATCATCATATTGTTGTCATCACAATTAGTTTTTCCTTTTGCTTTTTCTCCAAAGTGTACCCTCCAGTGTGCCGTGCCATCTCTCCCCCAAATATCTCGTCTATCTAAGAGCCGCAGCAAGCCGATTTTTGTGCAAGTTGGCCAGTGCCCCCAGCCTGGTCTGCTTGATTGATTTTGATTGTCTGAGGCTGGAAAATACAATATAAAAATAGTTTTCAACACCAATATCAAGGATCCCACAGAACAGTTTCATACTTCACAATAGGAGATACGCGATTCAATTACCTCTGCCCTGGAGTCCGTGTCCGCAAGCCTTTGCTTTATATCCCTTGCTATTGAAAAGAAGACTTGCTCAACGTTAAGATTCGTCTTTGCACTCTGTAGTGAACAAATAGATGTAGGTAAGTACCTAAGTACACTTATCGAGTTGTGAAACTTCCAAGGAGTCATACTTACCGTTTCGAAGAATTGTATGCCATATTCATCAGCAAGTGCCTGGCCCTTGGAGGTTGGCACAGCCTACAGAAATTTTATGGGGGTGATTCTCAATTTTGAATGGTTGATAAGCAAATTCAAATAAGGCACTAAAATTCAAGGCAAATATTGACACGTAAATTTTGTGTGTGTGTGTGTGTGTGGGCACGCGCACTTTTGTGTGTGTGTGTGTGTGTGTGTGAGAGAGAGAGAGAGAGAGAGAGAGAGAGAGAGAGAGAGATTTAACAAAAGAAACATACCCTTTTGCTTTCATCCATGTCAGCCTTGTTGCCTACCAGTATCTTGTTGACATTGTCAGAAGCATGCTGCTCAATGTTGCGAATCCAGTTCCTAATGTCTGAACACAGTGGGAAGCAAGATTGTTACGACTTACGAATCAGAGAGAGAAATAATAGTAGTTATGCACACCATTCACCCCTATGACACAAGGCAATATACAGAAGAAGAGCACTACAAATTGTGCACTGCACCAAATATTAAGGGGAATCCGGCTAGTAGAGTTTCATAAAGAATAAAAATATTAATAGGCAATCCCTTAGAAGTTTGGTCATCTAACATTAAGACCCCAGAAAAAAACACTTCCAATTGAGTAATATATGTGTGACAGCGTGTGTTTGCATCTATATCAAAAAGAACGAGAGAAACACACAACAAAGTCTTGGACTTACTATTGAAAGATGATTCATCTGTAACGTCGTACACCAGCAAAATCCCCATGGCTCCGCGATAATAAGCTGGAATAGATCAAAATTAAACAGGAAAGGGGGAGGGAAAAAAAACACTTGCAGAGAAGTATCTAAAATGAAACATACGACGATGTCAGGAACTGATGACGTAATTACTCAAGAGAATCCTCATCAAGGGTACACAAACTCACTAACTTGATATTGATGCCTCATCGTTGGCATCTTAAATTAACATAGGACCTCCCATTGCAAGAGACCTTAAAGAAAGATAATCTGACTGGATGGTCTCAAAAAGTAACAACTCAAAAGAAATGGGACACTCTAGCTGCAATCAATACAAAAGCGCTAAACAGCTGGAACCTTTTCAATTTGACAAATGAGGAGAATATTGGGGCATGAGTTCGGGAAGAAACAGGCCCAGCCCTGAGATTTCCGAGGCCCTACGCGGAGTTTGAAAATGGGGCCTTTTATTTTTTAGTATACTAATTAGTTATTCGATCAAAAAAACCAGCCAAGCTTGTAGTTCAGCGGCAATGTGGTTGTACAAGCCTTTAGAAACCACAGGTCGGGAGTTCAAGACTTCAAAGAGCAGTTTTTAAAATCATTTTATGAAAACATTCCAAAATTTTATGTTAAAAACGGGAGAGGATAGGAATCAAACCCGTGACCTAGTGTTCTCAACGCGCACGGCTAACCACAAGGCTACATTAGACTAATTGTAAAATATTTCGCATATCTAATATTTAATATATTTCACTATTTGGAGGGCCAATCATTTGGCCCAAAATAGGAGGCCCTAGGCGGCCCCAGGCGGCCCCAGGTGGGCTTATGCCCAGGGCCGGCCCTGGGAAGAAAGTAAAAGCAGAAAACTGAAATTCAAAGGTGGTCACTTTTACTTCTTGATCAGTACAAATAGGTAATGGAAGACAGCTTCATCATCTAGTAGACTCAGAAACTTACCCGTGGTGATTGTTCGGAACCGCTCTTGGCCAGCAGTATCCCAAATTTGTAGCTTTATCCGTTTGCCATCAAGTTCAATGGTTCTTATCTTGAAATCAATGCTGCACATGGAAAGCAAATTCAAAGAGGTTAGAAGCAGTTTCCATAGATATGAACAGGAATGACGGCACCTTTAACTGCAGATGTCAAACTGTGCTCACCCAATGGTAGTGATAAAGCTGGTTGTGAAGGAACCATCAGAGAAACGCAAAAGAAGGCAACTTTTACCGACACCTGCAAACAGAAATGGATATAACAATGATTGCATTAAGGGTGATGAACATTTTCAAATCCCATAGTTTTGTGTAATCACACTCTCATCAAATTATCAGTCACCTATCGATACATGAACAACTATATCGCACTTGATACTATCCTCTAAAGAGAAACCAATACACTAGTTACACGACAGCAAAAGAAAGATTTGATCTCATAACTTCGTCAAAAATCAAATTCACCACTACATATCAAAAGCTAGGCCTAGCATTTCTCTAATAATTTATTTAAGCAGAATGTCCCTCAAACTAACATATTGAGTTACAGATAACACAGTACAAACACTTCCTATTCAACTAAAGGCTAAAGCTGTGATGATAAATTTCTAATCCCTTCACAGAACCCATCTCAGCCCTACACTTTTGAACACCAGTGCCACAAACAAACTAGAAGAAACTTTAGTTGCAAATGTGCCAATTACTCCATCAATAAATGCCTAAGTAGAAATAGTTCAAGTTTTATATGCCCAAACTGTCAAGCAACCAAAAAGATAATGTCTTGCTATAAACACATCAGACACCTTTAACATATATCCTTTTGCTATACCCTATAGGAACTATACCCAATTCTGTCAGCAAGCAGCTCAGCATGATAAAAACAAGCATTCTTTTCATAGCAAAAGAGTAGAAGGCCAACCAACCACTTGATGCTAATATTCAGGCAGCACAAGTATACGGTAAGCCCTTTATCCTCCAGGTATGAGTTGTGAGCCTCAAATTGTTATAGCCCTTACATCTCAACCAGAGTAAATATTAATAATCAAGATCAAGAGCATAAGGGGGGGAACATAAGGCAAGGTGCTTTCCTCCTTGCAATGAGGGACATAATCCTCATATATTAGTTATATATCTCTTTATTAATTCTACAAGTCATAAAGTATGCAATAATAAGAGAGTGTAATATGGAGCCAAAATACAAAAGAAGACATGAGGTGTAGTTTTTACATTGCTTAACATTTTTCTCAAAACTAGCCAATAAGTCAAGACAGAAGAGATAAGCTCGCCAGAACACCGTAATAAAAGGAAACTTGGTTGCAACAACAAATACACAAACCGTGCCATGTATCGGAGCCCCATTCGTGCAAACTAACCCTAACTTCTGTGTGTGCGAGGATGGTGGGAGGGGACGAATCAATCATAAAGCAGATGTGGAAAGAACAATAAGTATGGCCTTATGTACTACCATATCCAAAACCAACGAAGTAACTGTACTTCAGAATTTACGGCTTTTAATGCGCGTCAGTTTTTATATTCCCTGATTGTGACTCCAAACCCTCCTATATTCGACACAAGAAGTACTAAAACATTTGGCCCATAGAGTACGAATCCAACAAGATTCGTTCAAAAACCAACTTTGTAATGCATCAATTACATGTCACATGTGACTCGAATAAAAATTCCACCACAGACACGGCCCTATCTCGATCCATTTATTCAAGTTCACAGGCGATCCACACAATGTAACACTTTAAGTACTTGAAATTTCTCCGAACGGAGAAATGCGAATCACACGTACCGCTATCGCCGATCAGGAGGAGCTTTATGAGGTAATCGTAATCTGCTCTAGCCCTTGCAGGTGGAGCGGCCATTGAATAATCGATCCGCCCCAAAAAAGCCCTAAATCGCCCATAATCGAAAAATCAGTACAATTAAAATCATAAACGACAATCAAGTAGACGAATCCGTCGATCGAGAGAGAGGAGAGTAGCAGGACCGGATCAGAAATGTAGAGAGAGAAAATACGACGGGAGATGGAAGAAGATCTAGAGAGAGAGACCAAGAAGTTTACCGAGTGGTTCACCGTCCGATGATGGCTAGGATGCGCACCACCTCTCCCTCGTTTATTTTTAATCTTTTTAGCGTGCGCCGATTGCTACCCTGCGCCGGCTAGCAACTCTACCCGCAACCGATAACACACCACCAGAGGGGAGAGAGAGAGAGAGAGAGAACAATTAGCCGGACACTCTCTCTGCGTCAGGAGGAGTATTCAGGTGGTTCTAAACACATTTACAACTGGCAATTCCCAGTTAGTAAAATAGCTTTCGCGAATAGCATGTGATTTCATTGGCTGTTTACTGAGTAAGCCAAAATAAAAATTAAAAAATCGTGCTTTTTATGCGACTGGAGATGGGATCTGATCTGGCACAAATCACATTATTTATGTGCGCCCGTGCGGACACAAACGTGAAAACGTCTTTGAAAATCAACTCAAACTACTACTATTAAATTTCGCAATAGAGAGTGGGTTGTGAGTGCGAAAGCAGGAGTATAAGAATTGAGAACAGTAATAGTGCATGACATTTTAAAGAAATGAATTGATTTTGACACTCCCTTAAATCCTATTTACCACACTCTCCAAATTGATTTTGACATTCTCTTTCAAAAGTGTGGTTATCAATGTAGAGACTCCCAAAATCACATCCCTTGAAAGAATTATGGTGCTAAAGGTCTGTCACAGATGGATCTGGTTCCGAATCATTGAGATACAACTGTCAGATGGTAAAGTAAACGACAGTCTCGTTAGTACCCAATCATTACCCTCCAGAACATGATTGGTCGGTCGAAACACCCCTGGCCCCCTTACATATTGGATTGTCTCCCGTGTTGTAAATAGTGGAGTATATTATGGCCGTTACTCAAAATTGAAAAATCGATCGAAACCGGAAAAATCAGACCGGATCGAAAATTTTAAACCGGTTAAATAATTTCGATCCAATTTCGGTTTATAAAATTTTATAAACTAAAAAAATAATTTCGATCCGGTTTATGTGCTTTAAAAACCGGTTGAAACCAGACCCGTTATATATATGTATAATATATACATATATATATATATAAACATAGGGGAGGGGTTAAATTATGGGTTTTTGGATGATATTTTGTGGTGTATATTGGTCTAATAAATATATTTATTATATAAAAATTATTTTTATGGGCTTAATTATGTTTTTATGGGGTTTTTTTAATGTATTGGGCTCAAAATTGATCATTTTTTGTTAGGCCCAAAAAAAAGGGTTGAATTACAGATTTTTAGTTGACATTTTATGGGTTAAATTGTGAATTTTTTGATGTGTTAAGCCAAAAATATGGCCCATGAATGAAAATCGGATAAACCGGACTGAAACCGGTTGAACCGGTTGAAACCGGACTAGTTTTATCTCAATCGGTTCCGGTTTCTAAAAATTTCAAACCAGATAACCAGTTTCGACTAAAAAATACACCAAAACCGGTCGAAACCGGACCGGTATCACCCCTAGAGTATATCTCCAGCAGGTACATTGATCATAGGGTTGGGGAAAGTAGCTCCCTAGAGGTCTGACACAGTCCATGACATCGAATTCATTAACTGTTCATGACAAAAACTGCACAGTGCAGATTCATTTAAACTGGGCGGTTCAAATTTTTCCATGGACAGTTTCGTGGATCCAGTGTGACCGTCTAATTTTTGTCATGACCGTCTAGTTTTTGTCATGAATCTTATCATCTTTGGGTTCCTTATCCAGATGTTATTTTAAAAGTGATCATGGACCCAAACAAGAGAATACTTTCCTTTGAGAGATGATGGACGTGTTTGCTATAGCTGCGAATATAAATTTTAAATTTTAATTTCAGATTCTGTTGCCGATTTTAGATTTCGATTTTTAGTAAAATTTGAGAAACATAAACCACATGTTTTATTGTCAATGGCAGTTCAAAAAGCCATAAATTTATCAAACCTTTTGACGCCTAAGACCCCCCATCTCTTGTGAACCCTCTCACGTTGTCAATGACGGTTCATAAAGCCCTAAACTCATCAAACATATTATTGTAGTTGCGAGATTATGAGAATTTCATTATTTTTTAAAGAATTTATGTTATAAAATCTCAAAAGCTATCCGAACTCCAATTTTAAAATTTTGAGAGTTTCTTTCCGTTTCGAGGCTCTTGGAATTAGGGATGGTCATTTTCCACCCGTCCCTATCCTATCTGAACGACTGAACCCCATCCCAAACTAAGAAGCAAGATTTCTTGCATGAAAAGTGGGGTGGGCGAGATCGGTTTGTCTCTCATCTTTGTTTTAGTAATGAGTTGATGCCGTGAGGATTTGTGATACTATAGAGTACATTCCAATAATAATAATATGATTCCTTCCGTTCTTGCAGGCTCATTTGTTTAAGCAACTTATGAAATAATTAAATTGCTACAATAACGTCGGCCACAAGATTTCATCACAAGTCACGTCAATCGATGCGACCCATATAGATGCATGAATTTGAAAAATGTCTTAAATTCTTGTATTTAAAAAATTATAAGAGTGACGAATTTCTCATTCATCCACATATACGTGAGTCACATAATGTGACTCATGGACACCACATAAAATTCATACCACTAGATATATTCGGACTTTATGAAAAGTTTTGATTTGTTTAATTCTCCCTTGTTGAGAGTCTTGATTAGTTAATTAAAACCCCTATTAAAGCATACCAATAAAGACATCACAAAAGGTGATGGGAATAAAAGGTATGGCCAAGTTAATGCTTGAAGCATATGCTGAGAAGATCCTCTCCACCGGCCCAAACCACTTCCCTTTCCAATTTAAATAAACTCTTATTTACTCTCTCTCTTGGGGGATCGATCATCCCATCTTCCTCCCATCTGGGTTCCAGAGCAAGTTTCTCAATGAGGTTCTAATGGGCTGTGCTACCACCAGTGGCGGCAGCGGCGGAGACGGCGGCAAAGATGAAGAGGGGGAGGAGGAGGAGGAGGATCAAGTTTAGGGTGTTCATTTGAAGCTGTAACATCTACGTTACACTTTGGGCAACAAAACAACCTTTGGCAATGCGTCTTTGATGAGATGCTCGTGATCAAGCATCATTGATCGGTTAAGTTTTTTTTTTTTTTTTTGGGGTTCTCATTTGAAGATTTCTATAGTTTCGTCCTCGTGTTTCCTGCTGGCCGGATAGTATTTGATTACTAATAGTGGGGAATTAATATTCAATTGAGAGCTTTTGTTTTGCTATCTTTTATATATATATATATTCAGTTGGCTATGTTACATTTTCTACTCCTTTCCAGCTGTTGAAGAACACATAGTTCCCCTCAATCGGATAATGCTTTTGAATTCTCATTCCCTTACATTTATCTCGGCTACGTACGTTCTTATGAACTTAATTTCAATCTGAGAATTTTGTTTTTATTTGAATTTTTTTGCATTTATTAGTTTTGTGCCAAACTTTTGTATTGGGTTATTGATTCGTCTCAACAAGAGGAATCGAAAAAGTAAATTTTTTTTTTACTTTTACCGAAATATTTTGAGAAATAATCAAAAAAAGTCACTTTTCGTGCTAAAAAATTTTTATTTCTCAAAATACTTGGGAAAAAGTAAAAAAAATTACTTTTCCGATTCCTCTTGTCAAAACGAATCAATAACCCACAAAAATTTAGCGCAAAACTAACAAATGCGAAAAAAATTCAAATAAGGACAAAATTCCCAAATTTAAGTTGAGCTTAAGTTAAGTTCATAAGAACGCAGCCAGCATTGTGCCCTTTCGATGCACGAGACAACAAAAAAAAAAACACGCTTGCATCGATGCTTTTTTAAGTTTTTCGTGCATCATCCAGTCACAATATTAGTTTATATTATGCATGACAAGAAAGATTTGAAGCATTTGTGATTATAAACTCGGACCTACCTTTGAGCAACTGATAATACAAATGGAAACAATTCCTTCTTTTTGAACGCTGAACCTTTCTTGAATCAAAACCTGTGGAGGTAAGCATCAATAGGAAATGGGAATGTTAGTAACAAAATCAGCCCCAAAAAAAAAAATGTAGGCTCACTTGGGTGGACATACCTGACACGAAAAAATAAAATAAATCTATATAATTGAGTTAAAAGTAAACATTTTTACGAGTGACTTTATTCATTACACGTAAATTTGATGAACTGTCAATAAAATAACAAAAAGAAGAAGAAGCTAAAAGTAGAACTTTTTGGCATGACACGAACACAACTCGGATATGTGACACGAAAGATTAGGTGAGTTGAGAAAATGTGGTGAGAATTCATAAATAAGATTTTGGAGACATGACACGAAATACCTGTTTGCCCACCCCTAGGACTCACTTCACACGTGGAGCAACTTCAAAGAAAATTCTGAAGTAGAGGAATGAACGAAAATTAAAAAGAAAGAGGTAAATGGAGCTCTAATAATGTATTAGTAAGTTTTCTGCAGAAGTCGAAAGTAGTAGGCCAAAAAAATTTAAAAAAATCTCATAACAAATGGAGCAGAGCCGAGCTTGGTGCTAACGCCTTTCAGCAATAGGTTGTGATTTTGATAATCGAAAATCAGCGAACAAATTATGGGAGTGGGCACATGAGTAATATCTGGGAGTCGGAAGTTGGGTGTTAGAAGAAAGGGGGTAGTTTTTATTTTCCGTTTGACAAAAAAAGAATAAGAAGAAGAAAGTGGGTAGTTTCGGAGGGTTTTTTTATTTTTAAAGAAAATGAAAACTCTAGAAATTAAGGATTGGGGGTTCAGAGACTTTGGGAGTTGGAACGCATTTCTATAATATATTGATAAATTTTTATGTACGAATTCAAGTATCCAAATACGGCCTTAGAGTTTCACAAACTGCTTTCATAGGCAAGGAAATGGATCATCTTTCGTAATGCGTTTTGAAATCAGATTATGATCAACATGATTTTTGGCTTGATTATTATCTCAACGAATTAGAAAAATTGAACGATTCCAACCATCAAAATGAGCCAAGAAGGAGCTCACAAATTGACGTAAATAGAAGGTCCAGTCCATGAAACTGGAGATCAGAGCTCATCCCCATCAATGAAACGCCAATCGCCCGAGGATTAGAGGCTGAATCACGGACTGCAAATACTCACATACAACACAAAATAATCACCCTAAATCAAGGACCGAGCAATGATTCTCTCTGTTGAGAGTGCTGGTCAAACTGTCTTCACCATCAACAAAATGAAGTCATCCTGTCAAGAGGTTGATCTAATCCCCATCAATGAAACACCAATCACCCGAGGATTAGAGGCTAAATCACGGACTGCAAATACTCACATACAACACAAAATAATCACCCTAAATCAAGGACCGAGCAATGATTCTCTCTATTGAGAGTGCTGGTCAAACTGTCTTCACCATCAACAAAATGAAGTCATTCTGTCAAGAGGTTGTTGGCCCAATGGTATCATGATTGTACTTAAGTGTCAGAAGAAAGGATATCGGGAGTTTAACTCATCTTTCAATATGTTAATCTAATTATTTTAGCAGTACCGACTTTCGCTGATAAAAAAAGGGAAGCCCTTTGCTTAGAGTATGAATTTGTTCATCCATCAACTTTATGAACTTGATACTCGTCTTCAGTTGATTATCAGTAAGATATAATGGAGCTTAAATGAAATCCACCTTGTTGTTTTAACCAATCAATCAAAAGGAAAGACAAAGTTCACTCGCATAACAAGTTAGGCAAGTAAAGGTAGATTATTGAGAGATAGCTCTCTCTCCTACACAGCATTATATTATCGAAAATTTTAATCGCAAGAAAGATTTCATAAGTTTAGTTTCAGTCCTTTTTTTTTTAAATCTACAAAAAACCTATTCTTCACTATCCTGCAAGAAAGGGAGGTGAAGAGTGAGATCTGAACAGACAAATGAAGTGCTCATTATCTGTTCTACCAACTGAGTTATGAGGCAACTTCTAGTCTCAATCCATTAATATTCCATTTGCAACTTTTTATTGGTCAACAAGAATATCCACAACGTATGCCATAAGAATGGCATCGCGTTGCAAACAATAGGTATTTGTCCAAAAACAACTTTATGTCTGGTTACCCCCAAAGGGAAGTCATTTAGACTAATCCTTTTCAGAACACCTTCTTTAAAAATAAGTACTTATTTCACATTTTTAAACTCAAAAATAATGTAAATGAAAAATAATTTTTTAATTTTTTTTACATCGTATTAAAGATCTCAATGAGATCTATCAAACAAGATCCATATTGCATATTTTTAGATTTCAATAAGCTTATAATTTTTGAGTTTGAAATTGCCTTCTTAAAAAATAAGGACTTAAAACCCGTTCTGGAACGGGGCCTAAGTACTTATTTTTTTGAATTAAAGATAATATATTGTGAAAGAATGACATCTTTTGTAAAACGATAAATAAGCACTTAAAAAATCAGAATCTTAGCGAGATGGGGCCTAATATAGTTTCCTTGTCATCTTACTAAAGGCCACGACCAGTTTTGGGGCTAGCATGAGATACGTCTTGGAGCAAGTTTACCAGTCAAGATAAATAAGCCTTTTAGATATTTTAGCTCATCAAAATGAGAAAATTTGTCTTGCAGCAACCTCTGTAGACAATTAGGTAGAGTTCCTCCATTTATAGTTGTACGCTACTAGTACCTAAGGACTGTTCATCAGAATGTAATTTATAACATTATTTTTCTCTCCTCTCTCAATCCATTAATATTCCATTTGCAACTTTTTATTGGTCAACAAGAATATCCACAATGTATGCCATAAGAATGGCATCGCGTTGCAAACAATAGGTATTTGTCCCACAACAACTTTATGTCTGGTTACCCCCAAAGGGAAGTCATTTAGACTAAGTACTTATTTTTTGAATTAGAGATGATGTATTGTGAGAGAATGACATCTTTCGTAAAACGATAAATAAGTACTTAAAAAAATTAGAACTTTAGCGAGACGGGGCCTAATACGGTTTCCTTGTCATCTTACTAAAGGCCACGACCAGTTTTGGGGCTAGCATGAGATGCGTCTTGGAGCAAGTTTACCAGTCAAGATAAAGAAGCTTTTTAGATATTTTAGCTCATCAAAATGAGAAAATTTGTCTTGCAGCAACCTCTATAAACAACTAGGTAGAGTTTCTCCATTTACAGTTGTACGCTACTAGTACCTAAGGGCTGTTCATCAGTATGTAATTTATAACATTATTTTCTCTCTCCTCTCTTCGTCCCTCTCTCTTCCTCTTTCTTCTTTTTTGAAAAATCTGCATTTTGGTGCACTATTAAAAAAGGAAAGAACATATATTTTAACAGAAGATAGATAAAATAAATAGTATTAATGTAGTGTTGAAAGAAATGTAAGTAGATAAAATAAAAACTATGCACTGTATACAAGTGTTTTTACCTAATGACTAGTAAACTTGCTCTTGCAACAAATGAGTAGAACCACTAGGGTGGTAGCTTAGTTGGCCAAAGTGAGTGGGAACCCCTCCTTCCATGTGCATGGACCTTGGTTCAAATCACACCCATGCCACCACTGGGTCTTTGTGTGGATTTGCATGGAGGACCTTTGGCCAACTAGTCATCTTAGTGGTGCTGTGGTGACGGTCTGTCCTCTCGGACAGTAGCTATGGCTCGAATCGAACATTTCATAACAAGTAGGGAGCCCCTATGGTCACACTCAAAAAGAGTCGCTACGCTGGTCACCCCTCCCACCCTTTTTGTTATAAAAAAAAAAACAAATGGGTAGAATGGTTTAGGACCGGGCCTAGCCCAGTCAGGCCATGTAACAAGTTTGCCTTTGTTTGGTCACGTGAAAAGGTAAAGGGACGATTTGTGGGGCAGCGTATGCGGTCGTTGGGAATTTTAGTGTGGTAAATGAAACTTAGAACACAAGATAGATTTCATTTAATTATCGAGAATGTTGCATAAGAATATTTGGGAAAATGACGATCCACGATGTGTTTTGATAATTAATACTCCCTTTCAAGGACATGCTAAAAACAATTGTTAATGCTGAAAATGTCCTTGACAGATATTAATTATCAAAACATGTTCTTGGCTGTCATTTTCCCAGAACATTTTCAAGAAAAATAAAGTAAAAAAAAATGAAATTTATTGGAGGTGTGGGGAATGAAACTTGAACCCAAAATGCCCTTATCACCAGGCTTTCAGTTTCATGTTGTGGCCGTTGGGGTGCCTACTGTTTCCTTAGAGATAAGATGTGTGTTGGGCCAATCAATTTGTCCATACTTGATAATGGGCGATTCAGATTGTATCTTGATCAAATAAATCTTGGTTGCCCATTATTATTCGGCTAAGATAAATTCTAAGCCATCTATTATCGAGTATAGACGATTCAGATTGGACCAATATGCATGGGACAACACACGCACCCCGGATTGGCTCTTAATTCAGGGAACCAAATGCCCAAATCATGCTCCGACCCAAAAGCGCCCAACCAAATAAAAAGCGCCAAACCAAATTCCAAAGCCTTCCCTCCATTCCAACCCGAAAACAAAATCCAATCACATCCCATCCGTCAATTCACTCATCCCCTCCAACTGCTCCATCCAACGGTCCAAATCAACGCCACCTCATCAATCCGCGTGAAAACCCGCTACCCAATACCACACCGTCACTCCCTCCTATATAAACAACCCCGTCCCAATTCTTATTCTCTCACAGCATTCCTATCATTCCCGATTCTCTCCCTCTAGATTTCAAACCCTAATTCCTCTAAAAGCCCTTCCGATGGCGCCCAAGGCAGAGAAGAAGCCTGCAGAGAAGAAGCCGGCGGAGGAGAAGAAGACAGCGGCGGCCGAGAAGGCCCCGGCGGAGAAGAAGCCCAAGGCCGGGAAGAAGCTCCCCAAGGATGCCTCCGCGGCGGCCGGAGACAAGAAGAAGAAGAGGTCGAAGAAGAGCGTGGAGACGTACAAGATCTACATCTTCAAGGTCCTGAAGCAGGTGCACCCCGACATCGGGATCTCGAGCAAGGCCATGGGGATCATGAACAGCTTCATCAACGATATCTTTGAGAAGCTCGCCCAGGAGGCGTCGAGGCTGGCGAGGTACAACAAGAAGCCAACGATTACGTCCAGGGAGATTCAGACCGCCGTGAGGCTTGTGCTGCCCGGGGAGCTGGCGAAGCATGCGGTTTCGGAGGGGACTAAGGCGGTGACTAAGTTTACGAGCTCTTGAATATGGTGTTTGGTTGTCTAGGGTTAGGGTTTAAATGGTAGTAGTTGGCTAGTAGCGTGAGAAAGTGCATTATGTTTTTAAATTTCTCGTTAATTTGGGTTGGCTGGATCCAGTTGTCTAGTGTTTGGTTATATGGAATACAATCGGATGGTTTCTGTTCAACAACAATTGCATCTTTAATTTTGAATGGTTTGATTACGATTATGCACTTTAAGTTATAGGGCTAGGGTTTTAATGGTATGATGTGGGCAATAGTGAGAAAATGTTTTCAATTTATTTGGTTTTGGTGTTAATTTGTGTCGGCGGGATTCAGTTGACTAGTGTTTGGTTACATGAAATACAATCACACAGTTTCTGTTTGAAGAATTGCGCCTTTGAATTTGAATGATTTGATTACGATTATTTGACATACTGGGTTGTAAACAGCCTGTTTGAATTGAGGGGTTTCGTGAGAAAAGCAAAGAATAGAAAGGAGAATTTGACCACTTGTTTGGATATATAGATGAGCAAGGATGACAGATGTGTGTAACCACAACCCTTCCTTTTCAAATGAATCACTCAATATGAAGGGGCTGTAAGTCGGTTCAGTTACTTGTAATTGCTCCTTTTTCCCATTGTTTTGCTGCATCATTTTATGGGGTTGATACAATTTAGAAGTGTAACATATTTGGGTAGAAACATGAGGAGTTCAGTATTCATAATTGATTGTGCATTACTATGATTACTCAGAACTACTTCGACATTGCTACCAAAGTGCTGAGTATTACGTAATTCTGCATCATTAAGAAATTAGGGATGAAAGAGTATGCTACCGTATGCTGCTTTAAGCATGTTTGATATATTTTTGGCTTGGTTCTTCAAACTACACGAGAACCTGAAACTTTTCGCTTCTTAAAATAGGAAGATAAACTCAAAGGTATGGGGTATTAGCTTTTTGGGTGAATTTTTCAAAGCTGATTTATCTAGTTTATCAAGGGGAAATGGTCAATCTCTATAATTAGACCTGCTACTAGTAGACTTAGTCAAACAAAGTTATGGATGTCATAGTGTTGAAATAGAATGTGTGAATCTTTTTGATGTTGTGGAGGCGTTTAGGGCATCTTAAAAAGAGCACAAGGTCTCATGAGTGGAACTGCTTTGAAAAGCCCGATAGGTTTGAATTCTAGGGGAAGAGTAGTTCTAGTTGTTTCCATATAAACTCCATTCCATTCGTAATCTGGATTCATCATACACTGTTTACACAGCAGAATGCGTAGGAAGATTCTAATGCTGGTTGGTGGCAGAGACCAGGCACAGCATAAACAAGCATACTGATGCAGTGTGGACTCTAGTGCAAAGAACTTGTGATTCACTGACCAGTTTTTATGACATCTGTATTGAATTTGCCTTTTTGTTGGCAACTTATTTGCCTGTAGTGTCAATGTGAAGGTTTGAACGTGCAATACGGTCTAAAAGGAGGTCATAACACGGTTGCCTTTTGTAGTGTAAAAGATGCTACGGGCTTTGCGTTTGGAAGTCAAATTCATAATTTCTCGCAGTCTATACCATTTGAGATGCTATCTCTTCGGATATTGACTAAATCTTTGTACTGTAGGCTACAGGATTTGGTGGAAGTGGCAAGGAACACAGTTTATGACCAGGCTCAGAAGATTCCTGTTGCATTTGTAAGTCTTTATAATAGTTAAACCGTATGTGAATTTTACACGTGTAGCACCATTCAACTTCTCATGGATTGAATCCAAAATCCTTTAGAACTTAAAAGGACAAGCCGTTCATGTGGAAATCACAGAAAATAAAATGGATTTCAAATTAGCCTTTTCAAAATGCTTGACATGGCCGTATGAAACATCCATAAGAGTTTGATGTATGACTTATTTACAAATGTCCCCTTTTAACCCGTAACTTCTGATGTGTTGGTTTCTTTGGCTGTCTTAATACTGTTACCGCACGGTTGGAGGCATAAACCACTGCTTTTAGAAGTATACCCGGAGCAGATTGAGCATTAAATGAAATAAAGTGGATAATCTGGAGTGTGTGTTTTTCTTGCTTCAGGATTGCCAGTAAACGAAACAATAGATGTGAGCAATTTTTTAGATGTTATGAAAAAATTTCTAGTTCATGCTCGTGAGCGTGAACCATATCCCTGCCTCAGTCTGCAATTTGCATATGGCGAGGGCAGCAAATATAAAGCTACTTAAACAATGGTTATATGCATTTGGATAGAGAGAGACGAGGGGCTGCTATTGGTGAGAAGCAGAAGACAGAGATTGAGTTTCAAGATCTCTCCAAATTGCAAGACATGAATATTGCAACTGAAAGAAACCACTAGAAATACAATTTGAGATTGGTATTCTGTTTTGGCCAGAGTAAGCAGTTGCATTATTGGAGAAAGATGTCAACAAAAGCCTCCCCCCACACCCTGAAGACAGATAAATGGCCACAATGAAAATTTATTCAGTTTGAGCTTTCACACATTCAAGGATTTTATTTACTTTTGTCAGGAGACACGCATTCAGTCAAACACTGGACTCTGATATCAGAATGAGCCATAAATACTTGATACAGGGTGAAAATACACAAGCAGCAACATGAATACCGTAGGCAAGAAGCGTGATCATCTCTTGGCTTGGTAGGCAATCCGCTTCTGCTACCACACAATTTCTCTTGCCTCTGTTCTTTGTTCAATTTCCTCCTTAGGCTGGATGAAAATCCATGTTGTTTGCATAAATTGTTCCATGTTTAGCTTCTGTGAGAACAGGATTAGAGAAAGCGGAAGAATTCTGATGGCAGACTTGTCATTTCTTTGGGAAAGCATATGCCATTCTTGAGGCGCTTGGGACAATCACTTCCAGTATTCAGTATTTACGTTGCTCTTTTCAAACAAATCAGCGATCTTGTTATTTGATTCATCGCCCTTGCTAGGATCAATATGGACTGTGATAACCTCAACAACAGTCCCTGCCTCTTGGTTCGACCCGTATTTGCAGTGCTGATTTGACTTATGACACTGCAAATATGGGTAAAATCTGCACTTCCTTGGTTGAATAACTGTGAGTCCAAAAGCTTCATATAGTGCAGGCTGTTCAAACGTCTTCTTTGTATCCGCAATAAGGGGTACATCTCCATTGTGGTGGAAGGGAGGGGTTGGTGGGGATCTTGTTTCAGTGTTGGCTGGTCTTGTTATCAACCGGCGGCACAACTAATCTTCTTGATGAGTTGGCCGGGCTAACTTCTCTATTTGAGATAGGGGGCCTCCCAGGGAGCACTGGTAAATAACCCATTACATTGGAGAGTATTTGGGTTACTCATTCGGTAAAACTATTGGTTGAAGCTGCCTCATGAGCCTCTAATTTATCTCCTTTCCCTCCAGAACCTTGAAAAGCTTCAGTCCCAGTCTCAACAGCTTCAATTGGATCGGAAAGAGTAAATATCTGACTTGCGATCTGTCTGAGCTGACTGGTAAGTTGATGTTTCTCTATTATTCAATGCATCTTGTTGATATACACTGTTTCTTCTCTCTCGTAATTTTTATGGATCAGAGACTCCTGCACCAATGACACGATTACAATATTAACCTAATCCCCTAGCATTCTATCCTCCCATTCCACTCCAGGATGGGAATTGAGCTCTTGAACCTTATTGTCTATTTTGTCATTCGAAAAACGTAACTTAATAAATTTTATGCATTGCTCACCACGTGATATGAGGATTTACATTCAACCCATGCTGCCTAATTCTGAGGAGAATTTCTTCCTCTATCGCCGCTACCTATAAATGTCGAGTTTATCATTTTTTTTTACTGTACTACGTTTTACTTTGATCACTTCTGGCTTCTTTTGGTTTTAGTTTGAAGAAATCAGTACTTTTCTGTAAGTTCTGATAAGGTACATGTTTTTGAGATTGCAGAAACAAGGCATCGACAACAATTCAATTTATCAGGAGGAGGTCATAACATGGTTGCCTGTACCAATGTAACAGATGCTGCAGGCTTTGAAGCTGGAAGTAAGTTCTTTAGTTTTCAGAAAGTCTGTACCCTTTGAGATATTATCTCTTTGGGCATTGGCTAAATCTTCCGACTGAGTAGGATTTGCCCGGCTATGGTCAGGCCCTGAGGATTCCTTTTGCATTCGTAGGTCTTCGAAATAATTACAACCATAGTTGAAATCGATAGATATAGTACCATTTATTTGCTTAGGGATGGAATCCAAGATCTGTTAGAAGGACAAGCTGTTGATGTGGAAATCACAGAATGGAAAGTGATTACAAATTAACCTCTGGGAAATGCTTGCAACGGCCCTATTAATTATTTACTAGAGTTTGGTGGACTTAAGGACTAGTGTCCCAGGCATCTTTTAACCCTTCTAATTTTTGGTTTGGTGTCTTAATAATCTTACCGTGGCAGAGGCATTGAACTACTGCTGTTACATGTAATACGGTACTTGAAATATAAGGGGGATATTTTGTAGATCTCTCCAATTGCATGAATATTGGGAATGAAAAAGACCAAAAGAAATACAAGTTGGCATTAGGGTCATGTTTTGGCAAGAGGTGGCAGTTGCATTATTAGAGAAAGATATCAACAAAAGGCTCCCCCCACCCTAAAGCCAAATAAATGGCCGCAAAGGAAATGTAATCAGTTAGTGGTTTTACACATTCAGTGATTTTATCCACTTTGGTCCGCTCATGTATGGGTGTTTGATAAACTGAATGAGCTATAATACTCAATAAAAGAGTACATGGCAACAGAAAGAGTGTTACACAAGAAGCAACAGGGATACCGAAGTGAAGAAGTGCGATCATCTCTTGGCTTGGTAGGCAACCTGCTTCTGCTACTGCACAAACTTACCGTTTGTTTGAAGCATTGTTGAGTGATTAATGAAACCACATTGAAAGGGTTAGACAAAGCATTCAGTCAACCTAGAGTCAGATCTAATAGAATGAAGTAGCATGTGAATTTGACTTGCCTCTGTTTTCTGTTTAATTTGCGTCCCAAGGCTGGATGAACATCTATGTTCAACTTGTCTGCATAAATCTTCCATGTCTGGCTGCTTCTTTTCTTTGGGTAAATCGGAAATTCCCATGTCTAGCCTTCTGTGAGAACAGGGTTAGAGAAAATCTGAAAATTCAGATGGCAGACTTGTTGAATCTTTAGGTAAAGTGTATGCCATTCTTAGATGGGCTTGACATTCTGCTCCGAGATTCATCATCTCCTGTACTCTTCTCCAAAAAATGAACAATATTGTTACTTGATCGTCGCCCTTAGTAGGATCTGCTCAATGACAATTTCTGCCTCCTTGCTTGGTAGCAACTAGCAATATGGGTAATTGGCACTTCATCGGTCCAATAACTGTTAGTCCAAAAAACATCATATAGTCAGGGGTCACAAAAGCACCCTTTGTATCTCCAATAACCAGCACAGCTCTCATCCATTATGGTGGAAGTCAGGGGCTGGTAGGGATGTTCTTTCACTGCTGGCTAGTCTCGATACTGACCGACAGAGTAGTTAATCTTCTTGATGAGTTGAGTGCCCCCGCTGGCCGCTACTCTGAGGCAAGGGGCCTCCCAGAGAGCACAGGTGAAAACCCCCTAGCATGAAAGATTGGAGAGTCCTTGGGTTTTAATACAATAAACCTATCGGAAGTGCCTTCATAAGCCTCTTGTTGATCTCCTCTACCCTCAGAACCCTGAAAAGCTTCCTTGTCATGATCTGAACTGCGATTTGTCTGAGCTGACCCACAAGCCTCCTCTTGTTGATCTCTGCCATTTCTTATGTCTTTAAATATGGATGGATCTTTGAATCCTGGACCAATGACAAGATTAACCTAATTCCTTCGCTTTCTTTGTCTTCCCATTACACTACAGGATGGGAATTGAACTCTTTAACCTTAATCTTCTATTGGTCATAAAAAAGCATAACTTGGTGAATTTTATGCACAGCTTGCTACAACATATGAGGCATCACATTAAAGCCTTGCTGCCCTGTACTGAGGAGCAATTGTTCCTCTATCACAGCTAACTATAACAGGTTAATCAGCTTTTACTGTATTATTATTTACTTCGATCGATTCTGGCTTCTTTTTGAACTTTTTGCAGAAACAAGGCATCGGCAACAATTCGAAGCTGTTTGAAGCACGGCAGCTGTATTGAGTCTCGTTGATCATGAGAATATGCAGTTGGAATCAAAATGGAAAACACCCATCACTTTTTGACACACACTTGGAACTATTTGAATGACCATTTGTGTTCTTGAAGTCTCTTTTTTCCGGCTTTTTCTTTGGCTGCAATTTTGTTGATCTGTAGTTGTTTTCTCTACTGGAGAACGGTTTGAATTTGGTTTTTGTGTTGTTTCCTTAGGGAGTAGTCCCAGAGCAAACTGATTGTATTGGTTCTTTTGTGGTGATATAAAATTTAACTTACCCAAAAAAAAAGGTTCTGTTTCTTCCTCGTGAATCTGTGATATGGTACTACTACTTACTGCCTCAAAGAACCGGATAAGCTATATCTGTTGCATTATCTTCCTGGTTGACTGTTGCAGAAAGTAATTTTTAGAATGTAGTATATATAATTTCAGAGGTGGAATGACTACAATGATTTTAATGGATAGTTCTGACTTCCGAGTCTCTTTTCTTATTGATGCCTGTGTGTGTATACAAGGGGGAATGAAACTCAGGAAAGAACAGAAACACACCAATATTTGCAAAGCAGACATCTTAAAAGTTTAAGTTTTGACGAGTTAAGAATTGAAATCTGGTGACATTGCTCTCGTCTTTTTTATTTTGAAGAATGTGAAAATTTCAAAACACTTGATTGATTGGAATTGTTGAAGTATAATATGGGAAATTACATCATCATACATACAAATTATGATTCCTTATTTAAACGCTGAGTTCCCATGTAGGCCAACAAAGAGGGATGCCGAGAGCATAAGTTTAGCCCAAGGGTTACAGCATCTCCATCCGTTCCTAGCTATTTTGGCAAGAAAAAAAAATGTAAATATCCATTATAGCTATTTCGGTTGGTCGGTGGATATGTTTTTCACACAATTGACATGATTCAATTCTTGAGGTTTTGGTTGTAAGGAAGAATTTTTTTGTGAATTATCTAATCTCACCATGGATAGCCTGTGTTTAACCGGAATGGGTAGGAAATTAATTAAGATGAGCGTAATTGACCCAGACAACTGACATGGAAAAGAAAATAAATAGAGAGCATATATGATTAGAAGGAAAAATTTTACAACCATAAATATGCACACAAATACTTTACACACATTCACATTTATTTGTGCACACCGCACACTCACATTTATTTGTGCATACCACACACACTCGAAGTGTAGTGTACTAGTGTGTGGATCTTCATGTGGATGTGAGTGTTTGTATGTGTATGTGTTCGTGGTTGAAAAAGAATTTAAAAGTTCTCTCCGCACCACATTTATGAAGCACAATCCCTTTCATATTAGTAGTTTTTTTTTTGTCAACCGACAGAAAATATCAATTACATCATATGCGAAGTATAAAGTACAAAATTGAAAAATTACGTTAAGAGTTTAGAAAGATAACCAAGCCCAATAAACTCAAGAAATAAAATCCAGGGAAGAAGCCCGCGGAAGCCCATCAGGGTGATTGGTGAGAGATGCAAGACTCCTGCTAATTAATTGCACTTATGATAAAAAAAAATATTAATTGCACTTCTCTCTTTTTTTCCCAAAACCAAACAGCGATTTCCAATCTCTTCCCCAAATCCTCAGCACCAGCAAAATCGAGGCGCTCATAGTGGGTCATTTCTGGTACATACTAATGGCAAGAAGACTCCCTACCCAGCTCTTTGTAAGCAGTAAGTCTCTCTCTCTCTCTCTCTCTCTCTCTCTCTCTCTCTCTCTCTATGAAACCCCTAGTTTTGATGCCCTCTGGGATATCGTGACGCAGGGTTGTCATTTTATACCACAAATGAAGAATTGAAGAGGTTGTTTACCCCTTATGGTGTTGTTAAAGAAGGTAAGTGGTTGTTGGTTTTGGGTTAATATCTTTTATTACTTAGTTTAGGGCTTATTTAGGGTTTTAATTTGGTGCCACATTTTGGTAAGAATTTATTTTTCTACTAAAATTGGTTGCCATTAGGTCTGTACTTGATCATAGTATTGTTGTTTATTTTGTGGCGTTGCTGTGAATTCATTTGCTGTAGCTAGGCTAGTTATGGACCCGATAACCCGGAGGCCTAAAGGGTTTGGCTTTGTCACTTATGACTCAGAAGTTGAAGCACAGAAGGCAATCAAGTCCATGAATGGCAGGGTACTCTCTCTCTCTCTCTCTCTCTCTCTCCACGCAAAACTCAAACTATTTGGAAGAAAACTTCGTACAACCCTATAAACGGACTTTAGCCTGCCATGGAAGGAGGGGAGTTCAAGTTCTTAGGGTATGAGCTCATACGTTCTTGAATTCTCCTCCTTTTCTTCTTCTTCCTTTGCTTAACCTTGAAGCTAGCTAGGCTCTGTTTGGAACTTAGGGAAAGGAAAAGAAAGGAAAGGAAAATAAAAGAGAAGGAAAATGAGAGAAAAATGGGAGAGAAAATTTACCATTCATTACACTCAAAATCTTTATTTTCTTCTCTCTTTCTCTACAACCAAACAATAGGAGGGAAAATTCTTTAATTTTCCTTTCTTTTCCCTGAGTTCCGAACAGAAAGGAGTTCAAGGCAAGTTGTAAAGTGTTTCAAGATGACCCCAAGGGTGTTACAGGCTTGCATGATTTTCTTGAGTGCCCATGTTGGTCGTTGCTTGGTCTTGTTATTCGTTTGGTTGAATGCTAAGAATGCATCATTTTATACCAGATTGCACATCTTACCTTGAGCTTTTGCACGTTTGGAGTGTCATGCCATTTATGGATTTTAGGCCATCTTTGTTGTTTGAGCATGTTCGTTTCTTTGCTTTATACACGTCTCCCTAGTTCACCATTTTGAAATTACAAACATTTCGGACTTTTAGCTCCAACTCTTGGTTACGAAGATATCAATACATCAAACTAGCATGTCCAGTAACTCATGTGTGGTATTTGAAACGTCTTCCTACTTTGATTGTGAATCTTTTAGATAAACCTCTTAAAGAATTAGAGGGCCTAGTATACTGCGACAGGTGGCTTGATCGGAGTTCAGATTTGACAGATTCGGAATGAGAAACTGTCATCCCATTCAATCCAATTTGGATGCCCTGTACTTGACATGTCTCTTGGAAGGAGTAACATGAACTCAGAATTATGGGTGTAATCAGTACTCTCGAATAAAAGGGCGAAGTGATCTATCGTTGATTTCGTAACAACTAGTAGAATTTATAGATTGTTGTACCTCCGTCGCATTCGGCTTTCAACACCTGAAACGCAAATAAAGTTTATCATTGTCCGATACGGACTAAACAAGTGCAAATCGGGTAATTGTTGTTTTTTCGGACACTGATACTCTTTGGGTACTCACGAATACCTACTCTACACTTTTTTCTTATCGACAATACTTATTCTACACTTACAAACTGTCTCTGTAATTTGATTTTTTATAAGTATCGGAAACTTAGTGGATGAAATTGAGAGTACAGACATTTTTCATAACTAATAGTATTCCTGGTAGAAATAAATACCCAAGTAAACTTATCATTACCGTGTCTCTGTCCTCTTTTCTTTTCTTTTCTTTTTTTCTTTTTTTAATGTTTTTCCGTATCACTGTGTATTCGTGTCATATCAATATCCAAGCTTCTTACCTCATTGCTGTCAAATTAAAATTTTGGAATCACCGTGTCTTATCATCTATGCATTTTTGTTTCTCCAGAATTAAAGCTGAGTTTAGTTGTGATTCCCCTTGGCACACAATTGCAGAACATCTATACGCTTTCAAAATATCGTATTGTCATTCCGTGGTTACTGGTTAATAAGTTTTCTTGTTTTTGGTCACTATGAGATTGCCGTTTCTGAACTTCCTGCTGTCCTTGGCTAACTCCGTGCCCATCCTCTGCACAGATTGTTAAAGGAAAGCTGCTCTTTGTGGAAGTTGCAAATACCAAAACACAAGGGGAAGGTTCCTCATGAGGATTATACAATCTCATTTTCATGGACATATGCTTGTCGAAATGATAGAGATGTATTGAATGATTCCTACAAGATATTGTTTCTTTTTTTTTTTTTTTTGCTCGGCAAAATAGAAATTTTATAAAAACTCGAATACAAGATATTGTTTCTTTCAAATAATAGTTTAGTGTCCAGTCACAAGTATTGCAAAATTCTTCTGATGAGAACTTATTTAGTTCCCCAATTTGCCGAATGGATTGCACATTCTTCTCTTTACCAGGTTTTTGGTTACTGGGGAATGATGAGTCCGAGATTCCTATTGTTAGATGTGTTATCTGCAGGAAAGATTATGTTGTGTAAAGACCATTAGTCCTTGTGTATGTGCGGCGACTGCCTTTGAAGTGCATGACCATTCCTTTGTTTTATTATTTGATGAATTGCTCAACATTATATGAATTGGAAAACAGAACTTCCATGCATGCGATTTTTTTCAAACCCGCACTACAGAGCCAGAAATAGTAGTTCCTGGCATAGTCCCATTCTTACTTGCTCAAATTAGAACTGAGATCTATATACGAACAGTTAAGCATCTTTACCAAATGGGTCTGAACAATGAAAAGTTGCAAACAACTTTCTGATTGAAAACTGCATGAAGAACCAAGCAAGAAAACTGGACGGATGAATCACAGTTGAACTGGGAATAAGGGCTGGCCGAAACAAAACTCAATGTTTCTTCGGAAAAGGCATTTGGATTGATTCAAGGCTCTGTTCTGGAATCAAAAATAAGTTCTTATTTTTTAAGAAAATAATTTCAAGTTTAAAAATTATGGGCTTATTGAAATCTAAAAATATGCAATATAGATCTTGTTTGGAAAATCTCAATGAGATCTATTATACGATGCAAAAAAAATTGAAAAAATATTTTTCATTTACTTTATTTTTGAGTTTGAAAATGTAAAATAAGCTGCTTATTTTTTAAGAAGGTTTTTCTAGAAAGGAACCTCGGCTTTCACCACTGCAAATTCACATATCACCAAAAAGCTGGTAGACCTCTGGCCTGACTACAAACAAAATACAAAAAAAAAAAAAAGAGAAATGCTAGGTGCAAAGAAATACACTTAAAAGGTACATGAATGACTCAGATGCACTGCACAGTGAATCTGAGCTGTTCATGTACATTTTAAGAATATTTTCTTTGCCAATTTTCTTTGTCCCTAGCACTTCAAAAAAAATGCCAACGATGAGCCAGTGCAGGCAGTGTGAAGTGTAAGTGAATAGAAAAGAAGAGATGAAGTTCGTCCCTCCACTCACCTCTCCAGAGAAAAACCCCTACCCGAGGACCCTAATCTACTAATCACCACAAGATCAACGCACACTAACAACTCATTTGGATTGAGTGATTTCGGGAGAAAAGAAAGGGGAAGGAGGGAGAACTCAATCTCTCCTCCGTTCGGATGATCCACAAGGAGAGAGAGGGTGAGGAAGGGCGGGAGACAAGCCCCCTCAAAGCTCATTTTTGTTTCTTGCCACTTTTGGTGTGATTCCATGAGAAAGGGGAAGAGAGACGAGTGGGGAGCATAGATGAGAGTAGATCTCACTCACTCAACTTCCAATAACGCATGTGGGCTACAAAGACATACTTCCAACAATGCATGTGGACTACAAAGACATCTTTTCGTTGTCGAACCAGTGGTTGTGCAATTGTCAAAGGAAATGGAGGGGAGTTCCAAGTCGTCAGAGATGGGAATGAGTTTGATTTCTCACATGCATTTGGATGAATTGGTGAAAAACCACACCCTTTACTTTTCTTCTCTCACCGAGAGTGAGATACTCAGCCTCAAAAACACAGAATGAACTTACTCAAGGGCAGCTATAGATTGTTTGCAAGATTCACAGAATTTTGGTGGACTAACAAGTGTAGCTTGCTAATCTCTAGGCAATACATGTAGAAGGCTTCAAGGTTGGAACCACTTATTAGGTTCCGAAATTTTGGCTGGGGGTTAAGCTCAATTGCAATCGTTCAACTTCACAACCACCATCCAAAGCAAAACAACACGAAATAGAAAGAGGGGTCACATCATCCATTGATCAAACACTGAAATGCCAAACTCAAAAGACATTACAATGATATTCCATTAACTAGCCTACACAACCAGCAAACCAAGCACTAATCTCTAAATTACTACATACAAAGGGGAAAAGAAGTAACGAAAAACCGAAAATGGGTAGGCTAAAATCTAGGCTTTCTTCGGAGACTTGGTGGCCTTGGACGGAGATTTGGGCTCCTTCATCGCCTTATCGGTCTTCTTTGGCAGCAGCACTGGGTTGATGTTGGGCAGTACTCCACCGTGTGCGATTGTCACTCCAGCCAACAACTTTCCGAGCTCTTCGTCGTTCCTTATTGCCAACAGAACGTGCCTTGGTATGATTCTGTTCTTCTTGTTGTCACGGGCTGCATTTCCGGCCAACTCCAGAACCTGTAACAAAGATTACATAGCTGAGAGAGAGAGAGAGAGAGAGAGAGAGAGAGAGAGAGAGAGAGAGAACCCTAATTTTACTGTTCAGGGACATTACAAAGCAAATCACTTGTGTCAACAAAATCTAGGTCTATCAATCAGGGAAAAGAAAATTTATAGAGACCCTATTCCCAACCCTAACTTTTTTCCTTCAACGACGTGTAGTCCCTTCACAAATCATCTACTCAAATTGACCTAATACACATGAAATCGATGAATGTTAGAGAGAGAGAGAGAGTGTGTTACTTCAGCAGCTAGGTATTCAAGGACGGCGGCCAAGTAGACCGGAGCGCCGGTACCGACGCGCTGAGCATATCGACCTTTCTTCAAGTACCGGCCAATCCTGCCGACCGGGAACTGCAGACCGGCCCTGACGGAGCGGGTCACCGGCGGCTTCTTCGGACCGGTGCCTCTACCCCTCCCTCCGGCGCCCTTCTTCACTTTTCCACCGGCCTCCATCTCTCTCTCTCTCTGAGAATGATAATTCTATGCCGGAGAACTGTTTGGCGATCTGGTGTGAATTGTTCGAGGAGAAAAGGGGTGGGACAAGGATTGATATATAGCGGGGTTTCGACGGAGTGGGTACAGGTGACGACTGTTGTGTGCCGTTGATGTGTGTTTGGATCGACGGTTGTAGAGATTCGTGGGGCGATCCGCGTGATTCGAAATGGACCAATAGGAAAGCGCGAGTTTGAATGGTTTTTGCACGTCAGATTTTGGGCGTCTTAATGACCAATTTTTCCCGCCCGGAAATTTTACAATTTGTTTGATTTGGGAGAAAAAGATGAATAGAAAAATGCAAAATCGAGTACTACTCCTATAAAATTTTCCTTTACTTTTCTTCTTCTTTTTTTTCTCCTATTTTTCAAAAGTGCCAAACACTGCATTAGTCTCTTTTATTTACTAAAGACCTGGGCTGGGAAAATGTAGAATATGAATTTTTTATTTTTTTTGTCAATCAATGTAGAATAGGAATGATTATGGTGATTTTTTTGATAAAGTTGAAAATCAAATAGTTCAATATTTTTAAATAAACGATTAATGCTTTGTTTGGATGAGTTTTTTAGAAAAAATTATATGAGAGTAATGATTAGAAATATGGGTAATGAGTAGATAGAGATAAAGGAAAAAATGAGAATAATAATTGAAAATATGAGTAATGAGAGTAATGATTGAAAATATAAGTAATAAGTGTTTTTTGAATTAGGAAAAAAATTCCAAATTTTGATCCAAACAAGGCTCGGTGAGTATACTTCAAAATAACACTTTTTCTCTTTTCAATCTTCTTGTGTCAGGTTTTTAACCTAGCTCTTTTTTTTTTTGCGTAAGTCATTATTTTTTTTCAGACCTTTGGCTTGTACTTTTTTAAAATTTTTTTTTATCCTGCCTTGAACATCAAATTACTCGTTGCAAGAAACTCAGTATCCATTCCTTGCAAGTCTATCACGCACTTTAATTTTTCTTCCAACTCATGGTGTTGTTTAACTTTTATTACCTCATATTGGAACAAATCAAAGATAGGAGAAGTATGTAGTTATGGACAGAACTAGAATTTACATATAGAAGTCGGAACTTAGAACCTGAAATTTCACATGTTCACATGAATGTTGAATTTATAGGTTTTCGTTACACATGGTTTGGAAATCAAGCACGAAATCTAAGGAATAAATTTCTACAAGAAAGATAGCTACTTTCTATTCATACTTGGCATAACGCACATATACACATAAAAGAAAGTAATTGTTTTCCATTATATAGCCACTTTTTATTGTATTTTTTAAAGTTTAGGGGGGTCGATATAGTTCATTATGAGTATTTAATATGTATTTTATACTGCATATTACATATAGGGTGATTCTAGCAACGTTAGTGTAGCCGGGACCCCACCCAAACACTTCCCTCTATTATTGTATACAATCATGAACCTTGAATCAACGTATATAGGGCACTTTTTCAATTTTTATATTTGCAACTTTTATCTAGAATGCATGATATATAGAATTTAATTTTTCGTACCGTTTCTCCATGACAAGTCTATTGAAATGTGTAAAAACTTGAACAATGTCATGATCAAATTTCCCACATTTCTCAAAACTTGTATTAAGCTTCTTAATAAGTTTAGTGATGGCATTTAGGGATGGCAATTCACCCCGTCCCGAACTCGCCCCCTACCTGGCCCCGAACGGGACGGGTTTTCATCAAATTTTTGGATACCGGGGCGGGGAAAATATCTATTAAAAAAAAACAATCGGGGCAGGACGGGTTTGGGTTGATGTTATCCCACCCCGAAATATTTTTTTCCCATGCAAAATTATATTTTTAATCTAATATTTTTATCATTAAACTTAAAATTATATATTTATATCCCACTATTTTTCTCATTATTCTTAAAAAAAAAACGTGTTTTTTCCTTTATATTTCATCTTTATAATGAGATAACGCCTTATATATACAACCATTTTCTTCTTTTTTGCCTTTAGTTTTAAATTTTTTTATTTATTTTTCACTGGGCGAGACGAGGCGGGTAAATTTGATTCCTGAACAGGGCGGGAATGGGGACACCCATGAATAACCCGGACAAGGACGGGACGGGGTCGGAGTCGGGTTATGCCAAAACCCACCTCGCCTCGTTGGCATTCCTACGGTGAATCAACATTTCTTATACACACGTGCCCACTTTAATTTTTCAATTATTCAAGTTTTCATTAGTGGTAAGGGGTATGGACCTTGTCTCCATTTCCACTTAGTGCTGTTGCTGATTGGAAGCAAATGAAATTCTGTCAGTGGGGGAACCAAATGAAATTGGCGATTTGTGGAATCGTTGGTTCAGATTCTTAATAATTTGAATCGTTAAAATCGTTGAAGTTAGGTCCCATTTGATAATAGTGATGGATTGATGAAATTTATAAACAGATGAGATTGAGATTGAGATTGACAATGAGAATGTATTGATAATGAGTATGTTTGTTTGTGATGAGATTGGATGATGGGATTATTAATATCATATTTGTTTGAGATGGGATTGAATTGATAGAAGAAATTGGTAATAAGAATAGATTGGTTATGAGAAGGGGTTGGGTTGGGCCGGTTGTTTGTTCATCCCATGAGACTACCAATCCGGATCAATTTTGAAAACCAAACGAAGTATTACTAATACCCTCACTTTAGCAATCTAATCCGAACCTCCAAGATGTTTATCAAATGGGGCCTCATTCAAAACATTAATCGAGTGAAAAATCATGGTAACAGAATACCAAAAGGAATCTCATCGAAAAGAATTAGAAAAATAAAAAAATGAAGACTTATATTTATAAAGCCATCCACAAGATTACAATAAAAATTTGATAATCAAAAGTTGACAGATCAGCTTTTAATTATTTTTTTAAGAGGTTGTTAAGTTTAATAATGTTGAGATCCACAATGATCACTTCTAGTCTATAACCAAAATAAGGGGTCCACTAATTCCACTACAATGTTGATCCACTTACACAAATGACATTACTCATCTTTAGCAATTTGACTATTTCAGAATTCGTTGATGATCGATTTAGGCATTGTACTGATTTAGCTATTTTATCTAACATATGGTGTTCTTCCTAGTGTTCTATTTCAAAACAATACCGAAACCTTTTTTTTTCTATTCCCGTAGCCTATCTAACAAAACTAATATTACAAATCCATCACCCTCTTAATCTTTAAAAAAAATTCATATGTGTTCTTGAATTTGAAAAAGAATGCAAGGTTTTTCATGTACTAAACCACAGGGGAAGAACGAAAAATGAATAAAATAGGAACGGGAAAATAGAGTGAAATACCTTAATCCGGTGACGATGAGTTAAATTGTAGATGATCGAGAGATATAAGCTTCACTTTTAGAGGAAAAGGAAGAGAAACAGTTTTGTGGATGAAGTGAATAAGATATAGAGCAGGAGAAAAAGATAATAAGAAAATACTAGTTGAAATACGCGTGTATACAAATTTTGGAACCAGTAAACTTATGTGGTGTGAGAGGTTTACAAATTTTGATTATTGATAAAGATTACTAGTTTTTATTATCCAAAATCCAAAATTTAATTATTTTTAAAGATATTGCCAAGTTTGAATATACAATTGTGAGCTATCTTTTACACCAATATTGTTAATTTAAAAAATAATTGGTTTTTGATTATACCACTGTGGATGGCCTAAGTTTGGCCACATTTACTCAAACCCAAACTAACCCATTGATGATGCACGACGTTAGAAAACTAGGTGATATAAAGGAGTAAGTCAATCATCGTTAAATCTTACTAAATTTATAGAAGAAAATACTCCACGATGTGTTGTGATTGAGAGAAAGTTTGGAGCTTTTGGAATGTCCACTCGACGCTTTCAATTTGGGCACGCGCATTGCAACACGGTATGAATTTTTGTTTTTGGTTTTTTGAGTTATGTTTTCAGTTTTGTGTGGTTTTAGTTTTAAAGGGGGTGGACCGTGACTGCTAGGTCCGAGTAGATGCTTGAATGAATGATGTTAGTGGGGTGCAAACTAGTCAAGCTGATCAGTGGCTTTTGCAAGTTTGGCTCAAAAATTTTACCAATTTTGAAAAGTATATTCAAGCTTAGTTTAAAAACTTAATAATCTTTAAAAATGTGTATTTTAAATAGCCACTATTTTGTTGCCCAAGAAACTTATAGCTGCTCATTTTTTATCCTTCTAATGTGTAGCATGATATCATCCATGGAAAAAAGTAATCTTCACCAATTGGTAAGAAGTCGAAACTCGAGTAGCTTGGTTCATATGACAGCTCTGGAAATTGGATCATAGTTTTAGGCTGCAACAATGAGCTTATCACCCTCATATTTCCTAAATATAGGTTCGTGATTTTCTTTTTTTGGACGCAGAATGTATCCCCGAAATATCTGAAGAGGGATAATATGAGATCATTATAATAAAATCTACTCGATAATGTGATACAAATTGTGAAACGAGTATAGTGCTAACTGCTAAGTATGTCATGCTCCGCCCCGCAAACATTACCCAAAGTGGACCCGAGTCAGCGTGGCCACGTGACATTCCACAAAGAAGACCAAACCACAAAACACAACCTGACAGAATAAACACCCAACAGAAGCCTTCTCACAATAAAACAAAAATGAGTCAGCGTACCAACCAACCAATCACAAGCTCGCACAACTAAGCAACCACAACCTCTATTACAACACTTAAAAAGTTTTATACTTCAACATATCCACCAATGACTTAATTACAACTTATATAAATCAATTCATTCATTAACTACCTACAACAAGCTCGACCGTCAACATCTCCCATAGCTAATGCTTGTATACACCTCAACATGTTGATAGGTAATGGACCCACCCTGAGCCACTTGCTATCTTGCAATCCAAAAAGAAAAACCAGAAAGTGTGAGACATAAAAGTGCTCGAGGAGATATCACAATACCTGAAGGAATATCAACATGAAAATGAATCCACCAACATAATTGAACTACTCAAATGCATATAATAGTTATAACCACCACATCCTCCAAACACATCAACAATAATCAACAGGCATGCACATGTAAATAATGCAAGGATTACAAGTGTGAATGTAAATCACACAACATACAATGGCACGTACGTCTGCCACATTCCCATGTACCCAAGGTATTATGTTCCGTACACCATATTTTCATTCACCGTTAATTAGATGGCACGACCCACGATATGGTATGACTCACTCCACAATTCTTTAACGGGTACAATCAATACACAACAACATGCATAGTCATCTAACATGCATATCAACAACTAAACCTCGGTTAGCATGATATACCATCTCCACCATCACATTATCATTTTAAAGATAATCATATCGAAAGCTGAACCACAATTAGCAAGATATACACCTATCACCACAGCAGTATCTTATTGAGAAGAAACATGTCAGACACACTCACCTTTGATTCGATCAAAGCATGCCAAACTTACGCTTTCGACACCCTCCATTTGACCGGCTTGTTATCTAGTCACAAGCTAACTCACATTAGCATACGTATTCCTTGGAATGCTTAAGCAAATATCTGATAACACTACATAACATTTTACCAAGCTAACCCATGTCAAAAGGTTAACCAAACATCCCCTATGACATTCAAACGGATATTTAATATCGAACTGCAAAGCTAACTAGGTATCAAACAATGCCCAACAAATACAAACATGTCCATCTCAAAGACCTATATGTGTACCAAAACATACATAAAGTTTGAAACCTAACCCCCAAAATATCTTGAGAAAATAATATGGTGTATCCACCACACCTCTTAAAGCATGCACCAACTAATAGCATTTAGTTAAAAACCAACAAATATGAATTAACCCTATAGACACATAATTCAATTAAAATATGAGTTTAAAATACTAAATATCTGGGACGGATATTAAACGTATGTTGGACATGTACAACGCATTGACTAATGGAAAATAAAATTTCCCTTGATAACTTCGAACAGTTTTTTATTGAACGGTTCAATAAAAAACCGTTCAAATCAAGCCCTTTTCGGTTTTTTTTTGTGGCTAATTTCTCGCAGTCACCCCTAAAATCACGTTCTGAACACATTGAGTGGCTCGGATTATCAAAATTTGATCAAAAACTATGAGATTAAGATTTGAAGGGTTTTTTTAGAGATTTTTTTAAGGGTCTTCGGAATTGTCTCGTGTGTGTGTGTGTGTGTGTGTATATTCACCCTATACCTTTATTTTGCTGGGATTTTTTTACAACGTTAGGCCTTTCACGAATTTATGGAGTACAAGATTTTCAAGATTTTACATGGCTACGTCGTCACAGATCTAACATTCCTTATGCACACTTGAGTTGAAAAGACTCTTCGTGTGATGTTTGTACTTACATCACTTTTTTTTAGTGAATTGTTTGGTCACAATCAAGACAAAAATGATTAGTGAACTTTTTGGCCACATAAATCTTTAGTGAGTTTTTTGGTCACAATCAAGACAAATGATTAATAAAAGATTGACGGAAATTTGACCCAAAAAATTTTAAAAATTGACTAAAAAGATAGTGACTAAAGAACACTTTTTCCAATGTTTTAAACACTTTTTTCTTTGTGTTGAGGTCAACATGTCATGCTCAAAATTGCCACCATACTCTTCTAAGGAAAAACAAAACAAAATAAATAAAGCATTAGTGCTTTTTTGGTTCTAGAGATTGATTGAATATTTATGCCATAATTAAAGAAAATTGATTTTCACACTCTTCTGTCATCTAAATGCAATATTTTTTGTTTTGTAGTGATGCAAAATTACAAGATTATCCTTATGTGTGAAGAAAAAATGTATGAAAGATAATTTTGTAATTCTGTATGAATAAAAAACAAAAAATAGAGTGTGAAAAACAATTTTCTAATTAGAGGGTAAAATTGAGATAGTAAAGTCCATGTCATTGATCCAAAATGTAACTACACGTAATTCCCTCTAAGCCGTCGATGCTAACTTTCCATCTAACAAAATGAACGACCTCCTCGTTGCCACATCATCGATCCCCGTCGAACCCCATCTCCCAATAGAAAAACAATCCCAAGCACCTATATATACGAAACGCAGCCTCCGTTGTTTTTCATCTCAGATTCTCATTTCGTTCATCTCACACTCAAAAAACACTTTCCCCTTTATTCTCGCTCTCTCTCTCTCTTTAGAAAATTCCGATGGCGCCCAAGGCAGAGAAGAAGCCAACGGAGAAGAAGCCCAAGGCCGGGAAGAAACTCCCCAAGGACGCCTCTGCCGCGGCGGCCGAAGACAAGAAGAAGAAGAGGTCGAAGAAGAGCGCGGAGACGTACAAGATCTACATCTTCAAGGTGCTGAAGCAGGTGCACCCCGACATCAGGATCTCAAGCAAGGCCATGGGGATCATGAATAGCTTCATCAACGATATCTTCGTGAAGCTCGCCCAGGAGGTGTCGAGGCTGGCGAGGTACAACAAGAAGCCTATGATTACGTCCAGGGAGATCCAGACGGCTGTGAGGCTTGTGTTGCCTGGGGAGTTGGCGAAGCACGCTGTTTCTAAGGGGACGAAGGCTGTGACTAAGTTTACTAGCTCTTGAATTGGGTTATGGGTTAGGGTTTCATTGCAACTAGTGATGCTGTGTCTGTTTTGTGTTTTTTAGGTTGTTGGTATGGAAGTAGATGGTTTCATGTAAGTACTGGCGCTTTGTTCTGAAATGAAATTGCCTTTATCGTCCTATTTTTTGGCTCTCATTGATATGAATGTGAACGCACATGGTGGAATCGAATTTGGCTTTGAGAACAAGTGTTTCTGCCTAATTGCAGTAAATTGCACAGGTAGACGTAGAGTAGTTTGTGGATTTTGTTGAATTTCTTACTTACCTGTCTTTAGGCTTGAATGTCGTTCTCTTTCTTGCAATTCAAATTCATTCAAACAAGTGGCAATTCAAATTCATTCTCTGACTTCATGCATAGGGTCATGTTTTTTCAATTTTGAAATTATGATATTGGTTTTGGCTGTTGGGTAGTGGTGGTTTTGCTTTGCACTGGAACTTTACTTTCTTTGCATCTTGTTGATTCCTGATGTTCATTCACAATCGTGGAGTCTCTTCATCAAAGTTACTGTTACGAATTGGATTCTTCAATTGTCATTGCGTTCATTTCCTTCTGAATTCTAAATAAGATTGATCTACAGTTGCTTCGGAATCAAACTTTGGTTAAGTGATGGACATGTCAACGCTAATTGCCCGATATGTTGCGTTATTGGTTTGAGCTCAATTATTGAAATACTCCACTAGCTATGAAGAGGTGCAGCTGACTCAGCTATTTTTTTGTTGGATGATGTAAGATGCACTAGAACAAGCTGTGCCGCTGTGGTACCACTGCTTTAGGATTTGAAGAAAATTTCAAATTTCAATCCATAACAGGTGCTGCTAGTGGCTAAATTTAACTATTGAATATCACCTGTATATCAGGTTATGTACTCGCCCTTGTAGCCTATAAAGAAATACTATCAACTCTTAAAATGGTGTGAACATTACAAATTGAGTTTTTGTTTAGGTTTTTGTTTTGAAGAATTTCATTTCAATTAGAGATGCTTTGTCTTTTTTGCTCGGAAGTAGATGAATTCACGCAAGTATTGGTGCTTCATTTTGAAATGCAATTGCTGTTACTCTCTAATTCCCTTGGCTGTCATTGAGATGAATGTGCACTGTGCACATGTGGTGGAGTTCAAATTTAGCTTTGATAGCAACTGTTTTTGAGTAATTGCGTTGGATACTTTTTTTTTTTTGGGTTGTGGATTTGGATTCTCTTATGTACTATCCTCAAGCTTAAATGTTCTTAAGACTTGAAAGCCACTTCTTTGCTCTCTGATAGCCCAACAGTAGATTGCCTTTGCTTCTTCCTCCCCTACTTTCCTCATTTTTCCCGTTTCTTACTACTATTCAATTTGAGCCCTATATTTTTCTCGGAGTAGCTTCTATGTTCATAGATAGCGGTTAGGTTTGTGTGTTTCTGTATTGTTGTCGATGATTATACGTTGCAATACATCAGGTTTGAGGTCAATTGTTGAGGAACTAGGCTACTAGCTATAGAGAGGTACAGTTGAGAGTCAACTATTTGTTTTGTGCATAATTTAGATTGAATGGAACAAGTCGTGGTCACGTTGCTTTAGGATTTGAAGACAATTGCATCGATACGGTTGTGCTACTGACTAATTTCATTGAAGACACATATATCACCTGTTATTAGGTTTTGTGCCTGCCCTTATTGCCCATTAAGAAATGTCAACTCATAAATGGTGTGAACATTACGAATTGAGTTTTTCTTTAGGTTTGTTTTGAAGAATTTCTTGATTTTGGAAAATGTAACTCTCAAATACATATGCCAAGAAAGATGTTAAGTGACACATTGCCACTCCAGATTGAATCTCTTGAAGGTTCTCATTCTTGAAAACTCACACTCGGTAAGTGTTGCCAGTGACAGAAGGTTTGATAATTCTAATTCGGTGCGTCGTATGCTTCTCTGTTGCTGATGGTGTGTGGCCTGTGTTATGCCCCAAGGGTCGAAAAAGTATGTTGCTTGTAGTGATAGCTTTGACCTGGATTTAGATTTCCTTAAGTGAGTGTATTGATTTGGCCTCATCTTTCTTCGGTTTCCTTATCGGACTCTCTTTGAAAATACATTATCCAACTACTGGAAGGAGGGAACATTTTGCAACCTGGTTGATGGTAGACTTAAAACAGAAGAGCCTTGATGAGGGTGGAATGGGCGGTACCACTGGTCTTATTTCACTTCACTGTGCTGCTTCTGGTCATTACCAGATATAAGAGGAAGGGAAGACATATGACTTTTCTGGTATTTTGTTAAAAACAGGCTCTTTTTAATTCAATTTCCTGGAAACATTTTTTTAGAAATTCTTTCTGTTATCATCATTCCTTGATCGTTATGGCTTGGATTTGAGTTCATGATGATTAGTTACCCTAGAGTCAATTCCTTTTGAGTTTGCTTGTTGCTCTCTTCTTTCTCCAGTTCTCTATTTCTCCTCATCAGCAAATCTGCTCTTGAAGGCACTGATAGCATTTTGTTGAATGGTTCAAGTCATTATCCGCTTTAGGAGGCAGTGTTCTAAAGCAGTGTCTAAACGGATCAAAACGAAATTGAATCTTATATCAAAATGAAAGGCTATCACTTTGTTGTTACTGGTTGAAGGAATCCTCGGGACGGTTGGAAAGATGCTTGTCTTAGCGGCAGCTCCCCCTTGATTTGGCAAAGAGTATGCGAGATGTAAAACTCACAGATCCTGTGCTGTGAATTACAGGAGAGGTACCAACCGATCCAAGCTTCAATAAAGCGGTCACAAGAAAGCTGTCATTGGGGTCAGCGGGTGTTGAAGCGCTAGCACATCTGGGAATGTCACCGCAGGGAGTTCAAAGCACTGCACGCCATACAAGCAAGATTGGCACCCACTCTCTTACTACCCATTACATTGTAGTAGGAGGCAGTGTTGTCATATAGGAAAGCCTTTGAATTGGATATTATTCAGTTCTCTAGGTTGAATATTTTTTTTCAGTGTTTTTTTTTTCTTCTCCCCTGAACTGGCTTGTTACTTATACCATAGCTGTTATTTTTTCAGATGAAGGTTATGGGGTAAATTGAAGCAAAGAAACATAAGACATAGCTACGCTATGTAGGAGTTCGGCCATAGATTTAACCACGATTTCCCTTCCTGCATAAGCCAGTAGTTTTCGTTTTTCATCCCTGCACTTTTTTTTGTTGCATAAGACAATGGGTTTCCTCTATGTTAGTTTTAGAGTAAAGCATCATCACCATTCACCAAGTAGTAATAGATATGTGTTGATTAAAAATTGAGAGACTTGCAGGAATTACTGTAAACTAGTAGTAGCAAAACAATAACAATAAAAGTAAAGATAAAAATTTTAATCAAAGAATTAGGGATTAGAAAAGCTTGTGGATCGAGGCATGTTTGGTGGCGCCCTCTTAAGAGAAGATAGGCTCCTTCTGCACTGGGTTAGATGACGCTCTACTCCTAAGATTCAACGATCCTCCGAATTTTTTTTTATGCAGCTGAAGCTAACTCACGAATCCATAATTGCATGTATGCTCAAAATATAGGAGTAGCTTCAAAGTAAAAAAATAAAAAAACTGGGAGCAAAGTGAATATAGGTTTGTTTTGTTGCTATCGAAGTGTACATGTATTTTTCTTCTTTGTGCTTTTTTTAAAGGAGAAGACTTGATACAATATGTAGGTCCAATAGTAAACATAAATCATAAAGATGGAATGGTGAGTGGTGGATTGCCACATGCAACGGCAGATTGACTAAGGAAATGAATGAAGGATGGTGGCTCCTCTGCCAACAAGTGCAATCACGAGAAGGAAGAGCATCAAAAGAGCACGTAGGTTACACAAGTTTGAAAATACATTATTGATAGCCCCTTCCTTTTATAGATGAAGGAGAAGCATTGCTTAGATATTAGGAAAGTTCTCAGAAAGCATCTGATTACATTATTACATATGGACATATTCACATGGATTCCCTGACGGACAAATACTATTACATTATTACAACAGACAAACAATTTTACCACTCTTAGATCTAGGGGCGTATACACCTTGAGCATAGGTGGGTCACGTGACCCACTTGCAATTTTAGTGCTGTTTTTTTTTTTTTAAATTTAGGGAACCCAAACGTGGACTAAAGCCCCACCACAGGCTTCTCTCCCAAAAACGAATCGTTCTCGCCCAAATCACCAAAACGGCGGAAACTCATAAAATTCTCTTCAACCTTCATCATCTCGATCAGTCTTCAACCCTTATCATCTCGTCTGAGTCTGAAAATTCGGTTCAGTCAGGTACGCAAAACATGTCTTTTACTCATTTTTTCATGTTGTTTCTAGTGTCCCCTATATCCCATGGTGTCGGTGAGACAATCTCTTCTCACTATGGATTGCCTACGGACATTGGACAAAAAAAATTGCTGATAAAAAAAAAGTAATGCTTGAAAGATGACCCATCTGTGTAGAAATCCTGGATCCATCACTGCTTAGAAGTTAGATCCACCGGTATCCCCATGATAAATAATGGAGTAAATGTGCACTATTAAAGTTAAGTAATATGGAAGAAATCTAAGGCTATAATGAAATAAATTAAAATGGCATAACACAACAATAAGTTTGTTTGGACTTTGGTGTTGTCCTATTTATTGACAAACTTAGATTTAGTGGGCAAATGAGGGTCCATAGCTCAGTGGTAGAGCATTTGACTGCAGATCAAGAGGTCACCGGTTCGAACCCGGTTGGGCCCTTCTATATTTTATACTCCTATTTAAATGCATTTTTTAGATATACTCCTATAAATTTTACTTCGCCGTTTTGTTTCCCAAAAACCTCATTCAGATCTCTCTCTCTCTGACTCTCTGATCGCATCTGTGCGCTAGGGTTTCCTCAAAATGTCAGGCGCTGCTTCCTTGGACATGACCCTTGATGATCTGATTAAGACCAACAAGAAATCTGACCGCGGCGGCGGTGGTAACTTTAGAGGCAGAGGCCGAGCCTCCTCCGGCCCCGGCCCTGCTCGCCGCTTCCCCAACCGCGCTGCCAATCGACCTTCACCCTACTTTAACCCCAAGGTTTTGATCCGTTTTATTTCATCGTCTCTGTCTCAATTCGCGTGTTTTTAAATTAGGGTTTCGGGAAACCCTAGTTTGTTTCATAGGTTATCTGATGAAAAAAGTGTTGTTATTGTTGTTTTTTTTGGTTCAGGCAGCGGATCAGGTGATGGCGTACCCAGTACAAGCGGGTGGTCGACCCTCGTCGATAGAAACGGGAACGAAGCTCTACGTATCCAACCTAGACTACGGCGTTTCGAACGATGACATCAAGGTAGTGACTTTTTCTGTTTATTTCTTACCTCTAATCATCGATTGTTGAAAGATTTTCTTGTTTGTCTGGCTAAGAGTTGTGTAGTTTGGTATGTTGGTACTGTTGTGACGATGACGGTTTGGATCTGATTGCAAGTTCATGATATAGAGATGAATGCATGAGGATTATCTAGTTAATTATGCTTTTCAGATTATATCCTATTACCTATAGGGGACAATGTTACAGGCTTACAGCAGACAGTTATGTTTTCTGTGGAATAAATGCTTTCTGCTTGTTTGTTTTGTTACGGGTCGCAATTAGACGAAGACCTTTGAAGGATGGATACTGATATGGGATAGGGACACAATATGGTACGGAAACGGCGTTTCGAGAAAATCTGAAAAATTAGGATATGGATGTGGCTTGGATACGTAAGATTAAAAGGAGGTTTTTACAAGTTTTTAGCATTGTATTACCCATAACAACAAGAACACTGATAAAACTAATGTATTTTTCGTATGTAATATTGTTGTATAAAAGTCTACTTGGTTACTTGCTTAATTATTGAAGATTGATTTTATCGAACACATGTATGAGTCTATGACATATTAAAATGTTCAAAAAATCATAAAAAAGCAGATACTAAACATAACCTCATTGTCTAGAAAGTAAGTTTAGTGCTACACATCTATCATTTTCATCATTCCTGACAATTTTACTCTATTAGCCTGCAAGAAGTATGATAGTATCACAATCTTAATTTCGTGGAAGTTCTGATACCTGCCTTAAAGTATCCAAAAAGTATTTGATACTTCAAAAAATAAGAATTTGTTTTAATAATTTTGGATACTTTTGGGATACATATAAGTGGGTATAGGTGTTCGATACGTGTACGTTACCGATACGATGCCCATTAGAAGTATTGGTGCTTCGTAGACAAAGACGCTATTGTGTTGTCCCATTTCTGAACGAGCATTAGTTCTGCAAAGGTTATTTTATTGATAATGCTACGGACATAGACATCCCGATACAGATCTGGCTAGCCACAAGTTGCCCTGAGCTGTCTGATGTATGTGGTTCTCATGTTCCCATTGTATAGTAGTGGGAACCACGTACATCTATTGGCTCAGGATAGTTATGTGTCAGGATCGATTTCCGTAGCACTGCTCTTATTTATTCGACAATTGGTAGTTTTTATCTCCAATCAATGGTGTGAAGTTATCTAGATTGTATCTGTCTATGCATATTCGTTTGTGTATATGGCTTTTCTAGCTTGCGTTGCCGTGTGTACATTTTTTGTCATTGAGTTTGGTTGCTTGCCATGACTAACATGAAATAAACGTGCACAGGAACTCTTTTCAGAGGTTGGTGACTTGAAACGATATTCAATACATTATGATAGGAGTGGGAGATCAAAGGTATCTTATCAATTTTGGGATTCCTGTATGACTAGGATCAAGTTTGGCATTAGCACTCTTCCCTAATGTGGTTTGGTTGAAACTTTTATAAGGGAACGGCAGAAGTCGTCTTTTCACGACGACAGGATGCTCAAGCAGCTGTCAAGAGGTACAACAACGTGCAGCTTGATGGGAAGCCAATGAAAATTGAGGTTGTGGGGACAAATATTGGAGCTCCTGCCATGCCTCCTCCATTTGCAAATGCTTCTTTCAGAATTTCAAATGGTGTTCCAGGAAGGTACACTGGCTGTTTTTGTGGATTTTGAATTTCTATTTTTAGTGTTTATACATAATTCTTAGATGGGGTCTGCAAAATTTGCCCTCATTGGTTTGGTTAATTGAAAATGTTGCATATACCTGGTAATATTTTTCATGTATGTAGACTAATGAAGTATTATGTCTTACGAGGTATGGATGTTTGTGGTTAGTTAGCTCTGTGATTATGATTCATCATATAGGACATAGGAGGCAATTAATTGCTGTTGTTCGTCCATAAAAGATATCTTCCTATTGGTGGTACTACACTTTTTACCTACCCCTCATACGTTAGGTCTTAGAGTGGGTGTGAATGAAATACGTGATTGCCAAAAATTGGAGTCAAAAGATGCATAAGTTTTAGAAGTACCTGACCACTTTACCGCTTACCACTTTTGCCAGATGAGTTACAAGTGGGCTGCAAACCGCATCCTTAACCTTTTCCTTCAGTTTACCCTCTCTTTTTTTAAAGACATGTTCTCATTATATGAAGCTGTATTCATCAAATCCTCCTTTAGGCATCTTAACTTTCACAACTATATGACTTGAAGGTTGTTTAACGAACATTTGAAGAATGGTCTCCGTTCGTTAAACATATCCTCACTCATTCTCTTAAGCAGCATCCTTAATTATGCTTTTCAAGATTCTCCTTTTATGTTGTCTGTATGTTTTAATAAACAGAATGCATTGCCTTTAAAATAGTTATTGGATCTCGGAAAAATTTATTCACCTTTCCTCATTATATGTGCTTTGATATGTGATTGGAGCAGTGGACAAGGAAGGGGTGGTGCACTCGGGAGGATCCGTGGGGTCGGCGGAGGCCGTGGATTTGGAAGAGGCCGTGGACAGGGAAGAGGCCGTGGTGAGAAGATATCTGCAGAAGATCTTGATGCTGAGTTGGAGAAGTATCACACAGAGGCAATGCAGATCAATTGATGAAATACCTCATGTTTATCGCTTGGCTCTCTACACCCTCTGCTATATCAATTGTGTGCTTGGTCATGAAAGAATGCCAACTAGCTTGTGTATTTCAATCATCCAACTTTTTAGAGTAACAAGGAAGAAAAGGCATACTGGTAAACAGATAACTGTTAGGACCTCGGTTGTTGGAGCTTGGGCTTTACTCTTTGATTGTTCTGTTTATCCGGGAATGTTATGCTAGTCAGCGTGCTGTTTTATGCATTCTGCATTCCAACTTTTTGGCTTCTTTAGCCACTTTAGTCCTTTATTCATTCAGCTGGTGGACGCTTATAGTGGGGACTCCATTTTGTTCAACCAAATGTGTATCAAAGGTGTTACTCATAAGGTGACAGAATCGAGCCAAAAGGAGATTTTACAACCTGAGAACTGAGCTGAAAGAGGTTTCACCTCACTGCTTTTGGAGTGCTGGTGATTGATTCTCATATCATTGAACTGCCAAGATATCAACTTGAGGTAGTTTCCAATTTCTCCTTCGTCTTTGGGTCCCTCCTTTTTTGTTTTATTTTATGAGTTTCTGTGGTTAGCCGTTATGAGTTTTATTTTTTGTTCACCATTCTATTCATGGAAATGCTAGTGCTTGAGTTGTGTATGAACTTTTAACACGCCATGTCTACTGAATTTGTCTGGAATCTCCCTACTTGGATGACCAGTTGACATGCTGTTGGGTAAACAATCCATACTGAAGTGGTGTCACGGGATAATCAGAGGGTTTTTGTTGGTATCTATTCCATCCCAGGTGTACGGATTTTTTCAACTGATATGTGAAGGCTTATAGTTTGATGTGCTGATGCGGTGCTATGATGACTGGATTGGAAATCCAGCTAATGCTTTAGGTGTAATATCTGGTGGATATTCTGAATTCTGAATGTCGATTGCAGCTCCTTCTCAAATTTCATCGAAACGTACTTTTCTGCTGCATAGATAGCAACTACTTACCCTCATTCTGTACAATTGCTTAGTTGTTGCCTTCCTAGCTTTGCTACCTAATTTAGTGTATATTGCTGGAGCTTGAGAAGTGGTGTAGAAGGTATACTGGTCAAATAGCTTCATCTCCAAGCTTGTGGCCGATATCTTTGGATACTTGACTGTCGTGCTTTCAGATGGTAAATATGCTGGTCTGGGAATAAAGTACTCCTTTCATCACCATAGTGTCTTCTCATATAACAGGCACTGTATGACAGTGGAGCGGATGATACTGTAGTAGATTCTGGGTTTGAAGAGGTTCTATTTTGTTGTCAGCATTTTGGGTGCAACAAGAAGCGCTAAGTTATTCTATTGGAGCTTGATCTCAATTGCATGAAGTTGAGCCCGAGAAAATTTTGAGAAAGCCACACTTCATCTGGTGTGCCCTGGCAATTCTTGGAAGTGTCTCTGGGGTGGCAATGTGGATGGATGCCATCTCTGCCATAATGGAAGCTGATTTTGGAATTGTCAGAGAGCCAGGCCCTTCTGTATTAGTTCATGTTAATTCTGCAAGTAATGAGTGGATGTAGTTCAAACTCTATGGGGGTTGAGACTGAAGTATATTGTTAATACACAAACCAGTGGGTTGTTACATTACTTCTTCATCTGGATACCCAAATCCTGCAGAAGAGAGGGAAGGGGGCGACAGACGGGCCTTGAACAAACAATCTGGATGTTCGGCTATGAAGTAGTAGTAGGAGTCCTATTGTATATGCCTAGTTTCTTTGCTCAGAAGACGACAAAAGATGGATTCCAGGCTTTTGTAATGGGGCTTACTGTTTCCTTTTGTTCCACTGGGACCAAGGTTTTTGTGGCAGTGTTGGATTTGATGATTGCCTAGATAAAAATACTGCGAAATTAGGCACATCGTAGTGAATTGCAGTTGGTCATGTAGATCTGTTGGTGATTATTTCTGGAGCAATGAAATGCGGGAATCGAAATCTATGACTTGATACTTCAATTTCCTCCCAACCCTGTGGAGTTTATTATCCGCCCATTTTTTAAATCTTACATATGCGTGTATGTAGCGATTGTTCATTTAGAATCTCCTGCGTGCTCATTTTACCTACCAATGTGTTGATTCCTTGGTAACTCCTGTTTGGAAACCCTATCATCCCTAGTTATCAGTTCTCCGAAGGATGTTATAAAAGCTAGGGGAGAGCCCTAAGATGATTTTTTAAAAAGGCGGTGCCAACTCCTGTTATTGTTTTGATAATCAACTCCTGTTATTGGAAGGGAAAAAAAGAAGAGTATCTATGTATGAGTTGAATCCCGATATTGGTTTCTGCATTATAAATGATGTAGAATTCAGGCTAGACAAAGCGCACACAACTAGGGGTATTTTAAAAACCGGAAAACCGGACTGAACAGGAAAAATCGGACCGAACCAGATTAATATTCCGGTTTTCATTTCAAACCGGTTCGGTCCGGTTTGAAATATTTAAAAATTTCATTTTCAGTTCCGGTTTCGGCTTGGGAGACTTACAAACCGGTCTAAACTGGACCGGTCTGGACTACACATGTATACAAAATATTGCAAGAGGTGTGGCTCGAACTCAAGATCTCAGGTTTCAGTCGAACACAACCTACCGCTTTGCTACACAGGTTGTGAATTTTATGTGAAAAAAAAATATTTATTACATAAATACGCTAGATATATAAATACAAACCCCAATTACTAATCCAGATTTCATCCTCTTTCCTCACACACCCTGCCAACTTCACTCCAAGTCCAGGCGATGGCGAATTGTACAACTGACTCTCTCCTTCTTCGGTGGCGATGGCGAAGTGCAGTGGCCGACGATGTTATAAGATGAGTCTCTCTCTCTCTCTCTATCTCCTTTTCCCGTCCACGTCTGTTGCTTTTAGTTTTGTTTGAAACCCCAAACTTAAATCTGGTCTAAGATGGAGCTCGGTGACGGTGCTGGTGGTTGATGCCGATGGGATGGTGCATATTTTCTCTCTGTCTTGAAACTGGATAAACCAAAAAACCAGACCAAAACCGGACCGGATTATTTTGACCGGTTCCGGTTTCCATTTCTTCCAAACCAGATAACCGGTTTCAACCGAAAAATATGCCAAAACCGGTCGAAACCGGAGCGGTATCACCCCTACACACAATATAGGAAACCCAATTTCACCAAGCCATTCATCAGAGTAGCACATCCACCTCATTTGCTCTGTTCCAAAACTTCAGTAAGCTGCATAGAACTTGTCAAGTTCCTGAACGCTACCACCGTTATGAACCCAATTTTTGTTTTGTTCCGAATGGGGAGCAAGGTACCTCTGATTCCCCTTCGCCTTTGCAAGTCCAGCCTGGGAAAAGAACCCAATTTTTGTTTTGTTCCGAATGGGGAGCAAGGTACCTCTGATTACCCTTCGCAAGTCCAGCCAGGGAAAAGAACAGAAACTACGACCAACTTTTCTGTTAATGCATTTTTAATGTCTTCAATTAGCAGAAAAGTTATGGAACTCACATCTTCAACTTTTTTACTGGGAGAAGTTTTTTAAAGACAATTTTGCAACACACACAAAAAAAAAAAGAAAAAAAAAACTATTAGAGCATGTACACCGGATAATATATAATGCATTTTTAGTTATTTTAACTAAGAAAAACAAAAACAAAAAACCAGCTGCAACAGCATCGGGGAAAATGCAGCTATTTTTCATTCTTGAACAGTGGTTCGGTACTTCTACCGAAGATGGTACAGCTACTGTTCACCAACTACCCCATAAAAATTAGTCTCTCATCTCTTCTCTCACTCAAACCATTATTCATCTTCTTCCACTCACTCTCTCTCAAAGTAATAATATTTTAATAAAGAATAGGTTAAATAAATAGTATTGGTATAGTGTTGAAAAAAATGTGAATAGGTAAAATGAAAAATGTGCATTATTCACAAGTTTTTTTTGCCTAATTACTACTGTAATAAACTTGCTCTTATGGATCATTGCTACTATCATACGGAGTATTTTGTTTTTACAGTAATTTCAACAAAAGCCATGTATTCTTCAATTTTCCCTAAAATTGCTTAAATCAATGAACACAAAAATAATTACTTTTCTAGCACTAAATTCTTGACAAGTGAACAAAAAGCAAATGTGTTTTTTTTTTTTTTTTTCTGAACGGGAGTTTTTTTCATTTGATCATCAGAAAATGCCCAAACGACTACAAACCACCCAAAATCCAGAATCCACGGTTCGGAAAAAAATCCTCTTACCTTTTATTCATATGGCTTGGATAATCAGATAAACTAGAGGAGAAACTAGTGAGCAATAATCTCGACCTAGTTTACTCAAAGACCAAAACTGTAATAGAACCAGATTCCTAGAGAGAAACAAATGCAATTCCTGTTAAGATGACCCTTGCTGATTCATAAAATAATACTGTAATGGTTAGATGACGTATCAGAAACTAGTGGGCTTCATCATTCATGCCTCCTCAAGATCAGTAAACAGTACTAGCATCTATCCAGCTAGTGAGGTGGTACATTCTTCATCAGGTGAAAATTCTCTGTATGAGTTGATGGAACACCAAAAACCGTTTCCAGATTCGTTTTGAACTATAAATCAGTAGAGAGGCTAACTAGCAATTTTTTCAGTCCACATTTCCCTAGTAGCATCAAATCATTGTACCGAAACCAAGAACAGAATCAACACGATCAATTTGCAAAGTAATCAAAGATCCATTACCACCACAGTAAACCCACGACGATTACAAGGAGTTAAAACTAACAATAGACAGAAGAAGTAGAGATCAACAGATGACAAGCCAAAAGAGAGAGACACGACAACATCTACAGTCACTAGCATCAGAAATCGAAAAACCCTAGCCTCCGAAGCCGTAGAGAGTCCTGCCCTGCCTCTTGAGAGCGTAGACCACGTCCATGGCCGTCACGGTCTTCCTCCTTGCGTGCTCCGTGTACGTCACGGCGTCACGGATGACGTTCTCCAGAAAGATCTTGAGCACCCCGCGGGTCTCCTCGTAGATCAGGCCGCTGATGCGCTTCACGCCTCCCCTGCGAGCGAGCCTCCTGATGGCCGGCTTGGTGATGCCCTGGATGTTGTCCCTCAGCACCTTCCTGTGCCTCTTCGCTCCTCCCTTTCCCAGCCCCTTGCCTCCCTTCCCACGACCAGACATTTTTTCTCAGAGAGAGAAGAAGAAGAAGAAATCTAGAGTTTGTTTCGGACTTTGGGGGATTTTTGTTGGATTTGAGTACCGGTGAGAGACGAAGGTGCTCTGTGAGGGGTATTTATAAAGGGGTTTCAATTGGGGTGGGGGGGTTTGATCGTGGGCGTTGGATTCGGATATGATCGGACGGAGATGAAGGTCGATCCGCGTGAGATGGGTTGGTTGGATGGGAGACGTTGATTGGATGTGAATCGACGGGTGTGAGTGGTTGAAAGGACGACGGAACGGATTGTGTTTTTCCAGTGGTGGGACTCCCACCAATGGGAGGAGAAGGGGAGGGTTTGGCGGGATTGGAAAAGGGATGGTGTAGTTTGGGAAATTTTAAGAGACGAACCAAACGCGCGCAATATACACTTTTTTCAAATAGAATGACTAGCTTCACTCCGCTTGGTTCTCAACTTTAAACGTAACTTTCAACTCTCGATACAATTTTCAATAAATTTCTCTCTCTATCTTTCTCCACTCATTACCACTCAACTCTCAAAAATAACTTTCTTTCTCCACTCATTATCAATTTACAGACACGAAGTGGGTACAAACACAAAGTAGGTTAGGATCGTGAAAGCAATAGAGAAAACAAGAAGAGAGATTTATTATTAAACACTGGAACTGGCCTGTCTTGTACAATAGAGTGACCCCTCCTTTTATAGGCGTAAGGAGGGGAATGCCAACAAACAATTTACTGCTCCTAGTCTATTTTACAGACTTTGTAATACACCTACGTAATAGGTGGTGCATATAATTGAAAGTTACTATTCTAAGTTACTATTCACCCTTTCTAAAAAGGAACGGTTATTACTATTCTACAGTACAAGCCAATAATACAACAACAAACAGTAAACACCAATAATTTCACCCTTGTCGAAAAAGGCTGAAACTTTATTGTACTCAAAGGGACAGGTGGCTTGAGCATATTGGTGTTACTCTGATTCATCACTTCCAGAAGAGTCTTCGGTCCTGTCTGTAAGGTGATACTGATCTAAAAGATAGCGGATATTTTGGCGCCATTCTTCCGGATAAGTATCATTGAATTTCCAATTTGCAGATTCATAATGGAGGAGAGATGAGGGGACCTCTGTTAGTGCCAATCCATTAAGAGAACACATTGTTTGGGTCATGACAAGATAGTTTCCACTGTTGATCCACAATCCTTGAGTCACAGGGTATGTTGAAAGAAATATTGTGTGATACTCCTTTCTCCAAGTGATAGAACCATCAGGATTAGGAAGACATCTGTTGTTGCGAGTTGTCCAAAAAGCAAATTGGAGGTCTTCATCTGGATTGCAGGGGGTGCTTCTGAATTTCTGTTGCCAGAACGATATGCTTCCAAAGAGAAGGAGAAATTTCAGGAAGTAATCTTCAGGAGGATGGACCTGACTGAACGCTGCATGAGCCAAGTATACTAAGACGGCTGACTTATTAAAACAGACGCTAATAGTATAGACATCAACTAAATACCATAAGAGGAGATACGCTTCTTTCTTAAAATGAAAAACATTATGGTAAGAGATCTCAAACGGGGTAAGGAAAGGATAGACGGGATGAAAAGGTAGACCTTTTATGGGACACTCATCAAGACCATATTTGAAAATACAGAGGTGCTGAAGGTTTTGACACATTTGAACACTCCTAGAAAGAAGGGTTAACTCTAAAATATGACACTGAAGGTGGACAGGAAAATTTACTGGATGGAAACAGGAAATCATGGGAAAACAACCAGGGACAAAAGATTGTGGTTTTGTTTTGGAAAATTGGTTGATTTCTTTTTTGAGCCTTGACAGGAAATCAGGGAGGACATTTGTTTTTCCTTTTATGTGAACAGCATCAAAACTCCAATTGGAAAACCAATTTGCCCATCTGAGTAACTGTGCCTTTGGAAGGTGTTTCTGTTTGAACTTGAGCATGCTGGGAAAACTCATCATATCAGTCTCAATGAGGAAATGATGACCGATTAGATGAAATTCAAACTTTTCAATGCTCCTTTTAATTGCTAGAATTTCTTTGTAGGTAGAGTGGTAATGAAGTTCTGCTGGAGAGAAAGCACCACTCTTGTAACCACAAATTCTGCGCTTTTGTTCTGTATCTTCTTCCAAAAGAACTGCTCCCCAATACAGATCAGAGGCATCTGTCTGAAGTACTCTCTTCCCATCTGAAGGTATGGTTAATGGTGGAAGGGTTTTAGCTAAGGTTTTGAGATCTTTGACGGCTTTAGTGCAGTGGGTTGACCAGGGAGGAGGAATTTTCTTTAGTAGAGCTGAGAGAGGGGTTCGGTATTGAGCAAGGTTGGGGATGAAATCAGCCATATAGTTAACAATTCCTAGAAATTGCTGAACTTGTTTGACTGTGAGATTTTCTTCTGGAAAATGGTCAAGTTGGGAGGCTATATGAGGCTGGAGGGTATATTGACCTTTAGAGATATGCATCCCTAAAAAATCAATTTCTGGTTGGGCCAAAAGCATCTTTTTTTCTGAGAGCATAATGCCATGGGTTTGGACAAGGGAATGAAAAATTTGTAGTAAGACAGCATGGGATTCAATATCCGGGGAGAAGAGTAAGATATCATCAATGTAGACAAGAGCTGTGGATAATATAGGGGCAAATACCCGAATCATGGCCTTTTGAAACAATGATGGAGCTGTCTTGAGACCAAAAGGCATGACTGTCCACTGAAAGTGGTGATCTGGAATGCAGAATCCAGTTTTGGGACGATCATCGGGATGAATGCCAAGTTGCCAGAAACCTGCTTTCAAATCAAATTTTGAGAAAATCTGAGCTTTAGGCAAGTTTGCAAAAAGAACACTTCTTCGAGGAAGAGGGAACTTATTATCCTGCAAAAAATGATTAAGAGGCTGGTAATTGATGACCAGACGAAGTTTTCCTCTTATCTGCTCTGTCCTTTTGTTTACATAGAATGCCTCACATGCCCACTGAGAGGTTGTGGGTTCAATCAAACTTTCTGACTGAAGTTGCTGGAGCTCCTGAAGAGCAAGTTGGTAATGTTCTGGGTTCATTCCATGATGGGTGGCTTTGGTGGGGTTAATATCTTCATTTTTCTTGAAAGGAAGGGAAATGAAGAAATCTGGGTTTTTCCAAAGCGGGTTGGAACATTTGGTGAGGAACTGGGAATGGGATTCAGCACAAGAGGTTTGGATTATGGCTTCTTTTATGGAGGAAAAGGTTTTTATGCTGAAAAGGTTTGGTTGAGTGGTCCAGGGTAACAAGTAGTTTTTGTATTTCAATCCCTTTTTGAGCCATGAAACTTTGCTGAGATTTTGAAGGATATCAAAGCCTAACAGTAAATCTTTTCCTGGGAGATCAGAACCATAGACTTGGTGTTTTATGGTGTATCCAGGGAAAAGTTGAATGATAATAGGCTTACTGATCAGAGAGATAACAAAGGTTTCTCCATTGGCTGCTGTAAAGGGTCGGAAACATGACTGCCAGTAGGACCTGGGAAGAATTGCTGGATTGAGGATGGAGGCTGCTGCACCAGTATCAAAGAAAGCGATAACTGGTATGGGTTTTTCATATTTTCCAAGTAAGATCTGAACCTTGGCTAAAGGTTGAGCTAGCATGACATTTGGAAAACCAAGTGTTTGGATTTCATAGGGGAAGGAATCAGACTCATCAGAGGGATCATCTGATTCTGAAGAGGAATCATCAAAAGTGAATGCCAGGACGGCATCATCTGTTGCTTCATCTTCAATGGAAAATAGAGATTCGACATCAGCATCTTCAATATCATTATCAACGAGAGCCAAAGAGTTCACCATTTTTTCTCGTGCTGCTTTATTTGGACACTGTTTTGCATAGTGCCCCTTCTTTCCGCATATGTAGCAGCGATCAGACTTTCGCTGCCCTCTGAACTTTTTCTTCTTAAAGAATTTCCATTTCTTCTTGCGTGAGAACTTGCGAGACTTGAAAGACTTGGGGAACTTGCCAGGAGATTGAAACTTCCATTTCTGAAAGTGTTTGGATTTCCTGTATGAAGGACGGCAAGTGCACTTCTTGTCTTTACACTTTATGGATAAGTCTGGGCGGTCACAAGCTTTGCCAAGAAGTTTTCCTTGTTCTTCAAGAGTTCTGAGGAATTTCTGATGATTGCACAGTTTCTCCAAAGCAATCAAAGAGTGTTGATAGATACCGCCAAGAGAGATTGAGTTCAGCGTCAATCCTTTTGTCTGGAGGAGCCTTGTTGTCTCATTTCCCAATGGTTCAGGAAGGGAATTGAGAAAAGCTTGCTTGAGATTGACATCATCCATTCCGTTGAGAAGATAAAATCTCTGAGACATGCGGTCATAGTGAGTCTCAAGATCTTTTCTTTTGAAAGAACAGCATCTCATGCTGAGGTATTCTTCTCGAACGAATTCCTTGGTGTTGTTGTGGTCTCCAAGAAATTCAGTATGCAGGACTGAAATGAATTGATCAAGCGTTGGCAGCTGTTTAAGTTGTAGCTGTCGGTACTCGCCGAGAGCTAAGAACCATTGACGGAGACGGCCAAGAAACTTTGCTGTACACCTTGTAATGACATTACTTAGTGTAGCATTAGGAGAGAGCATAGCTGCAGTACACCAGGCATGAATCTCATAGAGTTTATCTAACCATTTTGACGGGGGAATGGTATCAAAAGAGAAACCTTGGGTATGGATATTGGCATGGGAGAAGGAATCAAAGGTTGGAATTTCTGGAGGTGTTTCGAACTCAGGATCCTCTTCAATGATAGGAGGGTCCTCAACATTCTCTTATGGGTTTTCAGGGTTCATCATGAAAACATGAGGAGTCGGTATAGAATCAGTAGATTCAATATCCGAATCAGATTCGATGGTTGGTTCGGGAGATGGGGTCTCAGGCATGGTGGCTAAGGTATGTAGGAATGTAGTTATAGGATTATTGGAAGAGCTAGAAACCGGCTGAACCATTAATTGGGGTAGTTTGGAATTTGGATCAGATGGTGGATCTGATGGTTTAGAAGGAGTGAAAGTAACTGGTGCTGTAGTAGAGGTGGATGGTGGAGATATGACAACCGGAGGTTGGGTAGGTTTTATCTGGGGCTTTGGGAAAGGAAGTTTTGGTGGAGATGGTCTTTTTGGTGGAGGAAGGAAAGCCGACGGGCTTCCAAAGAGACTGGAGCTTGAATCACCAAATATTGAGGTAGGGTTTAATGGTAAGGGTTGAGACATTTGAGGATACCCAGAGAAACTTTGTTGGGGATAAGTTGAGAACGTATCAAATGGATTTTTCTGTTGAGAATACTGCTGAGCTTGGAGTGAGTGAAGCTGGTTCTTGAGATGCTTCATTTCAGCATCCTTTTGGGAAAAAGCTGCTGAAAATGCTTGGTTGGCATAAGCCATCTGAAGGAGTTCCTGGTGAACATGTTGGATTTTCTGCTGCAAATCTCTGATAAGAAGTTCTAATGTTGACAACTTCTTATGGACAACATTTTCCAAACTTTGCTGAGAGTTAGCAATTCTCTGAAGAATTTTGTTCTGGGCCAGAGAATTTGCTGACTGCCAATTTATTGCTGCTTCTGCTGCTGATACTGCTTTGGTACTACCATCAGGGAGAATGGTAGTAGAGTCTGGAATTTTATGCCGATGGGTCGTCCTTTCTTGGGAATCATGAAATTCCAAAGGAGGAAAGTCTGCTTCTGTCCAGGAGGAAGTTGAGGTGAACATAAAACATCCACTCGGTTGAGCAGAAGAACCATCATCAGAGGGAGGTTGAGGAGGTGGTGGAGATTTACACGGAGTGGGAGGTGACGAAGGACATATGGAACATGGACATGGATCTTCAAAATCCTCGTCATCTTCTAGGAGGCTGTCTTCTAGACACTCATCACAGTCACAGGCATCAAAATAACAATGACCTGTTTCTGGATTTTTGAAATAGAAGACTGGAAGGCCACTGGGATCAAAATATTTTATTGGAGGACCAGGCCTAGAACCATCCACAAACATGTTAATTCTTGAAGGAAAAATGACAGGATGGGTGGAGGCTGAGGCTGAGATTTCTTTTGGGAAAGAAATTTCCACTGTACCATCTGGTTTTGAAATGAAAGTGGGATTTGAGGACTGAACAGGTATAGGCTTGTTTTGGTTTTTCTCATAAGCTGTAACCCAAGATTCTGGGAGAAGCTTGAGAAGTTCAGGACGAGAAATTTGTCGGGGTACATGGACACAAGAGGCTTGGTGAGGTGCGTTAACAGTGAGGAAAAGGGCTTCGTCTGTGGAGGATGGTAAAGACATGTCAAAGACATGGTTTTGCAGACGATAGGCCATTTGGTAGTGAAGGGTGGCTGCATATGTGGAGGAGATTTGGGAGGCACCACCAATTTGAACTTGGACCTTCAAGGCGGATAGCAGATGAGGATCTGCTAATGGCATGTTGAAATTAGGGTAGAAGGTAAAAATTACAGTTCCAGCATTTAGGGTGGTTTGAACTGTAGCGATACACGCGTGCTGATACTGTAAAAACCTGGTATCAACCAGAGCAAGTCTGGAGGTAACAGGCAAACCTTTTCTGCCATGAAAAGTAACAGCAAGTCGGATTGCACCAAAGTGAAGATGGGTAAATCCTTGTTGTTGCCAAAGGCGAGGCAAATCAACCGGGATTTCCAAAGGTAAAAGTTGTTCAGCTTCTGTAGCTGTTATGAAGCACTGATCAAATTTAGAGGCTTGAACATACTCTTTTACGGAGGTTGGGCGTTTTGTGGAGAAAAGTTGGGTGACGGTCTTTTTTACAGAAGTTTGTGGTCTGACAAAGGCATTATAGGGGTTTAGAAAAGGGAGATCAGTAAGAGGAACCTTACTGTCATCAGGTAGGTATTCAAACTCATACAAATATTCAAGATTAGAAGAAGAAGATGAGGAATTTCTACTGGTAGAGGAACTTGAAGGGACTAAGGACGACGTAGCAGAGGAGTGGGTGGTAAACAGATGATTCATTTCTTAGGAAAGATTCTGGATTCCACTTTTCCTTAGTACAACAACTCTTTTCCTTTTTTAACCGTAAGGATTTAAACCAATTTTTGATTAATAAAATTCTGTATACATGGGTAGATAAACCGAGACACACTGCTCAATAGCCAAAAGTCTCAAGGTACTTTAACCCACTGATACAAAATTCTTTTAACCAAAAATAGTTAATGAAGTTTCTGATGTGGAGGATCCTTAAAAGGCAACCACAGAGCATACGCTTCAAGTTTTTCTTTTAGAAAAGATTTGAAGTAGTTTAGGAAAAGTAGTTCCCAGAAGGGGGTTTAAGCTAGAATGGAAGACATGGCTCTGATACCAAATTTACAGACACGAAGTGGGTACAAACACAAAGTAGGTTAGGATCGTGAAAGCAATAGAGAAAACAAGAAGAGAGATTTATTATTAAACACTGGAACTGGCCTGTCTTGTACAATAGAGTGACCCCTCCTTTTATAGGCGTAAGGAGGGGAATGCCAACAAACAATTTACTGCTCCTAGTCTATTTTACAGACTTTGTAATACACCTACGTAATAGGTGGTGCATATAATTGAAAGTTACTTCACTCAACTCTCAAAAATAACTTTCTAAAACTTAAACCAAACAAAGCCGAGTATTAAGGTTCTTAATTTTATATACTTATTTATTTTACGTTTTACAAAATACTCGATTGTTCTCTCAAAATATTATCTTTAATTCAAAACATATGTATTTATTCAAACAATTATTTATTTTAGTCAGTGAAATGTAGGGCTGCAAACGAATCGAGCCGCTCGCAGCTCGGCTCGTTAGTGGCTCGTTCAAGCTCGGCTCGGAAGTTAAATGAACAAACTCGAGCCGATTTTTTCTGCTCGTTTTGTAAACGAGCCGAGCTCGAGCAGGATAAGCTCGGCTCGAGTCGGCTCGCGGGCCGGGGTATATATACTTAAATTTAGGATTTTTATTGTTATTTCATAATTTGTTTTTTCTGTTTTCACTTTCTAGTCAACCAAAGGAAGCGAGAGCACACACATACCAGTACACCCCCGCTCCATAGGAAAATGAAAGATATATACCTTCACAATCAAAATATTTTTGGTTGTATTAGGCCTATGAGAGAATATATATACAATTTTCGTTTGTTCGTTAAGGCTCGTGAACAAGCTCGAGCTCGAGTCAAGCCAAGCCCTGCTCGGCTCGAGCTCGACTCGTTAAGTTTTCACTGAGCTCGAGCTCGAGCTCGTGTTCGTTAAAAACTTAATAAACGAGCTTGAACACCGTAAAGCTCGGCTCGGCTCGGCTCGTTTGCAGCCATTGAAATGCACCCATATTGCTATTAAATTGACTATGCTATTCTATCCATTTTGCCTATCAAAAATTCCAAATTCTATCTAATTACTTGTAAAGAAGATGAACGCCTTTACAATCTAACGCCCACAAAACTTCTCTTGAAATAATTTCACAAAACGGCACACCCTCAACCTCTTTGCCGCCGCCGCCACCATCCGCCCTTCTAAACCCGTCACGAGAGGGTTTTTTTTTTCTTTTCCCTTTTGCTTTTCAATTATAGATTATGGAGGGAGAGGAGAGGGTGGTGTAGTGGGCCGAATAAGTTGGGCTCAGTCAAGTTGGATGACCCAACAGAAAGTCCAAGTTTACTGGGCCTGAGTGGACGGACTGGACTTAATCATAGCCCGAGTTCACAGTCTGGGTCACAAGACTCGGCTATTACATGGATTAGCAGACGTGATCCGAAAGCTTTGATCCGCATCGTCCAACTGGGAGAGTATGCCTTATCAGGTCTGACGGTTATGACCTGCGTGATTCACGGAAGCCAACTCACCGATGTGCACCTAACCGACTAGCTCCATATGTCACATCTGACATCAACCAAAGCAGTTACAACACGAGCTGGGCACATGCTCATTCGGATGACAACTTATGCACGTGGGCTGTAATTGCCTAGCCCAATACGTCAATCGTGACGTCAATGGAAGCGGTTATGAATGTGTCGGGCACGTGCATACTTGGAGAGCAAGTCTTGGAGTTCTATATAGTGTAAGTAGATCAGCCATAATGGGTACGCCGTTCCAAAAATCCTGATTGCTTTGTACTTTGCTCTCCTGCTATAGCCACATAACCATTGATTTGCTTTGCCAGTCGACCCTGACCGGTTTGGGCACTAATGCTAGCTGTTACTTGTGTGTGTAGGTCAGGCAACAGAGTAAGGTGAAGTACCAAATCCCGAACCAGAGGTTCAATCAAGGTTCCTGATTAATATCACAGCCCCACAAGTTGCTGTGGTTATCTTTGCTGAAGCCAGCAACATCGACAACAACAACATAGTAGCTCGCTAGGCACGAATCTGGTGGCTTTGGGGAGAGAGGGAGAGAGAGAGAGAGAGAGAGAGATGCAGCGAGTGCTACAGTGGCTCATTGGGCGTGGCGAGTACTTGCAGCAAGGGGGGAAATAGTGAGTGTTATGGCGAATCCCTGTTTTCAGCCCCGTGGGTCAACAAAAAACTTCGAACCCGAGGAGAAGCAAGTCTGTTGAAGATGCCCTGAGAATATGGTCAATTACGATAAATCAATAGTACTGCTCCAGTACTTATCATACTTATATGTTAAGATGAATTTTGCGGCCATGTATCTTTAAGACCCTAACGCCCATTCTGATCCCCAAAAACCTTTTCATTATTATAGTTGCAAATAATCGAAGTAGTGAGTTGTCTAAAATCTTAAAGCCCCTTCCCCTGGCCATCTTTTACAAGTCTCTAACATGTAAAACTATCCAGGCAAAAAATCGAGTTGACAACACATTGGTAGCTATTGGGACAAGGCATAAGCAATATTCTGATGAAAAAAGGCATAAGCAATATATTTGTAGTAACAAAGAATAAAAGTCCAGATAAAGGGTACCGAATGTCGAATGCTCCAGAGTTTATCGGAGTACATAACTATAAGAACCAACTCACTGTGCTTTATTTCACCTATATAACCTATAGAAAGTAGCAACCAGCATCAAAGACACATTGTGGGGGGAGAGAAAAACTGGTGAAGCCTCAAGGCAGAAACCCTACCCCGTACATTAAATTGATAATTAACGGAAAAACTCCACCCAGATGTACTTGAGATTGCCATTCAGTTCTTCGGAACAGCGAGCCTCTGGCGGAAATCATCCTCCATGAGGGGAAGACCGTCGCGCAACTTGATTTTTGGCTCCCATCCGAGCAATTCCTTTGCCTTTGCGATGTCTGGCTTCCTTTGGCGTGGATCGTCAGGAGTGTTCTCCACCATCTTTATCTCCACTTTAGGATTAATGAGCTGCAAGCGAACAATATCAATCATTTTTCACGAATACGAACCAATGTGACCCTGACCGAGGATGTAATTGACTCTTATCCTTGTTAACCTTGCATGCCACATGCTTACAGTAGCTTGCAAGATATATTAGGACCATCTGATTCTGGGTAGTACCATGTTTGTTTCAGTAAACAGGCCTGAACCCCGTCAAACAAGCCTGCAAAGAGGCCATTTTGGGCCCAAAACTTTTGACCAAAAAATAGGGCTACTTGTTATACGAAGTCCCCAAATTAACTTGATTTTGACTTTAACGTCACCAAACCCCGCCTGAGTACATCCTTCTAATGCCAACGACCAAAAGAAAGACAAACTATTCTTTTTCATGGAGTCCAAAGTCATCGAGTCTGAAGGGATACTTTCCTGGTTCTCTTTTCTCTCTTTTTGTTTCGTTTGTGCGTGTATTATAGCTCTAGGCTTTGTTTGATATATGAGTGTGTGTGTGTGTGTGTGTGTTGTAAACTAGATCTTGTCAAAATCAAGTTCAGATTTTGAGTTTTGAATCTGCTTGTGGAAACATATAGTGGCCCCAACTTGGGTTAGGAGTTTGCTTAGGTCCCAGAAAATTGAGTTGACTTAACACCACCTAGTTAATCGAAGACTCCCTCGCAACCTGTGCAAGCTCATACCCAATCATTTTTTGGTAGCATTTACTGCAGTTGGCACATCTGTCCAACACACTTCCTACCAACAATAAACGACTGTTTTCGTTTTGAGTCTCTAGACTCAACCATTTCTTTGCGCGCATGGTCGCCAATAAGCTTTTTCCCTAATTATTACTCTCATTTTCCTATCTCTTCTCTCCACTCATTACCCGAAAAACCTCCCTCAAAGCCCAAACCAAACAAAGTAAATAATATGCATTCCAAACTTCTCACAGTCAAATGCATTCTTTCCGTATTTCCACTGACAAACAGTAAAAGGAACATTTCAAAAATTCCAGGTACTATTTTATAAGTCATCTCAGCTATGGTACCCAACAAATCCAAATTCATAAAAAATCATATCAACTGCTTTGTTCTTCAAAGGAGTCGCGTAGGAGATAGGCTCTTACCTCTTTTACAGTCTCAGCAAGCTCAATCATGGTAAATTCACCTAATATTGCCAAAAAAGTAACCAGGTTAGGATGTATTGCATCTATAGCATACTGGTATTTGAATACGAACATCATGTCCTTCAAGAAACAGTGTTGGAAAACAACCTGGGTTTCCGATGTTGATTGGCCCTGTATTTTCCCCTTCCATAAGCCGAATGAGTCCATCAACCTTCACAGGTCCAAATAGAATTTATTAATACCCCCAAAGCATCATCACATGGCCAGAAAATTATTGAACAATACAGGTCTCTTGCCTACCATATCCGAGACAAAACAAAAGCTGCGAGTTTGCGTTCCAGGAGCTTGAACTGTCAATGGTTCATCACTGAAAGAGTGCAAATCAGAGGTAACATGATGCGTGAAGATTTCAGGTGTCAGATAATTAACCCAGAAAAGTACAAGAAGTTAACGCTCTCCGAAGGCTCCACTTCAGACTCTCAACAATGATTCGATGCCACTAACCATTTAAGTATCCCTACTGATCAAATGTCATCTTGTTGAATGCAAATGGCCTTAAACTGTGATATTCTTTAAGGCACACAGAAGCGGAGTGACTTCCACTCCATGGGTACTTCATCGAAACATATTAGCACCGGTATTCTCCCCAGACGAATAAAACAAGAAATATATGGAAAAATCAACAAGAGCGGCGGAACTAACGACTTTATTAGAAAGTCAAATTACCAACTTTTACACCAATTTTCAAGTGGATTAGATCAGTCGAGTGGTCTCCGTTGGGGATGGGATTGCACGTGTTTATGGATTTTGTTCTCTTGGCAAAATAGTAAAAGAAGATAGTGATACAAGGATATCTTCAAAATCATGCAACTGCTCAAGGACTCACCGAATTGCTTGTGCTATGAAGTTGCTAACAACACGTCCATCATCTATATTCATGCGGGGCCCATATGTGTTGAAAATTCTAGCAATGCGTATTTCTGATAAAAATGAACAAAAATGTGACATCGCGAAGTAACAAAAGAAAATAGGGGAAACAATTCATGACACAGAGGCAAAATGTTCACCTATTCCATGCTGTCTATGATAATCAAACATCAATGTCTCAGCTACACGCTTCCCCTCATCATAGCAACTCCGGACTCCTATATCAGTTGAACATCGCATTCTTAACAATGACATTTCCTTATAGACTTACCCAAATCAAGTGTTAAATCAATTATTCCAAAAAACAGGAGCAATTACATTCCATCTTTAAGCATTTGAAATGATCAATCAATAAAGCAAACCAAAGGATTTTCTTTTCACAAACAGAATTGCTTCAAAAGAATCATTACATGGACCCAAAAAATGAACACATACACAATTACAAATTTTAACCAACTGGGCAATGTCGATGCGATGATAGAACTTACCAATTGGGTTAACATTACCCCAATAGGTCTCAGGTTGGGGATGCACGAGAGGATCTCCATACACCTCCGAGGTTGAAGTGAGCAAAATCCTGTTAAGCATTATCATCATAAATGAACAAGACAAGGACACGGCTATAGACCTGTTGAAAATGTAAATGCACATATCACTCAGCCAACCTTGCTCCGACTCGCTTGGCAAGTCCCAACATATTCAGTGTCCCGATAACATTTGTCTTTATTGTCTGTTGGAGTAATTTGCAACGCATTAGATCAAATTCTGAAAACACAATTTACATTTCTAGGCTAGTGAATTGTATGATTAATCATCGAACAAATCAAGTAAACCTCATATCAGGAAAATATATGGGCGATGTTACTCTAGTTATTTGTAAAACCTTCATTCTACCCAACAGTAGAACATCTTTAACAAATATTCTTGGCATGCTTTGTACATTGTAAAAATGAAATGCCAATAGACCAAATCGATGCATTTATAATGTACAAAAATGAAATGCCAATAGACCCACCTTTACAGGATTATACTTATAAAAAATGGGAGAAGCAGGACATGCAAGATGATATATCTGATCGACCTCCACCAACAATGGCTCTGTGACATCTGCAAAAAGATGAAGGACAAAAAAACTATAACCAACAAGAAAGATTGTAAAAATGGATGCAATTATGCGAAGAAGATGGTCATGTTCTTGACAAATTTCAATGAATTGCATATGGACATCACAATCACAATTACATGGCGAACTTAAGCTGCTTTAATGGATACGCAGTCCATCTATTCTATTACATTAAGCAACAACAATTTTTTTTTTGGCTCTTAAAAAAATTACACCAGCCCTACACTCGGAACAGTTCCGACCAAGAAAAACGAGGAAAGTAACCACTTGGTCAATTTGGCCCATGCATGGCATCTCTCTATTACATATATTTGGAGAGAGAGAGAGACATCCAACAGTCAAATAGTATAAATTCACACTCAATGTGTGTAGTATTGCTTCAACTTTATTTACAATTCTATATGCAAGTCCTCTGTGGTTGAATATATTGCAATGAGCGAAAAAACAGTTCGTTCTGTTGCTCAACAGTTAAATTGATTAGCTTGATATATACTTCAGAAGAAGATAGGTTACAATTCAAGTTTAACTATTCATGAGCAGTCCCAAGTCCCGACAAAGTTCATGATCAGGAGTAGAATACGTCCAAAAGTGAGTAGGAAAATACAAGATTAAATATTCAAATTTCGTCCCAACAGCACATACAGAACAATCTCACTGTTGCTGCCTATGGACTACATGTTAAGAGAGAGAATATGAGAAGTACCATGACGAATAAGCTCAAATCTCGGATGACCAATCCATTTTCTCAGATTGTCCTTTGAACCGGTGAAGTAATTATCAGCAACAATCACCTAAGCAAAATACATATTCCATCTTGTTAGAGGACACGCTCAGGTTATTCATGTGACCTGAAATATATTAAGATTGGCTTGCAGATAATTTTTTCTTCAATGGCTTCATGAATATAAGAGAATTTTCCTGACACAAAGTTATCCTCCCCAGCATTAGCCAATCACAGTGGCACTGAAAATGTAAGAAACAAATGCTCACCTCATTCTTTTCATTTTCCATTAATCTGTCAACCAAGTGAGAACCAATGAATCCAGCTCCACCAGTAACCAATATTCTCATGTTGGACTGCCATCAACAATAAAAGATCTTATTGAAGAGCACGTGCATCGAGACATGTAATGAAAGTGACTCTCATGGGACTGACTGACATGGAACTGAATCAACTCAACCAAACGGACTCTATTTCACAAAATCAGAAAGCAAACAATAACACAAATCTTAAACACAAGAAAGAACCACAATCTTGAACCTATTTTCCGATTCGTTGATAGGTCATGAACAAAACAAAACAGGTTTAAGCAGTAGGCAGAAAACATGAATAGTGGGGGCACCTTTTTAACACACTTCAATAAAAATAATAAAAAAGGTAACATATTTATAAAGAAAGTTACTTACAACACAAATCATTTGCTTGAATTGTCTAAGCGGATCAAGTCTAAGAGCAATTCAATAGAGGAACTAAAATACAATAATTAGCAAATCTTGCATGAATTAGGAAGAACATTTTATTTTCAAATTTTATTCCACATTCTCCAAATTTGAATTGCGTTGAGGGTTCAATCGATGGAGAGAAAGAACCAAGACTATCGTAAAAATTGTAATCAATTGTTAAAGTATAATGTGTTATAACCCATGGTATAACCACTTTTAAATTTTGGACATTATGTATTAGAGAGTTTCAAGACGTAAGTGGTGGCTATGTTTTTCCTTAGATATGTCGTGTCGCCAATTTAATAAAATTGTTCTAATTTTAAAATGAAAAGTTGAGAATGAGATGATGTACAAAACATTTGAGAGTGATTAAAAAGATATCTAGAATAATATCTGAAAAAAATTCAAAGATTTTGCACACGAAAAAAAAAGTGAGTGGGGGCCTAGGTCCCCACTGGGCCTAGGCTCCCTCCGCCACTGGGTTTAACATGCCTGTAAACTTATGATATGGTAAAAGGGTCTTCAATTCGTGGATTGCACCAATGTTACCAGAGAGCGGCTTGGAGCGCTATTCCCAAAAGTGATTTATGTTCTCGAATGAATGTTAAACATGGTACGCATTAGTTCCATAACGTTAAATTAGTGATCCAACACCGCCGCACATATTTTTTCCAAAGCAAAAAAATAAAAAATATTACAAACTAACAATATTTAGATAGCGGAGTTTTGGCAAGACAAAATGGAAACAATCAGTCATTGTGTTCACGGAAAAGTGTATTGCATGAAGAAACTTCATGGTAATATTTCAATTTATCAGATGTTACCTCTTGAAAGGAACAACAACAACAACAGAACCCACGTAGTCCCCAATCATTGGGGGTATGAGCGGAGGAAGATTGGAGACAAACCTAACCTCCTTTGGCAATATGCACAAAGTGACTGCTATCAGAAAACCCACTGAAACAGTGGCCCCTTTATACCTGTTTGTTTGTTTTTTTTTTGCCAATATTGTATACATTAGTGGGGTGTTAGAGTTAGCACATGGGGACCTCCTTTGGCAATGTGCACAAAGTGACTGCTATCAGAAAACCACTGAAACAGTGGCCCCCCTATACCTGTTTGTTTGTTTTTTTTTTTGCTAATATTGTATACATTAGTGGGGGGTTAGTGAGGGTGTTAGAGTTAGCACATGGGGGTCGAGAGACTATCCATAGCCCTGGCCTCCAAACCCTGCCCCTTGTGGGACTCGAACCTTGATCACCACTGGGGGAGGGAGATGAGTTACCAACTTCACTAGAAGTGATTCTCAAGTATGATAGCTTTGTTAAATGGGGCAAAATCCTCACAATTAAAAACATAAATGTGCCATAATTGTTGCATGTCATGCCCAATTATACTAATCCTCTTTCCTCCATTCAAACAACATAACTGATGGAGAAGAAGACAGCGAATCGAACTACACAACAGGGGTGCACAAAAGAACCTCCTTGCTTCTTATGTTATTCATAATTTCATATGTCTCAAAGAGCAAAACAACATAAATCTTTAATTCCGAAAGCAAGTTACAGAAAACGGATATACCTGAAAAAATTTAGAAAAGCGCAACGGAGATGGGGTGGGAGGTGGCTTCGTGGTTGTCTGGTGATCTCCATTTGAAGAATTCGCCATCAATCTAAAACCCACCAGCAATATTCAATCCCTGCCAATTTTCGTCAATCACAAACTCTTCATTCAAATCCAAAAAGAAAACAGAAATCCAAACTTTGAGGGGAAAATTTACTTTTTCATATATCAAACTTGCCTATAAAACACAGAAATCAAAACCCATACCGGAAAATCAAAGAAAACAACAAGAAGACAAAACGAAAAAAAAACTGTCAATTTCATCAATCACAAACTCTTCTAATCAAATCATTCAAATCCAAAAAGAAAATCCAAACTTTGAGGGGAAAACTCACTTCGTTACGTCTCAAACTTGCATATAAACACGCAGAAATCAAAACCAAGACCAGAAAATCAAGGAAAACAACAAAACCAACGAAAAGCCCAAAATTACCGAATTTAATCTGCCAAATTCTGCACACTGCACCCCCCCTGGATCAGTATATATCACTTTCCCGATATATAATTAGCTTAAACGAAACACGTCAAATCGAATTGCGAGAAATCAGGAAGACAACAGTAAAAAAACAAAAGGTGGGGTTGAGACTTGAAATTCACGAAACGTAAAAGTTAATGAAAGGTAACCCGGTAAAAGTGGTTACAATAACCGAAGCAGAGCCCCACACCGACTGGAAAAAAAAAAAAAACTATTTCGATTCATTCTTTAACTCTTGTTTAGATCTGATCTGATCTGTTCAGTAACAGTACAGAACAAATTACCTTCTTGCCGTTGAGGGAGTTCAATCCAAGGTTGGTTGTCGAGTTTTGATCGCAGAGGCGGTGAACGTGATTGGGAAGTTGATGAAATTCTCACTCTTATTTTCTAGGGTAGTAATAATAAAATTCTCTATTTATTTAGATGAGGACACAGCTAGAATCTGATTCTCGATTTATGAGGTGAGATAAAGAATGGGTGTCGCAATCTTTTAGGTATACATTAAAAGCGGGTTGTCTTTGTCTTTGGGCGTTTACGTACGGAGGGGTATGAATGTCCATGCAGTGCGTCAATGCGTTACGGGAGTGTAGTAGGTCTCGGTAGATTGTAGTACGCTTTTATTGTTTTCGTTCAAATATTATGTATTTTACAAAATTTGTAGGGTATTATATTTGTAGTTAAGTATAATATTTTTACAAAGTTTGTAGAGTATTATATTTGTTATAAAGTTGAAGTTAATCGAAATTCGAGAATCATTCGTCGAGGTAAATTTATTTTGCGTCAAATATTTTTAGATCATAAGGCTAGTGATATCCTATTAACTTTAGTTATCATCTAGATCATTACGTGATGAATTGTATAAATTGTACGATTCAAATCGCAATAATGAATTTCGTGATATTCCTTGACGAGTCCATATTCTTCAGGTTACTAGTCTATACTATGAATACATAATATGTCAATCCTTACTCGGTTCTATTACACTCCTAATGAAACTTGCAATGCTAAAAGGTTATGAACTTGACTTTGAGTCTCTGACTAAGGCAAAGTTATATCTGGCATGGGGCTCAATTTGGGTGAGCATGATTTAGGGGTAGTTTTTTCCATAAGGTTTATCTACAGCTTAAGAACTTTAGACAAATTGTATTCGCTAAATAGACTTTTACTTAATGTATACGAGGAGAATAACTTATCTCAAAATTCGTATTTTGTGGACTTTATCTCATCCAGTTCGTTTAGATGATGGAAAGAGCGGTTGACTTGTGTACGCTACGTGTCCCTAGTCTTTCATCTAAGGTTTAGAGTTTAGGGTTTAAAATCTGCACTTTAGGACAATCTCTATATTAACTGCAATAAAATATTTTGGAGTTCGGACCGAACCAGACGAGAAACGAACGTTCTCTCTATATGATATGTTCAAATTTGGTAGATAGACATACTCCTACCCAAATACAAAAACTTTCTATATGACATGTTCAAATTTGGTAGATAGACATACTCCTACCCAAATACAAAAACTTTCTATGTGATATGTTCAAATGGAAATATTGGTTTCCTGGTGTACAGAAATATGAGAAACTTGATCCGAGCACCTACACATATCGGATCAAACTGATGTTTCGCGTAGCCCACTCGTTTTTTTTTTTAAATTATTGAACGACTCGGATCATTCGTGCGGGACCTGGAGTGGACCCCACACAGCTTGCGGTGGTTATGGACTTTCTGGAGAAAAAAAAAACCATAAATCTGATCTCACCTTCTCTCATGTTTCTAATTGATTATCTCACATTCCTAAATGTAGGATCTTACCTTGCATAAATGTCCCATCATCAAGCCATACAATCACACGTGAAATTAGTGCTAACTCGTGCCTACGGCATTACGCATCCCGATTGGAAAGGGATGACAGTTATGTGATTTAGGTGAAAATTATGGGTACTTAACCGGGAAGTGGGAGGATGCACTACAGTCTTTGGATCAAATGAATCTAAGTCATTCCAACAATTTGTCCCAACACCCATCTGTTTTATAATAGAAATAGAGATTAATGTGTTACAAGAGCAAGAACTTCACTGGCAATTACCCAAAAAATAATAATAATAATAATAATTACTTTGAAAAAAAAACCTTAACTGGCAAAAAGAAGAAGTTACAGTATAACATATTGTGTGCCAGCCTTCATTAACTAAAGTGAGGGAAAAGTGACTGATTGCACCATCCACAAATAGATCTTTTAAGGTTGAGCGGAGTTCACGAGACATTTATTCTCCACTTCGTATTTTCAAATCAACCCGCCCTTGCTTTTATCTCTGACTCCAAATCGATACATACTGTGAACCCATTAATCTCTCTCTCTACCCTTCATCTCCTACACCTACCAAGTCAATTTCTTCGGCTCCTCTGCATCTTCCCATGTGAATGGGAGGTCTGGTTAATTCGTCTTGGCCTGATTAAAGCAGAAAAGAACTGGGCGCATTTAACGTGTCTAATATTAAAAACTGAGAAGCTGTTCACAACTTGTGGCTGTAGTTTAGTGGTGAGAATTCCACGTTGTGGCCGTGGAGACCTGGGCTCGAATCCCAGCAGCCACACAGGTTCCTTTTTTTTTTTTTGGTTGCTGTCGATTGTTATGGGCCTGCTGGGCCTAACAACTGTTAGGGCTTTAACGTTCCGGATCCAATTTTTTAGGGCAGTGGAAATTTTAGTGTACCAAATTAAGATATCATTTTATAGTCCTTTGGACAGTTCTATGATCAAACTTAAGATGATTAACTCTGATTTAATATTGGTTTACCTTGACTGAGGAAAAGTCATTTATATAGCAGTTCATCTGTGGTTAGCTGCTGGTTAGTCATTAGCCGTAGGTGAAACTTTTTGTTTGTGAAAAGTGAAGGTGTATCTTGGGATTGAGATGCTGCTCTAGCTTAGTAAATTCATAGCATATTTCGGTGATTATGGTGCTGGCTGTTGCTTAATTGATTTCCTCCTTTAAAAAAGAAAGAAAGAAACCGACTGGTGCATATTCTTGGATAACATTGGAGTAGGTGTTCATTGCTAAAGAGGTGTTCGTGTAATCATACTCTATTCGAAGCGGGTACAAGTATACATGTGTCTTCAGTAGAGCTATGGATTGAATTTAAGTTTGGTTAATTAATTTTGTGCAATCTCTCGAAATGTTTTGACTTTGATGCTATGTTGTGTGGATTAAGCATTGAGAACAAAATCCAAATTGGTTGGTAATTCCTCTATGTTCAGTTCACTTATTTGGTTTAGTCAACCAATTTCATGGTTTTGATATGATTTGGTGACTGCTGATATTGGGGATTCTAGTCAAGTGTAGTGTATGGGATGTATTGATTTTAATGGGTGTACTTAAGTATAATTGCAGAGGATTATTATGTTGTGTGGAGTTCTGATTAGTTGTGATATTATACTTGGTTTGGAGGCGATTTGTCTCTATAGCCATGGTGGTATGGCCTTTGTGGCATGGTATATAGCCTTAGTGGCGTGATAACTAGCCTTAGTGGCGTGGCCTTTATGGTGTAATGAATATTATTGCTTTAGTGGCGTGGCCTTTATGGCGTGATGAATATTATTGCCTTAGTGTGCATGAACTCTAGCTTGTGAGGCATATGTTGCTTTGGTATATAGAGTGGAATTTCATACGGTGGTATGATATTGCCTTGGTGGCATGGAATTTAAGAGAGTAGCGTTATAGTTTCTCAAGTGTTGTGGTATCTATTACGTGGAAATTAACGAATTCCTGTGTAGCATCGCTGGGGCGGAAAATTCTTTTTAAGCAGCATGTAAATTCTTTCTGTGTGGTGTTGTGGGTTAGTGTTGTGTTATGCAATGAGTGAGGTACCCAGTGTACAGATGAATGGGCCAGAGTTGCCCAGGGCCTGCGGTGCCCAACATTGTAGCAAAAGGGCCCGAGGTGCCCAGAGTTTTTTTTTTTTTTTTTCACGGAAGAATGGATGATTTTATTAAGACAAAGAGCGATCCGAGGACCGAAAATCATCACGGGCAAGATTAGCGAGATGTTGGGAGACAGGACCCCCCCAACACTCCAATCTAGCACCTAATAGGGAACGCTTAGCCAATGAATGAGCTACCCTATTACAATAACGCTTAACATGAATAAAGGAACAAGATGAAAATAAAGGGAAAAGCTCTACACAATCAGCAAGGATAGAGCTACAATCAGATAGAGACTTTCCATCTTGAATCAAAGCCTGAACTACCTGCAACGAGTCACCTTCAACAATAATATTAGAAAATCCTCTAATAGCCGCAGTGACAAGGGCTTCGCGAAATCCCAAAGCCTCAGTAGAACGTGGCGATAAGAAACCCGCAAAAGGAATCGAGATAGATCCTAAAATTTCACCAAAATGGTTTCTAGCTACAATACCCACACCAGAAATGCCATTCTTTTTGTTAACTGCACCATCAACATTAAGTTTAATAACATTAGGTGGAGGGGGAAGCCAGGACGAGGGGTGGGGCGGAGTGGAGAGTCTAGGGAGGGAATTTACCGTTTCTGTAGCTGCCTTGAACTCCTCGCATAGGGTGATCGCTTTTTCAACTGTAGTAGAGCAAGTCCAGTACTTTTTATCAAAGTATGCAGTGTTCCTCCCCTTCCATAACATCCAGCACAAAGTGGCTAAAATAGCGTGGAGATCTTCCACTCCACTAGAATTACGAACCGATTGGACCATACCAATCCACCATTCAGTAAATGAGAGAGAATCCCAGGAGGGTGAGACTGCATTAGCAAAGGGGGAATTTTTCCACACCTCTTTGGAAGATTTACACTGAAAAATGAGATGCTCAATAGTTTCAAAAGCAGAATTACACCTCGGACAGTAAGGAGAAACATCAATCTTTTTCTTGAAAAGATTAAATAACACCGCAAGAGCGTTGTGAGAGCATCGCTATAGAAACATTTTAATCTTATTGGGAATTCGTGAGGACCAGATTAGTCTCCAAATACCATCCTGTAAAGACCCCGAACTGGATTCACCTCTCTCACTAGAGTTGTGCGAAATATTGTTAGATCTCGCTAAACGATATGCCCAGAGTTAACGTTGCAGAATTGGTGCATGCGTGTTTGGGATTCTATGGGTATGAATGTCATCAAATTCTCGAGTGACGATCATTGCTGATGTTTTGTATGTTGTCTACTTTTGTTGGTAGTAAGTGGCACATGGAAGCTTGTGTAAGAATATGCATTATTTCGTGTAAATTCAATGCTGGATGTGGAAGATGGAAAGTATCAAATTTCGAGGACGAAATTTTTAAAGGAAAGGATAATTGTGAAATCCCACTTAAATATATTTGAAAGGGTAAAATTATTTAAGTATGTAACATTGTGATAGAAACAAATTATGGGGCTTAAGGTGATACGTGGAAGGTGGGGTACTGTGCACTTGTAAGCAATATGGGTATTTGTGTTCATCCAGAAACAAAAAGGAAAGATATTTGTGGTAATAAGGACAAGTAAAGCCATGAGTAATTTAAAAGATGACATTTGGAGGACATGTGTCAAGTACTAGAATCTCATGAATACTACTCATCAAGTTATATAAAAAAGGAGGGAGAGGAGGGAAAGACTGGTAAAAAAAGGGTAGTGGAAATTTTAGTGTACCAAACTAAGAGGGAGGCTACTTACCTCAGTTTTCCTTTTATTCGAGAGCCAGGGGAGAATTTTGAAAACTCTTTTCCGAATTGGTTTATTGTGGAACAAAGGGATCGAGGGTTGAGAGGAAGTTTTCAAGGGAATTATACAGGGTTAAGGTGTTGGTATTTTTGTTGGGGGTTTTACTCAACATAATTATTAGGGTTTTAATCACCATATTTTGGTATTGGGTTATGTCTTAAGGATTTATATTTGACTTGAGGGTGATTGTGTTTCATTGTGGTACTTAAGGTTTTGGGTTGTTACAGTTCATCTCGGCAATCAATGACCCAAATTGAAATCAAACTTTTTCGGAGAAGAGTTAAGGAAGAGGCCTTGGTTTGGACCGCCTCTGATTTCAAACCAGCTTTAATTTAGTTATCACGAGACGATCTCGAGTACTCATAAATTTTAAAACATTATAAGTCAAACGAGCCGAGCAATAACTTGTTCGAGTTTGATTTGAAAATTTAACAAGTTTCAAAAAATGTTCTAACTTGATAAATTTATATAACAAACCACTATCAAACAATCTTTTACGAGCAAACATGAGCTCGGACACGAACAATTTGGTTCATTTATCAGCTATAGGTAGAATTCATGGCTAGCTTGGAGACAATAACAAAAGGACTGACCTCCTGATGTAGTGTTTGCAATGACAAGTGGCCATTCATGTTGGACAAGACGGAATACGCATAGACTGAAATACATGGAATCGCACAATTTAAAGAACAATGACGTTTTGATTAACTTAGTGTCGTTTTATAAGTAATGACAATTGTTGTCAGATGTCACTCAAATGGTAGCTCAGAGGATTGAGCAATTCGAAGCTCAAATGCACGAATCATATTATTCAAACAAGAGGCAGTTACACCAAGTTGACATAGTTAAAGGAGTTGAGATCCAAGCATATAACTGCCCATTTCCAAACACGATGCAGTTAAGGGAAAGTGGGGTGATGAATTAATTGAATCACCACGGATAATTGTAAGCATAAATCATTGAGGGAAAATTTGAATTCAAAGTTGAGGGGACTTTGAAAGCAGCTAGGCGGAAAAATGAAAGCCGTGAAGAAGACTTAAGGGAGTGCCTATAAATATAAGAAATGAAAGAAGGAAAATGCCTTGGACAAATTATCAAACAAACAACTATGCTATACTTGGTTTGTCTATTAGACAGTAATTTAGGAACTTAGACTTAGTTTGAAGTAGTTAAGAGTAGTTATTAGTAGTAGTAATCACATTGTAATATGTTATGTTCGTTTGTGAAGTTGGAGAATCAATTGGAAAACAAGTTGTTTTGAATTGATCAAGGTATCTTGTTTATTATTTGATTTGTCGAATTTTCAGTGAATCGTTGTGCCGTTTTAATACTTCTAGAAAGAAAAATCCTATTCGTTGAGATAATTGAATCGACATCACAATCGCCTGATTAAGTTTGGCTTGTATAAATTAAATCTGAAAAGGATAATTACAAGTCTTTTCTGGCACGCTCGCATAAAATCATATTTTTGAAGTAAACCAAAAATCCTAGCCAAACATGTAGTAGCTGCGAATCAAAAAAACAAACAAACCATGCAGTAGCTGATCAGGGGTCGAACTGTAAAAAAGAACTAACGAGGGGCTGAACCTGCGATTGATAGATGTGGTTACGGGAAAAGGAATATATAGGCAACTGAAACGCAAGGCAGTTGAACCAACGGTGAGCGCGGCAGGTAACGACGGCGACGGAAGAACAGACCGCCTCCGGCGCGACGGCAAGAAGATGGCGGTGCTGGGGGCGGCAGGTGGCGGTGCGTTGAAACTCCTGCGGTGTTTTTTTCTTTCCCCGACGAAGTCCCTTGGGGAAGGTAAGCATAGTATGTTTCATGTAGTGGCTTTGTTTCCTCGGTAGTGATCTACAATGATTGAATTAAGATGGTGAAGATTCAGTTTCACTAAATTTATTAAACCCAAAACTTGTTTTTGAGAATCAAACTATTCCTGTAGTCTATGCAATCAATTTAATGAGTCGGATAATAGGGCCCCTCCTATCATCCGAATATTATTCTTCATGGGTTTGGACGAATATAGCTCTGCCTGTTTCGGGTTAGAGTTTTTTCTTGGACAGCCGGTCCCAAGCCCGGATAAAGGAGGACGATTGTGCGTTAGGTCGCTTACGGATAGCACATTAAAAAATCCTGTTAGATCTTCATGACATGAATCTTATTATGAATATACTTGTTTTTAATATTATGGAATACACTGCCAACAGAGCTGAATGGAAAAAACGAATTCATGTAGCCAACCCCAATAGGATTAAGGCTCGGTTTGGTTTGGTTTGGCTTGGAGGAATATAATGGTACAAATCAGATTTGGAATCCTTTGCTTGGAACATTTATAGGCTTTCCTTGGGTGCTATTGTCTACCATTTGTGGATTGAGAGAGCTTCTGGGACTTTTAAGGTGCTATATCCGGCTGAAGTCTTGAACAAATTGAGTCTGATATCAAAGTCATATATCTTTTAGGAAATTGTGCTTGCCTGAAATATCTCAACCAAGATCCTTAAATCTCAAAATGAGGGCTAGCCTTCTTCCCTCATGGTCGGTCTCCTTATTGACTCTTTAGTTTCTAGCTGTGTGTTGTGCTGCTTATTCTAGTTGCATTGGTTTATGTTTGTAATTTGTATGCTTTGTAGTGTGGTGGCTTATTTGATGTGATGTTTTTTTTCTTGTGGTTAGCTTAGCTGTATAGCTTGTATTATTGCTTTGCCTAAGCTCTCTTGAGTTGCTTGGCCTTGGGCATGCTCCAGTGTGATGTTTGGCTCGATATATGAATCTTTATTTGGGGAAAAACAAATACTTGTTTTAGTTGTTGGATTTGAGTGTACAGATTTAAGGATTGGTTTTTAGCTTGTGTTACTATGGTACTCCTTGTATTTTGGAAATCAAATTAAGTTATTTTGTGGCATAGTCATGCTGAGCTTCCATAGACACTTGTGTGTTTGATTTTTCTTTAGATCATTTACTTTTTGTAAATTGTTTGCGCTGAATTTTCATGTCACATGATGTTAAGAGAGGAGTGCCTTTTTATTTATTTCTATTTTTGGTAATAGAGGAGTGCCCATTTCCCAATTGACTCTTTTGTGCAGTTAAAGGTGAGTTATACATGCCACTTGATGTATAGCTTACAATGGTGACCACTTAATTTGCAGGGTTTTTCATCTTTAGTCTGTTTTTCTAATCAAAATTTGCTCATAAAAGTACATGTTTTGTTTAGGGAATAAAACATACATGTTAAGAGAAATGAATGTTTCGACGTAAAGCTTGGATTATCAGATTTCCCCTTATGTTTCGTGTCGGCTTCTCTAGAATCATAAGCATTGTGCTTGCTTGGATGGAAAGGAAATGAAAGTTGTTTACTGTGCACATGGTGTGTGTTATAGTGTGCACTTGGTTTTAAAAGTGAAAAAGCTTTATCTCAGCTCTCTATGGAAACACCTAATTTGCAACCTGCTAAATGAGGATGATTTGGACTAGTTTTTATTTAGGTAGTAACCGTTGGCAGATTAGGGATTAGGAATGATGAGGATTTTTATGTTGTTTTGGGCCTAAGGGGTACGTTTCACCTACTTATCTATTACTATTGCTGAGTTATGCCAACATTTGTATTTATTTCCAAAAATACCCTTTCTTCAGCCCTTATATAAGCATCTTGGGGGTTCATTGCATAGGATTTCATTGTATAGGGTTTCCTTCACCTCCAGCAGCTGCTGTTCTTCTTGTTGCCATTTCCATTGTTGGCACTTCTTTAGAATTCTGATGTAAGTCCTAATCCAATCGATGAATGCTTCTTAAATCTATTCTATAGATTTGTTAGTTATTTCATCCTTTCCTTGTGTTTTGGATTTATACTGTTGAACTTATGAACTTCGCCATTTCGTTGTTGTGGTTTTCCTCATTGTTGCATCATCGTCATCATCATCATCTATGCCTCTCTCCCCTTCTCTCTATCTTGTGGGTAAGTATCCTTTTCTTCTGCTTGCCATAGATAAAGTTACTTACCTCTGCGCCTTATTCAAATTTCTTTCTTGAAATGCAGAGGGAGAAAAGTATGGAGAATTTTGTGGTCAAGAATTCGAAAAAGGAACCACAGCACTAGAGTGGGACATAAGTGGCATTTTCTAAGATGGGTGAGTCAGGTTTAGTGGTGCCCTATTTTTCATGTACTTTCTATATATATGTGCCACAATTTCTATCACCGATCCATAGCCATCTCACGCATGAAAGTACCTTTTTTTCTTTTTGGACAATTAAATTGTTTAGTACCAAAAGTTGGGTATCATCCAAAAAAGGATCATCATGCGCATAACACCACCAAAATGTGAATAGGAGCTTAGACCTCTGAGATCCCCGTATACTTGTTTGATTTTCATGATATTTCCGCATGCAATTTGAAACTTTTGTAATTGCACCAAAAAAGTTATTTAAATTAGCATCAATCATCCTTAAAATGTGAATTGGGGCTTCTTTATATGTTTAATTGATGAGACTTTTTATCAAACCGAAAAACTTTACTTACAAGGTTGAGACTTTGAGACATCCGGCAATCATTCTCTATGTGCCTTTTTATTTGCCTGTTAGTCTACCACCTGTAGCCTATTTCTTTTTTCAGGGCCTATTCTCATGTGACCTATTTGATTTGGTTCGTCATTGTGAGTAGTGGGCTAATTTTTAAAGGGTGGAACATGTATGGCTATAATACCATCAACAAAATTTACACCAAAGCCTTAAACCTTAAAGGGAGAGATCCAACATATAGATTGTGTCATAGTACCTCTAGCCCCAATCTATGTGTAATTCTCTAACATGTTTGGAATTATAATTGCTAAAGTTGCTCCTTTATGGAGCAACTTAAGATTTTAGATGGTAGTTGTGGAAACTTTATACCCATCTCAAAACCAATTGGTAATAAGTGGAGAGGCCGCCAAGGCTCATGTACTAGTTTTGGAGGAGATAACGAACCGACAAGTTCCAACACTCCCCGCACGTGTGACCCCCGACTTGCATGTGGAGAGGTAAATAAACGATCAATAACACATAGATCACAACTAACAATGGCGCACTTATAGCATAAATAAGGGGAACTAATTCTTCGAAAACCTAGCTGTGATACTATGTGAAAACTTTTTATCAATCTTAAAACCAATTGGTAATGAGAGACAGGCTGCCCAGACTCATATATTAGTTTTGGAGGCGATAATTAACCGACAAACTCCAACAGTAGTCAACAATCTAATCTATATTGCAGTGAAATTTATTTTCAAACCTCATAACCTGCGTGATACTTGAAATACTTAGAACGTGGTTGGACCTTCTATGGAGGACCAGACGGAGGGGGACTGTTGAGAACATAAATAACTAAGTTAGTCCTGTCTCTAATTGTTAGGCTTTCGATGAGTGAGCGTTCAAAAATCTAGACTATCACTTTTGTTTCAAAACTAGAAACTCAACTCCTCTTAAAAATTGCAGATGCATGTGTTTTTATCGCAATTCAGGCATTACATACTCTCTTATTTCGAACTTAATTTCTTATTATGCTTGATATGAATTCTTTCTTCTTCTTTTTTTTGATAAGTAAGCAATTGTATTTAAAAGAAGGCATTAAGGGAATGCCGCCGTATACAAAAAGAGAGCCACCTGCACAAAAAGCCCTATACACCACCACTATTCAACAAAAAAGCTCGAACCAATCTAAAAATTGATCAATAGAGGGGTTACATTCTCCCTTGTCCCAACTATACAAACTGCTAAGCACAAAACTTTTGATTCTAAATAAAGGCTTTTCGACCCCTTCAAAGCATCTCAAATTTCTTTCACGCCATATAGTCCATATCACACAAAGAGGGATCATGGCCCAAACACGCTTCCTTCTCCTGCCCACTCTAGCCCCGTTCCAAGCAATAAGGAGTTCCATAATATTCCTCGACACGGCGCATTTTAACCCAAACCAAGAAAACACCACAGACCAAAGTTCCCATGCTATCGGGCAATGGATGAGGAGATGATCTACTGTCTCCGCATCCCTTTTACACATGCAACACCTATTAACAATGATTCTCCTCCTACGAATCAAATTATCAATAGTAAGAATCTTGCCTTGAGCCGCGCACCAAGCAAAAAAACACACCTTCAATGGCGCCACTGTCTTCCAAATCGCTTGCCAAGGGCAGGAAGCATTCCCAAATCCTCCTAAGGCTTGATAATAAGAATTCACTTGAAAGCATCCTGATTTAGGCAGATTTCAACGTATCTCATCCCCACCTCGTCCTATTCCTTGCATGCTAGCAAAAAGAGCCATCAAGGCCTCTTCCTCCCCTTCTTGAACTTGCCTTCTCAAACGGATGTCCCAAACTATAACCCCGTCGTCAAGGGAAAGATAATCTGCGATGATTGCATCTCTATCACATGCCAGAAGATAAATACTAGGGAAAGCAACCTGCAAGCTCATATCCCCACACCACACATGATTCCAAAATGTCACCCTTGTATCGTCGCCAACCGCCATATGAGTGTTTTCTGCGAAGGTATCCCACCCGTTCATGATGCCCCTCCAGAGCGTCACCCCATACGATTGCCTTACATTACGAGTAGACCACCCTCCCAACCCACATCCGTATTTTGCTACAATCACCTTCCTCCATCATCTCTCTCTTTCGCATGCAAATCCCCAAAGCCATTTCCCCAACAAGGCTTGATTGAATAACTTAAGCTTTCTCACTCCCAACCCTCTTCTTCTAATGGGAGTACACACAATATCCCAATCAACTAGATGATACTTGAACTCTTCCCCTACACCTCCCCATTACGGTAGCTTACGGAAGATGAATGTGGCTATCGAACGAAGTGACTTCTTACGGTAAGCTTACGGTAGCTTAGAAAGAGAAAAGAAAAGACTTTCTTTTTCTCTCGAAAATAAATATTGACTAAACTACTAAGGTTGTGTTTGGTTGAGAGTTTAGTTTAGTTTAGTTTTGGTAGTGGGTGGAGAGAGAAATAGAGTAATGATTGAAAATAGGGATAATGATTGGAGAGAGATAGAGAGAGATGTGAAAGTAATAATTGGAAAAATAGGGTAATGATTGGAGAAAGAAGTAGGGTAATGATTGGAAAACAAAACTAAAATGGCAAACGAACAAAGCGTAAATTTTTTGGATCGAGAGGCTGGTCGGGTGGTGGTTTGGTGGCGGCCTTGGGTTGAGTTTCTTGAAGAACTCAAGAAGAAACTCAATAATACCAAGAACAAAGAGCAAACACAAAGTTTCTAGGGAGAAAAGTTGGAGAGATTCAAGGTGTGAATTGAATGGCTTCACAAAGGGTTCTATGTATAGGAAAATGAGGACCTCTCTCCCCACCCCATATGGCCGCGTCCCCCCCCCCCCCTCTCCCTATATTTGCTCTATAGTTGAAGTCTAATTCTAGGTTCAAATCTAATAAAAATATAGTTATAAAAATAAATGTTTCAATTTTCAATCTTTTTGAACCGGTGCAAAGATGTTATTTTTCTGATCATTTCATCCTAAATGGTCGTAATAAATTTTTGCCGCCAAGGCCTTTCAATGAACACCCTAAGAGAGTCTTGAAACTAAATAATGAGTTTTAGGGTGTTTGTTGAAAGGTCTTAGAGCAAAAAATTCATTATGACCATTTAAAATAAAATGATCAAAAAAATATGATTTTTGACCCGGTGTATTTATAGAAATTAAATAAATAAGATAAAATTAATTAAATAAAAACAAATTTTAAAAAGTGAAGGTGTTTTAAGAGGGGAGAAAACAAAAAGGGAAGGCTTGGGGGGGGAGGGAATAGCAATTATTCTGGGTCCTAAACCCTAAACGAGGACTGATCTAATTTTTTAAAAGAATATATAGTTTAGAATGCTATTTGGTTAACAAATTTGATTATGGGTAGTAAGTTGAATTAATTTATTTAGTCTATGGAGATATATTTTTCCCCTATGCACCCATCCCCCTCTCCAATTCCACTAGGATAGAGACGATTAGGGTTAACGGATGGAAAAAAAAAAGAAAGTATTTAGGCTATGTAGATATATTTGTACCAGTGGTTTGATGTTAGTTATTTTTTTTAAGAATGCCCTACTTGGTGGTTATTATTTTTCCTTCGGAAATAAGCATGTTTGGTTTAGATAAGCTTTGTATTTTTTTTGGTTTACTTGTAGATAATTGCTTTGTACAGATACTTCTTCAAATGGGTTAGAGAATGGGGACTTCATTTGAGCATCAATCATCCTCTCATGGGTTAGAGATATTCACCAAAAATGAGTCTCCAATGGAGCTTGAATCTGGAAATTTTGGGTATTTCTCTCCGAATTCAATATCTTATTCGTGTTTATTCGGATTAGTGTATTTTCCTTGATAATTTTGTGATGCGTTGGGATGTTTAGGTGCATTCATTACAGGAGGAAATGCAAAATCAGGGCACCCTATTGTGATGAGATTTTTTATTGTAGGCATAGCCATAATGAAGCAAAGGTGTGGTCTTTATTCTCTTATTTGCTATTTCCCCATTTGCTCTTCTTTTCCCTGTTGAGATGAGATAAGATTTGTTCCCTAATTCTCACCTGCTAATACCCCCTTCTCTATTTATGATTGAACAGAACACACACTGGACATAGTTTGCATGGGGAAGTACTTTTGCCAGAAATGCAAATTCTTCTATGATGACGCATTTTTCATTGTGTTACCCGTTGTTTATTCTTCAAAAAATTGGTAAAGCTGCTTGATTAAAGAAGGTTATTGATAGGTGCTGAAAAGCACCCATTTATTCCCATTAACTTAGGTTTTGTTGGTCCTATCTAATGTTATTTAACGAGATTTAATTGGTTTGTAGTGTTTTAGGGCTTACGGAGCATTCAGACATGTTTTGGAGTAATAATCGTGAATTAAGGATGTTCCGGTGGAGGCCACGGCGAGAAGAGGAGCGAAACGGCAGAGGCTGACAATCTGGTCCGGACCAAAGACTTGCTGGCCCGGACAACCAAGTCTGGAATAGAAATTGAACAATCTGATATTCTGGTCCGGACAATGGAGCTGCTGGTCCGGACCAGCGGGCAGCGGGGCATTAATCCTTTGTTTCGTTTGCGGGCCAACTATAAAAGGGGACTTAGTTTATTACTTAGGTTACTTTGATTTTTTCCAGCAGCTGTCCAGAAACGAGAGAAAAAAGAGGCGTGATAGGGAGATTTTCTCCATGTTCTTCGTTCGTTCTTCAATCTCGATCACATCTTTCTTCTCCATGGCCGGCTAAACCCCTTGTCTAGGGGGATGATGAAACTTCACACCGAGTAACTTTATTTTATGTATAGGTTTTAGGTTTATTATTCGGATCGATTGTGAGACTAAGAATCCTTTCCCTTTCAATTGAATGGAATGATTTTACTTTTTCTTATCTATTGAGTATTTGTATTCCGGATTTCAAATACCTAGTTTTGCAATGGTTTTCATCGATTGTGGTTAGAGTTTTGAGATAGATTATACTCGTAAGACGGATCGTGCCGTTAGGTGGCCGAACCGTGCTACTGAGAGACGGTCCGTGCTATGGGATAGTTTATGCCTTTTAATAACTCAATTATTTTCTTGACGATTATTGTTAGGATTTGCAAGTCCTAGCGATAATCCCTTTTGATTCGAATAAATAAACTTAACCTATGCATATTGTTGTTACGTGGTTGGGGTGGATTCGAAACCCTAGATATTTTCCTCCATCGTTTTCAAACCTTTTAATTCATTGTTTTAATTTAATTAGGTTATTCCGAAGAAACCAAATCAATCAACTCTTTTCTTTCTGAACTAATCTGCAAACTAATCGAATTTGTCGTAACTTAGCCATTCAGTCCCTGTTGGAACGATACTCGGTCTTAACCATTATTCTACGGAGTAGTAGTTAATTCTTGATTTTTATAAATTTATTTTTGACACGGAACGACACGGTCAAATTTTGGCGCCGTTGCCGGGGACAGTTTGCATGGTTGCGTTAATTTAATTAGTTTTTAGTTTAGTTCATTGTTATTTATTTTTATTTTGTTTGTTAGTTTTGGTACTTTTAGCTACAGGTTACGAGGCGGCAAAACGAGCAAAGATCACTGTGGAGAAGCGGTGCCGTGATATAAAAGCGATTTCGTTGACCCACTGTGAGTTTGTTCTTCATTTTGGCAAATTAGTGTCTGTATCTGGAGTACCCATTTTTTTACACCTGAGGGGTATTGAACTTGCATGCTTGGTCGTCGGTCTTTGGAATCCGAACTCGTACCTCTTAATTTGGATTTAGATAGGAGACGTAGGGTTAACAAAAAGACCAACTTAGTCACAATGGCAGATGATGCTGATGGAGCACTTGTGGTACCTAACCCCCTCCCTCTCAACTCACACTTCGCCCCTACGGCTTACATTACACCATCATGTGTACGATTACCCGCCATCACGGCTAATCAGTATGAGATTAAGCCCGGTACACTCCAAATGCTCCCTAAGTTTCAAGGGCAATCTCAAGAGGATCCATATCAACACATCACTGAATTTGAAGCCCTCAGTTCCACGCTTTTAATTCATAATTTTCCGATGGATGCATTGAGATTGATTTTGTTTCAATTCACTTTGATAGGGAACGCCAAACATTGGCTTAGTACTTTGCCAACTAATTCTATAACATCTTGGGCGCAAATGAGTGCGGCATTCCTTAAGAAATTCTTCCCCATAGGAAAAACACTCAGACTTCGGCAAGAGATTACTACTTTCCAACAAGCTGAGAATGAACAGTTCTATGAGGCTTGGGAGAGATATGGGGATCTCATTCGTAAGTGTCCGCACCATGACATACCTAAGTGGCAATTAGTACAAAGTTTTTATTCTGGGCTGCTTCTACCACATCGTGTGATGGTTGATGCCTCATGTGGAGGCTCTGTGATGGTTAAAAGTGAAGAGGAAGCTTGGCAATTGTTCGAAACTATGAGCGAAGGGTCCCTACAAAATGTTTCTTTTGAGAGGAGAGGTAAGTCAGTCACTACTAGCTCTGATAAGCCACGAGGTATGTATGAGATCAAACCATCTCATGACCTCAATTCCAAAGTTGAAATACTGACTGAAAAGGTTGAAAAGCTTCTTTGTATGGGACCGGCCACCTCACAGCCTCCACTTTCTCAGGAGGCATGTTCTTTATGTGCTAGTCCGGCCCATTTCATCACTGACTGTCCTGCAGCCCCACAATTCCCTATTTTTGTGGAGGAGCAGGTTAATGCTGCACAAGGGTATGCTAATGCACGAGGTTTCTCCCAACCAAGTAATGATCCGTATTCTAGTACTTACAACGCGGGTTGGGCTAAGCATCCTAATTTCTCGTGGAGGTCGCAAGAGCAGGGTAGTTCCTCTGCCCAGCAGCATAGGCCTTTTAATACTCCATTTAATCCAGCTGCCTATCGCTCACAAAACCACCAAGCACCCACCCAATCTACGCGGGATCCATCCTTCGAGGACAAGGTGCTGCAAGCGCTTGACCGTTTAACTGATACCCAACAGCAAGTGCGTTCTAATACCCAGTCCATCTCGCGGCTCGAGACCCAAGTGGGTCAAATAGCCAATGCACTTAACCGTAGGGAAGAAGGTAGGTTGCCTAGTCAGCCTGTCCAACCCCCTGGAGGACAGTTTGTAGTTCATGACCCGCCTCTTGCTGATGCTAAGGTAATCATGACTTTGCGCAATAAGAGAGAAGTCGAAACCCGACCAGAGAAAGCGAAATCGAAGGAGCATTTGGCTCCCTCCGACCCCAATGACTTTGGGGAGGAGAGTTCACAAAGTAAGGAGGGAACCCCTCCAGTCACACCTGCATCACCCACTTCTGTGTCAGCGGGCTCTAAGGTACCACCCTATGTGCCTAAAGCCCCGTTCCCATCATGTTTGAATGCACCATCTCCTTTTCCTAAGAGGGGAGCATCTATGGAGGATACCCTTGAGGTATTCAAGCAAGTGAAAGTTAACATCCCACTCCTAGATGCCATCAAACAAGTCCCAACTTATGCTAAATTTCTAAAGGACCTCTGCACTCAAAAGAGGAAAAACCGAACCAATGTGTCCAAAAAAGTCCTTCCCACCGAGCAAGTGAGCTCTGTTTTTCAGTCGGACGCTCCCCTTAAGATGCAAGATCCTGGTACCCCGACTATTGATATAGTCATTGGAAAATATGCCATAGAGCGAGCACTTTTAGACTTAGGGGCTAGTGTCAACTTGATTCCGTACTCGGTGTACGAACAATTGGGGCTTGGGGAGTTGAAGCCCACGTCGGTTACTTTGCAATTAGCTGATAGATCCATTAAGGTGCCACGTGGAGTAGTTGAGGACGTTCTTGTCAAGGTTAATGATTTTTACTTTCCGGCTGATTTTATAGTCCTTGACACAGAACCGGTACAAACCCTCAAAAAGCAAACTCCGATTATTCTTGGTCGTCCTTTCTTGGCGACCGCGAATGCTAATATTCATGTGAGGAGTGGAGAGATGGAGGTGACCTTTGGGAACATGACCCTTAAGCTTAATGTTTATAAGGCCGCAAAACACCCTCCCTTAGAGGAAGACTGCTTCGCAGTCGATGTCGTGGAGGACTTGGTGGAGGAGGCATTGCCTTATGTTTTGACCGATGACCCGTTGGCCGCTTGTTTGGCACACTTTGGGTATGGGGAGTATGATGTCGATCAGTCCATTGAGGAGGTGAATCTGTTACTTAATAATTCACCTCCAAAGTGGACAGCGCAGTTTGAACCTCTTCCTGCACTTTCTGATGAGATCGCCCCTCCGTCTATTGAGGCTCCACTGAAACTTGAGTTGAAGCCTCTTCCGGCTAATCTCAAGTACGTATTTCTAGGTACCAATGACACCCTTCCGGTTATTATTGCGTCTGACCTTTCTGTCACACAGGAGGGTCAACTGGTTAAGAAGCTTAAGCAGTATAAGAGTGCGACAGGGTGGTCCGTGGCGGACTTCAAGGGTATTGATCCCTCCGTGTGCATGCATCACATCAATTGCGAAGAGAATGCTAAACCATCTCGTGAGATGCAACGGAGGTTGAACCCGAATATGAAGGAGGTGGTAATGAAGGAGGTTGTGAAACTTTTGGATGCGGGTATCATATACCCCATCGCGGATAGTAAGTGGGTGAGTCCCACTCAAGTGGTGCCCAAGAAGTCGGGCATAACTGTGGTCGAGAATGAGAGAGGTGAGCTTGTCCCGACACGAGTCACCACAGGGTGGCGTGTTTGCATTGACTACCGTAAGCTCAATTCCATGACTAGGAAAGATCACTTTCCATTGCCTTTCATTGACCAAATCTTAGAGCGGTTAGCGGGCAAAAGCTATTATTGTTTTCTGGATGGCTATTCCGGATACAATCAAGTGCCCGTTGACCCTGCAGACCAAGAGAAAACTACCTTTACTTGTCCTTTTGGCACTTTCGCTTACCGGCGTATGCCATTTGGTTTGTGCAATGCACCTGCCACTTTTCAACGGTGCATGATGTCTATTTTCTCTGACATGGTGGAGGAGTTTCTCGAGGTCTTTATGGATGACTTTTCGGTCTTTGGGACCTCGTTTGATGATTGTCTCCGTAACTTGAGCAAGGTGCTTGAGCGATGCATTGAGAAAAATTTAGTGCTAAGTTGGGAGAAGAGCCATTTTATGGTTCAAGAGGGGATAGTGTTGGGACATGTGGTGTCTACGAGGGGGATTGAGGTGGATAAAGCTAAAGTTGACTTAATTTCGCGACTCCCTCCCCCATCTTCTGTTAAGCAGATTAGATCCTTTTTAGGGCATGCGGGCTTTTACCGCCGCTTTATTCGTGATTTTAGCAAGATTGCTAAACCCTTGTGCGATCTCCTCGCCAAGGATGTGCCATTTGTGTTTAACGAGGCCTGCATGAAGGCCTTTGTCAAGTTGAGAGATGCCTTGTCTTCCGCACCTATTATGCAGTCACCCGATTGGAAATTACCTTTCGAAATCATGTGTGATGCGTCCGACTATGCAATTGGCGCTATCCTTGGCCAACGGGTTGACAAAGTTTCCCATGCGATTTACTATGCGAGTAAAACCCTTTCCGATGCTCAATTGAATTACACTACTACGGAGAAGGAGTTACTTGCTGTTGTTTTTGCATTAGACAAGTTTAGGTCGTACCTCCTCGGGTCTAAGGTTGTTGTGTATTCTGATCATGCTGCATTGCGTCACTTGCTTTCTAAGAAAGATGCGAAACCTAGGCTCATTAGATGGATTCTGTTGCTACAAGAGTTTGATTTTGAAATTCGGGACAAGAAAGGTTCCGAAAATTCTGTGGCCGACCACTTGTCGAGGATCCTTGTTGACTCCTCATGTGACACTGTGCCTCTCCATGACTCATTCTCCGATGAGCAATTGTTTGAGGTGTCGCAAGTTCGACCTCCGTGGTATGCTTTTATTGTTAATTACCTAGCCACTGGTGAGATTCCTTCGCATTGGTCCCGTCTAGATAAGGACCGATTCTTTTCTCAGGTTGGGCATTATTTGTGGGAGGATCCGATACTTTTTAAGTATTGCGCAGATCAAGTGATTCGGCGCTGTGTCCCCGAGTGTGAGTATCATAGTATTTTGACATTTTGTCATACTCTTGAATGTGGGGGACATTTTAGTGGGAAGAAAACGGCGACAAAAGTGTTGCAGAGTGGCTTCTATTGGCCAACTCTTTTTAAAGATGCCCACGAGTTTTGTAGGACGTGTCTTCGGTGCCAACGTGCCGGAAACATATCCCGCCGAGACATGATGCCATTGAACTCCATTCTAGTGGTGGAGTTATTTGATGTGTGGGGCATAGACTTCATGGGACCGTTCCCTAATTCTTTTGGGAATGAGTATATTCTTGTGGCGGTAGATTATGTGTCTAAGTGGGTGGAAGCGGTGGCCATGAAAACGAATGATCATAAAGTTGTGCTCGAATTCCTTAAGAGCAATGTTTTTAGTCGGTTTGGCTGTCCGAGAGCGATCATAAGTGATGAGGGAACCCATTTTGTTAATAAGTATTTTGCGGCTCTAGTGCGTAAGTATTCTATCACACACAAGGTGGCGACACCTTACCATCCGCAAACTAGTGGCCAAGTTGAGGTTTCAAATAGGGAGATAAAGAAAATTCTTGATAGAACGGTTAGGACTGATCGCAAAGACTGGTCAACACGACTAGACGATGCGTTGTGGGCTTATCGAACTGCATATAAAACTCCTATTGGCATGTCTCCTTACCGGTTGATTTTTGGTAAGGCATGCCACCTACCCGTAGAGTTGGAGCATAAGGCGTTGTGGGCCATTAAAAAGTTTAATTTTGATATGATTGTTGCTGGGTCTCATCGTCGTCTCCAATTGAGTGAGCTAGAGGAATTGCGTAATGATGCTTATGAGAGTGCACGCATTTACAAGGATAGGACTAAAGCTTTTCATGATAAACATATTGTCCAAAAATCCTTTGAACCAAATCAAAAAGTGTGGCTTTTTAATTCTCGTTTGCGTCTCTTTCCGGGTAAGTTGAAATCAAGATGGGATGGGCCCTTCGTAATTCAAAAAGTTTTTCCCCATGGGGCGGTTGAAATTAAAGATCTACAGGATGGTAAAGTTTCTAAGGTTAACGGTCAACGTTTAAAACCATATGTGGAAGGTGTTTATAATGAGGAGGTAATTGAGGAAGTCGACTTAGTTGATCCGGTTTATCCAGATAATTGAGTTTTAAATGAAGTCTAGGAGACTTTAAATCCATAGAGGGTGAGATACCTCTAGTTTTTTCCGTGCTCGAACGGCTTCCAACGGTCTGGTATAGCCACCTTGTCAAAGCTATGTATGTAGTACTTAGGAGGTTTGGTCTGGCGGCAGGCGCGTAGTTAGCAGCGAGAAATCTGTCTGAACCATCCGACTTTAGTGTCCAGCTTGGCGGAGATTGCTTCATAAGCCGAGTGGTGGGTAAGGAATCTGGTAGCCCCAGAGGGAATGACAGCCTATTAGATGATGGCACCACTTCTCAAGATATCGTTGAATCCTACGCATATTGCTCTTCCAACAAGTAGGGAACCACAGTCTTTGGCAAGGGAGAAAAGTAGTACCCGTGTCTTTCGCGGGAAGAAATTGGTGGATTTTAATTGTTGTTTATTTTTTTATTTATTTTTTATTTTTTATGCAATCTCATGACTTTTCTTTTCTTTTTGCTTAGTTTTTGTTTTGTTAGTTAGTTTTGTAATTTATTTTCGTATCTTGTTTTGGTGGAGACTAACGCATTGCATGTTGTTTCATTCAAGTTGGGGGGCCTCTCGGCCGTCATATCTTTTCTGCTCTACTTATTTCTCCACTCGAGGTGATATCCTTCCTCCCTCTTTCTTTCCATGGCTTTATTCCTTTTAGTGCCTTGCAATCACTGAGGGCAGTGACTAGTTTAAGTTGGGGGGTGGGGCATACTTTGGGTGCTTTCTTTAGTAGTTTGTTTAAAATAAAAATTGAAAAAAAAAAAAAATAAGTAAATTGAAAATTTAAAAAAAATAGGAGCATTTTTGCATGAGATTATTGTTTGTTGTGCTCGCTTGTTGATTACTTGAGTATAAGCACTCTGCTACCATTTCGATATCTCTTTGGCAGAGTAGTTTCAATTTGCTAGACTGCTGGCACTTTTGTTTTAGCATTTTTGCACACTGCACGTCGGGCCTTGATTGTTTTTGAGCTGTGATTTGACTGTTCTTAAAGGCTATGATTAGTGGAGACTTATACCCTTGTGAGCTTTTGAGCCTTATCTTTTATTGGAGTGGTGTCGAATAAACTCTTTCTTTGTCATGGAAAGAAACACATTTGTTGTCAATCTCATCATCTTTGGTCGCCAAGTGTTGGAACTTGAAAGCATAACAATATCTCTTTGTTTTGGTTTGTCACATGGATGTTACACCCCTGCGAGAGGATTATAGGCACTTTCTTGATATTTGGGCTAGTTCGTTCCTTTGTGTTTACATTTATCCCTTGCGAGCCACATTGAGCCTTATAGATTTAGCCTTTTCTTGGTTAGCTCCACCTTCCATATTGTGTTTGGAGAAAGGCAAAAATATAAAGGTATAATTTTTGGATAGATTGTGAAATTTTGTACTTGAATAGGTGGTGCCCCTAAAAAAAAAAAAGAAAAAGAAAACACAGCAACACAAAAGAAAAAAAAAGAAGAAGAAAGGGGCACCGGTATGTTTGAAAAGGAGGAATCGTGTTTTATGATTGAAAAATGTTGGAAGGTTAGAAGGAGAGATAAGGTGGAGTTGAAAAGTGGAAAAAAATTGGGCGCACATTATTAAATTAGCCCTAAGTTGTTTGCCTATTCTCGGACACGTGATGTTTTACCGTAACCTTGAAATATTTTTCCTTACCCCACATTACAACCGAAATTAAAGTCCTATTTGATCATTGGGGTGATGGGAAGTGGATTGATGGATGTGAGAGAGAGTTCCAATACTTGGCATTTTGTTCATGAGATTGTGTGTCCACTATATAAAGCGTTCTTTTCGTGTCATAGTGTGCGGAGTACTTTGCTTTCTATTTACATAACCTCTAAACCGCACACTCGAGAGTTCATAATGCACTTTGTTTCGAGTGATTTCATTTGTGAGTGCATGACACAGTAAGAATTGAAGTCGAGGCTCGGTCCGCAAAAAGCGGTTGGTTATTGTTCATATGTGATTGAGGCCTGTATTCACACACGCTAAGCTTCAGTGCCACAGTTTATTTCTTAATTGTTAGCGTTCGGAACTAAGTTTGCCTTGCTATATCTTTGTGGTAGCTTTGTGTCCTTTGCTTGATATGTCAATGAGTTGCATGACAGGTTGTGTTCTTTGTATTGAAAGGTTTTCCCTGTGTTTGTGGGTGTTCACTGCTGATAACCCTCACAGTTTTACGAGACTAAACTCGTCCTACCGGAGCACCCGGGGGTTCAAATGTCCTATCTTTCATTGCTTTCATTAGTTGTTTAGTTCTTCTCTTTGCTAGGGACTAACAAAGTGTAAGTTGGGGGGCGTGATAGGTGCTGAAAAGCACCCATTTATTCCCATTAACTTAGGTTTTGTTGGTCCTATCTAATGTTATTTAACGAGATTTAATTGGTTTGTAGTGTTTTAGGGCTTACGGAGCATTCAGACATGTTTTGGAGTAATAATCGTGAATTACGGATGTTCCGGTGGAGGCCACGGCGAGAAGAGGAGCGAAACGGCAGAGGCTGACAATCTGGTCCGGACCAAAGACTTGCTGGCCCGGACAACCAAGTCTGGAATAGAAGTTGAACAATCTGATATTCTGGTCCGGACAATGGAGCTGTTGGTCCGGACCAGCGGGACCAGCGGGCAGCGGGGCATTAATCCTTTGTTTCGTTTGCGGGCCAACTATAAAAGGGGACTTAGTTTATTACTTAGGTTACTTTGATTTTTCCCAGCAGCTGTCCAGAAACGAGAGAAAAAAGAGGCGTGATAGGGAGATTTTCTCCATGTTCTTCGTTCGTTCTTCAATCTCGATCACATCTTTCTTCTCCATGGCCGGCTAAACCCCTTGTCTAGGGGGACGATGAAACTTCACACCAAGTAACTTTATTTTATGTATAGGTTTTAGGTTTATTATTCGGATCGATTGTGAGACTAAGAATCCTTTCCCTTTCAATTGAATGGAATGATTTTACTTTTTCTTATCTATTGAGTATTTGTATTCCGGATTTCAAATACCTAGTTTTGCAATGGTTTTCATCGATTGTGGTTAGAGTTTTGAGATAGATTATACTCGTAAGACGAATCGTGCCGTTAGGTGGCCGAACCGTGCTACTGAGAGACGGTCCGTGCTATGGGATAGTCTATGCCTTTTAATAACTCAATTATTTTCTTGACGATTATTGTTAGGATTTGCAAGTCCTAGCGATAATCCCTTTTGATTCGAATAAATAAACTTAACCTATGCATATTGTTGTTACGTGGTTGGGGTGGATTCGAAACCCTAGATATTTTCCTCCATCGTTTTCAAACCTTTTAATTCATTGTTTTAATTTAATTAGGTTATTCCGAACAAACCAAATCAATCAACTCTTTTCTTTCTGAACTAATCTGCAAACTAATCGAATTTGTCGTAACTTAGCCATTCAGTCCCCGTTGGAACGATACTCGGTCTTAACCATTATTCTACGGAGTAGTAGTTAATTCTTGATTTTTATAAATTTATTTTTGACACGGAACGACACGGTCAATATGCATATCAGGTTTACTTTCAGTACAATTATTCTCTTTTATTCTTTGTTTACTTTCAGTACATATCAGGTTCTGTTTAGTTGTACTATGGGCGTGATTCATTAGTGTACTGTGGGCGTGATTCATTAGTTGTGCTATTGGCATGATTCTGTTTAGTTCATTTGTCTCGCAAACGTACGGTATATGGCTATCTTTATCTATTTAGGTCATTTGTTCAAGATGTTTCTCCCACAAGAAAGAGAGGTTTTTTTTTTTTTTCACAGATTGTGGTGATGTAAATGTGCTTTGGTATGTGTAGCATCTTAATCAATTTCACAGATTACCAATTTTTGGACTTATTGCCTATTACCTGTTTGAATAAGTGATTCAATGAGCAATTCCCTGTATTTTTATTTTTTTCTACCTTGACCGCCACCTTCAAAGAATATGTGGCTATTACAGGTGATAGCAAAAAACTGTAGCTATTTTTTCTTTGTTCATGTGAGGATGCTATGGTACTGCCCTTCATTCTACCTCTGTTAGCCTTACTCTCACCCTGAAAGTACATGCTCAAAGTGGTCGTGTTTCTGTTGATACAAATGAAAAGATCAAAGACTTTGAAGCTAAGGGGTTTGAATAAGACCGCTTGGGCGAGTCTCCGATTTCCTGTTTCACACAAGAGGCATTTACTAATGTTGTATTCCTTGATAATAGGTGGTCCGGGCTGCGGTTACTTTCTTCTTTATTGTTTACAAAGCCTACTCAAAACCCATATATATTGGTGCACTAATGAATTCTTCAAGAGATTGAATTGGTTTTTAAATATTTTGTTGTCTAGCTTGGTTTATGTTGGGTAACTTGGTTTACGCTATCTTTGAGTGTGCGTTTTTAACATGCAAGCTTTTTCGAGCTCCTACTTTGTTTCCCTTCGAGGGAACTGATTTCTCCTATTTTGGACAAGAGTCATTGATCTGTCTTTTATAATGCCCCCAAAACTTTCATGTATTCAGTTAATATTTTCTCAATTTCTGAACCAGGCAAACAAAAGATAGTTACAACTCATGAATGAAGAAGAGACTGGGTATGCACGGAAGTCCAGCGCCTGAAACTCAACTAATAGGCACCAGCGTCTGAAGTAGAACAAACAACTCCTTTCCAGGCGAGGTAGAAGTGTAGAACAACTCCTTTCATCTGTTCATGTCTTTGGTCTATTGCTTTCCATGCCAGTTCCTTCCCATGACACAAGCTAGGGAGTGACTAAGCGCGGAGTACCCTAACTAGGTATAGGGTTCCTTGCTTTTGAAAACGTTTTGTTGGAGAGTCCATGCCTAGCCAGTCAATGCTAGAGAAGTGAGTTCTAAGATTAATATTCAAAATGTACCATTCCACTCCACAAGCTAGGTATTCTCATACGTCCAAGCCGAGTCCCATCATTATGCTAGGGAAGCTGAGTACCTTGCCACAAGCTAGGGAGTGACTAAGCGCTTTAACAGAGTAGCCTTACTAGGTCCTCTAGGTGTAGGGTTCCTTACGGGAAGCTCTAGAAGGGTCGCAACATTTCCACCCTTTTCTCTCACTACTGTAGCCCACAAAGATGCAACGAATTGCCTTCCTATCAAACTTGCTACGCAAGTGATCTGGCACAAACACGTAGCATACACTTCCGGAGACTCAAAAGTGACTCACCGTGGGTGGTCTGGTCCACAACTTCTCATAGGGTGAGACAAAGCCGAGCTTTGCCTGGGGTGGCCTATTGATCACATAAGCTGCCACTCTGTCCAGAATCGACTAGGCACATTCTTTGCATGTAGCATGAAGTCTCACAAAGCCTCTGGTAAAATGCCTGCTCATAACCCATCAAAGAAAGGCTAACAACTCCCGTTTTTGGCTAATTCAATGGTACCATAGAAACAAAATTCCGTATAGACCAGAGGGATGAAAGATCTAGGCCGTTAGAGCTAGGATCGGATCTAGCATTAGGTCTTCTAAAAATGAAGGGTTCCAGAGATGCTGGTGGCGTGCCCGGAGAGTGAATGGGCACGACTCCCCCTCCCCATGTTCTACCGTCCAAAACAGGCCAGCCGTTCTAAGTTCCGGGGTTGGGTCGGAGAGGACTTGCTTGCTTACTCACTGGAATCCACAACTGGATTTTCTCATTGGTGAGCTCATAAGTGGAAGCGTTTAGGAAACGGTCGATTGACGAATCAGATCTTGGGCTCGCTGTCCCGCCGACTAACCAGTGACGAATTAGAAAGGGAAGGCAATAGAAAGAGGTCTCCCTTCCTCCCTCTGTTCGTCTTCTTCTCGCCGCTTTTCTCGTCCATCCTGCCTTGTGCCGCTTACAGAGTAGACGGAATCAACAAAATCCGTTCTTTTCCTTCACTGTACAGTATGGGCCTTATAAGATGGCATTATAATTGTGACACTTAAATAACATTTGTGGTGGGATGAAGAGCTGGATGGGGTGCCCGTGATGTGATCTCAAGCAAGCATTGACTACCATTGTCGATTTTGCCAAACCAAAGCAGGTTGCCATGGATCTCGTCCGTTTGAGCTTGGTTATATTCTTTATCCCTTATATCTTTTGGGGGTGCTTATTTGTTGTGGACTTTGTTCCTCTTTTGGTGGGATTGTATTGTTTGAGTTGATCTAGGTAAGAATGTGATCAGATCATTAGAAGACTTGCACATCGATTTCCCTCTCTCCCTAATCGCCAGGTGTATAACTGAAAGGTCCATAAATGTGTATATATTCATAAAGTCTTTGGATCTTGTTTCGAATTTCCTTTAATTGTTCCCTTGCTAGGTTAGGTATTTGTGCTGTGATGGGATGGATGGCTTGCATTATCCTCCAAGGTTGTTGGCTACATTCTCCTCACAAAAGGGTTTCCAAGTCATTTAATTCTTTGCACCAATAACTCATTGACTATCTATCTATATCTATCTATACTTCTATACTTCTTATAAAAGTCTAACATGTTTGTCTACTTTTTAATTCCTAAACTGCCCTTTTATTTTGTTTGTTTTCGAGAACTACCCTTTTACATTTCTTGCACTAATAGAACAATGCTTTGTTGTAGTGTAAAATATCCTTCCTCAGCCTCCAAGCAACACGTAGGTTGAGAAGTGGGAACCGAAATAAAGAAACGGCCCCTAAACTGGTTCGAAGCATTCAATCGCCCCCTTTAACTGTAGGACTGTTTTGTCTTCTTTTTCTTCTCTCTCCCAAATTTATAGTGCAACTATCGTTATATGGCATGGAATACATCACTTGAGTTTTTGATTTTGTTTCCAATGGAATAATCTTACTTTATTCCAAAGCATGCAAAGAAATATGTGATGCAAAAAGCGCAGAAGAGCTCTTGAGAATCAGATTGCGGAATTAGTTTCTCAAACCAATATGGAGGAACAGAAGTGTCAATCAAAGCTAAATGCTTGAAATCAGTTTTTCTGTGCCTTCGAAAAACACATACTTTATTGCTTTCGAAAAATACATGTCATTCGTTGCTTCCTTCCTTTGTTAATATTTCCCCCACAGTTTCTCCTCCTGAAGATAGTCTATACAAACTGGCCTATCTAAAACTTGTGCAGGTTCAGGCGGAACTAATTGATTTGGAAAGGAAGACGTTCTTGATGGAGGCAATTATGAAAGAAAGCATAGAGTTGCAGGACTTGACCAGATATCCCTACTAAATTTATATTGTTACTATCTACGTAATGTCCACTTGATTCTCACGGTCAAAGATTTTTCGGGTACTATAAATTTGTCCTTTTGACCTTCTAGAAAAGAGTTTGGTAAAAAAATAACCATCTAGAGAAGAGTGAAAAACATTCCAGGGAAACGAGTTATCTTTTTCCTCTTAATAGATTAGGAAGTTTGTGCATACTCTATTCAGTTCTTTTGTAGACGGAGAAAAGGAGATTGGCAGTTGGAGTCTGGACTTCATAAAAGTATTTTTAATTATTGGCCGGTGTTGGATTACATGCATATGTACCCATACAAAATCATACCCTTCCAAACCAACGTGCATGTTCTTCATGCGTAGCACGTAGGCTATCACCTAACCTAGTAATAAAAGGACCAGTTTTGGGTTGCCATATTTTGCCTCAATTTTTTCAACTGTACCCCCTGAATTTAGGCGTGCAGTGTATCCTTGTTTGCTGCATTGGCTGGTGATGATGATGCATCCTTTTGATTTAAAGGTCATCATTTTCAATGCTGTATCGTCTTTATTTGAAGGTTATCATTTTCAGTGGGTCTTCGGGACAGTTTTTGTTTCGGACTGCTTTATGCAAGTTATTACAACTTAGAGTGGAAATTGCATGAGAATCATGACATTTCAAGGTTTACTAGTTCCATATGGTTCTTGAACAGATTCAACTTTTCGGTTTCTGTTGGAACAATGGAAGGACCAATTTTCTCCCGGCTACCTTCTCAAGGAAGTTTCTATTGATAAACCATTTGAAAAAGATGCTTGTTGCTGTCACTTCAACTTTGTCACAGAAAAAACTGGGAGCAGCAATTCGGACGTGGTCTTGAAGTACCAATGGTTTGTTGGAGAAAGAACTCCTTCAAATTTTATTGCCATCCCAGAGGCCACAGGAGAGGTAATGGTTTCTACTTTCTAGCTATGTTAATCGTTACTCACTTGTCTCTTCTTGTTAATATATTTTGGGACTTCCTACATTCTAAGGGGACATGCATTTAATGCACATCTCCCTAACAAGTTGATCTGATTTCAATCATTGTCCCGCAAGTCCCCACTTTAGAAATAGATAATTTATGAGGGTAGTTTTGGAAGTGCACCGCCTGTTTTTTTCTTTTTAACTTGTCAAAGAGGACTAATATCCTGGGACAACAGAAAATTAAATAGAGGAGTGATAAATAAGGGATGGAAGGAGTACCATAGTAATTTCTTTGTATTGCTGATGAATTTTCTATATGTGCGAGGTAATGCTGATAATTCTCTGATTGCCAGGTGTACTTGCCTAAGCACGAGGACATTGGCATAATTCTGAAAGTGGAGTGCACACCAGTCCTTGCTGGGACTGTGTATCCTACAATATTTGCTATTCTTCACGAGTTTCACCTGGTATGTTCTTTTCTGTTCTTCGAGATGATTGGTTAATATTTAACTTTCCTCCAAAACATTCCCTGCAAATAATTTTTATGTTGTTTTATCGCAAACGAACTGGATGGCTGAAGGTTTTGAAGATTGATGTGCGTGGGGAACTAATGGAGGGAAACACTATAAGGGGATACGCTGAAGTTGCATGGTGTGGTGGAGCTCCAGGAAAAGGGGTTGCTAGGTATGCCCCCATTTTGTTACTTATCAAGTATTACTTTCGAAGACACAAAAGTGTAGATCAGGTGTTCAATATTCACATGCTTGTCTGAAACTGCCATTTCGGCTACATGACCAATATCAGTCCGTCCGTGGACCCATCTTTACTTCTAGAGGCTTTAGGTTTCTCCTCTTCTACTTTCTTAGTCAGTAACGCCTTTCCTGCCTCGACTAAAGCTTCATCGAAATCTTTTTCACATCTCTCATTGGAGTTTTTTAGAGCTACACTCTTTTTTCTTTGAGGCTCCAGTTTTCATTTGGAATGCTTCAATTAATGCCACAAGCTTTTCACAGTATAAATTGAATCATCTGCACCAAAATTTGCCTACACAAATAATGTGGACCACACTCTTGCGGAACATTGCACCAAAATTTGCCTACACAAATAATGTGGATCACACTCTTGCGGAACATAGCTGTATCGATGAATGGAAAGCTCCATTTCCTTTGCATATGTGTTCTTTTCTCTCTCTTACTTTTTATGATCTGTTCAGTTTATTTACAATTTAATTGGAGATGAGGTGCTTGTGTGTTTAAGCTCCACTTCTGTTGCAGTCGTCACTTAAGGGAAGTGACTCTGATATTATGTTTTTCTCGTAACCCAATTACAGCTCCCCCAAAAGTAACAAATTTGAAGATAATCGGTGACATAAGGGAGGGAAATAAGGTAACTGTCACCGGAGGAACTGAATCATCTAGCAGAGTTCAATGGTTTAAATCAACTTATTCAACATTAGAGGGTGAGAATGGTCTTGACGCATTCGGCACTTCAAAGATTGCAAAGGTGGGATATGGTATATATAGTCATTTGTATTCTTGCTCTGTATTGTTATGCATAATCCCAATCAAGATGCTTTGTTTAGGATTTCCGCATACCATTGGGAGCTGTTGGCTATTTCGTTGTTGCAGAGTTTACTACTATGACTCTGAATGGCGAGACTGGTGAATCGGCATATCTGCAAGAGCAGTTGAAAGTAAGTTATTTTTTTGGAGTAAATTTTTTTCCTTTAAAGTTGGATTAAACTTTGCGGTTAAAATGAAAAAAAAATGTGGGAAATATCAGTGGTCATTCATTGATATAAATACTTGATATTAGTCCGAATAACAGCGAATCTCTCTTCTTTTCCACTTCTATTCTGTTTTGTATTAGATTTAACCACGATCTAGCGATTGAGTTTGACACTTTTGATCGTGCAATTTACTTGGTAATGTTGGCATACACAATGCAATGTAGTTGTCTGAGTTAATACTTGATTTCATGGTAGACTGGTAGTAGACATGGTCTGTTCATATGAATGGATCTTTTCACCTAGTGTCTTCTATTCTGCAGCCAGTGACTTCTATTCTGAGTTCTGACAGTTCAACTTACACTATCTGATCTTTTATTCCTCTATTGGAAGAACCAGTGTTCTAATGGCGGCCTGGGCGCTTGGAGGTTGTCACTATTATATATACGCAATTTCAAATCAGATTTGAGAATCCAACAGAGAAGGACATAATAGAATAGATAGGGTCAGTGCGTTTAGTTCGGAAACCAACTAAGAGTAACTACGTTTAGTGCTTGTAGCAACTAGTCGTAAGAAGTCAACAATCCATCAAGCGAAGGCGCAGAAGTCAGACTGTGTAGCTAAAGCACGCCGGTAACTGGTGTTTCAATCCAAAATTAGTTTGACCTACCTTTGCATTGTATCTTCGCCTGGAGACCAAGGCCCACTCTCTGTTGTCAATGTTGACCGCAGCTCCATAGGATCCTTCATTGTGGATAGCCATATGCCTACACATTATCTTGTTACTACAATTAGCATCACTTCCAATTTAGTATCCTCCCACTACCTAGTTTGGTGTTGTGTAGGAACACATGTTAGAGTAAAGGAGTTCGGTCAAAAACTTAGAGGGCACTATCTCATGAACTCAAATCTCCAACAGATTTGATCAGGGAAGTAGAGAAAAGTGATTGTGGACTTCTTGGTGGTTAAGATGTGAAGGGATAGCATTGGTGAATAGCTTTCCAGGTCAGGAGATGTTACAGAAGGATTTGGTGGGAGTTAGGGATATGTGTTTTTTTTATTAATTGTTGTTGGGTGAGGCGCCTGGGAGGGTGGAGGAGGGTAAGGCAGAGAGGGTGGAGTGGAATTCACTGGTGGCGGTTGGGGTTAATATTACCTACTATACTAGACTCACAGCGAGCTCCTTCTCCACAGTGGTTGCACTGTAGTTGGATCGATAAAGTCTTCGAACTGGATTACGTACCACAAGGGCTTGGAATTGTATATATACTAGGGATGCATACGGCTCTTCTAACAAAAAACTCTTATGCATGTTTATGATGCTGCCAAACTAAATCCATTAATTATCGCCCATAACTAGCTCCGTTTGATGCATGCTCTCAGTGTTATCTACTCATCAGTAATATTTTTCTTGTACTTTATTGTCTATTGGGGCCATTGTCAGCAAGATTTACGCGGTATTACAGCTTATCTTCGTTTATTCCTCATCGGGAAGGTATTTCTACTTGAATGCGATGACCAACTGGTGAGACCACAGGACTAGCAAACAACTTAGCGTTCCTGTCCCAGGCATCCCCCTTCCCCAGTAATTCCATAACATTCTTGTCCTAAAAAGGAAAGATGAGAGAGTATGTAATGCAGTGAAAGGGTTTAGCTGTCCAGGGCATCCCCCTTGCCCAGTAATTCCATAACATTTCTTATCCTAAAAAGGAAAGATGAGAAGAGTATGCCATGCAGTGAAACGGTTTTGCAGTCCTTCCAAGAGGTAAAAACACACTTGGTTGCCTGTTGCACCCTTTTGTAAGGGGGCAAGACGAAACCATTTCGATTTGATTACCGGAGGCCGGCGGGGATACTTGGCAATTGCTGACTAGGTAAGTGGTGGAGGATCCTTGTACACAAGCACACAACAATCTAAACTCCCAATGTGGGAGGCAGCTGATTCCAGTTTCTTGGTCCGGGATACAAAAAAGTGAAAACTAGAGAGAGCTTGGAGACCAGCCTTCAAATTCAGGGAAATTAGTTTGGAACTGACTAACTATGATGAGTTTTTCTTTATGGTGGAAGTTACGATGACGAGGAGTTCACAAAGGAAAGGGTTTATTTTTTTGTCACTTCTGTTTGATTCTATTTAACAGCTCCGAGGGGACGCCCTTTGTTAAACAGCGGAGCACTTTCTTATTGTCCGATTATACAAAGCAAATATGCATGGGACTATATAGAGAGTTTATCGGTAGTTTTTAGCGGAGCACTGCATTGTTGTTTGTTGTTTTCCAAACTCAGACTTGTACGCTATGTTTGGGCTTGGGTTCACTAGAATCAGTGAAGTTTTACTCAACGAAACCTGATTTTACAACTTTGGCTTCTGAGTTACACGGTTTGTTTTAAATAAAATGCAAGTTGCGAGCATAATCCCAGGTACACTTTTTTTATTTTTATTTTTGTTGAGAAAAGCAGATACTCAAACCTTGGTATATAAATAAGACCTGTTATGATTTAATGAGTTAATTTGCTATTATGATAACTATTCTTTCGATTAACTGGTTCATTTGGTCATGTTTTCACCAAGCAGGTCTGCAAACATGACCAATTAGCAGTAAAAAAACCCAGCTAGCTGCAAGAAATACAATGCCAGGGCTGTTCCAGCTAAGACATAAAAGCCTATTTATGTGTCTTCTTATTAATGAGAATTATTCACGGCTCAGCCATGAACAGCTTCTTTACAGCAACCTTCAATCGCGATTGTCCAAAAGTGTTATGGACAGTCCGGATTTTAATGAAACTTTTCCGGTATCTGGATCGTCCAAAACACTGTTGGACTGTTGCGATTAGTGCCGTAAACAACTATTCACGGTGCAGCTGTGAAAAAGATTTTCTCCATCCTCATTAACATGTCTCCAAGAGGCAAGAGCTGATACAGGCACAAAAATCATTTGCAAGTTTAGCAGGAAGCTCCAAGGAATCAAGGCTTTTTCTTCTGAAAAATTCTTCTATTCCTCTCACACCATACATCAAAAATGACGGCAGCCAAAATAAGCTTGAAAACCAAATCCGTGAAGTCCTTATTATACCTCTGTGTTCCCAAAATCTGATAGTACAAAGGGTTGCCAAAGAACAGATGGTTATGACTTTGCTGTGCCAAACAACATAAAGCACACATACCCCATCAGTTGATAGATTCACGTTGGCTGTTAAGGATCCGTCCATATTGCATACAATGCTCTCCCCATACTTCTGAGAACCCAAATTTACACTCCAAATTTTTAATTCATAGCAGTAGATGTATGTCTTCCCGTGCATAGAATGAAAACAACGCTAATGGTTATCGAACATGGAGTCAAGCTGTGCATAGAATGAAAACAATGCTAATGTTTATCGAACACGGAGTCAAGAAAAACTAAACTATCTTACTGATCAACTAGCATTGTGCATGTTCGATATACAGAAGCCAAAAAAACGCCGATGCAATTTTTTCTTTCGTGCACTCAACGGGCACAATGCTAGTACATATACTATATACAAATGTCTGTGTGCCTCTCAAGCCTCCACATTCTAAATTCTAGGAAAAAAAATTTATAAGGAACGGAGAGAAAAAACGTGTGGATGGGGTGGAAAGAGAGAGTATGTGGGGGGAGGGGGTGTGAATACTGAATAGTTGGAGAGGGGGAGAGATTTTTGGGGAATTGGGAGTTGAATTTTATTAGTAGATAAAGAAGATAACTGAATTCAAAATTGTTATTATGAATTTTTTATTGCATGGGCATGAAGATGGCATAGTTTATGATTTTTATAATATGCATTTTTTTGTGCTCATAACTTTTTAGATCATATTCTTCATTTTTAGTAATTTTGTTAAATTTTTATATTGTGGTTTATAATTTTGAAGATCATATTCGTCATTGGTAGTAATTTTTGTTAAAGGTTTGTGGTCCATATTTTTATTTACGAAATGACTTATTTTTTTGTCAACTTTACCTATTTTAGGTTTATCAGCATCTAGATCGATTTTAGGAGTATTTTCTTAAACTATCTTTTTATCAACTAGCGTTATGATTGTTTGAGCTTTCGAGGGACAAAAAAATTCAAATTCATGTATTCTTATTAAACTATATTTTTTATTAACTAGTGTTTTGCTCATTCAATACACGGAAACAAACAAAAAAAAAAAAAAACTATCAATGTGATTTTTTATCTGTCCCGTGCATTGAACGAGCACAACTTTATTTGAGTCAATACAAAAGGTAACACAGGCTTACAGTCCTTGGATTGGGGAGTTTGGTGACACACGAAAAGAAAAGAAAATCTAATTATTTGTTTAGATAAAAAAGTGAATAATGATTAAAAAATGTGTAGATAGAAGATCGATTCTATTTTTCATTATTTCTCACAAGAATAGTGAGATTTGGTATTAAATCATACGAGTAGCATTTCCATTTCCTTTCTCATGAAATCACTCAATCTTGTGGTGTGACGGGCCAATGGCGCAACTAGAATTTGAAGTTAAATGTGACAGTCTAATAGATTAATGTGCTTCCTTATAAAAAATATATTTCGACCCATCAAACTGAGAAGGTAAAGTAGATTCTACAAAAATGCTAAGGACACATACATTTGTACACATATATTGTACATACACTTTTATGGGACCCACCTCGGGTCCCACCAATATGATCCGAACAGCTCATTATTTTTAAAATAATGTTTTAAGAGTTTCTATAAAAAAAATCAACTCAATAGGATATCGGTAAAGGCTTTTTCAGAAATCGCAGTGCAAATCAGATTGTTTCACCCTATGATTTCTGAAAAAGCCCTTACCGATATCCTATCGAGTTGATTTTTTACAGAAACTTTTAAAAAATTATTTTAAAAATAATGAGCGGTTCGGATTATATTGGTGGGACCCGAGGTGAGCCCCATAAAAATGTATGTACAAAATATGTGTAAAAGTGTATGTGCAAGTAGCATGACTGTTCTATTCAATTAAATTCAAAGTTTTTGTCAAAAGATACTAAAAAAAAGCTTGCAATTTATTGAACCCAAATACATTAATTTAAACTTGCATTTTATGGGGTTTTTTGGTTGACACTGCCCTGTAAAGGCGCAAAAACGTTATGAGTACAGATTTTACCTGCACATATAGATCCAATTTGGATCCGTTTCTAGTACCAACAAAATGATCCAACTAGCTCATTTTTTTAAAGTATATTCTTTATGATCTCTATAAAAGATTATACAGTTGAGTTCAATCGAATATCGGCAAGGATATTTACCATACACCTAACTTTGCATTTCGAAATCCAATTTGCTTTTCAGATTTCAAGGATAATTCAAAGACAAAAAGTTGAATGTTTAAATAGTATGAAAAAATAAATGGCTCTAAATATCTTTTCAAAACGAATATGTTTGAGTGGATACAAAAGGGGCAGCACGTGCCATTTTTGCAACAAAAAGCTAGGTACACTGTATATTTATACTACGTGGATCCATTTCGGATCCTACAAAAATACATAAAAAATCAATTTCATTGCTCCGAATCCAAAAGTAATATTTATCGATATTTTGTTAGAGTTGATTTTTTACAGAGCCCCGTAAAATAATATTTTAAATTTTATGAGTATTTTTTTGTATTTTTATAAGATCGAAAATAGACCACACATAAATATAGTGTTGATGTGTAGTATACTTTTTTTTATTTATTGAACAGATGTGTAGTACATCTAGCATCCCTCTTTTTGAAAACCAAAAAAGGGTAAACAAATCACTACTCGCCTAGGAAATCAAATCCGTCTCCAAATTTATCCCGTGGTTCCAAAACAATAGAGAGAGAGAGAGAGAGAGAGAGAGAGAGAGGACGGAGGACGGAGAAGATGGCTCAAATTGGTTGTTTTTCTTTTGGCAGTCCCATGGAATCTGGTAATTACCGAAAAGGTAATCTTCTTCCTCCATCGTCCTCACACCATCATCCATCGTTTTCCCTTCATTACCAACAATCTACAGACCCTAGTTCTCCTCTTCCTGCTCCAACTATCATCGTTCAAGAAAAACACCTGCAACCACAGTCGATGAGGAAAAAGCACGATGTGGGCCCCAATAGTCTCCGAGGAGCTGAATGGGTAATCGATCGGCTCCCCCAAATGCCGCGTCGGGAGATTCGTAGAGCTTTATTCATCTTGACGACAGCGGGTAGGTACGGTACCGTTATTTCTTTTTTCAACAAGTTGCAGTCACGAGGCACTCACCCAGATATTGTTACCTTGAACATTGTAATTAACTGCTACTTCCGCGCGAAACGAGTTGGTTTTGGGTTCTCTCTTTTCGGGTGCCTCTTCAAACGCGGTTATGTGCCCAATGTAAGTACCCTTTCCGTTCTGTTGAATGGGCTTATTTCTCAAGATAAGACTGTTGAGGCCGTGGAGTTATTTGAGAAATTAGTCGGAAAAGGAAAAATCAGACCCCATATGGGTATGTGTGGACGTATTTTAAATGGCCTTTGCAAAATGGGAAACACCGGACTGGCTATTAGGTTTTTTAGGACGTTGGAAAAGGAAGGTTTAAAACCTGACACCATGGCATATAGCATGATCATTGACCGTCTTTGCAAGGACGGGATGGTGGATGACGCTCTCAACTTCTTAGTTGAAATGAATAGCAAAGGTATTCGTGCAGATGTCGTCACTTATACATCTTTGATTTGTGGCCTCTGCGATTGTGGCAAGTGGAATGTGGCTACAGAAATTCTGAGAGAAATGTTGGATAATGATGTTTCACCAAATGTTCGTACATTTTCTGTGTTGGTCAGTGCACTTAGCAAGCAAGGGCTGACAAAGGAAGCGGAGGCGCTATTTGAAGTCATGATAGAAAGAGGTTTGGATCCTGATGTAGTCATTCACACGAATCTGATGCAAGGGTATTGTTTGCAAGGCCAGATGGAGGAAGCAAGGAGAATTTTCAATGCCATGGTGGATAGGGGCCTTGATCCTGACACTCATTCCTATAACATTTTGATAAAGGGTTATTGCAAGAACATGAAATTAGATGAGGCTATGCATCTCTTCAGAGAAATGCCTCTACGGGGTTTGGAATGCGACACCAAAGAGTATAACATGATCATTGACACTCTTTGCAGGGATGGTATGGTGGATGACGCTTTCAACTTCCTTGTAGAAATGAATAGCAAAGGTATTCGTGCAGATGTTTTATGTTATACCTCTTTGATTCATGGCCTATGCAAACATGGCAAGAGAAAGGAAGCTACAGAAATGCTAAGAGTAATGTTGGATAGTGAAATTCCACCAAATGTTTGGACATTTAATGTGTTGGTCAGTGCACTTAGCAAGCTAGGGATGACAGAGGAAGCGGAGGAGTTACTTGAAATCATGGAAGAAAGAGGTGTGGTTCCTGATGTAGTCACTTACACGGGTCTCATGAAGGGATATTGTTTGCAAGGCCAGATGGAGGAAGCAAGGAGAATTTTCAATGCCATGGTCGATAGGGCAGTTCATCCTGACACTTATTGCTATAACATTTTGATCGAGGGATATTGCAAGAACATGAAATTAGAAGAAGCCATGCATCTCTTCAGAGAAATGCCTCTACGGGGTTTGGAATGCGACACCAAAGAGTATAACATGATCATTGCCAGTCTTTGGAAGAATGGTATGGTGGATGACGCTCTCAACTTCTTTGTAGAAATGAATAGCAAAGGTATTCGTGCAGATGTTTTCACTTATACCTCTTTGATTCATGGCCTATACAAACATGGCAAGAGAAAGGAAGCTACAGGAATGCTAAGAGAAATGTTGGATAGTAGAATTCCACCAAATGTTTGTACATTTAATGTGTTGGTTAGTGCACTTAGCAAGCTAGGGATGACAGAGGAAGCGGAGGAGTTACTTGAAATCATGGAAGAAAGAGGTGTGGTTCCTGATGTAGTCACTTACACGGGTCTCATGAAGGGATATTGTTTGCTAGGCCGGATGGTGGAAGCAAGGAGAATTTTCAATGCCATGGTGGATAGGGGCGTTCCTCCTGACAGTTTTTGCTATAACACTTTGATCAAGGGATATTGTGAGAACATGCAATTAGACGAGGCCATGCATCTCTTCCAAGAAATGCCTCTACAGGGTTTGGAACGCGATACCACTACTTTCACAATTATATTGCAGGGTCTGGTTTCACTAGGTAGATATAAAGCTGCTGAAGAAATTCTTAATGAGATGCAAACTGCTGACCTAATTCCCGACAACAAAACTTGTGATCTCTTGTTGAAAGGCCTTTTCCAAAGTGGGCATATTGATGACGCATTGTTCTTATTTCAAATGATGGAAAACAAAGGTTTAGATGTCGATATTGGCAAGTACAATATCCTTAGTGATGCATTTTGTAAGAATAAAAAACTTGAGAATGCAAAGGGATCTTGTCACTACGCTTCCTTCCAAAGGGTCATGTCCTGATGTTAAGACATCATTGTTGTGATGATGCAAGATCCTGTGAGAATGATGTCACTTACACGTTACACATTATCGATGGGGAATTCTTTGACGTTTGAAGTCCTTTGATGGAAGTCCTTTGAGGCATTTTTACTCCTTGAGGAAGTGACTGGAATGGGTATTCCGCCGAATGCATTTTATCCTTGAATTTTGATTTAATCTCAACTAAAGGATTAATTTCGCCAAATGTTGGTGGATGCACTTACTAAGGAATGGATGGAAAAAGGAAGCAGAAGTGGATGCGCTTACTGAGGCACCGAATGCATTGTATCCTTGAATTTTGATTTAATCTCAACTAAAGGATTAATTTCGCCAAATGTTGGTAGATGCACTTACTAAGGAATGGATGGAAAAAAGAAGCAGAAGTGGATGCGTTTACTGAGGTACCGATGGAACAGGACACAGGAGGCGCTCGCTGTCATGATGGAAAGAGTTATGGATAATGATGTAGTCATACCGAGTATCTATTCTGCACAAAGGTGTCTGCTAACCAACACATTATTTATTCTCCCGGCATAAATAGTTGCCTGTGTTTCGAACTTAGTGAGTCTTTATCGGGTTGGTTAGTTAATGTGTCAGTTTTACATGTGGTATTGGAAAAATGGCTGATTCGTAACTTGTAAGTTCATTGATAAAAGGCAAGACTTGAAAAGAAAATTACCTATATGTATGTACAAGAAGAAAGGAGTTTTAAAGAAAATCTCTTTGCAACTTCTCCAATCGCTTAACAACCGAAACCGGAATGACAAACAGTGACATAAAATAAGTAGGCAAGCTAGAAAGCGTATGTTTGATAAGAGTCATTCTACCTCCTTTAGGAATGTATTGATGCTTCCATCCTGCCAATCTCTTTTGAAATCTTTCCACTACTGAGTCCCACACTGTTGTTGATTTGAACAAATAGCCCAACGGAAGGCCCAAGTACAAAGTGGGAAACGACGTCACTCGACAACCCAAAATTTGAGCAAGTGTGCCAATATCAGCAACTGCCCCCACCAGAATCATCTCGGACTTCCCCAAGTTCACTTTAAGGCCGGACACAGCCTCGAAGCAAAGCATAACACACCGAAGATATCCCACCTGTGTCGGCTCCGCATTACAAAACAAAAGAGTGTCATCCGCATATAAGATGTGAGAAACCATCAACCATACAAGGCGGATATCTTGGTCATGGAGGTACTCAATTGTATGATTCGAAAAGCAGTACAAGGCGGATTTCTGAATTCTTTCTTCTTTCATGCAAGTCTCAAGTGTTCTATTTACCCAAAAAAGCCTCAAGTGTTCTGACATTGACATATATGGTTCTTCTCAGGCTTTAAAAAGCATTTCATGAATGACGAGGAAGCTATATATGTGGATCAACCATGGGAGAAGGTGTATGCCAGATAGCCTACATGATAAGGATAACCTTGGATGTCAGATTATTGGTATGTTGATCATGTGCAAATATACACACCCCCCCCCCCCCCCCCCCCCCCCCCTCTCTCTCTCTCTAATAGAGTGTCGATTCATTACTTAGTTTAAGCAATTTGCATTTGTATATTGATCATGTGCGAAATATACCTATGTACTTGATGTGTTATGGCTCTTTTTCACCATGTATACTTCTCAAGAACAAGAAATTTAAGTGAAGCACATAATATTTTCTGTTGCGAAATTTAGTTGGTTGAATAGAATGATGCCAGTCTATAAACAGACCATTCTGGGGCATTAGGGCTTTGTGCTACATTTTAATTCAAGTCATTGACATTAGCCTAATGTCTCATTAGATAGTGTATCTCTTTCTACCCTCCCTTCTTAGAGGAAATAAAACAAAAAGAGTGTTCATTTGCTATCTATGACAGGATTTCTTGTTGATTAACTATTGTTATTTGCAATCTGTGACATGATTTTGTTGTTTGCAATTTGATTCACCGAGATTTAAACAAGCAGGATATTTACAACGGCATGAACAATCTAATAGTGTCTCGCTTTAACTTTTAATATGTTCTTATAATTGCAACACGTGTAGAAGCTTCACCCCATATGTTTGCCATTGAAACCAACATTATTTATATGGGTCAGCCCTGTTTTTTTCCAACTTATTTAGCCTGGAATTTGATCTCAAGGTTTTTTGAAAACATTTCAATGGTTCACTTAGCTTATTCACCTTTTCATCTTTAAAGCTCATAACAAGCTCTAATCCAACTTTTCAAAAGTTAGTTTTTGATGCTTTTGTAAGCTCGCTTTTGTTAACATGAAACTAACTTTTTTTTATTGAGGTGAAAACACAATTGGGTATTTTACATAGCTTCTTTGCATCTGATGATGATTTTATATTGTCCCTTCCACTTTGCAGATCATAAGCACACCGTACCTTCATGGTCATGTCGGAAAATGCAAAAGTGTGGCTCCTAAAAGCAGCCCTGCTACTACAACTGATGTGAAGATGAGACTTGATAGAGAAGCTGAAACAGAAAATATAAGGTAAGGCACCATAAACCAGCTCCTTACTTTCAATCAAGGTGGGTGAACAAAGCAAAAAAACAAAAAAACAGAAAAGGAAGAAGTGAAATTAGACATTCCTAAATGGTTTGTCTTAGGCTTCTTGTTGTAGTACTTCGTTACAGGCTTCCAGCAATCTGGCTAAATAATCATAGAATGCAAAGGAAAAGTATATCGTGAAATAAACTAGAATGATTTTATTGCTTTATGTCTATGTATGTTCGATGTTTAGGTTTTAAGGGAAGTCATGGAAGTTGGCAAGCTCAAGCGTTAAAGCTTGTCAATAAGCCACATATCCAATCTTTTTCATGATGCTTGTATTAATTGGGAGGTTTGTATATTTTATTGATTTAAGTGGGTCCATCAAAGTGCAGGCGATATGCTGGGTAGACAACCAACATGACTTTATCAAGGGAAATGGTGAAAAATTAGATTATCTTTTGTCAATAGAAAACCCATAAAACGACGTGATAATGGATGTCCATAAAGGTCGAATGTTGAGGTTAATTTGTTAGATAGAATTTAATATTTGTTCCTTTTACTATCATATGTTCCATGTTTGGGAAGAATGAATAAAATGGTCGAGTTCCAACACATGTTAGTGGTATTAGATAATACATTGTTATCAACTTTCACGTTTAAACACCATGATTCTAGTCAATTGAATGTCTTCCTTTTTTACTGCAGCAAAATTAAATACATTAAAGCTAAATAACAAAAGGGTTGTTAACAACTATCCAATTCATTGTTACTGAACAATATTAAATATATATTAAAGTTAAATAACAAAAGGGTGGTTGTTACGAACTGTCCAATTATTGTTACTGAACAAGATTATATATATTAAAGCTAAATAACAAAAGGGTTGTTGAGAACTATCCAATTAATTTTACTGGACAAATGCCCCAGGGACAGTTGTTAACAATAACCCTTCTGTTGTTTAGCTTTAATATATTTAATATTGTTCATTAACAATCAATTTGATATTTTTGTTTGCGTTTGGAGCTTTAAATTAATAGCATTGGGAGTTAGTAGCTACGGTTTTTGAACATATTGGAGAATACTTAAGGCAACTTACTAGAGATTTCCTATTTCCTAATTTTACCCATTAGATGTAAAAGAATGTAATTGCTGCCTTTGCGTGTTCTCATAGAAATTCAATAACAATGTGATATAATCAGCTTTATACTCTTTGAATAACACAAATTAAGGATTGAAATTTTAGACTAATTTGTTTTCATCATAACTACAATAAATGCTAGTTGTTGGTGAACTATCATCTAAATAGCTATCTAATGATTATTAAAATTAAGATACGGATTCAATTTGATTCTCAAACTATGACAGGGCGAAAAGGGTATTTATAGGTGGAAAAAGGAGAGGAGAACACGAAATACAATAGGATGAGGTTATGATACCTAAGCTGTTTTTGTCTTCTTTCTTGAAAGGGTTGTGTGTAATGCATGACAGAGTCTCTCTTTTTCCGCATCTCTCTCTTTGTGGATTAAAAAGCTGTGCTTACTATATTGGTGAACAACTTTCGAACACTCAATACATCATTAATTGTAGCTTGGCAAATGCCAGTTTGTGTGAATAACAAAAGGGTGCTGCTAACAAGTGTTTATGAGACATTTTTTACAGTCCTTAGGGGATTTATTTAGCACCAGTTAATGTAGTTGTTCAGCCAACATTTATTATAGTTGTAAGTTGCATTAAGTGTTGTTCAACAAATTTTAGACGTTTATTATTAAACAAATTGTTGAACCCAAGGACACTTAATGGTTCTACTTAAACAACTTGTTTAATGATAGTTACTGGAAAAAAAAATACTTGTTTAATGATTAAGGTCTACAAGTTGTTCAACCAACATTGAATGCAACTTACAACTCTTCTTCTAGGGTGCTAATCTAACTAGTCTAACAATACAGACTTTCGCCGAGAAAAAAAAAAGTTGTTGAAGCCATTCAAAAAAAAAAAAAAAAGTTGAACCCGTAACGTTCATTGAAAGCCTCATACAAAGAAGTTATTTAATTATCATGAGAAACAAGATAACAGGTCAACAATTTTTAGATGTTTCATATATCATTAATTGGAGCTCTACAAATGCAGGTTTGTGCAAATAATTAAAGGTTGCTGCTAACAATTGCTCATGAGGCATTTTTTTTTACAGACCCTAGGTTTGTCCAAAAGTTGTCCAACCAACACTTAATGCAACTTACAACTCCTCCTCCATGGTGCTAATCTAACTATTCTAAAATACTGACTTTCGCCGAGCAAAAACAAAAGTTGTTGAAGTCGTTCAGAAAAAACAAAAGTTGTTGAACCATTCACGTTCATTAAAAGCTTCATACCCCTAAACAATTTTTGGATGTTTCATATATCATTAATGGAGCTTGACAAATGCAGGTTTGTGCAAATAATTAAAGGGTGCTGCGAACAATTGCTCATGAGACATTTTTTTACAGACCCTAGGATATACATTAAGGAAAATTGTTTTGTTATTATCTATTAGTGAGGGTATAACAGTATACAATTGAATGGATATCCTTATGAGAAACTATTAGAATGTCATCACTCTTTACGTGTAATTGAAAATAAATTAACCGTAACCAACTACAATATCAATATCTAACTTAGTTTAGAAACACCTATTATAAACACTTGATTTGCTATTGTTTAGGGGTAACTCAAGATATAACAGTTACGTTACTAATTGTCCCCAAAGCTTAAGTTGTTAGGAAATGAACCCAATGATTTATATCAACCTATTTCAACGATGCAACTAAATGATTAGGTTCTACCAATCCTTGCAAGCGGAACCCATCAATTTGAGATACAATAATGTCATGATAACTGTTGGAAATTGTCCCACATCGGTTAATTATCTCCTCCAAAACTAGTATATGAGCCTGGGCGGTCTCTCCATTCATGGCCAGTTGGTTTTGACATGGACAAAGTTTCCACATGGTATCAGAGCGATATCCATTCCACCCCAAATTTTAAAAATTTACAATCCACACCCCACGATGACATACCAGCACAAAGGCAGCACGATGATAAACCCAAAAAGAGGGTACACGTGACAGACCTCAAACGCAGTTGCACATGAGGGGGGATATTAAGGAAATAGAGTCCCACATTGCTTGGGAGTGGAATGAGTGATCACTTTATAACATTTGGGACCTTTCCACTCATTGCCCAACTGGTTTTGAAATGGATTTTTAGTTTCCACAATAACCACACTTGTGCGCCATAAGTTGTGTTATGTTAATCCACAAATGTACTCAGCATAGCATTCACAGAGAGAGAGAGAGAGAGACCTCCTTCAAGGAAGAAGACAAAAATAGCTCAAGAATCCTAACCGCAGCCTCTTGTTCTTCGTGTTCTCTTCTCCTTTCTCCGCCTATAAAAACCCTTTCTCCGCCTATAAAAACCCTTTCACCTTGCCATAGTTTGTGAGTCAGATTGAAAGAGGAGTAAAATGAGAAGCTAGCTATGTAATTGAGAGGCCATGGCAGGATGGATTCTTGGCCACAAATGACCGTTGAGATGGAGTTGTGCAGAGGGTGATCTCCTTTCTTTCACATAGAAGGAGTGATTGGATTGATTGCTCAATATACATGATGAACATCTCCACCACTACTCTGTTGCATGCCACCCAGCTTTTGAACCACATCAAGTTGTCCCCATGATTTAGGGTTGGTATGTTGTATGGCCCATGTTTTTCCAGCGCTGTCTCCCCCAGCTCTTTTTGGGCTTCCTTGTACAAAGTGCCTATACGCCCTTCCTCTATGTTCATGTCATGTCTGCTATAACATCAGTCAATTGATCCACCTTCAAACTAGAGCCCTCAAATATGCTGCTAAACTTGGATGATGAGCCCTCATTTGTTGTTCGTATTGCTGACTCATCATCCAAGCTTAGTGGCATAGCTGAGAGCTCCAGTCTACGGTTGGATCAATTGAGTGATGTTCTAGGTGGGATGAGAATAGAGAAGAGGGGGATAGGAGGTTTGTATAAGGGAGCCAAAAGTAGAGTTGGTGGCTCCACCTCTAGAAAACCATTGGCTACATAGAATTCCATTCCCGAATCATGGGGACATCCTGATAACTTCAGAAGCTGGGTGGCATGCAGCAGAGTAGTGGTGGAGAGGTTCTTCAGAGTAATCAGTGAGTGATTATACCCAAGCTATGTGGAAATATACTCTCTAATAGAAGCAGCTGTAATTTCATGATTTTCTAATTTGTGTACTAGCTGTTTTATATAAGATTTTAGTTGTTGCAAATTGTGAGCACAAATTGTTTGCTGTCTACTTGCTTTATGCAGCATAAGTGCCATGGCTACTGACATTTGAGGATACAACATTAGATGGAGTAAACGTTTTTAAAAACCATTCTGACAAATGCATCGCCAAGAGTTCACCTATAAAATTACTCGTTATGTGTTGAAACCAATGAGGTAGAGCTGATGAAATGGACTGTGTTGGTAATGAGCACTACTAGTTACACAGACTAAGGTTTTCTAATTTCCTATGATACCATCTTATCAGAATACAGAGAAGTCCAAAGGCAGATAAGTCCATATAAACCTCTGAATCAGATTTAAATTGTCCATGATTGGGTCGAAATGTTTACACCGCTCTTTGATTTTCTTGTGGTTCTTTTTCTTGTGAACAAACTTTGCTAACTAGTCAGGACCTTACATCATCATTTTAACTCACTCTTGATCGATTCTTTATGATAAGTGTACCTGGATGGTTTACCTCAACTTGTCTAGTGAGAGAAGGGTGCCTTATTCCCGGCGGTAATTGAACAATTTTCACTTCTTCTGTTTTTGTGGAAATGATAGTGCCTAATTTTATGCTCCTGGAAACTGTAGTTACTAATTTAACGGAGTTACACATCAAAGAGACAATTTGAAGCAAAAACAGAACCCATTTTTTGTCATCCATTGGTGAAGACAAGAGGATTTTAATGTCATACTTGGAGATGAGAGAATCTGGAAAGGCTGATTGTTAGAATACCATGTATCCCACTGGAGATGGATAAGGCCATAAATTTCATCCATGGAACCCACTGTTTGGTGATTTTTGTCCAAATTGGGGAAAAAAAAAACTTTTGTTATGTCTCGCTAGTAAGTTGGAAGTTTGTTGTTCTGGTGTTCATATATCAAGTCATTATCGGCCAGATTTGTCATCTTATTATATACAGGTTGATGCAACAAAGTTGATACTTGGAAATATGGTTTTGTTGATTGGTTAATTGGCTACTGCCAAGGTAATGCCAAACATTTTGTTGCTTTCATAAAATTGGCCTAGCAACGCACTCATCCACCCGCAACCCCTCCCCTCCCATGCACAAACAATGGGTTTATATACCGGTGGTATCATTAGAGTGATAGTCCACGCTTAGACAGACTAAGGTTTAGCATAGCCTCTAATCCTGTGATAACATCTGATCCAAATACAGATAAGTCCAAAGGCAGATAAGTCCATATAAACCTCTGAAGCAGCTTTTGAAGTGTCCATAACAGGATCGAAATATTTACACCGCTCCTTGATTTTCTTGTGAAGAAACTTTGCTAACTTGTCAGGACCTTACATCTATATTCTCCATGGTAAGTGTACCTGGATGGTAGGCCTTTATTCCCTCATATCCAGTGGGAAACATATTTATTTTAATCTCCAAGTATTACATTAAAATTCTCTCTTGTCTTCACCAATGGATGGCAAAAAATGGGTTCTGTTTCTGCTTCAAAAAGTCTCTTTGATGTGTAACTTCGTTAAATTAGTAAGTATTGTTTCCAGGAGCATTAAATTAGTCACTATCAGTTCCATAAAAACGGAAGAAGTGAAAAGTGTTAAATACCGTCTGGAGTAAGGTACCCTCCTCTCACAAGACTTGTGGACCCATGCGGTAAATTTCATCCCTGGATCCCACTGTTAGGTGATTTTTGTCCACATTGGGAAATTTTTTATTTATTTTTGTTGTGTCTCACTAGTAAGTTGGAAGTTTTTTGTTCTTGCGTTCATGTATCAAGTCATTATCAGCCAGATTTGTCATCTTATATGCAGGTTGATGCAACAAAGTTGATACTTGAAAATATAGTTTTGTTCATTGTTTACTTGGATGCTGCTATGGTAATGCCAAAATTTTGTTGCTTTTGTACATTGGCCTAGCAATGCACTCATCCACCCGCAACCCCTCCCCTCCCATGCATAAACAATGGGTTAATATACTGGTGGTATCATCAGAGTAATGGTCTATGGTTGAGAGGCCTACAGATAAGATTACGATATGTATGAGACAAGAAAATCAAGGATTGAAAATGTATGGGAAACACTGATTCCGAATACAGTTCCTATGTTAATAAGTTTTAGCCAGTACAATGCCATCCTTTTTTGGATTTTCATATTCCTATTTCTCTATTTTGTTCTAGTATAATTGCCTGGTCGATGATTGTGAATATCACTTCTATCTGCTACGCTTTGGTGCAACAGCAGCTACACGAGCTCTTCTGTTTTACTGTTCCTGACATTAGTAGTAGCATAGTCTAAAATGGTCAGCAGTGTTTATAGGCAAAGATACTTGTTATAAAAAATGGAGGTTGTGAATGTTCAAGCTAGCCAGATTGTGAATGGATGGACTCTCTTCAATAGTGCGGATTTCTTGGTTCCTACATGCATATGTTGTTATTGGAGGAATTAATGCTTTTGACTCAGCGATTAGAACAAACCCTAAAGGCAGCAGGGAAATAGTGGTCCAGAAGTCTAACTCATTTTTTACGATCTAAGTAATTCTCTGACTCTAAATTTTATTTTTATTTTCCTTTCTCGGGACTCTACATTAGTTGATTACTTGAAAACTCTTTCCTCCCTCCCTCTCTCATATTTGTTATTTCTGTCATGTGTTTGTGTAACAATTCATCCTTCAAATGGTAATATACTATTTAGATGCTTCTGCTTCTAATTTGATTCACCACGATGGAAAGATGATATACCACTCCTTGCATATAACCAAATTGTCTCACATTAAGACTGAAAATACCAGCATTTGGCATACATGGATTGATATTTGTCGTGCCCTGTATCGTCTGTTGCAGGTGTTGAGCAAAGCAACAATTCTGAAACGTAACTCAAAGAAAACTCATTGTAGTGACGACCCTGTTTCACCTTCTGCAACTGATGCCCAAATAATGAAGCTAGGCAAGTAATGAACAAACTTGAGTCAACTCGAGAATCAAGGAGGCTTGCTGGGTTGCTCAAAGGCGTCAGCCAAACTTTTTTTTTTACAACTCTGGACGGCAAGTGCACTTCTTGTCTTTGCACTTTATAGATAGGTCAGGACGATCACATGCTTTGCCAAGAAGTTTTCATGTATCCAGCCCAATATCTCGGTGATCAACAGATCTGAAAAGTGAAGTCGGACAGCCTCAAAAGCATCCTGGACCGCTAATCCAGGGAAACCAATTACATCATCCCATGGCGGGGGCCCCTCCGTTAATCCTGGCTAACAAGATTGTTCGAATAGGAATTGGAAGTCCGATAACCATTTGTACGATTTGCTCCTATGTGTGTTGCTTTGTTTGCATCTTTTGACATTCTGTGACCTGCATTTGGAATCCATTGTTGTTACCCTAGATAATTTTTGAAGTTATATGGGAGGTCTCCTTTCGGCCGCTCCGGCAAATTGGCCCTGTTTCAGTCCATCAATGATAGTTGCAGAAATAGATAGGCCTGAGAATTTTCCTCCTCCACATTCCCGATTTTTTTTTTCTTCTTCTTGCGTTTTCCAGAATAACAATAATAAAATATCCAAAAAATACTCCTCGTCTTCATTTGTGCGCGATAGATGGGCCGTTGGTGTTTTCGAACATGAGCAATGACGAGTTCAAAAATACTGGTAATATCCCTGGAAAGTGTATTTGTTTGTAACATGTTCCCTAAAACAGATTTAGGATGCCATTCGCCAAGAATTTTACTTGTTCAATAATTTGCACAGTTGAGGTGCAAATTCTTTGAGATTGACTTGACAACTCAAATGAGCCACCAGTACTCGTTACAAAAGGGGTCCAGGACCACCATGACGTGTGGGGTCCACTTTAGGCCCCACAAAAATGCAAAAAAAAAAAATACTTATAAATAAATTTTAAAATATTTATTCATGGACCCCTGTAAAAAAATCAAATTCAACGAACGTGTGGGGTCCACTTTAGGCCCTACAAAAATGTAAAAAAATATATATTTATAAATAAATTTTAAAATATTTATTCATGGACCCCTGTAAAAAATCAAATTTAACGAATATCAGTAGGTATGTTTTCTGAATTCGTAAGGACGAAAATGCGTCCCATAAATAAACCGTGACCCATGCGCGCCGTCCTAATAAATAAAGAGCATACTTATGGAATTTGATCAGGTAAGTAGTAAATAGGAACGTTACTAAAATAGCACTTTAACAAACTTAGTAGCTTCATCCAGTTAAAGATATAAAACTTCACCAGTTCATGAAAAACACCAAATCATAAATGGGAGACTTAGCCAAAAAAAAATTCATATTTACATTTTTTGAGCTTAAGGACAAATAATTTTTGCAATCAAACATAAGGACAAATGTATCTATTAAAGTGCCTAAAATCCTAAAGAACCCTATACATGAAAGTGCCTAAAACCTTAGGGTACCTTATAAAAGTGACTAAACCACTAAAATCCTATAATAGGAAAATGCATCCAAAAACCCTATGAAAATGACTAAATATGTTTTGGCCTTATGATTAAAAAACTCAAAAAGTTGAATGACTCCACTGAAAACTATTTTGCTAGCGTCCTTTGTCTAGATGAAAATTATTTTACCATCCTTATGACTAATTTTTTCATCATAAAAACTATTCTACCGTCCTTGTGACTAATTTTCTCGTCACGAGACAGGTCTAACTCGAGAAGAAACCTATGAATACACATCATCGAATACGACTTCCTACGGAATTCTATATCCAAAAGGGTAGTAACAAAAAAGGAGCAAGGTGGCAGCTGGGGCTTTGCTAAAGCATGCATGATCTCCACGCGTAACATCAATAATCACCACGTATTAAGCCCCGCGCCGCATTAAAAAGGAGCTAGCCCCCCTGCCTCTGCCTGAGAATTGAGAAACATTCCTCCCTTCCCTCCAAGGCTCGATCCACAAATCCCGTACGCGTTTCACAAATCTGAGAAAATCGAAAGAAAGCATTTGGAAACAAACATGGCATCGAAGCTGAGCCCAGCATTTGCTTACACGGTGGTGTACGTGAAAGACGTAGCCAAATCCGTCGATTTCTACGCCAAAGCCTTTGGTTACAGCGTTCGTCGCTTGGATTTATCCCACCGGTATGTAGTATAATCCAAACCCCCCTATAAAATGCTGCCATTTCCCCGTTTCGTTTCGTTTTGTTTTGTTTTGTTTGTAGGATACTTGGCCAAAGTGTAACCCGTTGGCCAATAAGTAAGTCGATCACAGTACTGTGACGAAGAGCTTGTGTTTTTTTTTGGAGTAATTGTTTTAAGCATTCGACACAATTAACAATAGCAAAAATTCTGCAACCACACATGCGCAATTGTACGCACACTTTCACACGCACTTACATTTATGTTTGAATTTGGAATTAATAATGAAGAAAAGTACTAAGGTAAGCACATAAATTGGAATTGGTCTGTACTCTCTGGATACGATGCCTTCCGATTTTAAGTTGGGAACATATATTGTTTCTCGGCATTACATTCTTTGTGTGTTTCTCGATTTATAGAGGTTAGAGATCCGCTATTTAGCGAAAAATATCCCAAAAGCATCCACTTTGCGCGTGCATTTATTGTTAAAAATTAAGATCCGTCTCTTTCCGCCTGCTTTATCAATTGAGAATTACTACATATGATGGTCTCGCCTTTACAGCGGCTCCTCAGACACTTCGTTTTTGTTTCTTTTTGTCAACTACTGCAATTTTGGTACTGGACAATATTGTTTTGTGGGTGGCAGATGGGGAGAGCTAGACAGTGGGCAGACCACCATAGCATTCACACCGGCGCACCAGCACGAGACCGATGACTTAACAGGCACCGTCCAGACGCCCCGTTCGGTTCGTGAAAGGAACCCGGTTGAGGTTGCCTTTGATTACCCGGACGTCGATGCCGCCTACAAGGTTAGCCAATACGTTTAAAACCTTTGATTTGACCAAAATGCGTGTTTCGTGGCCGTTCATTCGATCATCCGATTTGTTCTCTCTCTTTGTGATTGTGATTGTGATGATCAGAGGGCGGTGGAGAACGGAGCAGTGCCCGTGAGCGAGCCGCAGGAGAAGGAGTGGGGCCAGAAAGTTGGGTACGTGCGAGACATTGATGGCATGGTGGTGAGGATGGGGAGTTACGTGGGCCAGCCCAAGTCCAAATCGAACTAGTGGAATTTTGGGCTTTTATGGGCTTTCTGATATGGTTGTCTTGCTTTTGAGTGTTGGTGGGTTTGGGCCTCCATAGCTATAGGTGGAGGAGTTATTCGGTGCTTTTCGTCGTGTCCTTGCACAGTTTATGAACGGAGTTATTGGTTCTGATAAATGTGGTGTGGTTAGTACTAGTGAGAGGATAAGGGAGGTGTAGCTCCGTTGAGCACTGATCATTGATCGGCCCTTATAAAAAATTGATCATGTCTGAGCGATTAAGATGTGATTTATGCCTTTATAAAAAATTGATCACAAATTGATCACGTCTGAGCGATTCAGATGTGATTTATGCATTGCTTGTAATGTATTAAGTGTTGAGTGAAAATTGGAAACGGATGTTCAAAAGAAATGGTTGCTTAATTAAAGTTTTGATCAAGAATTGGTTGCTTAGTTAAAGTTTTGATCTTGAATCTGTATATTTTGCGCAAACAAGCTAGCAGACGTTTGACGTTTTCCCACCATTTTTCTCAAATCTCTCTGAGATAAATAGTCACAGATATTTAGTCATTTTTGTGCAATTTTATATGCGATGTCGGGCTAATTTTCCCTCGCAAGTTCGAGTTGTCTTTTGAACTTTGATCTGGGGTGTTACCGTAGTTAAGGATGAAACTTTCTTCCAATTTTTTCCAACGAAATTGCGTCATTCTTGCCAGCTACTCTGAAGTTTAAACCAGAGAGAGAGAGAGTGGTGGAGTCGGGAAATGAAATCGAAGGGGGCTAAACTGTGATAAGAATTTTTGTTAGGTGATTTTTCAAGACTAAATCCAGTCGTTCAAGTTTTTATTGAAAGATTTTGATAAATTGAAGAATTATTTGCTATCATAGCATTTGGAAACATGCAATGTCATCACCTCACGATCTCACTTATATAACTAAGGGTGCTCAAAATCAATCTCATTTATATATAACTTAGGGTGCTCAAAATGAAACGGAATTGGGCTATATGAACTGGCATTTGTTAATTCTTAGAGCTATCTTATTTGGCATTCTATGCTCCGTTGTCCTTTGATATGTTCCACTAAATCATGCCGTCTTTCGTCGTGGAAACACTGGAACACTGGAATTTCGTTATCCCGCTGGGGTTTCAATTCAGTCCCTTCGGAAATGAAAACAACTCAGGCCGTTTCTATGGAATCAAATGGAAACTTAAATCCTTGCCGCTGCAATTTACAGACTGAATGAAGGAGATCATCAGAAACTTCAGAGTTCATCATGCATGGGCTGTTCTAATGGCATCTCCATCCTAGGAACTGCATTTCCATGGCCCTGAGCAAAGTTTATTACATCTCCGGCAGGCCTGAGTCTAACATCCCCTTTTCCGGCCATACCCGCCTTTATGGCTGCAGTAACCATCCTCTGCAACTTGAGTATACCCATACGCTTTGAAACAACGTAAATAACAGCACAGGAGAATAACAGAAATCCGGCAACAAGTATCACCCTGTCCAGATAAAACTCAGCCTTTTGAAACTTGCTTATCGACTTTTCAAAGGTAAAATTGCTTGGGCATGTAAATTCCATATACTAATAAAGCTGGAAAGACATGGAAACTAACAAAGCCTATGGATTGGTGAACTGTATCTAAATATATACCTGTCCAGTACATCTTGACGCTGCATTGTTGAAAGTAGGTTTCGGGTCCGGCTTAGTAATGAGCGGTGGCCTTTGTATTCACCTTCAGCTTTCCTTAGAACTCCTGTGGATTCCTCTGCAAAATTTCAAGCATACAGTATTGTCTTGAGCAATTCACTTAACAACCACACGTTACACAGCATAGTATGGACACCCTCACAATCATGGTGGTGGGGGTAATCGCATTCATTTATTACAACGGAGGCTTTAGGATTCCTTAGAATTTTGAGGGGTATATAACAACTAAAAAAAATATCATAACCGGCATATATGAAAACAGACACGCAACAGACAAAAAGGAATCCGTCAAGCAAACATGGATGGTTATGTCATCATTAACTTGACCAGAAAAACATTTTGTGCTTCGCTCTGAAATAGTCCCTCTAGCCAATTTTGGACAATAGTTGATCACGGAGCAGTCGAGTTTGTAAAGAACTGAACCAAAGTGGGTTTTTGAGTCAATGATCACAACAAGGCAGGTTTCAGGCTTCTCATGTTGTTCTAAAGTACCTTTACTCACCCCAAAATTAAAAGATATAGCATCAAATCATTTCATCACAAGGAATTGCAGAAGAATCCTTAATGGTTCCCACTAAAAGTGAAAGAGAAACCATTAAAAAAAGGCAAGCAGAGGCCCATTAACACAAGTAAAAAGAACTGGAGCAATGAAAGAACGTACCAAAAGCCATAAGTGTGCTTGAACTTCTTTCCACCTCCTATAATAGATACCGAACCGACAGTTAAAAGTCCAACCATAACATCAATAATAGCAATAAGATTTGCACAAGTCATATAAACTCATCCCACCCCTTCTTAACATTTGGAGGAAGGAGGTCGCTTTGACGGAGTTTCATAACATGAAGAGATCCTTACTATTGATAATTTTATTTGGACGGAAAAAGATATAGCTAACTTGTGTTGTATATAGTTAACTCGTGTTGTTTAAAAAGCACACTTGATATTACATTGTTCTATTGGGTGGGAGTTCTAGACCTCTATCCTCTCTTGGTTCGGTATCATTTGAGAGCAACCTGCAGGGGTGAGGGAGCTTCTTTGCGGTTGGGAAGGGATCCAGATAGCAAAAAAGGAGGAACTTCAGCTTGATGGGGCTCATATTGAAGGAAAGAAATCAGCCATACTTCAACATCAAAGAGAGCTCAGTGTATAGGCTCAAAAAGTGCATTTGGTATTATTTTGTATGCTGGAATTCTAAAGATGGTTCTCCCTCTAAGGATAAATTCCTCTAGTTTGTAGAGGTTTTTGACACTCGAGGTCAGTTTAGGTTTCCATTACTGCCCTTCTTTTCCATTTACCAAACCAACAAACAAGTCAAATAGAAAGAAAGGAAAACTAACACACGCAGGTAATAACCTGAACCATCAGCTGACGAGTTCGCCGAAGGCTCTCTGTGATGCTTTCTGCAGCAGATGTCATTCCGGCTTTTGTCCTAGCAGGCCATTAGAAATCATCTTAACACATAAATGTTGATTAAACCCGTCGATATTCCATTATAGCACCACAATCATGTGGCACAACAAAAACGAGAAGTATCCATGGTATATTGCTGAAGACAACCAAGTAATACATACTGTAAATTGCGCCTGCGAATTGTGGACTCTTCTCCTCCTCCCAAAAGAAGTTCTCTCTACAATTAATATAACCATATCAAAATGCAAAACATTGTTATAAGATGCATCATGTAGAGTATATATGATTAGGATATCATGTACAGTACAGCAACTTAGACAAAATTGAGTAAAACTTCAACCCATTAAGGGGAGATCCATTGGGGACATCATCTTACCAATGCAAAAATTGGTGAAGGATTATCATAAGGATCAGGGGTTGCCAAGGTGTTCCGTGAAACAAGATCTCATGAAAGCAAATACGATTCAGTGGCTTGGCAATTTTTGTTTGATGCAATGGGTGTGATTAACTTCCCTGTGACTTTCATTAATTGGGTTAAGCAATGTGTGACTTCTACAAAACACTCTGTAGTTATCAATGGTGAGTTGAAAGGTTACTTCTCAGATGAATGGGGGCTTAGGCAAGGAGACCCTCTCTGTCCTTACCTTTTTCTTGTAATATCCTCTCCTATTTGGTCTCTGCTGTTTTTGAGGGAGGCCTTGTTTTTTGGTTTTGTTTGTGTTGCTTTTTTTTTTTTTGGAACAAATTATATTATGGACAAAATAAACGCTCAAGGGGATGGCGCTGAAATACAATCAAACCAGAACAAAACCAACAGTACACAGCCTACCAGACCAAAACAAGATACAAACAACTGTAGAACAACAGAAACTATGTTACCTGGAACGGGAACAGGAACGCGGTACACCACATGCTTAAATTGTGGTACGCTAGGGGAACTTACTCTCCAAGCGAAAAACATCTGGAAACTAAATATTGTTTGTTAAATTATTCATGCAAAACATATTTCTAGGAGTATAACGATTGAACTTTTTACACTTCCTCCCACTGAAAGCCCATTCTCTCTATTTTTACCATAAGTTGAGATTTTGGGGAAAGCTAAGGGGATCTCTTTGGATCGCTAAATTTACCGTTTTGGCACGATAGCGTACCACGTTTTGGAACGTTCATACCAAAACATAATTCGCTAGAATAGTAGCGTTTCCTGGTTAACATAGAACAGAAACCAGAAAGAAACAAACAACAGCATGACTTTACAATATGAGGAAGGCCGGAAAACACTCAAAGGAATACCCCAAACCCTTCCCAAAGCCACATTTTCTACAGTTCCAGGGGCATTTCTCCAAGAGCATACACATGCTTGGTTGTCTGTGTTGTGTTGAGTTTTTGCCAGTGTATGCTGGGAGGTTAGATTAGGTGTTTGCTTTTATCTTGTTCTCAGGGGTATTCCCTAGTGGTCATGTTTCTCTGGTTTGGTCAATAAAATTTAACTTGCCAAAACAAAACAAAAAGTCTCGAGATCTAAACAAATAAATATAGTAACACATGCGTATTGCTTTAAATAAACACAACCTGTTTACAACAGAAGATAACTATCAGACTACAACTTCAGAACATCAACTTGGGTGCAGTGAACTTCAGAACAATCGACTTAAGCACCTAAACTAGCAAACATTCAAACAATAATAGTCGATTACCTCTGCCTGAGCCGCTTTTCTCATGTTAGCCTTTGCTTGCAAATTAGCACTTCTCAAACTTGACCGTAAACTGAAAAAAAGCAAAATAAAAACAAAGAAAAAGCAGTGTTATGGACAAAATGCAGACACGAGAATTGAGCCAAAAGCTGTATCATGTACTAAATCTAGACACACAATTGAGTTAATTATGACTCAGATAACTTGTAATCAAGAGAAACATCAAAGTCCACTCCATTAGGTCTGGCGAAGTTGCAGTCCCCAAAATCTCATGAGATCCTCTTTCAACATTTTCTTAACGACCAATACACGAAAAAAATCACACACACAGTGTTGGACACTAGAATTTAACCCAGTGGGGGCACCTTATTAATCACAACTGTGAAAACTTATTTTCCTAGTCAGAAGATGATACTGAACTTGGACATGCATTACCCACCAAAACAATCCATATTTTTTGCAAAAGTATCTAAAAATGAGCATAAAATCTTCTATAAATTCCTACCATGTGTCTCGAATAGACAAATTGTTTATAAAACAATAATAGTTAATCAACCTTACAACAAAAGTTGAAGCATAATCAGAGCTCATGTTCAAGATATATAAGTTTGGATGCCACAATATAGTAGGATACCTACATAAATATGCCAAATATGTAAGTTCATTAACCGAAATTTTAAATTTAATACCTACGCCCCCCCGCACACACTCACCTATGTACGGATACAAAAAAGTCTAGGAACACAACTCTCAACACAGGTTACACAGCTGTGTGTCCGTAACATCAAACAACTCTCTGAATGCAGTTGTGTCGAGAGTTGTATTATAAAGTTGCATTCCTAGCATTGCTATATATAAGGGGAGAGAGAGAGAGAGAGAGAGAGAGAGAGAGAGAGAGAGAGAGCCTTTGGATTTGCTGTTTCCACGAATCGAGCAACGACTGGGCGGCCAGAACATCGTCATCCGTGGGTAGCTGAGGGGCGAGGAGGTCGAGATTGAACTGCAATGAAGAGAGCAGAGCCACGCCGTCTTGCGCAATTCCGTTCAATCGGGGCAACGAATTGTTAACCTGATCTGCGCCGGATTCTCCGGTTGATTTTACACCGTATCGTTCGATTGAGTCGATGGTGTGTTTGGTTCGTGTGTACGCCTCGTCCCACTCCTTCTTTGCCTTGTCGACTGCCTCCACAACCTTGTCCATTTCACAACTAATCTGCCGTTTACACCGAAACCACCAGTTTAGAGGTTCTAGTAACAAGTGATTGAATTCGTTGGTTAAACAAAAATCAAGGGAGGGAGTTTTGGATCAAATTGCTTAATTAACTGCAAAGACTGTAATGTAATCTGAGAGTGGAAGGTGGGAAAGCTCGAGATCCACTGGGTGAAACCCTCTTGATGCTGGACTGTGGATTCGATTCGGACGAGATTGAAAGGGACCCAAGTCGTATGTTTTCTTATGAACAGCGATGGGACTCAAACCCCTACATAATTCGAAATTCTCGGAACCCTTACCTCAACGAACACCCACCGCCACTGCTACTGCTAGTCGCCTGTGAATCACCGCCGCCGTCACCCAACCGTGAGCCAGAGGGACCGGAACCCTAGAAATCACGCAGAAACAGGTGAAGAGAATTGGTGGAGAGAATAGTGAGAGAGAGAGAGAGAGAACCCGCGCGATAGAGAGAGAGAGAGAGAGAGGTGGTCGGAGATGGTGGAGAGAGATCGATCGGAGAGAGAGGGGGTGGTTTCGACGGAGAAGAACACGTCGAAACAGGTGTGGGTTTTTTTTTCGGAAAATTTTCAAAATACGCTTCAACCATTACTCTAAATTTCAATTAGACTCCCAAGCTTTCGAAAAAATTAATTTTACTCTTAATGTTATCTTCCGTTAATCAAAATGACTCCTTCAGTCCAAATGACTAACGGATTTCATTAAAGGTTCCGTTAAATAACGTCCCGGTCGAATATCGATGATCTGAGCCGCTCAATGTATTTAGAACGTGATTTCAAGGGTACCCTCATAAAATCAGGAAAAAAAAAGACCGGGAAGGGCTTGATTTGAGTAATTTTTTATTAAACGGTTCAATAAAAAACTGTTCGGATGAAGTCCTTTCCGGTCATTTTTTTTGTTGATTTCTCGTGAGTACCCTTAAAATCACGTTCTGAACACATTGAACAGTTCGGACCATTGAAATTCTATCGGGAAAGGGGAGGTGCAGACTGATCCGGATTTTAGGCGTCCGAATTTTGCTTCGGTCCGCACCTCCTCTTTTCTGATCGAATTTCGATGATCCAAGTCGTTCAATATGTTCAGAACGTGATTTTAAGGAAATCCGGGAGAATCAGCAAATAAAAATGACCCGGAAATAGCTTCATCCGAATAGTTTTTTATTGAACTGTTCAATAAAAAACTGCTCGGATGAAGTCCTTCCTGATCATTTTTTTTGCTGATTTTTAGTAAGTGCCATTAAAATCACATTCTGATCACATTGAGCGGTTCGGATTATCGAAATTCGATCGGGACGCTATTTAACATGGCCTTTAACAAAATTCGTTAGTCATTTGGACAGAAGTGGACGTTTTGATTAACGGAATCTAACGCTGAGAGTAAAATTGATTTTTTTTGAAAGTTTAAAAGTCTAATTAAAACTTAGAGTAAATGTTGGGGGTATTTTGAAATTTTCCCTTTTTTTCTACCTACTAGGTCCGGCCTCGTGCGAGGCACGAGAATTATGCCCATTGAAGAGGGTTTTTTTGCCCGTTGCAGGAATTGTTTTGATGTTTTTAGGGTTGAGGTGGTCGGTTTTTTTTTTGGGGTTGCAACAGCACACCAGAAATCAAGAAGACAAATATCCAGTGAAATAGTAACCGTTGATGGAATTGATACACATGAGCATTGCAACCACGCAAACAATGAGTAGATTTGCTGGGAGGTCATGTTGTTTGTTTGGGAGGAGGGCTATGCTGAGTTTATTTTTGAGATTGAATTCTATGATCTTCAGTGTTGGTTTAGTGATTCAGTTACTATTTTGTATTGGAAAAAGATAGCATTTACTATTTGAGAATGGAAAGTGAAGAATGTATGGAGAGTTTAACTTTGATTCAAAAAAAAATCCTTAACTTTCGTAGCCATTCCTCTTAAATATTACTCCTACCAACTAAACATTGAAACTTAAGTTAGCTCGAAAGTTGCTTGTGATGTTAACCCATATATCTGGTATTTCATTCGAATATTTCCATGGTGTGTAACTTTGACCTTCATACCTGTCAATGCTTTCTTGATGTAATACAACACAACAAAAGCCAACTATCCGGAGAAATGACTGGATTCATGAAATTTAGTTGCATATAAGATAAGGTACATGAAATGTCCTCTATAGAGATTTCATTTGAGGAAATAATTATGCTTAATGTAAAAAACAGATCAATCTTTAACTTAAACACAAACTCGAAGAGAGAGTGAGAAAAAGAAGAAGAAGAAAGAAAGCAATTACAAACCAAAGCAGATATTCATGGACAAAAGGAGGCACACAAAACAGAATGTAGACCAAGACTTGAAAATATATCTGTGTGGATACGCATTCATGGACAAAAGGAGGTACACCCAAATGTGAAATTCGACCATTAGGGCTCCAATCACCATACATCCATGTGGGGCCTCTTATTTGCCTCTGTGCATTAGATTGAAGTAGAACCTGTGCCCATCAAATAAAGGCTACACTATTCCATTTCTTCTAGCTAAAAACTGTTGGTTATTCATGTAATTGGGATTAATGATACAATTAGTAGAATATACAGTAAAGTCAAGTAATCTACTGATTCATGCATCCAGACATTCAGGACCATGAAAGTTTCACAGGAAATTGAAAGAAAGTAGAATAACGCCATGTGAAATGTACTCATATAGCATCAGAGTAGCAACAATTCTGCTTTTTAATGTGCCATCTCGGAGCTTGTTTTTATCAGCTTTCCTGTTGGCGACTTCATTCCTTGTGTCATAAAAGTAAAGCTACAAACATGATGGTGTTTGGTCATGAGGATAAAGGCGATTGATAACATGATAGATTTGACCTTGTGCTCGGAATGTGTAGATCCCATTAGTTCGCTTTGCATATATAGGATTGAGGTGGACACCCATTGAGGTAAATGCAAAGATATCATTGTATGGCTTTATGTATTGCAGAAAATGAGCCGAATCTGGACCAGAACCAGAGTATAGCTGTAGTAATTCTGCTAGAATAACAATTGGGTAAAGCGAGACTTGTCCACCAGCAGCAGAACCTTAATGTTTTGTGTGGAAACTTTTTGCCTCGACAAAGCTGACAAGGCTGCATTGATGGTAATCTAAATGCCTCAGTTGGTATTGAATGTTGTTCGACAGCTGGTACTGGCATTAGAGTTCCAACTGCCACACCTATATTCAAATTTTTGGAATTAGAAATTATAATTTCAGACGAAAAATGGCTTATCTATTGCAAGTATTAATAAGTACTTATGGAGATGTCATGCAGCATGCCTATACAAAAGTCCAGGGATTAGTACTTTGATTTTGGAACTATAGTATGTAGCTAAAAGTTTGATAGAAGTGCTATGGTTTTCATACATGGTTCATGTGATGCTGTAGTTGTTGAACTTGATGGCAATGCTGCAAAATCTATGGAAGATGCACAACGATGGCACACACTAAGTTCAAAATCTTGGTGAGTTGGCAGAGAAATGTTCAGCATTTGGAAAAACAAGACTATATGGGATTATAGATGACCAAAGCAATGGTTATTTACCTCTGTGATCCAGAGCTGTTGTAGTGTGCTTAACCAACATGTGTTTGTCGTTGTTACTGTATTCTGGTAGATTGGCAAAGAACAAGCTTGAGCAGAGATTTTCTCCTGCACTAATTTGGTCTTCAATTCCAACTGGGAAAGGTTATCCTGGGGACACTTTTTCAGAGAATACCGAGCTCTTTTTCTTGCACATATGTGGTCTTTTTTGTCCTGTGGAAGCCGAGACAGTGGTATTCTCTTACGCCTATTTTGGGACATTTTTTGGTTACTGAAATCAAGTTCATAATCTGTCTATGCTATTGTTTTTGCAAGATGGTGAAATCTTTTTGTCCAATCAACTTACAATATACATGTAATTAGCGCAAGTATGGCAAGATTATTATGCAGGAGTATGATCAGAAAACGCAAAAGACAATGAATGATGCAAAGAAGAGCAAACGTATGGGTTTCATGCAACAGCACAGATAAAGTTTAAGGAAGAAAGGTTTAGTGTGCAGTTTTTTGGTGCCTAAAAGGGAAGGAAAGACTCATATACCAGATTTTCTTGCTCTGCACACTGATCAAGCAATTACAGAACCTTACATGCATCGAGCCTTGTGGAGGAACTTGGCGTAAATGGAGGGCTCTGTTCTTCAATTTGTACACCATTCTGGAAACAACAATGCACGAAGAAAAAGCTCTGGGAAGAAAAAGTGGTGTCTGCCTTTTTTCAAAGGACATGCACAATAAGGGGGAAGTGGCTGCAAAAGATTCATCTCTTGTGCATATATTGGATTTTTTTCCCATAAGTACATAAATTCCATTTACATTATTATTAGTATATTTAAGCTATTTTGGGCATATACAGATGAAATACAAAAACCAACTGAACTGATTGGGGCAGGTTCTTCCATAATTTGTTTGGTCAGTTTATATGTTTTATTATCTGTTTGTGCAAATTTTACTTAGGTGTGCATGTTTTTTCTTTCTTGATTAAGCATTCATATCAAGAAGAAGAGTTTAAGAATTATGAAATTATCACCAAAAGTAAAAAAACGGTTTGATAATGCTAGAAAAAGTATTGAAAAAATGGTTTTTAGAGCTCAAATACTCTTGTATCTGGTTTTTTGGGTAGCACCATTAGATTTTTTGGGGGGAATTTATCTTTTTTTGTTCATTCTGTTGAAATGAACGATCAATCACTAAGATTATGGAAGAACCTAGCCAAAAAGGCACGGGTAGGAAAAAAGACTAAAATGCGATTTATATTTACAAGTCCACAAGAGCGTGGCCTTGTTATAGGATAAATTCTTAAGCGGAAAAAATAAAAGTACCTTGAAGGTGCGCAACTCATCTGTAACGGTTATATAGTGAATTAAAATTTTGGATTTAGTAGGAAAAAAAGGAATGCAAATCGTTCATGACTACACCTTGCTCAACGAAGAGGGAAGCCATTTGGGTGAAGATGACCGAGTATATGATGGTGCAGAGCCGAATGGGGAGCATTTTTATGATGCATTTGGCTTCTTCGACTTGAGTTATAGTGCAGAGTCTCCATGGGTTTATCGGGCCGATCTGATCCTCTATGAAGATTGCTGCCTTGTCCAAACACCTGAACATGTCCAAGGAAACACAAGCATCAAATAAACCATTCTATTTCTTAATTCGATGCACTTCTCGTCGACAAAAAGAAATGAAATAATTTATATGTACAATCAAAGAAAAAAGGCAGTCATCAGATATTTGAATACTCACTCAAATTCACTGCCGTGAAGAATCTTCCTGCTCCCTTTAATTGCAGACACCGACCCTTCTACCTCATACAACTCAGACTCATCAGCCGGAACCACATACCATTTCCTAGCAGCTGCAACAAACACCTTAGCGACGTGTGGCAAAGGGTTGCCACATGGTTTAATGTACCGAAATCCAGGTGATCCTAACAGAAAAGACACGAGGGCTATAACGGCAGATCCTGTGGATAACCAGAACCCCATTGTCCACTTCCCATTATCTTCATAATAGACCAAGAAAGTGTTTGAAAAGAAAGACCCCACGTTTAGTGCAAAGTAGAAGTAGTAGAAGAAAACTGCTTTGGAACTCTTCTCTTTGGGATTTGCCTCGTCGAATTGGTCAGATCCGAAGGTCGCTATGGTGGGTTGATGCCCCCCATATGCAAAGGCCACTAAGTAGGTAGCCAAGTAAAATAAGGCAGTGCCGATCGAAGAAACGGGCATGCAAACTTGTTCCCCATCGCCACAACCTTCAGGCTTGATCAAGAAAAGCCAAGACGCCAGAGATAATAGAACCAAACCCTGATCAAAGTACATAATTTCGTTAGCAATTCTACGATATCAGAAACCAAATGAACATGGTTGAAAACAATTAATGCAGATTTTTGAATCTGGAACTTAGAATACCTACCAATACGAAGATTAGTTGAAAAATGGCACAGGTGAGGTCACGGCCCCAATAGGAATCGCTTAGGAATGCTCCAACCAGTGAGAACAAGTATACAGTTCCGGTCCACTTGCTGACATTATTGGCTGCACTGGCATTGTCTTGTCCAAGGACTCGTGTTAAGAATAAGACCAAGTTCACACCAACACCGAAAAAAGCTAGTGTTGCAAGGACTTGATTTATTGCACCAGACAGGAGAATACAATTCCATTACTGAAAACACACTAAAACATACTCCAATAGCAACTTCTCAACCTTCAAAAGCAAAAGATAAAAATCGAAGAGGAATTTAGTTCTAGAATGAAGGATGAATGCAAGTGACTCATGCAGCAATAACATTGCAGAGTTCCAGCCTCCCGTGCTCTTTCTCTTAATGCAGTCACCAATGCTAAGGGATCTGATCGTCTTCTGCCTATTGTCGCCATAGTTTATGGGGTTATCATTGTTTGCTCCAGTCTGTTTCAAGAATCAAATCGTCGCTAAGAACCTCAAAAATGTGTTTTTTTTTTTTAATTCGAATGCAATGGCTGAAATCTTATGAATACAGTTTATTTCATAGTTTAGGAACGGTAATTGCAATTATGTTTTTTATTAAGTGTTTCAAATAATGAATAAGTTATTGAAAAATGGTAAGTTAGACATTAGTCTGCAAATAAAGCTACGGCAGTGGGTTTTTTTTTTTTTTGTTGTCAAACTAACCGCCTAATGTAAACACAGAACAAGGCAAGCACCACACACGCAGTGAACGAAAACCACAAATACACAGCCAAAAGACATCAAAGTGGCCAGAACGACTAAGGATAAACAACGAAAATAAAGCCAAGGCACACACCGCTGCCATTAATGTACGAATTTTAACGAAGGGGAGCAACAAGCACGGATCCCCCAAAGAACCCCAAACAAACCCCAGCAAAACACAGAGAACAGGGAAACCATCACAGACGGAAAAGCACAGGAAAAGCAAAGAAGCAGGAAAAGGTAGGGAGAGTCTGAGAAGGGTTCTTTGCATTATTGGGAGATTTGAGGGAAACGGCTGGATCTTGCCACGCGTATAGCACAAGGTCTAGTGGTTGGCTGGGCAATTGGTAAAATGGCCCAAATCGAAGGGTAAATTCGTCCAAATTGAAAGTTGGCAACCGAAACTCTCCTTTTTATAAAAAATAGGTCCTACCTCGTGCAAGGCACGATAATCATGCCCATTGAAGAGGACGTTTTTTGTTTTGGGGATGAAATTGATGTTTTTGATTGTTATGGTGGGAATGTAGGAGAGGACCCAAAACAGTTGACGGTCACAGGTAATGAAAGAATATTAGTGGGAAAACTTCAGCAAAATCATTTTTTTTTCTTTGAGTGAAAGCATGTCTATGAGAGGGTAGCACAGGGAAGATTAGAGCTATGAAATTCGCATCTATAAGTTGGAATTAGGATCACAAAACAACTTCATAGGCCTCCCAAATGTTGGGAGGTTCGTTCATGAAGTAGGAGGTGAGGGAGGAGCAGATATGTAAGGACAGATGACATTAACCAAGGAGAAGCAAGGCTAGCAACTGCAGCTCTTTTACACATACTGCTTAGCAACTACAACCTTTTGCTTAGTGGCATTTAAAGGAGTTTCGTCAAATCCGGTTGCCTTTGAACCTTGTCTCCCATTGTTTGTTAATTTCTCTTCAAAGACATTTATCTTTTGAACGAAACTTGATAAACAACCGTCTCGCTGTCTCCATTTCTCTTGAAATTCAACTATCACATCAGTTATTTTATACTACTCTCCCAACAGTCGACATGACAGAGCATTGGTTCCAACCACCGAAAATTGAGAAGCATCGATGCATCCGCAGCTCCAAAAGAATCCATTTCCATGTGCTATGTTCATGAGTAAGACGATACATTAGCAAGCCTTAATATGACTTGCAAAACTAATATTTTCACCCGTCTTTACACTAAAGATTCATTAATTTATCTTCAATAACTTAGTACTATTACTTAACTGACCCCAACATGATTTCCAATACACCCATCATTCAAAATTAATGCTTCCAGTATCCTTAGAGCAAGAATCATTAATTTCACTTCACCAAAGGACCCCTTCGTGGGGTCAATTTTAAAAAAAAGGGAGTCCTTTTAGGGATTTTTGTTTAGCATAAGAAACCCATACCTCCCATCTTCACTAAAATGTATTTTGCACCAAAATTAACATACCTTCTCAGAAAGTAGCACATAAAATAGCTGAAGCCCGGCTATGAATTCACCAATTTCACTAATTTCATTCACCTTCACTATATATGTTAAATCATTTTCCTTGATCAATTATTTTTACTTGAATCCAAAACTGTGTCCTTGTCTTGTTTACAACCGAATTTGATGACTTGGAGACAAAAGGACTTGGTTTCTCTATTAAATCCTTACTCAAGTAGAATGAACCATCATACCAACTGGGAAATTAGAAGCTCAGCGCAAATTACCCAAAAGCCAAAACAATTGTAGGATCTCTGTTAAACTCAAATTGAAGCAAATATAACTATTATTGGGGAAATCAGAAGCCACGATAGGTCTAACTACTTAAAACACTTATAATTCCCAGGTTTTGGATTCTGACACCTTCCAAAATGTGCCAACTTGATAAAATTTATTTTTGTTGATCAAAAAAAAAAAAAAATGCCAACTTGATTTAGCTTTAGGAAAAAGTTTTTTGGAAAAAAGCTGAGTAAAACTTGTTCTTAGATGTATCAACACCTTTCAGAATTCAAGTGATTTATCCAGATAGCCCAGTTACCTGTATCAAAATTATTATTCTGGCTAACATTTGCCCTCAAAGTTGTTAAAAGAGAGCTTCAGGCGTATGAAGCACCAACAATCTAAAAGGGCACTGTTGGATAGGGGACACGGTGGGGAGACAAACTGGTGGAGAAAATAAGCCATTTGAATTTTTTTACCTATTTGGCCGCTTGAAAATTGGTCACAAATGCTTATCATTGTTGATGAAACCGTTGACATTGTCGCACAATTTGCCCTCTCATTGCTGTTAAAAAAATAAGAACAAAGCAACTAATTATTAAATAGCCGGTGGTACTGTTAATTAGTTCAATTTTTGGGATTCAAAACAAATGCTACATGGATCACCCTTTGACAAACATGTGTTTCCTATAATAAACGGAGAGGTGATAGAACTAAATGAATTATAACATTCAATTAATTTTGATCAAAAACACATTCAATTGATTTTTCTAAATGGGTGAGTGATAGAGGTAAACAAGCTTTGTCAAAATCATTATAAAATAACCAAGCAAATAATTAGGCGGGAAAAATTAAGATTCCCTGAGTTAATAGATGAAATAGTAAACCAAATTCAAAAACCCAATGCCACATGTTGATGATAACAATGCTCTTTACAGACAATCCCATGTGCTCATAACATTCTCATTCAGGAATAACAATATTCTTTAGGTACAATCTCATATGCTTATAACATTCTCAACCTAAATCAAATTTACCCTTTCGTATTTTACCATGCCACCAACGAACTCAAATCTCCCAAAATTGGTTTGTTGGACTAAAACTCTACATGTAGCAGATTCTGTACATCCTACATGATTTAAGGAAACACAGTTATGTTTTTATCAGTCAACCTAAGATATTTGACAATTCCAGATATAATATCCAAAATCCAAAGGGCATTCACCATTTTTTTTTTTTTTTTGAAATCATTAGGGCATTCCCTTCAATGTTAATTAATCGCAACATGAAGAGAAACAAAAACATATGTAATACATGCTTGCTTCTTACGATATTAGACTCCCCTCTATATACCTTGTAGTCGCATAGAGATCGCCATTTACCCTGCTATTATGAATACAAGATCGGAGCCTTTAAGGGAAACAACAATCGCTTGCTTTGATTCCTCCGTAGCTTGTTCTCCCAAGAGTGGATTCCCACCACTACTACCTGCACTCTATTAAGCAATTGAATCAGAGGATAAAATTAAAAACACTACAATAAAATAAGTACCAATACCACACAAGCAAGCAGATATCAGAATAGTGATTTTGTGACGCTACTTAATCACTATTCACCACCATAGTTATTCAATCACATAGGCTCTTTCCTGCTTCAGAAAGGGCAGAGTGAAAGCTCTAGAATAAAATCTTAGAAACTCAAATCAAAGTGAACTTTAATTTGTGGTCTTTCTTGATCTTTCTCCCAGTTTGGCTAGGTTGTGAACTTTAAATAACCAATTTTGGGGCTCTGAAGTTCAAACAAGAAGTAGATACTCCATGTAATAAAAGGGGAAAAAATGTTTACAGATTTCTTCATCTTCGTGTAGCAAGGGAAAAAAATATCAGCAAAAAAAAAACTTGCAAACCAGTTGGTAGATAAAAATTCATTTGCTGTTAAAGCTAGAGGTCACAGACCAAGCAATTTGGCACAAGTAGCTCTACAGAATCCTTATTTTTCTCCTCAACACATCATAATCTCTAGACAACATGCATCAACAATCAATGGAAGGAGAAGGCTACTATTCCATCAGGCAACATAATAGGTACCGGACACAAACAAAGTCTCAAAAGAGAAAAAGAACGGCTGTGATTTTTTGAAATAAGAAATTTTCAAAACAAAAAATGAAAGTATTATTTTCTGGATAGATCATGCATCAGCAATCAATGGAAGGAGCTACAGATAAAAACTGATTTCGAAAGAAACAGAGAAGTTGAAATAATTGAACTTAATTTTAAAAAGTTCTTATCAAATCATCCAAATCGAACTCTATAAGACAAAATGGAAAACTATAACTCAAAGTCATGATTGAAACCCAGGAACAACACAGAAATACAGTCCTCTCTTTGGTTGCGGTTTCTACAACTATTTCCATTTTTTGAGATGTAATGAACTCATTCCCTTTGCATTTTGCTCTATAGATCATTTTGGTCATGTATACCGGACATTATTAAGGTAGTTAGCTTAGAAAATTAAGGAAGTCAAAATCTACCAAAAGCTTTTTCAAGTCAGAAAAGAGCATGTTTTGGGACACAACAGCAACACCCACGGCTCGTGCAATAGACATGAGCACCATACCCTTCATGCATCCATGGTTTCTTGGTAGTTGTCCCATGAGCACATTGCAGTCCTTTTGTGCATCCCTAAAGGAGGCCAGGTGTATAGCATCCTCCTCCGTGGCAATGCTTTCTCATTCTACAACATTAAAACAACAAAATAAATGGTCAGGTAAATGATCATTATTGATTCACACTCGAACTTGATTAGCAGTGCGAAGAAAGTGAAATGGAAATAGAGATAACAAATGAGAACAAGATCACGCAATATTTGTGGATTTCAAAACTTGAATGAATGAAGTACCACGATACCACAGTTATATCGGTGAGATAATTTTGGGTTGTGCGAGAGTGAAAGAGAGCAAGGAAGCATGATTTCGTATTCAAGAACAAGAACAAGCATAATTCATATCATACGGAAGATCGGATATAAATGTCTAGAAACCACATTGATGGATATAATCGAGCATACTTTTACTTTCAGCAAGCATCAAAGCCATATTGATGCTATATAACCTAGGGTGCGCTTGGTTTATGGATTTGTGGATGGATTTACCAAGAGAAAGCTATAGATAGGAAAATCAAAGAAATAAATTTATCTTTGTGACTTCATTTTTATCTCTGCTATTAATTTTTTGTTTAGTTATTCTTTCCCTCCAATGACTCTTTAAATCCAGATCCAGACACATTCTCAGTAAACAATTTGGATCATCTCACACAACAAATACTGAGAGAATCAAATCATGGTTGTACAGGGCTCATGTTTCATTTTCCTACCACGGCAAGTCGCATATTTAAAACATCTTATCATATGTTACAGTGTATCTACTGACGTTATGCCTGAAACTTGTCGAAGTAACCTTTGAAGGCTCAAGAGTAAAATGCTTAACCAACTGTTCCTGCCAAGCTTCTAGATTATCCAAATAAAGGTCCTCCTGTACGTTTTACCACAAACAATTTAAGTAATTGAAGCACGCATAATAAAAGAAGTAAGCTCAAGTTAATAAACAAAATCATAGCAGTAGAAGAAATAATAATCAAAAGACCAAAACTGCTTACCCATTGCTTGTAAGGTGTAACAGTCAGGGTTTTGGGTTGATACCGCAATCGGAAACCGGAGGAGCATGGGGTGGTCTGTCCTCTTCTCGACACCAGAAAACCCAATCGGCAACGTGGGTTTCGTCGATGGCGTCCTCCAATCAAGACCAGTTGAGCTCCGCGCGCAAGTACTTGTCGAAATCTTCAGGAAACTCTTCTCTCTCCACAACGCTACTAAAGCCCCAATCATGCAAATCGTAATCTAAAATTAGGGCTTTCGAAGATTGGGGGATTTCAAAAATTACGGCATTCAACAAAATCCAAACCCAACCTATTCCAAGATCGGGGGATTTCACATCCATTGGAACAAAATACCCAATGCCTTTCACTTTTCAGATTCAGAAGATCCCCAAAATTACGGATTATCCAAACTCAAAGAAATCCCGATCAGTAGGACCATGGCATACAACAACAGTTCTGGCAATTAATTTAAAAAAAAATAATTTCACCTTGAACCTCAGCACTTCGACCCAGACTTCAAGATCATACGCCGGCCAACAGGGTTTGACATCGAGACCACGCCAGGAAATCGATCGCCTATGGGGCGGCGTCGGTGGTGAGGGAGAGAGGTGGCGTCGACGGTGGTCGATGGTGGATCAATCGTCTGCATCAACGCTGTGATGAGAGCGAGCGAGAGAGTGCACGCTATCTGTGAGGAGATCGTGAGGCGGGGGTGAGCGGCCTTGGGAGTCATGGAGAACAATCCCAAAAGATAGAGGGAGAAAAAGGGAGAGAGGGCGAGATAGAAAGAGAGAGGCCATGGGACTATGGGAGCCGTCTCAGTCATCACGTAGAAGATTCAAGAGGAAGAAGTGATGGAGTAAAGGACGACAGAAGCTACAACGTGGCTTCATATTGTTCACTCTTTTTGCCTGGGCCGAAAAGACCGAATTACCCAGCTGCCTAAGTGTACACTGTTTGCAATCGAGGGGCAAATGTGTCCCAAATTAGAAAATGAAAACCGAAAACCTCCTTCTTTTTATATAACTGTAGGACATAGGAGGTGCTCGAAACAGGTGGGGAGTACAATGGAAATTGATTTCTCTAATTTTAGCCAATGTCATTCTACTTTGTGTAATTACAAAATAAAAAGAATAAAAGTAGATTGTCATCGGCTAAATGTGAAGTACCAAAATCACATATCATGTATCATTTATGTAAAAACATTTACATAGGAGGTAAAAATGTTGTTTTACTTAAAAGTGTTTTTAAGTAAAAAATATTTTGTATATAAAAAAAAGTAAAAACATTTATGTTTTAAAATGTTTTTTTAAGTGAGAAAACATTCTTTTAAGTATGAAAACATTTTAAAGTTTTTTTAAATATTTAATTTATTAGTAAATAAAATATTATAACTTAATTTTCAAAAAATAGTAAATTTATTGATTTTTGCAATTATATAATTAGTATAATGCATAATTAAGTTTTGGAACTACACATGGGCAAAAAAATCATTTGACATCTTTTTACATCATCCACACATCTTTATCTTTTCATTTTATTCTTCATCCAAATCAAGTACTCCCTCCGTCCATTTTTAAATGTCCTATTTCGTAATTCCAACTTATTAAAAAAATATCATCATTATACATTTCACATCAACTTTTTCCTCCACTTTTCCTACTTACCCATCATCATTACACTTTTTACTCACTAACTTTTCAAAATGGAATATACTTTTAGGGACAAAATAGACAATATACCAACTTTTACCCACTAACTTTACCAAATTTACACTTATTAAGGGACAGCCCAAAATGGAATACTGGACTATAATAAGGGGACGGAGGGAGTACTATTTTATCCTTCATTTCTAATCCAAACCAACAATTTTTTTTATCCCATCCATAAAAATTGCATCAATATGAGCCCATTCTTTATAAATAATACCTCCCTACTATCTTATATACCTAGTTCATAAATAATCCGGCCTTATCCGGCTGAATTTTGACCATTTTACCACTCATTATCCTCCTCCCCCCCGACGGCTATCTCTCTCTCGATCTCCTAACAAAGACAACAAAACAAGAAGAACAACAACAACAACAACATATCACCACCACCACAAACACACACCCCAAAATACGTATGCTTATCTGTATAGAGAGAGAGAGAGAGACATATCTGTTCTTGGGGATGGGTTCTGTACTGAGCAAAGAGAGACGATCGGAGAGAGGAAGAGAGAGACGATTAGTGTTTTCCGTAGCTGCTTTTTTTCTTCTTCTACGGTTCTCTCTCTCTCTCTCATCAAATAGGGGATAGTGGGAAAGTGTGATAAAAACAAAAAATAAGAAGGAAAATAATTATGTGGATGTGTGACCATGTGCTAAATTAAAACGCACACATTATTAAATCGTAAAAACATGGAATTTATATTTTACAAATTTGTTAAATTATTTAATTTATTAAAAAATAAATTATTTTTGCTTAATATTGTCGGAACGTAATAAAAAGGACAGTTATCGCTCCCTCCCCAAAAGGAGTCAATAAAATAACAGTTAAATCCCCTAGGTTTGTACTCCGTAACTGTTAGATTTCTACAGTGCATCTTCATTCCAAAATAAAATCCACTATACACAACGAGTCTGAGGCTCCGACGCTCCGTATGTAAGTTTCATTTCGAATTCTACATAGATAATTTGAGTAGCTTTTCTATCCTTTTAAGGGTCACTTAAATATATTAGTCTTTCCTCATAAACACACTTATGTTTTTGTACCGTAAAAAAATCAATTCAATCAAATGCCCTATAACATTGATCAATTCTTTTATTTTATTTTTTTCAGAATGCATAACTTTGAATCTGGAACAAAAAAATTAGAGGAACTTATCAAGCTGAACAATTTCTCTACACGATAAGGCAAAAGGTACAATTTTTCTAACAGGATAAATTAAAAAGTGAATTGGTTTCAATCGAGGCATCATATCAAAATGAGCCCCAAGACATCCAATTCTTACATTTATGTACCCTAGGAATCGGTACTCGTAAGATTATCCATACACATATGCCTTTGTTCTATAAATTTGATTTGAATATGGATAAAAAATACACTCTGCTCATTTCCCACCATTTCAATTTTCAACAACAAATTCTCTTGTTTCCAAAAAAACAACAACAGATTCCCTTTATTTCTTTACTCCATTTCCTAACTCGAACATACTATCCGAACAACAAAGACTAGTAAATTGCGCAATATAAAAGTCGAAAGATAAAAGGATCATGATTTTCCTTAAGAGGGGGACCACTATGACCAAGGGTCCGACTATGGGTGCCTTATTGGGTATACACCAAATGTACACCTAATTATGTGAGACTCTACTTCGAAATCTTTCAGGGATACTTGCAAAAATTAGCATAAGAGCTTAATCAATTTTTTGTTAGGAAGTTAAACGTAGATTTGATAAGCCCTATCAATATTTGACTGAGCCATTTCCTTTTAGGAATCTTTACAAGTTTATATACATTTTTTTTTAATCAAATTAAGGAGCTCCGATTATTTTTAGGAATTCGATGTATATTTAGCATAACCATAGTTATGTTGTAGGACGAATGTACAGTATAACAGAAGAAGCGGAAATCTGTATAGTACAAAAAGGCTCCGTTTCCATTGCTCCTTCCGTCCGGATTAAATAGTATTTTTTTAGAGTTCGTGTCATTTTTTAATCGATTATATCTTTCAATTTATAATTTATAATGTTTTACGTGATTTCGAAAACATTGTATTATAGAACTAATTGAGATCTATCAAACAAGATTCATATTCGATATGAAATTCATTACGGATTCAAAGATATAACTCATTTTTTAACCAATTAGAATAGAATTAGGGATAATTAAATCCGGACGGAGGGAGTATTTTTTTATTTGCACCAGAGGGTGGTGCTGTGCAGACCTGTGTTGCGCAGTGTGTTGTGCAGGGCAAATCGCCTCCACTCCGGTCTCGCTCCGATGATCAGAATCGTTCACTTCGTAGAGCTCATCAAATAGAACAAGTGTACCAAAACTCAATTCGATCCGATATCATTAAGTGCCTCATTCGAACATTATTATCTTGAAATTATTAACTGTACCAAAAAATAGTGGATTTTATCTAGTATTTCGGATCCATTCGTTGGATGAGGAACTTAATTATATCCAAATTGAACAGATTTTTGGTACATTTATTCTACTCGACGAGCTCTATGAAGTGAACGTTTTCGATCATCGGGGCGAGACCGGAGCCGCGAGAATTTGCTGTGCAATGTGAGCACACTGCGCAATAAGTACGTATTAAATTAAAATATCAAACACATTTTCTCCTATAAGGTGGTGTTCCGTTTTCCCCTCTTAAAAATAAGTACTTACTTGTAATTTTCAAGTTTAAAAATAATAGACTTACTAAAATAAATATATATACAATATAAATCTTATTTGTAGATCTATCAAAATCTGCCTAAAAAAAATATATAGAAAAATTATTTTCTTAAACTTATTATTTTTAAACTTAAAAATAAATTTTTATTTTTTAAATGCTCATGGGAGAATCTAGAACACCAACTCATCACACTTCTACCGCTTTTCGTTAACCGAAAACAACTTGATTACAAATACTACTACTCCTAGTTGAAGGGACGCGGGGGGGCTGCTGTCCCCAAGGGGACAGCAGCGTGCTGCTGCCCCAATTTTGGGACCCACCCCGGTCTCGCTCCGATGATCTGAATCGTTCATTTTGTAGATCTCGTCGAGTAGAACATCTATGCAAAAAATCAGCTTAATTGGATATCATTAAGTACTTGATCGGAGCCCATACAACTCTCAGTCCATGGGTTAGAGTGGATTTGATCCAGTGTTTCGGATGCATTCTTTTTAAGATAAAAAGGTTCCGATCAGGTACTTAATGATATCCAATTAAGCTGATTTTTGGCATGGTTGTTCTACTCGACGAGCTCTACAAAGTGAACGATTCAGATCATCGGAGCAAGACCGGGGTGGGCCCCAAAATGGGGTGCAGCAGCGCGCTGCTGTCCCCTTGGGGACAGCAGCCCCCCTCCCTCCTAGTTGAAGTTGCTTACCGGAGAGATGCACGTGAAAGGCTCTGCGATGATGCAGTTTTCGAGGATCAAAATATTGGATCTATGGGAGATAGGGATGTTGGCTTTTCAAAATTTCTTTTTTTTTTTTTGTGCTTTTTTTTTCAGCCTTTCATCTTTTTCAATCTTTTCTGCCATTCACACTTGTCCACATTCCCCTTCCCTGACAGATTCGCTTTTCCTGCCGCGTACCAATTCAGATTAGGTACCCAAAAAACAAAACACAGAAAAGAAAGTGGGGATGAAACCGCACCGTCTCGAGCTTGAAAAAACGTGATCTTGAATAGTTTTAATTCGTAGAGTTTGACGCTCGAAATAATGCTGTAAAAAAAAAAAATAGTTGCTCGGACTTTGGTATCCTCCAGCAAGCAAAACACATTTGTACAAATCAGTTATTAATATCCAAATCATGAAGCTAAAAAACTTGATGTGTTCATTAGGTTATTACTACTACTACTGCTACTAATTTTTTGATCGACTTGATTTCTAACGGGTCGTTGAACGCGTCGAGCTATAAGCAGTAAAAAATTTAAATCGCATTTTTGGTCTTAGTCCGCAGACTTACACGGAACGTGCCTTGAGGCGCACCTTCTTATCTTGTGTTTATATAGTCTAAAGTTTTATTCAAGGCAAATTGCCACCAATGGCAATATTGCCCCAAATACCATTCAAAGTTTAACTTTTTTCTGTAAGAGTCTTTTAAAATTTAGACCGTTCATAATATTTTTGAATGGTAAAATTGAGAGTGGCGGAAGGAGTGGTGAAGATAGACTTCTGGCATACAATTATAACGGATATGTACCTCGATTTCGGGAAATATTAAAACCAAGGTCCATCCCTATTTTTTTCACTGAAAAGGGAATTTGGGAGGGTAAGAGCATGTGCAGCGGGTAAAAAGCTAGTCCAAAAGTGTGTAGTACATTTGACCTTTTGCTCAAAAACCATTTCATTTTACTCGGTCACGTTCTCTCTATCCTCTCTTTGTTTCTATTAAATTAAACATTACTTCATCCGTACGTCCATTTGTAAATATCCGCTACGGAGAATTTAATATTTTAAAGATCGAGTTCAAATTGTTATCGGAGCAGTCACAGGTCGTCGAGCATGCTGGACTTGGGTTTTTCTTGGTTTTGGCCAGGCAAAATGGCTAAAATGCTCATTTCGCTAAAATGCTGGACTTGGGATTTTTCTAGTTAGCAATTGTCTATGTGAGTTTGATAGGTGAAATTATCCTCTTACCTTTCCTAAAAAAGAAGAAGCTAAAATGCTCATTTCGCTACACATGCTCTAAGATCGAATCAGGATTTGGTCTTAAATTGTACCTGTATTTTGGTGGTTCCAATCCTAAAGTGTAGCAACTTATGTTTTTGTTATTTTGGAACTTGCGTCCTTCCTTATAAGTAGTACATTCCCTCCGTCATAAAAAGATAACAATTTTGAAATTTTTGTTATTTTTCATTACTTATATCTTTCAATCCAGTATAATATTTTTTATAAATTTGAAAATTTTGTATAATAGAACTAATCGAGAACTATATAACAAGATTCATATCGTATATTTTCTGATAGTCATATTAAAAGATATAAAAATTTAAAATTAACATAAATATAAAAAATTGTCATTCAATTTGAAACGGAAGAAGTACAATTTTTCCACCCAATGAAATAGTCGACATAAGTTCGGTCTCTACAAGTTACCCTCGATCGCATCATACGTAGGCCTGCTGTGCCTAAAAACGAGTATTGTCCCGAGTTTAAAAAAATGTGATCTCCACCATTGACTCTCTCTCTCTCTCTCTCTCTCTCTCTCTCTCTCTCTCTCTCTCTATATATATATATATATAAGCTTAGGCGTAGAATAATTCCATAAAAAAAAATCAAGTTTATCGTTTGTTACTCAGTAAACAAATTAGCCACATTATAGCTTTTTGGACATTTATAATTGCCCAAAAAAATTGCAACTTAAGTTGCCACACTAGTTCATTATCTGAAGTACCAAACAGGTAATGTCACTTCGTAGACTGGTAATCCAAAATACGTAACACGGTAATCAGACTGTTACTTAGGTCCCGTACAGTTAAGGGAAATAATTAAGTATTTATTTTTTAAATTAAAAATAATATACTGCGAAAGAATAATCTGCCGTAAAAAATAAGATTGCACCTTAGCGCAAACGAAACGGGGCCTTTATTTGTCAAATTAGAAATAACAAAACGTACACCTAATTAATGAAACCGGTACACAAACCATCCCATAACCAAACGACACACAAACAAACAAGCACAGTACTAATACGTACACTAGAAAACACAACTCCATTCCGTCTTTTACTAGGATAAAATACTACTAGGAACTACGATGAAAACCTTCGACATCGATCTAGTGACAGAAAATGACCTTAAGCTCCCTCGGCGACGAGCACTCGTGCGTCAACGACGGGCTATCGTGCCCGTACGTCACCGTCGCCGGGCACGCCTTCTTGAAGAACTCCGAATAAGTCGACGGCTTGCACGTCTGCGGACTGTTGTACTGGTTCCTGCAGCACAGCTCGTCGGTCCTGAACGCCTCGCACCCGCTCTTGCACGCCACCACGGGCCCGTGTCCCGCGGGCGACCGCAGCTGCAGCGTCTGGGGACACGTGGCGAGCAAGTCCGCTCGGCACCCCACGACGGGACAGTTGCCCTGCCCCTCGTGGGGCGTAATGGTCATGGGGATGTTGAACCCGTCAACCAGGCTGACTGTGTAGGAGGACTGGTCCTTGTGGCCGTGGTGGAGGCTGAACTCGGCGAGGGAGGCGGGGGCGGCGCCGCCGGCCCCGGCGCACTCGAGGCGGCCGCCGCAGTCGCCGGTGGCGCAGGAGAGGTGGCCGGGGGCGGCGGCGGTGCAGCCGGTGCGGGCCCAGATCCGGCCGGCCCAGTGCTGGGCGGGGCCCGGGAAGGAGCGGTGGGAGAGCTTGTCGAGGTGGAAGCCGCCCCGTTCGAGGACGGGGAAGCCGGTGTTGGGCTGGATGGCGGGCCAGATTGGGTAGGGGCAGTTGTTGACTACGGTCATGATGAAGTCCGGGCGGGCTCCATTGGTGTTGGTGAAGATCAGGGTAAGGAGGAGAGAGAAGCAGGAGAGAGAGAGAAGAGATGAAGAAGAGGACATTGTTTTGTTTTTTTTTAGAGTGAGCTAGCTAACCTGAGAGGGAGACCTGGTGTGAAGGAGGTGAAGAGGGGGATGGCGTGGTTTTATAGGCACACGAGGTGGGTGTCGGTTTACCGACGATGAAATTTTCGGGATGGGTAGCACGGCACCCGGCTGACGTGGTATTTGAGCTGGTACATTTAAATCGTCTAAAAGTGTATTGAGCTATTTAGATTAAAAAAACTCTTTCTCCTTTCACCTCCGTACTCTCTCTTTTCTTTCTCTCCTCAAATTTGAACCGTTCAAAATTAAAATAAATTGTTAGGATATACAGAGCGGAGATCAAGTGGTACCCACTCGAAAAATTTCCCGTTCTTAGGAGGATGGTGGATTATGATATGGTTGTAAAAGGTCTAATTTAGCCCCTCTGATTTGTTTTGTAGTAGTAGTGCATAAGCATTTGTACAGGCCATGGTTTTTGCTTCCTCTATTTGTCGCTTACGATATGGGGTGGGTATGCTTTTCAGATGGGTCGATATTGGCAGGATTTTCAATGGCGTCATTAAACATAAATTGCTAACCCTAGGAGTTCGGCTGGGTGACTTAAGAAAGCAAATAAGTACTGTTTCATTAGGTTATAGATGATCGAGAAATATGAACTTCATTTTTTGACCAAAAAAAAACAAAAATAATTTGTAGATAAAGTAGAAAAGATATGGAGTTAGTGAAGAAGAGGAGAAAAAAATACCAATTGAAATATGCGTGTATACAAATTTTGGAATTAGTTAATTTATGTGATGTAGGGTCGACAAATTTTGATTATTGAATAATGTTGCTAGTTTTGGTTATCCAAAGCCTAAAATTTGATTATTTCTAAGAATATTGTTAAGTTTGATTATACCATTGTGAGCCATCTTTTGCACAAACATTGTTAACTTTAAAAATAATTAGCTTTTGATTATACCACTGTGGATGGCCTTAGAGATTATCCCCGATCGTTATCTTTAGAGACCCAGAATTAATCGAGGTGCAGACAAAATGGCCTAGACATCTGGTTATTAAAAATAAATTGCTCATGCTGTAACTACAGAAGGTTGAAATCGAATGATATTCCTTTTTGGACGAGGGGATCCCAAGCCAGTGCATCAGGTTAATGTTTGAAATGTCGGGGACTAAAATATTTCCTATGTTTACATTGGAAACTAAAATTAGATGAAACAAATATTTTGGGACCAAAAAGGTGAATAAGTCTTTTTAAAGATGACGATGAATGTATTTGTAAAATACTACACATCTATTTTGGCGAGGAAACACAATAATAAACTAACGAGTAATTATACAATGGTCCGGGAGCACCGTCACGTGTTACTTCGAACCATTTAATAATCACACATTTCTGTAGGATCCATACACTTAGTGATAGACTCACAAAAATGTGTTGTTTGTTCTAAAGTAGTCCGAAGTACCACGTGGCGGTGCTTTTGAACTATTTGTATAATTTCGCTGAACTATGCAACTACAACTGCCAAATTCACATAGTACTACAATAATATCCTTTGTGTAGTGATAATACTAAAACTGTTTTTTGTTTGGACCAAAATTTCATCGCATAAAAGTCTTGTACACTGCACATAGTTCAAGCACTTTGTGTACTAAAATTTTAGCACCAACAAAAATAATTTTGGCATTATCATTTTTCTATCCTTTTCATGCAGTATTTATATGCACAACTTTTTTTTTTTGGTAAACCAGGATTTATATGCACAACTTTAGTTAACATTATTGGTGGTTGCTTTTACAGAAAGGAGTACAGTAATTTTTTTTTATTACTGTAGTTTGTTTTCAGGCAAGGCAATCCGGGTGCCAGCTCCCTCCCGTTGGAGGTCAGTAAAAAACAAGGTCCCATTGGAGTGGAGCCAGCCACTAGATCCCTGACCATCTCATCCCTACCCTTTATTCGTTGAACCTAAAAAGTAAAAGCAAACAGAGTAGATACTTTTACAGGCATTGCCGCATTGATGAAGACTCGTCGTCAGCAACGTTTCACTCCCGAGGGGACGACTCATCAGATGGGGTAGAGTAGAATATGCCTATATTTATACCACTCCTACTCCATTCCAATATAGTCAGAGAGAGAGGGAAATCGTGAAGGAAAGACAAAATGGTACATCGGGGACTGTGAGAGTGGATATACATCAACCCCGCTGGGACTGGACCACTGAGAGAGACCCCCGTTTCCACTGACAATAGAACTCTTGGCCGGGATCGAAAAATCGATTGAATCTAAAAAAATTAGATTGGATTGAATTTTTCAAATCGATGGAATAATTTTGATCATAATCTAATTTATAAAATTTTATAAATTGAAAAAATAATTTTGATCCGGTTTATACATATATAAAAACATAGGAAAGGAGAAATGAATCCTGAAAGATTAGAAGGATCTCCCTGTATATTGGTCTAATAAATATATTTATTATATAAAATCAATCATATATATATATATATATATAAACTGTTTTTTAAGGCTTAATTATGTTTTTATGAGTTTTTTTTAATGCATTAGGCTCAAAATTGATCATTTTTTGTTGGGTCCAAAAAAAGGGGTTGAATTACGGGTTTTTGGTTGATATTTTGTGGGTTGAATTGTGAATATTTTGATATGTTGGACCCAAAATATTGCTCATGAATGAAAACCGGATAAATCAGACCGAAACTGGTTGAGCCGGTCGAAACCAGACCGTATTATCTCGATCGGTTCCGGTTTCTAAAAATCTTAAATCGAATAACCAGTTTCGACCGAAAAATACTCCAAAACTGGTCGAAACCGGACCGGTATCACCTCTAACTAACAACAAAAATCACTAAAAATTTAACGCATTTTTTACCATTTCGTTTTTATTAACAAAAAAAACTTTCAACGTTTTACCATCTCGTTTCCACTATAAAAAAAGTTATCAACAAACATTGTTTTTGCTATAGTAACTTTACTCACAAACCATCAACAACTTATTTATTATTGAAAGAAATGTGTAACATTTTTTTTGAGGGTCACCGCAAAAAATCAGCTTAATCTAATATCTATAGATGCTCGATCCGATTATTTGACTTTTCAAGATTCTGAAATCTCTGAATGAAAAGTTAGATGATTAGATTTAACACCTATAAGTATCGAATTGAGCTGATTTCATACAGGCGTCATCGAAAAAATACTTTTACATTTAATAAACGACTCAAATTATTTATGTGAGACCTGGGGTGGATCCCACACTATAATCCTTGTAGCTAGTTGGGTTGTATAAAAAATTTGTAAGCATAATAACTTTGTCACTTCCACCATGAAACATTGTCTCGTCCCAAGGAATTCTCATTTTAGTTGAACTAAATCTATGCCTTGTGACGGCCCATCCTCTTAGACGATAGCTATGATTCGAATTGGACATTTCATTGGCGGGTATGAAGTTTCTATGATCACGCCCAAGGAGAGTTGCTACGCTGGTTACATCCTCCCACCCTTTTGATTACTATAAAAAAAAAAGTTTGAGTTTCTCCCTCTCTTTTTTTTTTGAAAGGATGTTTGAGTTCCTTTCCGGTTTTTTATAAAGGGACCGCATACTATAACATAGATTCTTCCGATAGGCTACATAATTCATCCATATTCTAATGTCGGCATAGTTCCACTAAACATTTAGGCAAATAAATTGATTTTGTCATTGTTTGAATTTTATTTGCATTTGTTAGTTTTGCACTATACTTTTTATGGATTATTGATTTATTAGTTTTTTTTTGTGCTTAAAATTAGATATTTTCATAAATATTTGAATAATAGTAAAAAAAATACAATTTTCCGATCCCTTTCACCGATACGAATCAATAATCTACAAAGATTTGGCACAAAAGTAATGAACGCGGTTTTTTTTTGAACAAGAACAAAACCTCCAAAAATTGTAAAAAGTTAAGCGGAATGGGGCCTTAGTTTAGTTGCATTCCTCCGCTCCGATATAATTGAAACCGACCAAATCCGAATGTTCTGTTTTTGGAAAAGAATTGCAAGATCAAATGGTATTATGAGTTACAGTTACTAGTAACTTCATGTACAAAGTAGAGCGCCTGCGTAAAAAAATGAAGCGCGAAAATCAATTTCCTTTGATAAATTAGGAAGTCTAATGTGTACACACATTAATGAATTTGTTTTGTTGGTGAAAAGTTCGAGTTTTGAAAATGGAGCTGTGAGTGCCTCTCTGGGCCTACTTTGATCCCCAGGTCAATGGGCTGGGTCGAAACTGGAGCCGACTGAGGGTTAAACTGGATCTCTACGTTTATTTTGGGCCATCCTAGACCAAGGAAATAAAATGGAAAAATTACTGCCCAGGACGTGTTTTGATAATTAATATCCGACAAAGACATGCTGAGAACATTTGTTAATGCTAAAAATATCATTGGCGGGTATTAATTATCAAACACGTCCTAAACACGTCCTTGGCCGTCATTTTCCCAAAAAAATTAAAACCTAAAGATCCAAACATAGTAGGTCCATGCCTTTCGGGCATGGATTTATTTCTTCGACATATGTTGAAAAAGTTTATACTAGCACTAATTAACAATATCAAGACCCCGGTACGAAGGGCATCAAACTCATCTACGTAAAATTGAACTCACAACTCCATCGCACTAAATCCAACCAGTGGACAAGCTGTCCTAACACATTACCTACTTGTTTCGGGTCCGTTAATTTTCCTCTCTTACTTTGGTCTCATTAAGGGTCCATTTCAAGTTATTGGGCCTATAAAAGCCCCAAACCTGAGCAATACACTGCAGCCCACACAAATGGAAAAATCACACTACCCCTTTTTTTTTTTGGTGGTAAATCGAGGGTTTTCAGAAAGAGCATATAGAGTATATAAGAAAGATATACCCACACCTACATATAGGCATTTTTACGTGCCCTTACTTTCAGCAAAGGGAAAGTTGAATAAAAAAAAAACATGCGCAAATCGTAGATAAAATAACTAATCAGCCCAACATTCTTAGGCATCATTTTTCCTTTTTATTTTATACGAAAAAAAGTCGTATGCAAAAAAACTCGTATGGAAAAGAAGAAAAGAAGAAAAAATAGCTGTAAAATATGGTTAGAGACAAAACAAACCTGGAAAGGTAGCGAGATTTCTTGACTACTTATGGAAGTTTAAAAGTAAGAAATCACAGACCTAACAGCGACCATCAGAAAGTAAAAAGTAGTATTTCGTAACTAAGGAGGCGTTTAGTAATCTTTTTGTTTTCAGTTTTTTGTTTTTATTTTATTTTTTTGAAAACTAATGAAGAAAACTTGTTTGATAACAAGTTTCAACCTTTTTGTTTTTCATAAACATTTTTAGAGTTTTTGTAAACTATGGAAACAGCAAAAAGGTGGTTTTTCCAGTTTTTTTTTTTTTGTTGAGAAATACAAGTATTACCAAACATGTTTCTTATTTTTGTTTTTATGAAAACATAAACCTGTTTCTAGTTTCTACTTCTAGTTTCTTAAAAACAAAAAACTGAAATCGTTACCAAACGCACCCTAAATGGGTGCAGATACCAAGGCTCTATTTGGTAAAGTTGTCAGTTTTTTGTTTATTTATTAAAAAATAAAAACAAAAAACATGTTTGGTGATCATAAGGCTGTCGAAACTATTTTCAAAACAAATGAAAAACTGTAATTTTTGTGTTTTTAGAATTTTCGTAAACCAGTAGAATTGATAACACAAACATGTTTATGTTATCTGTTTCAAAAAATATCAGAAACAAAAAACCGGAATTAAATTTTTTTTCCAAACATAGTCCAAGTGAATGAGGTTAATGATTTTCCGAACTAATGGCATGCAGATTGCAAATCACGCCTACTCAATTAGGTGGCAATGATGCAAAACTTGAAAATCTTTCCCGCGACTTACCGTGCAAACCATGTACTATTCTTTGCCTCCCATCTCACCCAAAATTTTCAACTATTCACATTAGGTAAAAGGAGCACATGAGGAGATTAAAAAGGGCGACAACAAGGACCCAAATACAGGCATCGCGCCTGGTAAAGGAACATATCACCCGATATGACAAACTGGTCTTAAAGAGTCAATGCTGAACAAAATAAAATAATAATGCACGCTCGCCGCCATTAATACCTGGGCTTTGTTTGTTTGAATGGAATATATTTTTTGATAAAATGTTTTACCTATTTTCTGGTGTTTGCTTGCGTAAAAAATGAAAAAAATATTTTACATAAAAAATATTTTCCATCAATTGGATGCAAATGACTACTTACCTTTAAATCTTCCATAAGTTATTTTTTAAAATAAACCTGTTGCCTTTTACTGCAATTCTCACTACTCAATTTTCTTGTTCGTTAGTCTTGACCCACGTTCAATTCTAATAATCTCAGATCTCTCTACCGTTTAAGCCACCCCCACTCTCAGATCTCTCTACCGTTTAAGCCACCCCCCCCACCCCCCCGGTCCCAAATCGCTCTTTACACTATTTTGTTAATTTCTGAAAATATTTTCAATTTTCAAGTGCCAACCAAACACCGAAAAATAAAAATTTGAAGTTTGTTTTCTGAAAAAATATTTTACATTGTAAAATATTTTTACATTGAAACAAATGGAGACCTAATTCCATTTTATTTTTGGGTTTGGGAAAGAGGAGAAAAAAGCCATCCCTCATCATCCATCCATCAAAAAACAAATGGAAATGTGCTTTCGACATAGTAGAGTTCAATATATAAGCAGAAGAATGCAACTGGGGAAAAAAATCACTGACGGCGAATTAATAAGGTTGATTGAAAATATTTGCCGCCAAAAAAAAGGGGAGAAAATTGTGGTGATCTTTCATCCAGACCAAATTGAAACAGTTCTAATGATGAAAGACACCAAAATCAATATAAAGGCATTCATTAGAGTCAAAATGGCATGAGTACCACTAGTGTCATGATGAAAGAGCCGCAAATGCTTATAAGACAGTTAAAAGTGAATGCACTACACCAGTACACCTCCAAAGTAGATTAAACACAACGTCAAAAAGGGTAAGCATCATGTCATGATACCCGTGAACGACCATAATGGTCCATTTCCCTGTTAGTAGAGGCAAAAACATGAACAAGTTTCGTATGCGAGACTCCCATTTATAACCAGATATTGGAAGGAAACAGGTAAACAGTCAGACTTCCACTGTCCCACATTTACACTTTTTTACCCTTTGAAAGAGTCAGATTCATCTATTTTTCTAGACCATATCTTGTGATGAGTTCGTTTTGTAAATATTTACACTAAAAACGATCAAATAAAAGACAAGGCTTGTGTAGTTCACTTAACTTGTAACTAGATATTTTGCTACCGCTTGATGTCTTCAGGTGTTCTACAAAAGGTACGTATGAATATGTAGATGAAGAACTTGCGTGCATGTTGTGTGTCACAGAGAGAGAGAGAGAGAGAGAGAGAGAGAGAGAGAGAGAGAGAGAGAGAGAGAGAGAGAGAGAGAGAGAGAGAGAGAGATTTGAGTGCTCAAGAGAGAGAGAGAGAGAGATTTGAGTGCTCAATATGCATATTAGAGGGTCCCTACATCGGCATGCCGACAGCATGGCTCAAGCACTCAGAAGAAAATAATGCAAGACTTGATGAAATTTATCATGGATGAAATGATGACTAGAAAGAAGTCAACCCATAATAAGGAGAAATCCAGCTTTCTAATCTTATCACTTTCTCTATATATAGGCATAGGATCCCAAGCATTTTTAACAAACATTCCATGTTTTTCAAGTTTGGTCATGATTACCAAAGATACCCATGTTGGAACTTCTCTTTAACATCAAGTCCCCACCCTCTCAGTCCCATTTTATCATTGAACCAAGCTCAGGCCCCCAGATGAGGAGAGAAAAAGCTCTAGCTCGTTTTCTCTTACTATGGCTTCTACTTGCAGCATTTCAACACCATAACATTACCATTCCCAAGGTTCAAGCTACAGAATCAGGCAAGACACTACTCTACCCTTCCAATGGATTGCACAATATGTTCCCTGAACTCTTTTACACATACTCCGTCTGTTCCATCTGTTTGTCCATTTTCAATACTCATGTTTTCAATCGGATCAACAACTGAGGAATTTTAAATCTTTGAATCGGATGGAGCATGAAGTAACAGTGTTGGACACTTCCACACTTAATTCATGATATGCTATCCGGGTCCGGCATGTTTAGTTGGACATTCAACTACCAACCATATTTTGCAACTCAAATTTATCGTGAATTATCACAGAACCTCTTTATTAAGCACTTAGGCGCATTATAACTATCATTTATCCTAGAAAATAAACAAATGCATACTAAGGCCATGTCCTTGATAATGAAATTATACCAATCTGACACTTTAAAATATTGCTTTTCATTCGGAGATCATAAGTGCAAACAGAAATGAGAGGAAAGAACAAGTAAAAGATATAATAACATATGCCTTTGTTTTAAAGAAGCAGGACCAGAAACAAAACTTACCTTCTGAATGGCTACCCATATACAGCTGATTTCAAGCTCAGACCTGCAAAATCCGACTCAAGGACGACTAAAGGATACATTTCCACCACTGGGGTAAGTAAACAATTCAAATAGTGTTGCCTCCTTTTTAAGTGCAGCTATATTCTACTAGAACACAAATCTAATTGAACAGACAAACAACGTCAAGCAGGTTGAAGGGAAGAAGATTCATAAAAGACCATCTGGACCGAACCCGGTTGGAAATCACCGTCCCCCATCAAGGGCATGAATCAAGGATGCAATTGCTCGGCATGAGTGCAACTGATGATTACATTGTTTCTTTAGAGTTGTTGGAGGTTAGACATATTAGTGTAAGTCAGAAACATCTTGTGTTTAGGGTGTTATGTCTGTGTAAAGATGGATTACATTTGAAGTTCTGAATTCCATGACCCTTAAAATTATAACTGTCCCTGCCCAATTTTAATTTTAATTCTTACAGCATTTCCAGTGGCTCATCATAAGATTTAAAAATGATCTCTGCCAGTTCCCAACATTCTTTAGCTAATACGGGAAAAAAGCACTCCCCAGCTTCCAAAACCATATTCAAGCAATAAACTCTCCCTGAGCAGCAAATATTATTCAGGTTTCAGCAAATATCTCCCTAGGCTAGGCTTAAATGTTGCAGCTTATCTGGAAAAGAAAAAACTGCTCATGTGCTTCAGCTTCTTTCCTCCACAATTCAAGACCCCGTTCAGGGAAATGGTGTTTGTGTCTCCACTCATAATAAAACGGGCTCACCTATAAATGACCATGTTACTTTCCGTGGACACCTAAATTTTTGCTATCTTCAAGTGAACGGGGTAGAAAATGCCCATAGTCCTGTTGACTAACAAAAGAACTTCAATGTTAATCAACAGGACTAGGGGATGAGGGGTGTATGGTTTCAAGTTGCCAACACCTTGGATGAGTTGACTACGGCTGCCACAAATGGGAAAGTTCATCTCTGCAGACTTTGCTGTAAGCATGTTTTGAGTCCTACAAACAGCCACTTTGTCCAAAATATGCTTAATATTAGGTCCACAAAATATCTACAAGCCACCAACCATCCTAAAATATTGTCACCCAGGAATAGAGAATCAACCTCTCCTGAGTTGCAGTCCAATGGGGGTCTCGCATCTTGCTCCAGCTCCTATTGACAGAGAATCTTGCTCCCAAATGGGATGGACCCCAAAAAAATGTAAAGAAAAACCACCAAGCAAGAGAAATCCACAGTCTAAGATTGCATTAAAATATGAGATATGATATGAGTAAACAAAAAGATCGGCATTTCTTGGAATACATTGTTTCCAAATACTAAAAACTCTCTCATAGCTGCTCCAAATATAAAACTCTTGTACATAGCCTCCTTGCCTGGCCCTAGCTCGCGCCTCGTGCAGCTATGTATATTTTGAGGTAAACATTTTTGGACATAAAATTCAACTCCATAAACCACAAATCGTTATGTTGGTAGGGATGAAATTAAAAAGCAAAGGGGGCTGATAATGGCTCTGGATTAGCCCAGTGGTTGAAGAACCTCCTAATAATAAAGTTGGGGCTAGGGAAGGTTAACATTGTTGAATAGCTTGATATACTTTGTTAGGCCCATTTCCTAACAACTTAAGCTTTTGGGACAATTGGTAACTTAACATGGCATCAGAGCTCAAGTTGCAACATGTGCAAGACGGGGTTGCACATGAGGGAGGGTGTTGAATAGCTTGATATACATTGTTGGGTCCATTCCCTAACAGCTTAAGCTGTTGGGACAAATGGTAAGTTGTAACTTAACAACCACAACTGTTGGGCAGGAGAATGTTCACAATAGGCCTGAAACGATCTCGAAAGGAATTTAGCGGGTGAAGCCCGTTATTGGTGAAAAGAGGAGGTGTTGGTCGGTTGGGGAACTTCGACCAGTTGATTCTCAATAATAGGTTTCCGGAGCTACAGGCGGAGCAGATATGCAAAGTGTAATCTCTGAGAGAGAAAAAAAGAGGTGGGAGGTGTCAGAAAGATGATAAGGGCGTCAGGGCAGGAGTATGGGATTAACAAGAAGGGGAAGAGGGAGAGTAGAAGAAAGAGGGGAAGGATATTCTTCGGCACTCCTGAATAATCTGGAGATGTGGTTTCTCTTTTTCTTTTTTCGTTTTTCCCTTTATAAGGGTGGTTACCCCTTGGCACGATCTCTAATTCAAAGTTTCCCGACCCCTCAAAAAGATCTATAGACACATACGGAATAATATGTTTGCCAAACAGCTTGCTTTATGAGTTTGTTGCATTTGCAATAAGTTGATATGGTAATAATCATCTCGTAGAGAGGGTGTGTTTCACACACACAATGTGGGATGTAAGCCTTTCCATCTACCAAAAATTGATCATCACCAAAAGTGCTGGTAAACCTTACATGAATGAGCCAGCATAAAAATGGCTACTATGTATCGACCATGATACAATTTCTTTAAATATACAGGACTCACAGAACCTACATGCAAATAAGAATACATTATCATACCGCACGCTTCCGCTTCGACCGCTTACTCCTCTTTGGCTTAGAATAATTTGGAAGCGGTTTGCTTCCATTGGAAGCATATACCTCATCCAAAGCCTCCTCCTTCTGAACAAAAACTTGAATAATTGATGTCTAATCCATAGTTTCACAAAAACAATATTTCATGAAAAGGTTTACATCTGAAAAATTTATATTGCAGAAGTATGTAATATTTCACACATTGAGGAGTTCATAAAGATGAGTAAGGACTTCGTTACGCAAGAATTTCACGTGCCTGAATTATGTAGACATCTATATACTTTCAACACGTGAATATTGAGCTGTTTTGGTCAGGAAAACCAAGAAACACATTCTAAGATTTACGAACTGCAACATTATATATAAGAAACACATATTTGCAATGCTTCAGTTAACGGTACCTTGCTGCTCATTCTTAGCACCTATTCCTGTTTTCTAGTAGAGGAATGAATAAGTTATTCCTGCTTTGCTATTATTTACATCCAAAATTCAGAGCCCTTTCACATGCATGAGGCTGTCATTACAGTTATCGTGTGTTCAGTGCTTTTAGTACAGATACAAATCTGCAACAGCATTCATTGACTCTTTATTGTATTTGAAGCGGAACAGTCAGCCAAACCACTATTCCTAATGAATGATGGCAATCATGGCATTATCTGACTGAGAAACAAGTTAACTTGAGGTGTAGAACCTGCTTTTATATCAATCCCCCACAAAGTACCAATTCTAGGTCACCATTTTTTTTTGTGAAGAGAATTGTCATTTCATTTTTTTATTATATTTGATTCTATCAAATTTTTTTTAAGGAGATACATGCATGCAAACTTAAAGGAAACGGGTCCACCAGAGCATCTAGATTCCAGACCGGTAACAGGCAAGTGGAATTTAAAGCTTCCATTCCTAATCCAGCGTTTCCAAGATAAAACTTCCTCCAACCATGAGTTTGAATCGAGATGAGATGAAACTGAACACACATTGGGCATCACACTAGAATTTCATGTTTATTACTTTATTGAACAAATTTGACAAGAGTTTCTTGTTTCCTTATATGCAAAGGCTATAGTCCAAACCAAACATAGCTAACATGTGAAGGAAAAATTAGTAGAACTTTCCACGGGGTATATAAGCAACTGCAAGTTGGATTTTACCGTGGCATTAGTCACTTCATCTGATCCATCTTCAGACTCGGATGTAGAAGCCAGAACCTCAACCTGCTCTGCAGGCAGCGCCTCATTCAACTTTTTCTTCTTCTCTTCTTCTTTTAACTGCCTAAACCTGTGTTAATTATGTTAGCAAGGCACTTTTTCGATCAACTAAGAGCCAAGTGAAAGAACTTTGATATATAAAACCAACCTATCACCAGTTGGCGCTGGCTGAGAGCCTGATCGTTTCGCACGTCCTGCACTGATGATGCCACTTGCATTCTTGCTTACAACAGGCTTTGCACCGCCTAGTTGCTTTAACCATACTTGTTGTGCAGTGCTAAGGACATTATTCGTGAACCTATCCAATCACGCAGTTCGTAGATAAATAGGGAGAAAATAATCTATACAGAATGGCTTTTCTAGAGGAAATTTATCGACTCTTGTTTCAAGCAGCTACTATGATAATTGGTTCCAAAAATAGTAAATCATGTTGTTACTTGGCGATCTAATGCATCGTGTCAAATTTAAGCACAACATAGAGATAAATGGTGCATGAAACATGACAAAACAAGAAGTCAGTTGACTCAGTACCATGTCACTTACTACAAGTTCGTGTTACAAGCAAAAATTCTCACAGCTAGAAATGCAAAAATGTATGGGTTCAGATTAGATGTTCAAAGACATCATTTTGCAATAAATGATGCACAGGCACCACATGCACCATCTAGTTTCAATAGAAATTATAACCTTAAGCATGCATGATTTCCCAACGAATTTGTTTCAGCTATCAAACACTATTTCCATGTTTTGCTATCTCTCTAGATACTATTCATCAGACCAAATATACATCAATTACTTGCTATATATGTATCTGACACTTTGATTTTTTGGCAGCTTGTGGTTGGCCATAGATACCACGTGTGCGTGACAGTGTGGTACCCTATTGGCACTCAAAAATTTATCATGTGTCTTTGACTCTAGAAACCAATAAATATTCATGGCCAGGCTAATGCAATCAAGTGCAATGGCTGTTTGAGCAAGATGGGGAGAGAGAGGGAGAGAGCTATGAAAATCACCAAACATAAGATGGTAGATGATAATGGTCAGTTAATATTGCTAGTCAGTAACCCACCAGTAAATTGATAATCCAGACGGAACAGACAAGGAAAAGTAACCAATCATAAGAGGCAGAAACTTGAAAACAAGAAGAGTGTTCTTCTGAGCTGGATCATCACTCTGCCAAAAGAAGACACTTGTTTAGGTGACAACTCAGAAGGAAGTACATAACAAACAGTTAACTGATCAAAAGAAAGACATTCTATACCTGGGGAGGCTTCATGATCTCCATTGAAACAAACTGAGAAGCAACAAGAAGGACAGGTAAAACAAGGTACGCTGCAGTGTCATGCCAACCCAGGGGTGGATGGCCATCCTGTAATATGGTTGACATACACAATTAAACATATTAGATGCTGACAACCATATAACTCCATTGTTCTAGGATAAGTATTCATCAAAACTGAAGACAACATATGATTAGAAGATTTAATGGTATTTACTTTCAGAACAAGACATTAATTAGGAGTTTTTGAACTTTATATATATATGTCATGGCTCCCAAAGGACAAATTCTGGATCCTCCACTGCTAACATCTCTGTCATGTTTTACAGAGAATGAAAAACAGAAGCAACTTGAGCAATCAATTCTAATTGGTGTCAAAATTTCTCTTTGTGAGCTTTTCCACCAGCCATGATGTTCACATACTGGCAAGAATAACGCAGCAAGGAGGACATAGAATCTACCAGGGAATCAATAAATACACTTTTCTACAAGATACTTATCCTACCTAAGTAACCTAACTCACCTTCCGCTGGGTATGGCAAGCCAGCCAATGCTCAAATATATAGCCTTCCATCTTCTCCATAAACTGAGCGGAAGCTAAAGGGTAAGAGGCCTAATCCAAACTCTACTATTTCCTACACAAGATGCAAATCCTAACCAACAATCTCGTAGTTGATTCCCATTAATGATCTTCACCAGGTTTCTTTGTTTGATTTTTGGGCTTCTTGGGGCTCGCTTGACATCATTTCCATATTTTGGTTTCTTTATTCATCTGGGTAGTATTCATGGTAAGGAGGCAGGGCAACATAATGGACAATACCAGAGAAAAAAGGAAGAATACATATAAAGAAGCAGGAAAATAAAATTATTCGATTCACAGATTTTGAGAACAAAAGTGTTGTTACCACAAATGGAAAAAGCCAAGAAATTCCGGAACCACTTTGTCGAGCAGCTATAGTAGTTGGGCCTCCCAAAGAGGGGATCCAGAAGAAGCCTTCTGTTAGTAGTCCCTTTGAGTGAACATGCAAAATGTTAGAAACAAAATGTCTACTGCATAATATTTTAAAGTAAACAATCCTCAAAAACCTAAGAAGTTTATATACCTCATTTGCAACATTTGATAGAGCTTGATATAAACCTATCCAGACCGGTATTGTAGCCAAAGTTGGGAAACACCCTGTCAATCACAAAATGATAACCCATTGACGTGTTGGGATGATGATTGAGATAGAAAGAAAATGTGATCTTATCCATGGGAATCGGAAGATGAATATAGATAAGAGATAATGCATTTAAATACTTCTTCATTCACATGATTGTCCTTTTGCATTATACAATATTGATGTTTGCATCTCCATGCGTAAGACTCAGTTGCACATGAGGGAGGGTATTGGACTGCTTAATATACATTGTTGGGCTCATTTCCAAGTAGTAAAAGGTTTTAGATGAGTCGGCAGACAACAATACAACAACATGCAATGGCATCATATGACTGTGAGAAAATACCAGATGTAATAACTGGACAGAGGAGAAAAGCTAGAAAAGGAAATCCTAGAACAAGAGGGGGTTTGGGGATGGGAGTCATGGGACAGTGAATTTCAGCAACAAGAGCACACACGAAAGGAAGAAAATTAAGGAAATGAATGTAACAAGCTACAGAAACTACTCTATCCTGTGCAAAAACTAAACAATAACCTTAAAGACAGTGTTGAGCATTTACTCGATCATGAGGAAATCCATGGGCGGACCCACACTAGGGCAAGCAGGGTCACTTGACCCCACTGAGTTCTAAAATACCCCTAGAGCAGGTATAGTTTTGAGGAGTATTTTGTAATTTTGCCCCAAAGAATAATATTCTTGCCTTGAAAATTCCACGGAATTTGCAATTTTTGCCCTCTTTGATTGTGACGTTATGTAAAGAACTCAACGTTTTTTCTCTCTCCTGTACAAAGTCTACGAGTCTCTCTCTCTCTCTCTCTCTCTCTCTCTCTCTCTCTCCCTCCAAAAGCAAGCATAGGCTCTATACTTCGTGTTATGAGCTAATGAAATCTTTTTTTTTGCTGATAAAATAAAAAGACAAAATCAAGCATAGGCAAATTATATGTGTTGTAGCCGTTTGACCCCACTGCAACTAAATCCTGGGTCCGCCCCTGAGGAAATCATACATAAAAGACCAAAGAGGACCAAAGCAATTACACTCTAGATTCACACAAGCCACTACCACTGTGCTATGCTTTACTATACCATGGCAGAATGACTGCATCAGCCATAGAAGCACCCAATTCGGATAAAAAACTGAACCTTCAGAGACTATATTTAGTCATGGACTCACAATGAAGCAGACATGTGAAAACTTAGTTTAACATGTCAACCAAAAACAAATCATAATCAAACTAAAGAACCTTGAGCATTAACACGCAGGAGAACCAAAAACACTAAAGAAAAAAACAAGAGACATGAAAATTCATGCGGCTAAGAGAAAAAAAATGAAAGCTGGCATTTTCTGTCCTACGAAAAGTTTCAAGGTGAATATTCTTGGCATGCATTCATTCTGAAAATTGATATTGATGGGATAGGATATGGCTGGCTATTTGGGAAGTGCCAAAAAAAATCAAGAATCACCCACATGATTTATATTGTGGTTCCCAGATCAATACAGTAATGGAAATCAATTTTGGAATCACACCTTCGAAACACACTTTCAAAAAATATTTCCAAAGAAAACGTAGGGACGAAAGCAGAACTTCCTTGATATGTACTTAGGCATAGGGCTGTAAACGAGCCAAGCCGAGCCAAGCCAAGCCAAGCCGAGCTCGCAAGCTGCTTAGTTCGTTTACAACCCTACTTAGGCAGATGAAAAATCAGATGACAAAGAATTTCACCATTTAAACTTTCATAATCACCAAAGTGGAGTAATTAATCATGATTTGCTAATTGCAAAAAATAAAAAGGTAATTTTAATTTTAATACTAAAGGTGTACCTGCCAAAGGATTTACCCCTGCCTGCCTATAGAGCCGTGATGTCTCAAGTTGTATTCTTTCCTGAAAGTAAACGGAAACAAGGACATCAGCATGCACTAAATTCATGTCTACGGAGCCGAAGTGGCAAAAGAAGCAGAAGCATGTCGATCAAATCAAGAGACCAACAGGTATAAGCTTGCAATTATAACAAAGTCCTATCCTTAGTGATTGTTCCTTTCCTCATAATCAAGAATGGGGCATCAGATGGTTTCAAATATTTCACTGGTTTTGATATCACTTTCATGCAGATATGTGTTTTTCAATCTTCGGGTAACTACTAACTACAAATTCAAGTATATTAGGACAAAATCAAAAGCACATGAACTATTCATTTGATACCAAACTGGCACGAGACCCCAACATTACAAGAATTCAAGAGTTCTATATGATCCAAACGGTAGTTCCAAAACAAACAAAAAAACACAATGCAAATTTTCAGAATCAAAGAGAGTTTAAGCACAAATTGCCAAACTGTTTCAGTGAGACCATCACCCGATTAATGTAAGTTACGTAATATGTACAATTTGTTAAGAGCTTCATATGAGCCTAGGCAGCCTCTTGGCCCTCTCTGCAGTAAAAAAAGTAAAAACTTTATCACGTTAGTGATTGTGGTTCCCCCTTTAATTGTGCTATTAGTGATTTTGTTTCATTGTGGGCTTTGTGGCCCTTATGATACCAATCCTCTGTTTATTTCCAAGTGTGAGGGTGTTAAAGGCTTGCCCACATTGGGTTAACATTACCTCTGAAACTAGTATATGAGATTGCTATTTGGATTTATGTTGGATTTTCTTTTCGGTGCTTTGGAATAACTTGGTTTTATGTTGGATGCTTTTACAAATTGAACACTTACGCAAATAAAAGAAGCAAAGATGGATCACATGAAAATTCTAATTGTCCCGTAAAAGTTCCCTCCATGCAGATATGTGTTTTTTAAACTTCAAGTAATTAAGTTTTACAAAAACAAATGAAGCTATTCAGTTCAGACCAAACTGGCATGAGACGAGCAACGATATAGAAATCCATAATTTTATACACTTGAAAATCTTATGACAAATGCAAGATGCATCTACAAGTTCAAAAGCATGCTTTGGCGTGCTGAGCATTACACAATTGAATCTAAATCTGTTTTGATTGGGAATAAAGTACATACTAGACACAGTTACACATAATTAAGATGAAAATATGTATTAGTCAACCGTTAAGATAAAATGTTTCACAGGAATATTCATGGCATTTGACTGCCATACTCACTACTAAGGTCAATGAGATGTATATTTACGTTAGCTTCATGACGTTAGCTTCATGACAGAGCACCTGAAATCGTTACCTTCGACACATGTTTTCATTTTGAGGTGTTAAGGTTAACACAGTAACAAGCAGTACAGCAGAGGAAGTATACCTGATTTCCTTTGTATCTTTCTTGGATTGCTTTGATCTTTGGTTGAAGGTTTTGCATAGCAAGTGATGATTCAACCTTCAAATGCAACAAAGGTTATAATATAATCTATACAAGAGTCTGATATAACAGGTGATCTTACACATAAGCAACAAGATTATACACATCAGGAGGACAAGAACAAGAACAAGAAAGCATGGATTTTCGAAGTTTGGTTTTTTAAATATTTACAACAGAAGCAGTTGGCAAGTATTAGGAATCCATATTTTCCTGCTTCAAGAGCTAAGAAGCACGGATACGGATACGGATAAGCGGATATGTGATTTTTTCAAAAAGAAGGATACGATACATTGGGGGATACGTTGAATATAAAAGTAAATAAAAAATATATTGTATATAATTTTTAATTCCTAAAATTTCATTAATGATTAAAATTTTTCATTACACAAGTTCACCATTTCACATGCCGAGAGAGAGAGAGAGAGAGAGAGAGAGAAAGAGACGTACAAGGTTGTCGAGAGAGGATATTGTCTGTGTGTTTCTGGTGCCGATTGGTGGGGGAAAAAGAAAAATATAGTCTTACTTGCAATTTTAACCCATATATTTTAAGTAATAACATATTTATCCTCGCGCGTATCCGAAACATATCCGAGCATATCCAACACGTATCTCCGCGTATCCAAAACATATCGGATACGTATCCGGAGTGTATCCGAGAGTATCCACGTGTATCTGAAATGTATCTGGATACCCAAGAATAATTCTAAAAGCATGATACTTTAAAAGGTGTATTGGATACGTATCCGGAGAGTATCGGTATCCGATACGAATACGATACGTGATACCGAGGCCAAAATAGAGTATCCATGCTTCATAGTTCAAGAGTAATAGATTGAGTCCTGGTCCTTAAGACCACAGGGCAGCAATTAGTACCTGTTGCTTTGTCAGTGGAAATGTTACGAGTTTAACGATAACAGTGAGCAAAATAATGGCAAATCCATAAGCATAAGGGACATGCACTGCCGTGAGACCATCCTTCAGCACCTGATACAATAAAGCAAAATACGTAGTCATATTTAACACTGCCTACTGTTAGTTGAATACTCCTACGTCATAAGAATCATAACCTTGGGCACGCACGCAAAGTCACCACACCATAAAGTTCCAGTAGCAACATACTTTCCATGGTAAGCAAACCGAATAGGCAAAATCATGTTTTGGTATTTCACTTTTCTTAGCCAGCTAAACGTGGGAAGGCATCTAGTGCAATTGCATTAATGATACATGGAAAGCATGAAATGAAATAACAATAAGAACCAAACAAGCCGCTGAGTGAAACACAGGTAATGCATTCTAAATTCTCTTGAGAATGAAAACTATCATGGATAAATACCAACGAAAAGGAAGCTCTCCATAACACAACTTCATAATGAACGACACAACACATTCCCCCTCAAGCAATTTCTACTGATTACTTTTGATTTATTTAAAAAATAGACCATTTAGATTGAGATATACTAGTATTAGATATAAATATTTTAGAAAATACTCAAATAAGAGATTGCTTATCCGTGCAACACGTGTGCGTTCATTTCTATGTGTTAACAGAGCTAAAACGTAATCCAAAATAGATTGCCGTAGGACTTAGAACTACGGACTCGTCGAATTAATATGAGCAATTCAGCTGTGTATCATCAAATTGTACCTTCAAAACAACCTCCATGCCATCGGCGATAAAGGAGAACCACCCGCCGTTCTTCTGGACGGCGTCGGGGTCAGTGGAGGCGGCCGGATCGAAGGCGACGGCGGCATCGGCGAGCGTGTAGAGGAGGCCCTCCGCGCGGCTTACGATTGCGCTGAAATCGGCAGAAGAGTCGAAGGAGGTGATAGGGGGAAGGTCGTGGAAGCTAAGGTTGACTCTGGTGGAGAGGAGCCTGGTGGTGCGTCGGGGGAGAGGGTGGAGGAGGCCATGGCGAGAGAGGGAAGGGTGGGGCGTGGTGGTGATGAAGGGAGGGGATGAGATTAGTGTTTTCGCCATGGAGTTGGAGGGTTCTAGGGTTTCGTTCAGCTCCTCATGAGTGGATTGTGGAGAGAGAGAGGGAGAGTTTGGAGTGAGGAGGAATGGAGGATGAGGGAGGACTGGAAGTAAGAGGAGAGAGAGAGAGAGAGAGAGGGGGGGGAGAATATCTAGCGTGTTATCCGTTTCTGAGAGTTGGAGATGGCGCCAGGAAAAATAGATAAAAACGGGAAAATGGAGAGAGAGAGAAATTTGGTATGGCAGCCCGTTCCACAAAGTGGAAAAAGTAGTATTTATTTTTAAATAAATACTTTTTTTTTATAATTTTAAGTTTAAAAATATATAATATAAATTTTTTTTAAAAGATCTTGATCGAGATCTTCTAATTGATAATTAAAAAATAATTTTCATAAACACATTATTTTTAAAATTAAAAATTAAAAATAAATATTTAATTTTTAAAAAGATTTAGTGGAATGGGACCGAGAAAGTCCAGGGCCAAAAGGAAAATGGCAAAAGGCATTTTTATAATTTGGCACAAAAGGTTTTTTTTTTTTTTGTTTAAATTTTGGCACTTATCTTGGTGGTTGGTTCTATTTTAGAACAAGACTGTCCCAGACGTTATAGTTGGTTAAGCTTATTTTTGTTTTTATTCATTTTTGTTAGTTTTGTGTCAAATTTTTGTATAGATTATTAGTTTTTCTCGATAGAAGGAATCGGGAAATTAATGCCTTGTTCTCTTTACTTTTTGGAAAGAATTTTTCAAAAAATTCCCCCTAGATTTTCCCTACTTCCAACATTTCTCTCTCTATCTCTCTTCATTTATTACCCCTATTATTTTTCAAAAAAATTTTTAAAACACAAACCAAATACAGCATAAAACATGAGGATTGAAACTTAAAATTTTTCAAATTCTTTCTTGTGGATTATTGATTCTGACAACAAATTTTTTATTCCGGCGAACTTAAGCATCTCTCTTACTCTCTTCCAAGTATATGGTTAATTTGAGTTGTGAATGGTGAGGTGGCAAGGATGGCTATAAGCCATCATTGATTCCAAATATGGAACCAATTTTGCAACTGTGCCATTTTAGAACAAGAATGGTTTCCCATTGGAGTCGTTGGTTCCATTTTCTAGTGCCAAATTTTGGGTATCCCAACCATTGGACTTGCTTTTATTGATAGTGCCTGATTGGGCTGAACCAAGCTAAACAAGCTGATCCGTTTTAAGGTACTCGAGCTTGGCTTGTTTAATATTCAGTTATCATGTCGATCGAGCTTGAATTGAATTCAAATGTTTGACTTTGAACCGGAGCTCAATTAGTAAGGCCCCGTTTCAGAGCACCTTCTTAAAAAATAAGTACTTATTTCACATTTTCAAACTCAAAAATAATGTAAATGAAAAATAATTTTTTAATTTTTTTTGCACCATATTAAAGATTTCAATGAGATCTATCAAACAAGATCCATATTGATAGGAAAATAATTTACATAAGCACATGATTTTTGAGTTTGAAATTACCTTCTTAAAAAACAAGGACTTATTTTCCTTTTTGGAACGGGGCCTAATTGAGCACTCAAACTTTGGGGGTGTTTGGCGAGTAGATTATTGGATTTTTGGATTCCCATTTTCGGATTATGGGTGTTTGGCAACAGATTTTGAAAATGAATTTTGGGAGAATGGATTTTCGGATTATGGGTTTAAGAGCCAAAAACCAAAATCTGGGTTGGAGGAGCTTTTGGGATTCTCATTTTCGGATTCTAAATTTTTATTACAAAAATACCCCTAAAACTCCCGTCATTTTACCAAAATTGCTCGTCCTTCCTTATCCACTTTCCTAACAACAACCATGGAAGAAGGGTCCAATGTGATGATCGTAACACAGACGCTGTAAGGGAATCTATGTGGGATTTCATTATGGAAAACAATATACGCTAGGTCACCTCGACACTTTCGAGGTTGTGTAATGTTGTTAAACATGTGTGTTTGTTTTTTTCGCTGTGTGTTTTTTTTTTTCATTATGCTTATAGGCGTGGTTTGTGTGTGTGTGCGGGTGTTTTTTTTTTTGGCTTCGGGTTGTACTTTTTAATTTGTTTTATATTTATGTTATGTGTTTGTCGTTAAATTAAAGTGTTACTTGTAACATTGGTCTTATTATTTTAAATCTAAAATACCAAATGTCTTCCTTAAATTAAAAAAAACGAAAAATATTACGTATAAAAAATAATTATGTTAACACAATAATATAATGGCTAAAGGCAAACAGCATATTTGAAAAAAAAAATACAAAAAAAAAAAGACAAAAACAAAACATTACTTTAGAATAATAATAGACTTCAATAAACGGCCCATAAAAACTATTCAACAATAAAGTTTAAAAAAAATTAAACAAAAAAACGGAAGTGATTGTTATAAGAAGACAAAGGGCAATATGGTAAAAATGCAATCCATAATTCATTCTCAACAATCATCTACCAAACACTACTACAGTTTCAAAATACATTTTGCACAAATCTCCCAAACACTCCTATCATACCCAAAATACATTTTACCCATAATCCAAAAAGCCAAAAAGCTAAAAAGCTGAAAATCAAAAGCCAAAAAGTAGGTTGCCAAACACCCCCTTTATTTAAGTACTACTAAACGAGCCGAACACATATATTCGAATTGAGTTGAGCTTATCTTCACAAGCAAGTCACGGCTAATTCGAGCTCAACTTAGTTTTTGGAAACGTCAATCTTTTTTTTTTGGTTCAAGCTCTACTTGCATACTAAAATAATCAAACCAAACAAAATCATTATTGAGCCAAGCCCCAAACTGCTCGCGAAGTGTTCTGATTCTGTTTTTTTTTCTTCGGGCACTGTGGCAAAATGAATCTCCAATGCTTTTGTCGAATGTGAGAGCTCCACGTCAAAGGTATATGGAGGGTTGACTAGTTGTGTAGCCGTTTTGTTTACAAGCTCCCTTCAAGAACCTCCTCCTGTCATTTGTCTCCCTAGCCTCTATTTCCTATGTCAAAAATTTACCTACCAAAACGTGGCATGACTTGCATGGGAATGTTCGGCCTACTAAGTTGAATGACTTATTTTTTTATTAGTGCTAGGTCGTGCCTATAGCACTATGCATTCTGGTTAGAAGGGGATGATAGTTATGTGATTTAGGTAAAAACTGTGGACACTTAACTGGAAAGTGGGAAGATGCACTACAGCCTTTGGATCAAATAAATCTAAGTCATTCTAACAACTTGTTCCCACACCCTTCTATTTTATAATAGAGATTTTATTCAATTTTTTTTATATTTATTAGTTTTTCGTCAATTTTTTTTTTGTAAATTATTGTTTTTCCATGACTAGAGGAATCTAAAAAGTAAGAGATTACAATCGAAAACTAAATTTTTTGAATAAGGATAAAAATAAGTCAATAAGCTAATTTTTCGTCTTTAACCAAAAAAATTTGGGTTTCGATGATAATTTTGTACTTTTTAGATTCCTCTCATCATAATGAAGCAATAATCAATAAAAAATTGACGAAAAACTAACAAATGTGATATTTTTTTAAATAAAGACAAAAAAATAAGCCATTTGGCTTATTAGCTTAGAGCATCCACAATAGGGTTTGGTATATTTGTATGTTAAAATGTGAATTAAGATAAAAATAGGTCTCACAAGTGTGTGTTAGATATTGTTAATTAACATAGGAGTGTGTTAGAACATCCACAATGAGTTTGGTAAATTTGTGTGTTAAAATATCTGTTAGGATAAAAAATGGGTCCCACAAGTGTATATTATGAGTAATAGACATTTATATTTTATCGTTGAAGTCGAAATTATAAAGGTGGGACCCATTATTGTTTGTTAGTATAGTTGTCAAACTTGACACATATACTAGCACATTACAAGATTTAACACACTCTAGCACACAAATTAATGCAAATATTGTGGTAAAAAAATACATTTTTGTTTGCTAAATCTTAACACACATAATTAAACACACTAGTTAGTACACCCATTGTGGATGCTCTAATATAATAATCAAAATCAACATATTGCTAAGTTAGTAATGTGTGCTTAAAAAAATGCTCACATTGTAATAATCAAAATTAATAACCTCCTAACTAATAATCAAATTGGACATTTGAATAATCAAAAGTAACAATGTGGAATTTCACATTGCTAATTTTAACAACCGTTTAAATGAATAATCAAAAATTGACGTGACAAGTTTTGATTATTCACTTTTGATTATTCAATTGCGGATGCTCTTAGGCCGAACAAATGCACCAAGCTCGTTTTGCTCGGGGGTTAATTTCAGGTCTCAAAATTAGATAAAGCACGCACAGATTGACTCGGACATCCGATTATAAAGAAAATGCACCAAACTTGAACATGCATGTAGAATAATAAGTTCATCATAATAACGTGATTGACTAGTGGAAAAGAGAGAGCCGAAACAAATCAGGTCATTTATACCAAAAGTCCAAAACTAAATGACCCTACTACAACCAAATCCATCTCTGCAACGCATCAGCTCCTCGCCCAAAAATCGAGAACAACCCTGATCAATAAGACACCCCAAATTTCGTAGTTTGCACCACAACAAATGCATTAATCGGTCAGTGCAAAAAACCAGCTCACCCATATTTAATCAATCAATCAATCACTCTCACAACACCCACTCCCAGAGAAAAAATCAAAGTACGGTTGATGATCACCATTAATGGCAGAGGAGCTCGAGGGAGCAGCAGTGGAAATCACGGCAGAGGTTGAAGCAAGAGAGGAAGAAGAAGATCTCCTCGTTTGTAAAACGCCAGTGGGCTCCAGTGGAAACAAAGACAGGGTTTCTTGCTTACAACAGTTGCTGTCATCATCGTTGATCAGTACTTGCGAAGTTTGTATCTTCTCCGGTACCGTATCTGGGTTTGGTCTCTTCTTGATGAGGCCCGGTTGAATCATCTTTGGGTACTGGGAATAGAACCCTAATTCGCTTTCTGCAGGGTAATATGGGCTGCAGGCAACTGCATGTTAAACAAAAGCTCGAGTTAGTTATATTATTGGTTCGATGCAGTCGGAGGTATGAGAGAGAGAGAGAGAGAGAGAGAGAGAGAGAGAGAGAGAGCAACTGATGAAAGAAAACATCCACTTTCGAAGAGAAATAATGAAGCTTTAACGGACTCCAAAAGTCCAAAGCAACACAAGTAACTAAAAGAGGGAATACTATAAATTACAGAAACAAACATGTCAAAAGGGCGGTGGTAATCAAGGAACAAAAAGAGAGTCGACGATGGCATGACATCTTCTCAGCAGAATAAAATTGCATAAACAAACTTGTCCTATTCCTATAAAGATTCTTTGTGTAATTTGTTCTTGTTCGAAGCTCCTAAATTAAGCTCCGTCACGAGATGTTTTAGATGTGGCTAGTTCAAATCGAACTCGAACGAGCGTTGACCTAATCGAGCCTAGAAAAGTTCACGAACAGCTCGGTTCATAACTTCATGATAAATGTCCCAATATATACACGTGTTTATTATACGATCGAGAAAAGATGGAACGTCAAACCAACCGTTGGGGGAAGGAGAGAAAACAGGCTGCAGAGAACCAGGCTTGTGGAAACACCGACTGAAGAAGGCCAAACTCTCTTGCTTCTGTTTCTGCCTCTGCCTCGCCTTGTGATTCTGAAACCAGTAAAACACGTTCTTCCCTTCAATGTGCCCGTACGCCTGCAGCCTGGCAGTGATCTGCTGTATTTGCTCCGCGGTAGGCGTCCTTATCCCTTGCTTGTACCAGTTCTCGAGCATGGTTATCTGTTCCTTGGTCGGGTTCCACCTCGGACTCGCCGGGATTCCCCCGCCGGAGTTCGACGCCCCGTGATGACCCTCCATTCTTTCTCACTCTCTCTCTTTGCATGGTTTTTGTTGGTCGAGTACATTAATTTATAGAGATAGTGTAGAGAGTCAAAACAGAAGAGAGAGAGAGAGAGAGAGAGAGAGAGAGAGGATTGACATGCGTATTGTTTTTGGCGCTGAACAAACTCTGAAAACATGGAGGGTAGCGGCCGGAGTGAGCTTTTGGCATGCAGTGGAGATGAAAAGACGACAATAGGCTTGTGAAGTTTGAGGATATGGGAGGTTATTTTAATATCGGGAATGACAGATGTGGAAGTAGGCCAGGGGGTGGGAGTACCAGGGGTAGGGGTAGAATGGGGAAAAAAGGGGAAAAAGACAGGCGGTTGGTTAGTAAGGTGTAGGTAGGGCGGGGCTATGGGGGGCTTTGGGAATTGAAGTGTGAGCGCAGATGGTGGGGCAAGAGAAGTTTTAAGGGACGAGGTGAAGCTTTTGTGATCATGGCGGGGTTGGGAATTGAACTTGATAACAAGAGGTTAATTTGGCCGAGAGAGAGAGAGAGATCTGAAACAAGTCCCATATGTTTGAGAAATGTTTGATGCGAATTGTATTGATAGTAAATTTTTGATGGCCGAAATTATTAGTGAGACAATATTGTTACAACGATCCCTTGACAGAATTTATACGTTCGGCCAAAAAATCAATTTCTCTATTTATCTCTCATCGCTACCTATACCTTAATATATATATTTTTTGATCCGACCTATACCTTAATTTCATTCCTTCAATCCTCCTCAACTCATAACGGGTATCGGTATCAAACAAAGCTGAGTTATAGATTCTTAAAATGAGTAACAATCCTATTTCATGAGGTCAAGTTAATTTAGGATCTCAAAGTACTATTACTATACATGGTTAATGAGTCATTATATACAAGAAAATTTTTCGATACCGGATGGGTATCACGTGGTATCCGTTCAGTGCATCTGAGCCCTCCTTTGTGTTTTTTAATGGCTTAGATTTGGAGAGAGAAAAAAGAGAGAGAAAGTTTTGAGATGAGAGGAGATAAATGATTTCAATCCGAACCGTTCAAAAATATATTATACGATCCAGATATATTGAACGGATAGCACGTGGATTATAGATATCCGGCACCGTATAAGTACAAGTTTTGTTTTTGGATGCACAAAGTTGCACCGACTTCAGGTGCTGTGCGCGTGCCGCCTCGAAAGCACTCCACAACTACTCAGCCTATCCTGGCTCCAGCTTTTATTGCATCTCAGCCGGTGAAAGATTTTAGTACAACTACTGAATTACACTCACTAAGAATTTGGCTATGGTTTACGGGTGAGGAGATGCATTATTATTGAAGGGAAATGATGCTTTGTAGCGCACCCAAAAGTTGGTGACAATGTACTTTTCCTTCTTCATTTTTCTTTTTTTTTTTTGTGGGGGCGGGGAGGTGTGTTTTTTTTTTCTTTTTTATTTAAATCAAATCACGGACACCTCGACTAATTAATTCCGAAGGCTCGATCTCACTGTCAATTTATGAGTAGCCCAATTAAAACCGAAAAAAAAAACTCGATGGGGACTGGCTTTGAAAGAGATTATGGATAACACCTGAGATAGGAGTGTTGTTATTAACACTAGCATCTATTACTCCTATGATTTACGGAGAAGCAAAGCAGATTTTCAAAATAAGCATTGACAAAATTTACTTCTAATTAACGTTGTTCTTGTTCTATGAAAATAAATGCATCCTGCTAGAAAAATGAATCACAATGAAGTATTGTACTCAACAAAATGAGTCGTAAATCAATTTGAGTAAAAATATGGACATAGCTTGCCGACACAATTTATTAGTCGTTTTTATCATGGTTTTAAATTAAGAACTGAGATCTTCAGTCATGTATCAAATTGACCTTTTTGACAATTAATCACATTTGTTAAAACTACGATCATTAATATTTTTTAACCATAGTTTATAAACGTGATTAAAAAATAGGGAGAAATAATTACTGTCCAATAGATCACAATTTTAAAACCATGATAAAATGCAAAAGATCACAAGTGGTTATTGTGATCTTTTTACTTTTTATATAAAGTTAGTATGTTGTTCCAATCTAATTGTTTTTTTTGAGAGTTCGTATCACTTTTCAATTAATTATATTTTCTAATTTATAATATTTTATGTGATTTCAAAAATATTGTATTATAGAACTAATCGAGATTTATCAAATAAAATCCGTATTCGATATGAAATTTATTACGGATTTCAAGATATAACTTATTTTTTAGCCTGTTAAAATAGAACGAGAGACAATTAAATTGGGACGAATGAAGTAAGTTACCGCAAAGGTCAGTATGTTTCATTACTACAAAGGATCGATGGTTGTCTCATCGGTTCGAACTAATAATTTCACATCCCTTAACACTATAATCCAAGGAGATAGGACCTTTGGGCTGAAGCCCATGATCTAAATCCACTTACGTCGCAAGGGCGAGTCTTACCATTTTATGGGTCTCCAACCCTTTGACTGGTATCATGGGCCCGGACCCGTTAGGTTTAGATTTTAAGAGAATTTTTTTTAAAGTAATGATTAGTGAAGTGAAGAGAGATAGATAAAAAAAATTATTAAAAACCGTGTCCCAAGAATTTTAAGATTCCAAAATAAACAAGGTGGCACCACGCACGTATGCTGATGTTTCGTTTGTTATGAATATGGTTATGTTCTCATCATCAAAGACGATAATTTTCAAGAAGTACAGACACGAACATGAACAAATATAACAAAATCCATAGCAATGTTAATTCTCTTGCAAATAATTAGAACTCGTAGAGGTAGATGTAACGCCCCGATTTCTCAAGGGATTTCGGAAACATTAACCCTAAAATACACTAAATTTTACAAACTATTAGGCCCTTATTTATCATTATACAAAAATTATAATTTCAAAATAATACAAAAATCTATGTACATTTGTTTAATAAAAGTAACTCCAGAGCGACTCTAGTTTTGACACGAATTCCAAGCAACGTTGGCCCAGACTCCGTTCCAAGTAGTCCCATCTGTATCAACTGCTCACTGTGAAATCCTGCACAATCTGGCAAATTGAACGCCGAAGCAAACGATTTGCCAGGATACAAACGTATCCTGAGTGATAATTCACCAAGTAGAAATCCTAAAACCCAATACCACAATATGCAAATCAACAATATAATAATTCATAATACACCGAAGGTACAACTAAATTTTACAAACTATTAGGCCCTTATTTATCAGTTTTTTTTTTTTTTATCGTATCAACTTGGTTTAATAGGTGAAAGATTTTGGTTGGAGTCCTACTATTGGTACTGAAGTGTGGGGGTATCGAAAATTTACAACGGTTTATGGGTCCACTTTTGGATCGCATACAAGTAATCTGATCTGTTAATTGATTTTAAAATAATTTTTCAAGTCCTTTCAAAAAATCAGCTCAATTAGATATGCATAAGTAGTTGATCCAAACTTCAAGTTGTCATTTAGCATTTAGGATTGTAAAATCTGAATGAGAAATTAAAAGATTAGATCAAGTACTTACAGATATCCAACTGAGCTAAAATTTTATTTTATACGCCACTCAAAAAGTTATTGTGGGACCAAAAAATAGGCCTCATGATTGGGTCTTGTGATAGTGGAGTATCAAATAGATTAGGAATGAAAAAGATATAAAGAGGATTTGTGGAACAAAATGCCCCGTAACAGCTCCCTTCAAAAAATACACGACACGATTATACATCTTTCGCACGCTATTAACCATTATAGAAAGAGAAGCAAAAATTGGGAAAACACCAAAAGAGGAAATAATTTTAAATTGGGAACCAAAATCTTATGAACAATCGTAGTTGAATTTATTTCGTAATTATCCAACCGCTAGTAGTTGGTTTTCCACCGTTGATTGGCGTGATTCGTACCTAGATACGGAGCATCAACGATCAGAAAACTCAACTTTAAACTTTCCATTTGGAGTAAAAAAACATTGACATCAATATTTTGGTTTCCATTTTGTCACGTCAATCATGTGGGTCATTTATATGAAACTTCATATTATGTGTTCAGCTCATATCACTTTTTGTTTTTTCAATCTCAGAAATCGATTTAAATAATTTATTGAGACACGAGCAGATGTTACTGTTTTTTGCTTGGAATCTCGGTAAGTAGGCTATGCGATTGGTCTCTCTCAAGACTAATTGAGGTGTATATCAATTGGTCCGAACGACTGAGTTATCAAAAGCCATGATTTCAGGTATTTGTTTTCTACTTCATGTTTAGTCTCTCTCTCTCTCTCTCTCTCCTGTTTCCTGTCAAAAGAATAATAGTCGTAGTTTTTCCATGGTTATTTTCCGTATAGTTTTTCCATGGTTATTTTCCGTATAGACTGGTAATTATAAACTTATAGCTTGACCACCGCCATTATCTAATTACTAATAATTTCAGATTGTTATATCTTGTTCAAAAAGGTGTTCTATTTAGGGTTTTCGTCAAGAACAAATATCCGTCTTGGTCGGTTTTCTTTGCCGTGAATATTTTTTCCCTGCTTATTTACATTCGGCTTTGTTTTGGACACGATATAAAATTGCACTATTGCCCAGCCTCTGACCGCAGGCTAGCACGTGGGGAGAGGTTTTTGGGTGCCGAGAGGGTACTATACACGTGGTATCCCATTGTTCAAACGTGTTTTGGACGGTTCGGATTTTAGAGAGAGAAAAAGAGGAGAGAGAGAGAGCGAGAGCGGGGGGGGGGGGGGGGGGGGTGGCGAAGAAATAAATTTGTGCGTTTCAAAACACGTTTGGACGGCTGGAATTGCCGATAGGTACCGCCACGTAGTACCCACTTAGCACCCAAAAATTTTTAGATGGCTGAAATTGCCGAAGGGTACTACCATGTGATATCTGGTCAGCACCCAAAAATTTCTCACACGGTGGAGTCAGATTTCAACCAGATGTGTTTTGAGACTTTTGAGCTAATTTCCTTTCTTTTTTTTTTTTTATCTTTCCTCTACATTAGGCAGCAATATTACGGACACATATGAGCGTGCATAAATATGTCAGGAAGTGTCCACACATGAGTCCCACAAAAAGAATGCGGAGCCAATACACATTGGACTCTGTTTAAAAAAAAAACAAAAAAAACATTGGACGATTGTGTCTCAATCTATGCATAAAAATCTTTACATTAAAATGTTGTAGACTTATGGAAGACACGAACCCTTCAGAGTAGGGATGGCAATTTCGGCCGCCCCGTTTGAACCGGCCCCGTTCCTCGCCCCGAAAATCCCTGAACTTCGGGGATTCGTTTGGGAATTGGGTAGGGTATGGGAAATTTTTTTTTAAAAATTCGGGGATCGGGTAGGAGACGGGGATAGGTCTGTCCCCGCCCCGAACCCTACCCGTCCCCGTTCCCCGCCCCGTCCCGCCTCGTCCCCGAATCCCCGAAATATATATATTTATACATAAAAATAAATAAATATATACTATATATTTATTTAGAACTATGGAATATGCACTGTTTCTTTATTTGCTTAATGTTTGCTCGGGTTATGAGCTGCTTAGAATTATGGAACTATGAAATTAGTGCTGGAATTAACTTAGTGCTGGAAAAACAGTGCTGCAGATTAAACTATGTGCTAAAAATTGGTAGTATATGCTGAAATTGTGAAATACAAGTGTAGGAAATGGAGGTGCTATTATGTGCCGCAAATACAGGTGCATGCCAATGTGTGTTGCAGAATAAAGGTGCTCGAATTCCGAATCCCCGAATCCCCGTTTTGGATCCCCGTTCCCCGTTTGGGTTGGGGATGGAGGAAAAAAACAAATCCCCATTGGGGATCGGGTCGGGGATGGGGATGAAGTAGGGGGTAATGGGTAGGGGGTGGAGGTAGTACCCCCGTCCCCGACCCGTCCCCATTGCCATCCCTACTTCAGAGTCTAGTAGTACATAATAAGAATCACGGTGCTCTTTTTTCACCCACTTAAACATTATACATATTCATTTTTCTGGGTTAATTCGTTTTCAAAGACTTTTAAAATTTTTAAAAATTTCATGCACAGAGTCAATTTCTCCAATGGGCTGTGGCACAAACGCTAACCAGAAACCGCACCGGTACGTAGGTAATTTTTCGAATGCTTTGCTTAAGAACTTACAAATGAACATTTCACATCGTAAGACTCCTCCGCATAGACTTCACGCGAGATGAACAACGTCACCAAAGTAACACTTGGCAGTTCACCCAGAGGTCCAAATCACCGTCATGAGACTAACCTTTTATTTTAAATCTTTTCGACAGTAATTTTTTTGAATTTTTGTGGGGCCGTGAAAGTTCTCCATATTTCAATTGTCAAACCCGATTAATTAACACATTTATCAATTCTTAACCAGTGTGACCTTTGGTGTTAAAGATAAACACAGTGACCTTTGAAAATTGACAAGGAGGGATGAGCTCCCAACTTTTTTTGCCTTATAAAATACTGTGGGGCCATGAAGTGTTTGAAACCACTGAATACTTGTATCTATCTATTTATCTGGAAAGAATTCAGGAGCAGAGGGGACTTTCTGGGTTTTTTTCCCAGTAAAAATCTCTTCTTTTTCAGCAATATTTTCCCTTTTCAATTCGAGTTGGTTGAGAAAGAGGGGTCCCTCCTGGATTTCTTGTAGCTCTGGGTATCATTTCAGCTTCACTCTGAAGAAACCCACGACTGTTCTTCGTCAGATTTGAGTGACACTTGTGTCAATCACAGGTCTCGATTTCCACAACAAACATTCCTTAGTGTCATTCGAGATTTCCCGCGAAATGGGTTCGAGACTGTGACAGTTTCTTCGTCGCTAATTTTCTTCATCGGATTTCGAACTGAGATTTTTCTCGGCCGGAAAGATGTCATCTTTTGGCAGTTTAGGAATTGGTCTGAGTCTCGTTTTCGGTTTCGTTTTCCTAGGCGTCGTCGCAGAGATTTACCACTTGGTGCGGCGGAGGAAGGAGGACAGAAACAACGTCAGAAGAGGAGGGAAAGAGATTTCCACTCTGTTTTGCTGTAAGAATCCAAATTCCGTCGAAACAGCCGATTCTTTGAAGAACCCAGATCCCAAAGGCCCCGAACCAGACCTCGAATCGGGCACGAAAGGCTTCGGTGAAGAAGAAAGTGTGGAGTCAGAACTCAAGAGGCTTCACAATCTCTGCGGGCCCCCAAGGTTTCTCTTCACAATCAAAGAAGAAACCAAGGAAGACTTGGAGTCAGATGATGGGAAATCGAGAGGAGGAGAGAGAAGCAGAAAAGGGTCTAGGACTAGGAGCCTCGGCGACCTTGTTTTTGCTATCGACACGCCCGTCAGTCTCACCCCGTTGGCCTCGCCAAAGGGTAGTTACCAGTTCGAGTCTTACGAAGTCCATGGGTTGAATCCTCTGTTTGAATCGTTCTCGGAGGCGGAATTCGATAGTCTGAGGTCTTCACCGCCTCCGACGATGAAGTTCTTGAGGGATGCTGAGGAGAAACTGATGAGGAGGTTGAGGGAAGAAGCAGAGAAGAGGGCTAAAGAGGAGAGAGATGGTTCTTTCATTAGGATTATTGTGGGGAAAAACAGAGAAACAGAGCAGCATCAGTAGTTTCCACAGGTACTTCCACTGGCTTAAATCTTCAGCACGAGACCACTTGCGCTTAAGCTGACCTGCTGTCAGAAAAAAAATTAAAAAGAGGTCAATTGCTGGCAAAGTACTCCAGCTTACAGCATTTGATCCTCATGGATTTTTACAAGATTTGTATTTTTTTTTTTTTTCTTCCTTCCCTTGGCTACTTTGTAGTTTGTACATTTACATATGAGTCTTTCTATCACCACACTCATTCACACACCCAATTACATACCTACACTAATAATAGAGGTGAAGTCCGCACACACTACACACCTAGTGTGTATGGGCCCCATCCTTATTATGAGTAGAGATATGTAAATGAGTGTGGTGTTAGAATTATTGTTTACATATTGGGAAATCTGTGTTTCAACTTTCAACTTTTTAATATTAAATAGACTTGGGGGTAGATATTGCAATGTTTAGTCAGCCAAATACTTCGGCAAACCTACCTTAATTTTTTTTTTTTTTTTGATCCGCAACCTACCTTAATTTTATTCAAGGAAAATTTGTGTTCTTTGCTGTTGTTGTTGTTGTGATGTTATGTTCTACTGAGTGGCTTGTGGGTACACTCGTCTTTTTTTTTTTTATCCCATCAAGCCTAAGGGATCATATATCTGTAATTTGTTTTGTGAATCCTTTTTCGTATTTGACAGAGTATATCGACTAAACTTGAGGATCAATCTTACCAGACACTTGTAGGGTGGTCAATTGAAGCTTGCATTAACTAACCAAACACGTGAATTGATAGAACGGAGGTTATAATTTAAATGTTCTGATGTATTGGTTATCAGTTGATTATCATGACACCAATTCCTACCCAGGGATTAATTTGTTTTGCAATTGAATTATTCTTTACTACTCTTTGTCAAGTGTCAGGTCACATAATCATTGCGTATGATTCCGTTCTCACCCTCAATTTTTGCTTTAAGTTTCCGATCCCAATTCTTGCTCTTGTGAATTTTAATAATATGAGATGTTTCCATAATGATTTCATACCCTCGCCCCTGCAACTTCACTCACTTACGCATGCGCGCTTCGTGACATGGTCATGAGGGTTCTGCGGCTATTCATTTGCTCTTTTTAAATGTTCCAGTTTCGGACATGTGGTGCTCTTCTTCAGTTTGATCTACCTTGACCTTCTAGTAAGTAGGCCCAGATAAGAGAAAATTCTTAGCCCTGCTTCAAATTAAGTTCTTGGGCTATTTTGTTTGAAATCAGAAGGGTAGACTAAGTTTTGCACCAATCTGGCCAATGACATGTTTTGATAATTAATACCCATTTAAGGACATTTTTAGCATTAACAATTATTTTTAGTATGTCCTTGGAGGTAATTATCAAAATACGTCCTGGGCCGTCATTTTCCCTAGAATAATTTTACCAAACCAGAACAATATGACCTGATATTTTGGCGGCCTAAAGCAAACTTAAAAAACGTGGAGCTCTTATCGTATATCGCAAGCAAAATGACAAAAAGATAGGACTTCAAAAACAATGATTATAAGTGTCCAACAAGATAGAATTCTAATAATCATACATACATCATGACAAAAAGTTGCAGCAATTCAGGAGCAAATTTTTTTTTTTGGGTATAAAATTGGACTATCTTATTGATGGGCTCAGTTTTAGTGGATCTTAATTTTCTATACCTATAGTAAAGGTACATACTATATAATTTTGGGGCCCTCGTTTTAAAATTTTTTTAGGCCTAAAATGATGCTCGCTTCTTCTCAGGGCCGGCACTAACAATATGAGCTCACATTTTCGAATTTTAAGCTAAGAATATGAGCTCACATTTTCGAATTTTATGCTAAGAAAGCTGAAAGAAGAGTTCTACCAAACAGGACGGCTCCAAAATCCAATCCATTGATCGGTTGGTTGTAGTGCTGATGCATTTATTAATACTCATTCTTATGCTTCCATCACAGAGTGGGTATGGTTTATCTTCTTCCAGACATATTGAACTATTTATCCATGTGCAAAAGTAGCGGAGAAAGATAAAAAATTGCACGCACGGCTGTGGTCTATTTTTCGTGCTATTCAAGTTATAAAATAGCATAGTATTTAGCTCCGTTCTGCTAAGAAAAATAAGTATTTATTTGAATTAAAGGGGATATATTGTGAAAGAATGATCAGGCTCGTAAAACGAGAAATGAGTACTTACAAAATAAGAACCTTAGCTATTTTTTTGCTAAACTTTGCACAACAAAGTACACATTGTTGTAGGACATCATATATATCACGTTAGAAGTAAGTGATAATCACTTTAAAGGCTTTGTTTGGTTGGGAGTTTAGTTTAATTTAGTTTTGGCAGTAGGTGGAGAGAGAAATATGGTAATGATTGGAGAAAGATAGAGAGAGATAAGAAAATAATAATTGAAAAAATAGGATAATGATTGAAAAAAAAGAGGATAATAATTGAAAAACTAAACTAAATTGTGAACCGAACACAACCAAAAGAGTTTAAATTCTGCCCATTAGTGGTAAAAACTATGGGTTTTCTGCCACCACCGTTGTGGGTCACCGTGCATTTATTTTTACAATCTGATTCGTTCATTTTGTAAGGCACGCAGAGTAAAGTTTTCACACCAAAATTAGCTTGATCAGACATCGATATATATATATTAGAAATCGAATTTTGATTTAAAAAATGGATGAACCTGAAAACTCTGACAATTATTGAGGGCTTCCTACAATCTAGCTGAAAAATAGAGAGAGCTATATAGCAACATGCGTTGAAGAAATAGGTTAATTAAAGACTTCTCAAATAATCTACTCATACCTAATCTTTTGAAAAAAAATTAGACCAGCCAGCTATTTTGTTGTAGTGGTTACATAATCTACTAGACGAGCTTCAATATGAATTAGGGCTGCTTGCAGTCCGGTTCGGTTTAGATTTTTAGGAATCGGAGGACTGAACTGCTAGTCACGGTTTTTAGAAAATGAAATCCGTGTCCGGACCAAAAGTCCTATGGTCCGGTTCCAATCCAATCCATGACTCGCGGATCAGGTCCACGAATTTTAGCAAAAATAAAGCTCAAACATATATCCCACAATAAAAGGGAAGAAGGTTACATTCATAATTAAGTTTAACACCACCAGAAAGTATTTGTTACATAAACTACCAAAAACTTACTTTAGAAATCAAATTCAAACGAATCTAAAACACTAGTAGGATTATATCATTATAGTACATTATATAACATAAAAGAATCGGAAAAGAAACAAACTATTGAAACTCAACTAGGATTATCCGTAATTTATACGAAAAACTACGATTTACTCTTTATATTTTATGTACATCTACATTCTATCGCATTATTAAGATAAAATACTAAAATTGATGGAAAAAAGTGTTAGCATTGCTAACAATTTATTATATAAATACACACACACACACACACACACACACATATATATATATATATATTATTTATATAAAATAAATATCTCACGGTCCGGTTTGGTTAATCCACGGTTTCGTAATGAAAATCCGTGAACCGAACTGCGAGTCACGGTTTTCTAATTTTTCAATGGAAAATTTTTAGGCCGGTCCCAAAAATTAGCTTCGGACTTACTTTAGTTCTGCACAATTATTTATATTTTTTATTTCAATCATGCCTCTTCACGCACATCAGCGCATGGAACTAGAGAGAGCATGTAGTATAGAAAAATTATCCAATGCTCCATGAGCATTAGTGCACCATTAAAACATTGTTTAAATTTCAAAAAGTCGTATCTTTTGTTGTAGATATTCATTTTTTAAAAAAATTATATTTTTGAAACCTGCTCAACGATATCTACTAAATAAGATGCATATTGAATATAAAATTATGTAAGATTAAAAAAAATACCTTTTGCTATGAGAACTATTTCTATGAGAATTGTCTCCATGAAAACTGTCTATGAGAATTATTTTTATGAAAACTATCCCTATGAGAAATGTCTTTATAAGAACTGTTTCGAAAAAAAATACCCTTACCTATGTGAATTGGCTATGAGAACTGTCAATTCTCATAGTCAGTTCTATGATAACTATGTAAAATGGCTATGTGAATTGAAAAATATACAGTTTAAATAGCCTAATCACACACTGTCAATTCTCATAGTCAGTTCTACGATAACTATGTAAAATGGCTATGTGAATTGAAAAATATACAGTTTAAATAGCCTAATAACACACTAAAATATACAGTTCTCATAGAAAATACATAATTGTCATAGAAAATACACAGTTCTCATGGATGATACTCAATTCTCATAGAAAATACACAGTTCTCATAGATAATTGTCATGAATAATATATAATTTTCATAAAAAATACACAGTTCTTTTAGAAAAATACACAGTTTTTATAGACAATTCTCATAAAAAAAACAATGCTCCCATAGAAAATACACAATTTTCATAGAAAAATATAATATTCTCATATAAAATACACAGTTCTCATAGACAGTTCTCGCAGAAAATACACAATTCTCCTAGAAAATATACAGTTTTCATGGAAAATACATAATTCGTATGGACAATTCTTATAGACAAATACACAAATCTCATAGAAAATACACAATTCTTATAAGAAAAAACACAATTTTTATAGAAAATACACACACGAATAAAAATTGAACAATTTTTTGAAATACCAAAAAATTGAACAAATTCGTAGCACTCAGCTAAAATCCAGCCAAGTGTAGTAGCAATAATAAAAAAATAAGGCTAAAAATACACAGTTCTCATAAATAGTCCTTATAGACAATACACAATTCTTATAGAAAATAAACAGTTCTCATAAAAAATACTCAATTCTCATAGACAGTTCTCATGAACAATACACAATTCTCATAAAAAAATATACAGTTATCATAAAAAATACACATTCGAACAAAAATTGAAAAAAAACAAAACTTTTCAGTGTCCACAAACCACAAAGCTTCCATGTACGTACACAGTTTCCACAAACCACAAAGCTTTCACGTACGTACTCATAAGATTTTCATCGGCCATACATTCAGTCATGTCTTTATTACAATTTACAATACCTTTTGGTTGAAACATTACTGTATATGTGTGGTTGATACACAGCTCTCATAGAAACTACATAGTTCTTATAGACAGTTCTTATGGATAATACACGATTTTCATAGAAAAATACACAGTTTCCACAGTTCTCAGGCCATACATTCAGTCATTTCTTTATTACAATTTACAATACCTTTTGGTTGAAACGTTACTGCATATGTGTGGTTGATACACAGTTTTCATAAAAACTACATAGTTTTTATGGACAATACACGATTCTTATAGAAAATACACATTTCTTATAGACAGTTCAAATTAAAAATATAAAGTTCTCATAGACAGTTCAAATTGAAAATATACATTTCTTATAGAAAATATATAGTTCTCATAGAAAATATACAGTTCTCATAAAAAATACACAACTAATAGAAAGTTCTTATAGAAAAATACATAGTTCTCATGAAAAATACACAGTTCTCATAAACAGTTCTCTTAGACAGTACACAGTTCTCATAGAAAAATACACAGTCTTCATAGAAAATAGACAATACACAATTTTCATAGAAAAATATACAATTCTCATAGAAAATACATATTTTTCATGAAAATAGATAGTTCTCATTAACAATACATAGTTCACACAACCTAAAAATACACTAAAATACACAATTCACATAGACAACTCAAATAGTTCACATAGCCTAATGTTACCCCAAATGAAAAAAAATCCACAATCCGTAGAGTTCAGTGAGGACTTACATCAAACACATGGTAGTCATAAGCCTCATCGCATATCCCACACACAAATACTGTATTCATATAGCTTTACTTTAAAACTTTCCCAAAAATCAAACAGTAAGCAACCCGTATTACAAAGTAGAACTTCAAACGAGGACGGACATTAGAACGAGAAGTAAAAGATCCAAGAGAAATGAATTTTACAGAGCGCCAATTCTACAGCCACCGTACTTGCCTTAGATCTCAAAACTTCACGCACAAGCATAACTCAAACCGAATTGAGAGGCGGAACGGCGGAGGGTGGCGGAGGTGGTTTTAGTGTGTGGTGGGGTTGTCGATGACAACGGCAGTGGAGGAGAGGCGGCTGCTGCTGTTGACGTGTTGGCGTTTCTTCGAAGAAAGAATCGTTGTCGTTATCGGTGGTACGTGTCGAAGTTGGATTCGGTGGAAAGATTGGGGTCGGAGGGTGAGGTAGCGCTTTGGAGGTGGTTCTGGTTTTGAAGGAGCGTGTTCTGATTTTGAAGGAGTGTGATTGAGGGTATAAAAGTCAGTACGCAAATAATCGAGCCTGTGCAGGTTTGAAAAAATATTTCAGGGTTGGGTTTAAACTGAACCAACAAAACTGGGACGGCCTCTAATTTTCATTTTTTCAATCCGTGTCTGGACCATTAATCCACGGACAAAATCCAAAAGATACGGATCAGTTCGATCCGGATCGATTTCACGATTCACCGAATTTTTGGAGTAGCCCTAATATGAATGCATCAGCTCATCGAGGCGGTTCTAATACCGACTCAGATAACGGTCAGTTGCAAGGTGCAATTAGAAGGAACAAATTTGGATTTAATTTGCAAGGGATTTAATAGTGGGTTTTGACAGTTTCAGATTTTTCTGGATGGCCCGGTCCAAGGGTGGATATGGACGCTGGAAAAGCCCAGCCCAACTTCATATCTAGGCCCAATGGAATCTTGTGGATATGGATTTTGGGTTTCTTCCAAATTGTTGGGTTTTCTAGAATTAAAGGAGAAATTTTTTTTAATCTCATTCACAAAACCCTCCCTCTCCAACTTTAGCTTCAAATTTGAAGGTTTCAATTCTTTTGAAGGCTTTGTTTTCAACTTGTTACTTTTCTGAACGAAAAATAATAAGTAATAATTTGAAGTTTCTTTTCTAGAATTGAAAGAGTGAAAGGTCATGCCAAATTTACGTTAGATTTGACCTTTCAAATGGCAGTAAAAAGACCCGTCGTTACTTTGTCCCGTGAAATTTGAAGGATCCCGTTGAAGCTGCTCTAATATCTGTGTTTGTAAAGTGTTTAATTATTGGGCTTACAAGGTGAAGTGGTTAAATTGGAGTGTGTAAGTTTGTTAATGGAGATAAAGAGGACATCAAGTGTTGCTTGAGCTTAACAAAATATCATGATGATCAAGTGGTCCAGCAAAGGACTTTAGCGGAACGGATTATCTATAGCCTAGAAATCCTTGTCCAAATTGAGATGAGTGGGCCGTAAGTGTTCTATATATGTCCAAACAATATTAATTGCTGGGTGGGGGGATTATTTGGTCCATGCCAAGTATGGAAAAAGTTGTCTAGGTAGTGCCGCAGTGGGCGACGAAAAATTATTTGGTGGTGTTCGGGTACCACGTGGCACGGAATATGTTCTCATAAAGGGTGGGGAAAAAGTCTTGGATGACGTGGCTGAATGTAATTATCGAAAGTACGTAATACGTATTACAGTAACGTCTATCCTTTTCGTGAAAAAAATGAGATGGGCCTTTTTGATCGAATGGTAAAATAAGTACAAATAAGTTCTGGAATTTTGCGATCGAGAATGGCTATGTAGTTTTAGGGCCAGTTTGGTTGCACTAGTTGATTTTCTATAGGACCTTTCCCTTTCTTTACAAAATTTCAGGCAAACCCAATACTACTTAAAGATGCTATGGGACGTGAGCAACGAATTACCATACATGACTTAGTAATTTTTAGATTCTTAACTAGTAAGAGTTGATTAGGTTTGACGAATTATAAAAAAAAGAAGAGAGAGAGCTTGTTTGTAGGACTTGTACCGCACTTATTGAATTCTCCAACAAGGGGTGCCCTAAGAATGCAGCTTTAATTGCATGCCTTTGCTACGCGGTGATATGACATGTCATGACGATAGCTTAAATGGTAACAGGAATGAGCTGTAAACCCGAACATTATGAGTTTGAAATCTAACAATCTCTTGGAATCAGGTTGCAAGAAAGAAATCTCTTGTACGTAGATCTCCAAATATTTCAGGCGTAGATGGCATGCTTTTGACCGGAGCAGGAAACGAAATAATCGAGATACGTGTAAGCTGACCCAAACACCTTTAACTGTCGAAAAAAGAAGAAAGATAGTACGACATGTCAATTTTGAATGCTGTCTTTTAAGATTTCTCTTTGGAAATGGAGGCTAGGCCGGTGTTAGGTAGCTTTGGTGGCCTGGCCTGGCCCTTGTTCTTCCACAATTGTACTCACACTAGCTTTAATTTGCTTTGTTGGCCATAATAAAAAAGTGATCGAAAGCTCATGGAATGGACGTATATCACGAGTACCAAACTAGAATTTTTTTTTGCATAGTATTTTAAAGTGTAAAAATCATTAACTTTAATGTGATACTCACTTGACCACATCTAGCTACGATCAAATTCACATTCATATATGCTACTGTCACGATATACATAATGTTGACATGACGACAAATCTGTGCATGAAAGAAAGGGGTCTACAAAGACATTTGTTTTTGAGAGAGAGAGAGAGAGAGAGAGAGAGAGAGAGAGAGGTGGTTGTACATGAATGCATGTTTCTAAAGCTGCAATGCATGTTTCCTTTCCAACTATGCATTTCTCTTCATGAGAGAGAGAGAGAGAGAGAGAGAGAGAGAGAGAGAGAGAGAGAGAGAGAGAGAGAGAGAGAGAGAGAGAGAGAGAGAGAGAGAGAGAGTTGCTTTCTAGCATGAAAATGAGAGCAAAAAAGCCGTGATTGTCTGTCAAAGCTATACGCAGGGAATTAGATTCCAACTCCACCAACCTTAGCTTCAATAGCGAACACATTCGGAGTAGTAGTAGTATTAATTAAAGCTTCCTATAGTTTCATTTCATGAGTATTAAACAAGTGAAAACACGTCGATCCAAAATATATAAGTACTAAAGGAACAATTTTGTTTATGTTTTATTTTTCAATGGGTATAGTTATTATTAGTTAATTTTAGTGTTAATACTCCAATATATATAGCCACTGAAATTGTGGGATCAATTAATTATCATGCAAGGAAGAACGTGTTCCGCCTTATACTTTGCTGCCAAAAAACGGCCGGTGTTGTCACGACGTGTGGGCAATTAGTAGATTAGGCCTAAAAAAATTTGTGTAGTGGAGTCGGTACGTAGAAATAGACAAATTTTTTATTTTTTTTTGTAACTAGTGTCTAAGTCAGCTTGCGCACGACATATGCCTCATTACTGCAGATAAGAATTAGGTAAAAAGGAAAATCAGTTACAACAATAGTACTATTTCCCAATACGGTGTGGTTAGTACAGGTTAGGGGAACTAGTTCCATGAAGGCCAAAGGGTGCAACCGTGCAAGGTGGTGGTCCTGGTGGAAAGTGGAAACATGCATGGATTTATGCTTTAATGTCCAACCGCCCTCTTCTTCTTTTTTGTCACTCGATAGATATATAGTCTATTTCTAAAAAAATGGAGAAATGGTATCGCTAAGCGGCATACTGACATAAGGGTGGGGCAAGTCCAAAGGACATCAACCACTTCACCAACCACTCGTGCTCCTGATGAGAATCGAACTCTGATCTTTTGTTTGAAAGAGGTGAGGAAATGTCATTGGCTTACGAGCCGTTGGCCGACCGCCCCTAGCTTGATAACATGTGCATTAGGACCAGTAAGTAAAGGTACAATAATTAACATTAACTGGCAACAAGAAATCCCGACCGTGAGAATCTGACTATAAAGATTAGATCAGGCCAACGGTGTCTATCTATACTATAGCCTGCCTTTGTGTCTCTCTCTACCTCTCAAGGTTTCGGGGCCCTCCATTACATGGGTTTCATCAGAGCACATGACTCTTACAGATTCGTAGGAGTATTTTTCAGTACCCATTGCGCATGGTGAAACCTACACTTGTGAATTGTGATCAACTTGAGACCTCGATTAATTTAAAAAGACAAAGAACTCGGTATATCTGAATGTTTAGATTGATCGAGCTAGCATCTCCAACAATTAATATTTGATTCAGGCGCGCGGTGGGTTTGCTGTTTTAGTACTGTTCGATTTGCGACTTGCGAGGGTGGGTTGCGGTGGTTAGGGACGGGGAAGAGAGAGGGGCGACAATCGCGGTCGTGGGTTGCTGAGGAAGGAGAGCCTCGGAGGCAGAAGGGCTCTCCGGGGAAGAGAGAAATGGAAGGGATCATTTCTTATTTCATGTTTATCTGTTTCACCTAGTAATTTCTCTCTTCAAGTTTTAATTAAAAAAAATTGAGTTGAAATCTTAATTATTACTGCAACAATTGCCTATGTAAGTTGGTGTGTAAAATTACACTTCTACCCTTTCTAAAAAAACAAAAAACAAATTCTTACTACAAGTTACAATCACTAGTGTTCTAGTCAAATCTCCACAAAAGAAGGTGAAAGAGAAGGTGAGGATTCCTGTGAAAAGAAACAGAAAATGGGTGGGTCTTATCGGTTCTTTTGGAATCGGGTCATGCGGACTTTTGCTTCCGATTTATTTAATTGGGGTCTTTGCGAGTAGGCGGTGGAATTGAGCACCCAGAAACAGTCGAGGTATGTGAAAACTAACTCGGACGTCTAAATTATTAAATAAAATATATACAAGAAATGGGTTGGACCAATTTTGCCTATAATACAAGTTACCAAACAGGGCGTCTCTCTCTCTCTTCCATGCACGAGTCACTGTCTCTTTTTTTCTTTCCCAGCACTAACTCGCAGTATTCCAGATGGGAAACCTAAAGACGAAGAAACTCCCCCCACTCAAAACCCTAAAAATATATAATAAAACACAAAAGACATTTGAGAGAATGTTAGAAAAAAAACTAAACAAGAATAAAGTCCCTCCTTCCTTTCCCCTCTCTCTCTCTCTCTCTCTCTTGTGTTCTCTCTCCTCTTTACCTCTCACTAGAATTCTCCTAGCCTCCATATATTTCCCTGCAAAAAAATTCCCATCAACCTTTATTAAAGATAAAGATCACAACCAAGGAAAACATGTTCTCCACATCCGTTCCAGTCTTTTTAGATCATCCCAATTGGAACCAGGTAAGGTATAAACTATAAATTAAGGTTCCTTCGATTTCTTTCCACATCCTGAAAATCGGTATTATTTATTTAAAAGATCAGTAATTTTTTTTTTCATATTAATTACTCTGTGTGGAAGCTCCACAGGCCGAGCTCCCTCAGGGCGATCTAGGGTTTTTCACTTTGCATCATTATCTTCTTGAATACACCAAATTTGTTTACATTTTTAGTTCACTTTCTTTTCTTTGTGTGTGTCTTTTTTTAGGAACAACAACCAGATCACCAATTACAAGGATATTGTGGCAGCCAAATTTATGAACTTGAGCTGCCCCCGCCGCCCCAAGTGGCTGGCGGGGGTGCCCCGATCAAAGCTAACTCAACGGCTGATAGAGCCCGGCAAGCTAAACTACCACAGCCGGAGGCAGGTCTAAAATGCCCCCGGTGCGATTCTGCTAACACAAAATTTTGCTACTTCAACAACTACAACCTCTCTCAGCCCCGCCACTTCTGCAAGACATGTCGCCGGTACTGGACTAGGGGAGGCTCACTGAGGAATATTCCTGTCGGCGGGGGTTGCCGGAAAAACAAGAGGTGCAAAAACAAAAGTAGTTCAAAATCTCATCATCAAGCGATGAACATCACAAATAGTGCCAGTACTAGTACTCCCTCCAGACGCAGCGCTGAAACACCGAATTATTTTCTCACTCCACCACCACAATTGCAAATGCCCTTCACGGATGGTATACAAAATTGTGGTGGGGGCAACTTGGGTATTGGTGGGTTTCAGCCGAAAATCGCAACAGAAGGTGGTGGTGGTGGGGAGGCTTGTTTAGGGTTTCAGAGTGGGAGTAGCGATTTCTTATCGGTAGGAGTGGCGGAGCAGTGGCGGTTGCCTTTCTTGACCGGTCTTGAGTCATCACGGGCGGATTTTTTCTTATACCAAGGCCATGAAGATGTTGAAGCAAGATCTGGCAACAGCATTAGTCACCTGCCGGCTCCAGTGAAACTGGAAGAGAACCAATTAGGGCTTAATTTATCAAGTAGTGATCAGTTTTGGGGTGGAAATCAATGGCCAGAATTCTCAGGTCTCAATCCTTCTTCCACTAGCAATCTCCTCTGACCATTTCTTTGATTGTTTTTGCTAGTTAATAGTCTGTAATTAATTAATTAATTAATCTCTATGTGGTTTTTCTTTTTCTTATTTAAGTTTTTCAGAAGCAATGGTGACTACTTGTGTGCTTAAAGCTGTGTTTAATGAATTGTGTGTGAAAATGTGTGATTTTGTTTTGTGGCTGATTCTCTATGAGAAATGATCTGATTTGAACTCCATGGCCTTCAACTTGCCATTCTCTTTATTCATCAGCATTAGTTTGAGGAGGATCTCTATTCATACTGTTCTTCGTAAGTCCAAAGTTGTTCAGTAGGATACGTTCCTATCCTCCGATTAAATATTAATGGCTCCGCGGTTTGTGGTCCACTGGGATCACCAGGCAAGGGGATGATCCACACCCGGAGAAATGAAATTACGAAAACAAAGAGAAGAACAAGGCCGAAAGCCTATCAGCCAGTCTAGGTCCAATATTGATGCGTGTCCCTTGTGTTAAGCATGACTCACTCATGAATCAAGTTGGATCCCAACAAGCGGAATAGCTGGTCTCATTCGACTGCTGCTACCTGACAGCTCCTGACTGAGAGCTAAACTTGACTTGACTTTCTGGCTTCCTTTCTCTGCCGGCCCCTTCCATCCCATCAAACTCGGGAAACACGCCGGGTTCTTTCGATTGGCGGAGTTTTTTGACCTAATTGTACAGAGAACTCACCAAATTGCTCGCTCATTACTGGTATGACCCCCTACTACTGGTTCACAAAATCAAAGCTTTGTTTCGATTGAAATTTACGTTATAGTACTAAGTTGAGCTAATTGGGTTTCTAAATGTAATCAAGGAAAACAAAAGACCGATTACTGCAGGGACGAACCCAATTGCCGGAATAAGAACCATAAAAGAAAAGACCTATTAAACCGATCTCATGAATACATTACCAGTTACAGTAGAAGTTATTTTGGTTGAAAATCCTTACGATTTACCAACATGACTTGCACGTAGAAAATTAAGTTGGTGCATGCATGTCTTCTAAGGTCTGTTGGTTATATATATGCACCGTCTCCACTGGGTTATGCCTGAATAGTAGTAGTAATTTTTTAGCGACAATTTTTTGTATGATACAATGTTAATTATTTGCGCGATCCTGGGTAATTTGTGCCATAATAGAAATGTCACTTGGGTCTTTTGACAATTGAGACATGTAGTACTGGTTATGCCATTCTGAATCTTTTTGCGTGCGGCGGTGCCAAAATGCCATAATCTTGCTTGAATGGTTGCCGTAATTACCTGTTGCTCCAATGGTGCAAATCTTGCCATTTCAGAATGCCATGTTTGGCAAGCTATGTGAATTTTTGATTTTTTCTATAACTCATTTGTTCAAACTAGCTTACACGAATTGACTAATTCTGCAGAATTAATCAAATGCATTGTCCACTAACAGAGGCCAAATTAAAGGCGTAGCTTCCTATGGACGGACCCATGCATAGAAATTGATATGATCACCTGAAAAATTTCGAACCTAAAACTTAAAAGGAACCAAATGCCAATTGTACCATGCCTCGACTATCAGGCCAACAACCCCTTGGGGTTAGCAATGTGGAACTTTCTGTTAATCAATTGTTCAGTTCTCCTGAAAATTGTTTTTTTAACGTTTTTTTACCACACATCTATATAGGATCTATGCATATTGCAAGTGCGCGCATCTACACAAAGGTAAACTGAGAAGGGTGTTTTGGGCCATTTCCCTTTCTTAGACGAAGTTGCGGTAGCTCTACAGCCATTTTGACGGTTTGGCGTTGCTGAAAGAGCAAGTCCATCTTTGTGCCAAATTCTATATCAACAATTAATATTGGCAAATTCCTCTCCAGTAACCCTGTGCCGAACTCAATACCAAATTTGGCAATTGTCAAAACTTTCCACATTATCCAAGTCATTGATGTGATCAGTTTAATTTAGGAAAATGACATTGATACTCTAAAAATTGATACATGCATTCCAAAATCAGTGTAATTTCAAAGCCACTTTCTTTTGTTTTTTAGAGTGCCTCAATCAATTTTTTGAGTTCCAATATCATTTCCCTTAATTTAACAGTCTAGACTCTAGATTTGAGTTTGTGCCAAAAAGTTCCAAATTAACCAGTGTATATTTTTGGACCTTTTAACAGTACCATAAACCAAGAGATGAAGTTGCTCTCACCAGCTGGACAATTAAGAACTGTGAGCCTCATCAGAAAAGTAGCACAAGCTAGCTAGTACAAAGTTTTGTCCACTTATATATATATCAGAAAACCTAACCTAGAGGGACCGACGGGGTTAATTGTACCGACGGCCGCGCCGGGTTGTCTCTGGCAGTTAGACTGTCGATCCGAACTGTTTAAAAATTCTAAAAAAAAAAATGAGGGGGCCTCCGTGAATATCAATGACATCCGATGTATGTATATATACACGAAAAATAGAGTGTTTAGATCAAACACCTTACACACATTGGATGCTATTGATTCTCGCTTAGGCCCCCTCGTTTTTTTTTTAAAGAATTTTTGGACGGCTCAAATCGGCTGTTCGGCGGCCGGAGACGGCCCAACGAGGCAGCCGGTACGATTTCGGTAGGGACCCGTCGGTCCCTATAGCAGGACTTTATACACACACACACACACACATATATAAGAGTCAATTTTTACAGTATAGTACGTAGGTGATCTCTCTCACTCCCTCTCTCTCTCAAACCACACACATATATCTTGGATCAGCCGTCCAGCGGCCGTCGGTACGATTTCGGTAGGGACCCGTCAGTCCCTATAGCTGGACTTTATATATATATATATAGGTCAATTTTTACAGTATAGTAGGTGATATCTCTCACGCTCTCTCTGTCTCAAACCACACACACATATATCTCCACACACATGCTTTTAGACAGTGAATGATTCGATTTGTTTTCCTATTTAATTACAAGAAAAATAAGCTGGTAATATGGTGAAATGTAAATTGTTAAAAGAAACAAATTAATAAGCTGAACACTAATGAGTCAAAAAATAAAAGAGCTTTTCTCTCTCTCTCTCTCTCTAGCTCGTTCATTTCTGTGATCAGAATATTCAGTTTGGTTGTATGTTGTACATGGAACTAGCGTATGCATTGTGAGTGGTGTCTCGTATTGTGCCGGTAATTCGTTATGGGCTAAGAGACCTTTGATCCAACAGCATCAGAAAATGAAGTTTAGTGAGAGGAGTAAGAAGGCACCAGGGAATGAACTTTAGCGCGAGAAGTAAGAAGGTCAAGAGTTCGATTCCTCCTACAAGATTCTAATCTAATTATTCTAACAATACGAATTTCGGCCAATAAAAAAACACTCATCACTGTCCCGCATGGCCCGAATCCCGATTAACCGATCCGTAGGTATAGTTGGCAATTTCGGGGATGTGAATAAAGGGTAGTATTTTTTTTAACGAGAAAAAGGATAGGTTTTTGGTTTGCTAACTTTGGTTGCCAGGTTCCGGTTTTGTGCCTAGCGGCAAAGATGATCTGGGCGTGGCTCCCACTGGTTTACACTGTTGGATATATCCGGTTTCGGCTTAACGACATTGTGGAGTCGCGTGTCTATGGGTGGGTCTCTGGGTCTTTCTGTCTCATCCTTTCAATGTCTTGGTCTGTTCTTTGTTGCCATTGTGGGATTGTTGATTCGACCTTAACCTTCCGGAGGTTTCTCTTGCAGGTTTAATTTGTTGGTGCAAATGCTTGCCGTCGGGTGGCGTCAATTCAGTTAGTGGTGGGGGGATTGCCTGGAGACCAGTATTTGGAGGCAGCTCACCGCAGGCTTGGGTTGCACAGTGGTAGTGCCTGGCTGTTTGAGATGTTTTTTTTTTGTTGCTATCATCTCCGGTGGTTTGTGCAGGTTATTTTCGTTTACTGTGGGTAGCTCTTACAGTCTGTTTGGCTACCGAGGTGAGAAAAGAAATAAAAGGAGTGTGGTTTCCCTTATTAGTGAGAAAAGAAAATAAAGGAGTGTGGTTTTTCACTATCTCATTTGGATGGACAAAATATAAGTGAGAAAAGAAAAGAGAGGGTTGTATGTATTTTTTAAAAAAAACACCCACCTCACAGTCCTCTCTCCCCGTCACCGCCCCACGATCACCTCCATCACTCCCACCGATCGTCTCCCTAAAAAAAAAAAAAAAAACCTCACAGCCCGAGATCCATGGGGTTGCAGCGGTGATGGTAGGCTAAGGACACGAAGTGGTGGTGCGGCGGCAATGGTGAGGGGAGGCAGAGGAGGGGTAAAAACGGGATCTTTTCTTTTTCTCACGGAATCTCACCAATATTGGTGAGAAACAAAATGGGAGTTTGAAGGGGTTCTACTCTCTCACCGTTTCTCACCTTCTTGTCCAGCCAAACATGCGAGAGAGAGCTCTCTCCCTCGGTTTCGTTTCTTTTCTCTCGAACTCCCTCCGATCCAAATGAGCTGTTAGGGTAGTTAATGGCATGTGATTAGTGGGCAGGTTGGGTCGATTGGGAAGCGTTTCATTCCTTATAATGCCTTGTACTTTCTGTTCTTTTAATCATCGTAATTTTATTCAGATTAATAAAAAAATAATTTGCTGTTAAAAAAAAAAAAACACGGGTTAAATTTGTAGAGGGACATGAGGAGGAAAAGTCAAAAATATTGTTAGGAATAGAGTAATTTTCAAGGGCAACAAAAGAAGGGAGTCCATATCTCCATTAAAGCTAGTCTTCGTGAAAATGACGGTTCAGGACATGTTTTGATAATTAATATCTGTCAAACACATTTTCGGCATTAACAAATGTTCTCAGCATGTCCTTGACGGATATTAATTATCAAAACACGTCATTGGCCGTCATTTTCCAAAGTCTTTTCTAGACATTTTTCTTTGGGTCGGGCCTATGCCCAGTTGGCTGCACATGGTGTGTCGGAGCCAAAATTCTCTCTCAACTTCCTCCAAATAGTAGTAATTTTTTAGTAATGCTACGCACGGAATTTCAAAACACAACTGTGTCTCAAAATCATTCGTTACATATATCAAATGGTTGCAAATACTATTGTGTCTAGAGTTGTGTTTAAAAATTGTGTGCATCGACTTTCCGAGAATTGTTGCAACCGGGTAACTTGACAGTAATAAAAAAAAAACGTGACGGTGTCCCAGAAGCACAACCCAATAATTTTTCCAAGTCAAGTCCTGCCATAACTCTGGAAATGAAGGGGAAGATTCGGACAACTAGAAGCAGGCACGAATTTTCAGAGATGCCCATTTGCGCTAAGCCATTGGATCGACCGACCTCCTTCCGAATCATACAAATGTCTCAATATCAACTTATTCAAACCCATGTTCTGATGTTCAAAGTAAAATAGTGCTAAATTCTATCGAATCTGAAAGCAAGAAACTACTAAAAAAGATCACTTAAGGTTGGTTGGTGGTACCGGGACTTGAGGATCGGTTCCTTCCTAAAATCTTACGCTCGAAATCTCTCAAATGTTATCAGCTCTTTTGAAACTAGATTATACATGCTCCGATTTTTATTGGGCTCCCCCCGCAAATGAACGATAGGATTGAATCCCCAGAATTATGTGAAATGTGCTTAAGCTAATCAGACACCTGATGGGAGTATCAATGTGACAGCAGGCCATATCACTTACTACTACTTTTCATAGCCAATGACAAATGATAGCTTTTACACTTCAAATTTTCTATTACGACAAAACCTGTTCAATCTAAACCAACAGAATCACTTCTACCACTCTATGCTTAAGCTGAAATTTACAAGTCTTGGATACAGAATTCAACTGGAGACGGCAGAGCCCATTTTTTCCAAGGAAAGCAGCAATTGTACAATGACCTAACTTACATTTCATTTAAAAGTGTCGAAATTGTTCAATATGGGGAAAAACAATGTAGTAGAGTTTGACAGGGGGATACAGGGAAACATCTCCTTCAATTAAAAACCTTGAGGATGCTCAACAGTTACACATGATGTTACAATGGTTCACTCCAAATACAGTACATGTCAGCTCACATTTCCATACCTCTCTCTCTCTCTCTCTCTCTCTCTCTCTCTCTCTCTGTTTTTTCTCCTTTGATTTGATGATTCTATGAATAATTACTCGGGATTACCGAAGTATAGCCCTCAACCCAACAAAATCAGATGAATAACTTAAGCTGAGGCCTGAGGGGATGGTGATCTTCCACCTCCCCCCCTTCTAATCGAACCGATACACCCTTCCCAACTTTAAATACCCGAAAGAACGAACCAAAGAAACAAAGCCAACATATGAGAAAACCAAAAGTTCTATAACATCAACAGCATCATGTCGGCGGCTAGTTTTGAGCTTCAGCTTGGGCCTGGGCCTGAGCCTGTTTCTGCTGCTCAGCGAATCTATTCATTCTCTCAAGCAACTGCACGGCCTTTCTCTTTCCCCTATCCGTTCCATTTTGTGCCAAATCAACTAGCAGACCCGTCACTCCAAGCTCCTGAGCCTCAACCAGATATTTCTGGTCTCCAGAACAGAGGTGAACCATAACAGCTGCAGCATTCTCTTTGTTCCTGGGGGACCCACTTCCAATAACCTCTACCAAAACCGGCACAGCCTCCGCAGCTCCAATGGCTGCTTTGCCGTCCGGATGGCTAGACAGTATCGCCAGTATAGCTAGCGCCTCGTCCACCATTCCACCTTGTGGTTCCGTAAGTAGGCGCATCAATGTGGGCACCACTCCAGCCCTAACTGCCTTTCCTTTGTTCCCTTGGTAAATGCACAAGTTGAAAAGTGCCGTTGCAGCATCTTTCTTCCCCCTTTGGGTACCTTCGCTAAGAAGCGTTACAAGTGGTGGGATCGCACCAGAGCTGCCTATTGTAACCTTATTTTCATCCACGACCGAGAGGCTAAATAGGGTGGCTGCTGCATTTTCACGCGCTTCCATGCTTCCCTTTTTCAGCACGTGGACTATTCCAGGCACTGCCCCAGATGTTATGATGCTTCCTTTGTTGTCCTCGCATATGGAAAGGTTGAGGAGTGCTGTAACCGCATGCTCTTGGGTGCGCGAATCAGGTGTGGAAAGAAGGTCGACAAGCAGAGGGATGGCCCCAGCTTCTGCAATGGCGACACGGTTATCTGCATTGCGTTTGGCAAGAAGACGAATTTCGCCTGCTGCGGATCGCTGGTCTTCTGGGTTACCGGATGTGAGCTTGTGCAGTAGAGTCTCTATCTTGGTACGTTCAGCAGATGAGAAAGCCGATGAAGTCTTGTTCGGTCGAGAGCTTGCTCGTTTTGGCGATTCGACCCCATTTGCCTCGCACCATTGGGCTATGAGGCTACGAAGGACATAGTTGGGTGTAAGGGCAGTGCTACTGAGGGCTTGTTGTGTCTTTGGACATGTTTCATGCCCTGCGTCCAGCCATTTCTCAATGCAGGATCGCTCATACGTCTAAAAAAGAGAATAGAAGGGTACTGTAAGAGAATAGTAATGCACGAACCAAGAACACACAAATCGCACTGATGCGATAGGTAGATGTGCTGTGAGACTTAAGTATAAAAAAAAACAGCATAAGATGCAACTGACTTTCAGTAATCAAAGAGTGTCAAGGTAAAGATACACTACCTGCCCAGTGGAGACAATGACAGGATCCCTCATCAATTCCAGGGATATTGGACACCGGAAATCATCTGGTATGATAATGGATTTGTGAGCCTCCTCTGCGGACACTTGCCCACTGCAACTTGAAGGAATAGAGTTTCCCCTTGAAGGAGAATCCAAGTTAGGATTCTCAGTCTGCACAAAATCCTTTATTTTCTTCAGTAGCATTGACATCTTCTCTATGCTCTCTCCTGGATCTCCAGAGGCAGAAACCATCTCATGCAAAGCTATTGATTCTTGGGTGAGCTCAGCTACCCCCATCAGTTGTAATTTTTCAGCTACTCTTCTTAAGACAGCTGGATCAGCTGATACATCATTGTTCTTGTTGTAAAGGAACAAGAGATCCTCATACAACTCGAGATCGGGTACATCGACCCTTCCTTTTGCTCTTACGAATTGAGATTGTACAAGTTCAACCTACAGATATGTAGAAGGAAAGAAAACATTAATGTGAACTCCTGCACTTTGAGGACTGCTTCAATAATCATATTTGACTAGCATCGATAGGGCAATAATGGAGTATTTTAACCATCGTTTAGTTCCTTATCAATGCATGTCACGATCTTATATTGATTTCTGACTACAAAGTTGTCCAAAAAGACTACTTCATGAGTGTGCTAATACTGCAAACGGATAGATTGAATATTCAAGTGAAGGAAAGGTATATTCTTGGCCAAGCAAAAAAAAAGGTATATTCCTGAGCTCCAGTGTAATGAGGTTTCCTTTAAAGGAAAATGGAAGTTTTGAATGAAGAATCCAACCTGTTCCTTGACTTCATCTGAAATGTCAAGCCTTTCGTAGTGAATTCCACCTAGAGCTTGTTCCAAACAAGTTGTCACTTCTTGGAATCTATTCATAGTGTCATCCTTCTCTAGGACCTGAAGATACAGTCAAAAATTTGGTTTAACCAAGTGGAGAGGAGTCCACAAGACAAGACTCACAGTTCCAGATAAAAACACCCAGCAGTAACAGTTGAACTATAACAAAATATGCTGCCCTCAATCTGAAAAGAAGAATGCAAGAGAGGAATAATAAAACACCAAAACAAACGCTAAACCGAAGAAATTGGAGCCCCGTAATAACATCCATTGATCTAAAGGATGTTAACAACAAACGAATTTAACAACCCAACAGAAAGCAAGAGAGGGAGACCTCAACAAAATTGAGGTACTGAGAATGTCAACTGATTCAACCAATTCCAATCTAAAACTTTGTTCAGTATATCACCATCATTTATTTCTTTCCTCAAAGAAACCAAAACCATTTTTTGTTCCTCTGGTGCCACCCGACTTGAACACTTCCCCCAGATCTCATTTGTCATTATGCATGAAGAGTTGTATGCAAGTCACAGCTTGGTGATGCATTTCATCAGCAAAAGTTAGGAAGGTCACTATTTTGAACTGGTCGAATGCCTAAAATGGCCTTTGGAGTCCACGACAAACCTACGCCAACAAATTTTGTTTTCTAAAACAAAATGGATTCAGCAACAAATGGAACATGGACCGAGAACAGAAGAAAAAGCTATGCTCATTGACAGTAAATGGTATATTTTCAATCAAGAAATGGCATTGTGTGGAAAAAGCCTGCATGAAAACAAAAATAAAAGCAAAACCAGGAAAGCTGTTTCATAATGGTACTCAGTATTGTAATGTTCTTACTTTCTTAGTATACCAAGCGCACCTACAAATGCAGTTAATCCATACATTGGTATCTGATTTTGTTTGATAAAAGCAGAAACTAAAACAGGATAAACCAACATTTATGCGGGGAAAAAACTACCATCCAAGAAGAGTTGCAAGAAAACAAAAACGAATCCCTGCTGGCATGTCATATTCTGTTCCTATGGTAACCAACTCATAGATTAGACACTTCAGCCACATTTGAGATTAGGAAGCCCAAAAAATCTTGGACAAAAGAATATTTCCAGTGGACAAAGAATAAATGCAAGGCACCTAGAAGTACAAAAGAATCTCTTAAATGTGAAACTACTTCTGTGAATCTGCTTCTCTCCAAACTCGGAATTTCAGTCAACCATTACTGCTTACCAATCCGAATTTATAAACAGAAACCACAAAATCAACAAATAAAGCCACTGCTTAAGTTTATTTTACCGTGCAGAAATCCGTTGTAGAAAACTAAACATGTAGAAATCCAACAACAATTAGAAGCCCTATCACCACAAACGCTACAACATAGCAGAAGGAAAAATTCATAGAAAAACAAAAGGAAAAATCCTGCAAACAAGTGCCGAACAAAAACCATCTTCAGGGCGGACACAAGGGGTGCATGAGTTGCCCCATCCCCTGCACAACCCCAGATATTCCTGCTACTTATGGAGTACTAGTTTTTTTTCTCAATGGAGGAAAAAGATTCAGGTAGCCGACCCCAAGTGATTGGGACATAAGGCTCGGTTTGGTTTGGTTTGGTTTGGTTTGATTTATGGAGTACTATTTTTTCAAGTTAGTTTGAAAAAGTTCTACGAGATTGGCCCTACAGAAACCCCTAAACTTCCTAATTACGTTCGGAAAAAACTCCTTAAAATTCCAACTTATCAACCATTTCCCGCGTACTCGAATAAAATTAAACAGCAATAACGTACACACAATCTCGTCTCTCATTCAAACCTAGCAAGTAAAAATACATATATATTTCTCTAATCTCTTTGTACACACATACGTCATATTACAGAAGGATGTAAATTTAGATTTAAATGCGAAAATAGATGTGATTCAGGCCCTGACAAGTCGATAACTAAAAATCCTGCATCGGCAAGCAACTATCTGAGTTGCTCGACTTTCTGTGAAGCTGGCACAGCACACAACCACGTTTGAAAACAAGGAAAAAGAAAACATCAATTAATCCATTTTTTTTAAACCCCCAAGGGGTTGGCCTGGTGGTGACATGGGACTTAGGGGTTTGCTCACTCCTAAGGTCTCACAGAGAAATTGCTTCGGCTTCAATTGGGCTCCCCGCAAGAGAGCGGTGGGAGTCGGCCCAGTGTGCTTAAGCCAGCCCCCGGACACTTGAGTAAAACAAAATTATCCTTTCCTCCACATTTATCAGCAATCGAACAGATTTGTGACATTCACCTACACAATCAGTAATAAATTCCAACGAGAAAGCGAAAAACCGCATCCAGATCTAAACCAGAGCATCCAAACAGAGACTAATCAACAATCGCAACCCGGAACAAGAAATAGAACACGCTTACCATATAAATCTTGCTCCCTTCGCTAGCGAACCTGAGCAAGTTTCTGGCCGATTCCAGGGCCTCCTTCAACGAGCTCAGGGCTCGGAACGACTCCTCGGGGACCGGCTCCTTGATGTCGCGAATCTCTTCGAACATTGGAGTCAGCAGCTTCAGCCGCCTCGCCAGGTTGCAGTACTGCTTCTTCACCGTACACCTAAAATCCGATACCACCGAAATCTCGTTGACGACGTCGATCAGCTTTTGGACTAGTGCTCCTTTCTCGTCTTCCATGGCTGCGGCGGATTCAGCTTTTCTGCCGAGATCTGGACCGTCGGATATAGTCTCCGCCGTTGAATCTGGAGGTCCGCTAGGTTTGACGGAGGCGGCGGCCGGAGTACCGGGTCCAAGTCGTATCCATAAGAGAGAGAGAGAGAGAGAGAGAGAGATTTGAGCAGTAGCGCGGCTAAAGAGAGAGAGGAAATGGAAGGGGCTTAACCGGGGTTAAGATTTAACCCGAGATTTTGAGGATTTTTGCTGAGCTGGAAGAGACGTGAAGGAGTGAGAAGAAGATATGCACGATATCTTTTTGTCTTATCGGCGCGGCTCGGAATTAGCTGGCTCGACTATGTACGGTAATTTACGATTATCCGTTGAGTTCGTTTTTGTGGTTTCAGTTAAAAAGTACTAGAACTGCCGGCCGGACCCAGGCGAGTACCTAGCTCCAGTCAATTTTCAATGACGTATCATCTGCGCCAAGGAACAAGGAATTTTCCATGGCATTTTTAATTGTAAAAATGTTCATAAACCCACAAATTAAAAGTGAAATAAAATACTACATTTTATATACATTAAATAAAATAACTGTACCAAATTAAATGGCAAAAATTTTATACTCGCACACAAAAATATACACAAACTCCATACACTGATACACATACACTCTAACAAGAGAGGTTGGTGGAGCTCATACACACTCGTAAGAAAGTTGGGATCCACACACATTGGACCTCTAATTCTTTTACAATCACACGCAATTAAGCACGCACTTTTATGCCGTGTGTAAACGTGTATAATTGTCAAATACTAGTTGTTGGGTCCTTAATCTCGTGTGTGTATCGGAAAAACTATTTTATTATCATGATACAAAATGATCAGTACTATACTTGATAGTCCTGATTAAATGGATGGTATATATCAATATCTAATACCAGTACCTACCTTTCACCATATTTTGAACAACTACTCATTTTCACCGGTTAAAAATCAATTACTTATTCTTGGTGGTGACATGATACCATAGTTGGTATATATCTTTTTTATCCTCTCATTTTTGGTACAGTATGTTTGATTTCACGGTTCTCATCCTTTCACTTTGTTGTATTTAGTTAATTTCCTTGAAAAATGTTATACTACTCTTTTTGTATATTTTTGGTACCTTACTGAAGGCAGAGAAAATAAGTGGACCACATTCTTCGTACCACTAACGGAAGGTAAGAGTAACTGTCAGTGATGACTTGACCAATAAAAGATTGACGGTCTAATTTGCTACTGATGAACATAAAGAATATATACGCGGATAAAAAATAAAAATAAAAAACATAAAGAATACGATAACTGTTTTACGTACCCATAAGAGACATGCCGGTTTACTAGCGAATCCGGTTAGCTTGAGCAAAATGTCTTGACACGTGACGTCGAGATATAATATTTAAAAAATATAGTCACCATAACATCACCAGAACACAAAAAACGATTTTTATACAAGAATTTCACTCTCAAGTTCAAAGTTGGATCTATGTGATCTTTCCTGTAGAATAAAGAATTTATTGCAAGTGCTACTATATAACTGTGTTAATTAGGTCAAACATTGATGATTACAAGTTTGATGAAGCAAAGTGGGCAGGATTATTGTTAGCCCAGTTTCAATAATTATCTAGATATATAATATTGCTGATAATTGCTATATTGGAGCTGTATCTGTATGCAGTGGGCCGAAATAACCAAAGGTTCGGAGAGTTCAAAAGGGTCACGGGCTGGGACCTACTGTCCAGTTGTCTCAGTTCGTCTATAAGTTAAGGCGAGCCTCGGGAAGACCCTCCGCTGATTTGCAGAACGATAGCCGAACCCCAGCTACCCTACCGAACGTCCCGTTTGTTATTTATGCACATCGCTCGGTACGTCTTTCTGTCATTCGGAAAGTATAACAACGCTCAATGAGGTATAGTTGTTCGGCATGACCTCACTTCGATCGGATAAATTGGCTCATGTTCGATTAGTCGGCTCTCGTTCGGGGACGTGTCTTCTCAGAGACGACACTCGACTGCGGTTGTTGTGAAATGTTCTGGAAGCTTCCGTTGTCAGACCGAATTGACATCTCTAACCGAAGTGACATTTCTGACATTGACAATTGCGGCTTTGCTGATCCTGGGAAAGCGGCGTTCATTTAATGACTTTGACACGTGATGTCATCCGAGCGTTGCTACGTGCATGAGAGGCATTGCCACTTGGGCAACACTCCACGCCTTGCCTATAAATACGAGACCAACCTTTCTAGTGCAAGGGTCTAAAAAATCACTATTGCTCTTCTTTCTCTCCTCGCCATACCTTCTCATTATACTTCCCTCTTTCTTCTTCCTCCTCCACCTACTGACTAGTTCGTCGGAGCTTCTTCTTGACGGAACCCCCCCTTTTGGTTTGCAGGTACATGAACCACTGTTTGTTCATCCATCCACAGTTCAACGGTAGTAAGAGAAAGGTTCAAGATGGTTCAAGGTTGTTTCAGCCCGACACACTTTATATATGCACAAGAACTGTCCTTAAAACAGAGCTAGGCCAACTTTAGGGCAGCATGTTGCAACCTAAGTAGGTCTTGGGCATCCAAAAAATATTAAATTTTTAGGGGCACTTTAATATTATTTGTAAATTAGAGTGTGTGCGCGTATATATACATATTATTTTGTTCATCTTATAACGCAAATGTCTTTGTTAGCTCAGCGGTAAGTTGATTTTAGTGCGTATGGAGTGTTTGAGTTTGAATGTTTTGGGTAGTTTTTTCTTTTGAAATTCCCCGCCCAACCCCCCCCCCCCCCCCCCCCCCCCCCCCCCCCCCCAAAATAAAAAAAAAAATAAAAATAAAATTTTTTGCCTTGTTTGGATGAAGATTTGGAAAAAAAAAATTCAACTCAAAAAACACTAATTACTCCTACCTCCAATCATTACTCTTCATTCATTATCCCTATCTCCAATCATTATTATTATTTCTTTCTCTATCTCTTTCTACTCATTACCCATACTTCTAGTTATTACTCTCATAAAAAATTTCTTAAAAACTCATCCAAACACAACAAATACTCTATTGTAACTGCCAAGTTTCAAAACCAAGTCAAGTAGAATTTAAGCCAACCACTTTGGCCGCTAGTGACAAAACAATTAACATGCATTGTAAAATCTAAAGTAGTTATATAAAAACACATTTCTATCATTGTTGTTTAATTCTAAATTACGTAGGACACTACTCCACAATTTAGTTTTGGGCATCCAAATCCCTTGGGCCGGCCTTAAACCTAAGCATAAGTGCAGGGAGACATTGGGACCATCGACCTTCAAATTAGGGATGACAAATTGAACCAAAACCTATTAGTAAATCCAAACCCATCCATTGAAAAATATATCTAACCCAACCCATTTATAAGTTGGGTTAGAATGGGTCACAATCCATCTAACCCATCTATTAATGGGTCTCCATTGGGCATCAACTGAATCAACTTAAATGACCCAATAAGTTATGAACATAAACCATTAACAAAAAATAGAGGAACGACTCAATCTCCTCCCCCTCTCTTGAGTCTCGTCTGTGCCAGCACCCATGCCACCAGATTATGTAATGGTCAATCCCTAGCTAGCCCCCACTCTCTCTCTTCTCAGATAACACTAAACCAAATTCTCTCTCTCTAAGTTGCTTTCTGTGTTTTATATCCTCAACCAAACCCCTCACTCAACCACACCATCCCCATAAAACAAGCACAAACCCATTTCGAAAGCAATGAAATCTCTTGTTCAAATGATTTGTGCAAAATTCATGAAACTACTAGTGAAGAGTGAGAATTCGTGAGCTATCTCAATATCACAAATACATCACCTTAGTTCAAAAAATAAGTACTTATTTTAAGTTAGTGGAACACACATAAATGGAGAATTCTATCAGAACGGTGTTTTCCTTTTTGTGTCGGCAACTTTGGAAAGAAAATGGAAGAGAAAACTGAAGAGAGTTGTTTCCCATTTTCCCTTCTTCTTATTTTTATTTTTTTGTTTGGGTCAAAGGGGAAAATGAATAATCATTAACTCGACATGGGGCACAAGACGGGGTCCGATCTCCTCTATTCCGAAAATCTTTGTGCCGAAAGATTTTGCAGTCGTTGGATTGTAATTTTTTTTTTTATGTTTTAAATTCTACGGCCAAAAAATCCCCTTTGACCTGAAGGATTTATTGATCTATGAAATATTAAGAGGCAATTGCAAATTGAGGTCGCAAGTCAGTATTGAATCCAAAATTAATAGCATTAGCTCATTTTTTAACCGGTGGATTGAAATGTTGGAAGGGTACCATTCACCAACATTTTGGATTGAAAAAAATAAAATTATGAGTTTCAATCATACTTTTTTAAGAGACAAAAAAATAAATCACTTGACTTTTTTATTCAAACCTACCCTGAATTACAAGGGTAATTTGGTCATTTAAATGTACAAGAGCAATATGGTCATTTCAGTGTACATGGGTATTGTAGTCATTTTAAATTTTAATATATATGTAATTGGGTTAATGGACGGATCGGATTTAATTTCCAATAAAAGTGGGTTGGGTTGGGTATGGATAATTGGGCTTATAACAAATTGGATCTAAATAGGTCAGTGACCCATTAAAGATCCAACCCATTAATAACTTATCTAATTTAGTCCAATCTCGCCCATTTTACACCCCTACCTGAAACTCTGTTTTCTAGTATTATAGAAATGGCAATTGAATTGATTGCGCCTTTGAGAAAATTTGGCCGAAAAAAGGTTGAAAACGACAGCCAGACAACTGCTGCATACTAGTCTCTCATAGACATGATGATTCATGCCTTCACGGTCCTGGCTCTCTCTCACCCTTTTGTGGAGGCAAAGACCAATAATGCCACACCAAAGTTTTGAGTATGATATTCACACCATAGGCCTTGTCTTGTTCTTTGGTATTATGGGAAAAAACAAGTAGGAGCTTATACATTATTTAATGTAACCAACGAATTCGAAGATGGATACCACTTTCCAACGAGGACAACCCAATCGTGATTTTCATGTTACCGACAAATTAGCACCTCATATTTATAGTCAACCATAGAAAACACGAGTGGCCTTGACTTGTACTCCCATGGATAAAGACCCCAACTATGGATACATGATTTACAATAAGGCAATGTTTCCACTATACTCCGTAGTATTTTGGATAACAACTTATTTTTCTCATCATTTTATCCTAAATTATTATAATGAATTCTAAATTGTTATAATGAATTTTTGGCTCTAAAACTTTCAATGAGCGTCTTAAGAGAGCCGTAGAACTAAATTAGAAGCCTCAGGGCTTTCATTGAAAGCCTTACAGCCAAAGATTTATTATAACCATTTAGGATAAAATGATTAGAAAAATAAGATCTTCGCATTGATTCAAACAGATTAAAAATTGGAGCACTTAATTTTTTAACCATTTTTAATATATAAACGGTGTAAAAATATATTAAACAATTAAAAAATGAATTTACAATCAATAGATAACTATAATATTTAATTTATTAGTAAAATATATTATTATAGTTTTATTATAATTAAAATAATTGAGTTTTGTAGTTATATAATTAATATAATGCATTATCTAATTTAAGAATGCACAAGGGCAAAATAGTCAATTGACAATTTTTTACATCATACACATTTTCTTATACCTCTAATTTATCCTCCATCCAAATCAAGTATTATTTTATCTCCCTTCATAAATGTCATATTAATATGGGCTCTCCATTCGTAACTAATACTCCATACTATCTTATCACCTCTCTATAAATAATACACCAAAAACTCATACCATATCCAATCGAGACCTAGTAATCTTAAGTTGTTCAATTTAGTCAAGGCATTTTAAGAAGTTGTTCCGCTAAGCAATTTTAGCAATTTTTGTCCTTATTCAATTTTTTTTCCGCATTTGTTAGTTTTGTTTCATACTTTTGTTGATTATTAATTTGTCTCGACACAGAAATTGATAAACTTTTGCTTAGCGGAACCTAGCCTAAGAGTCCGTGCAAAAAATCAGAACATCTTCAAATACTTGATCAATTCATTCAATGTTTATCCAATTGAATTCAGCAGGAAAAATCCAACAAAATCTTACCGGTATCGAAATGAGCTCTCTTTATTTACAATTTTTTTTTTTAAAATGTTATAAAATCAATTGAACGATTCTGATATTTTTGTGCAACTCACATCCGGTGTACGCATAGCTTTTTTATGAATATAAAATCTCGACCCTACACGTAAGGAGATCACGGGCCATCTACCGTGCTTCGGACTACTGCAAAGCCCCTCTCCGTAACCAATAGAAAATCTCGCCATCACGGCCATCTGGCGCGCCCGCACGTGGCCCACTTGCACGCAGTGCGTGGTGGTAGAGCGAAGATAGATAGAGGCCATCACTTCGATGCACCTGATTTTTACTTTCGATTGGCGAGTTCAACTCGGCTTCAACCAGAGCAAGCCGAGCGAGTCAGTCAAGTCGATCAAATGAGCCAATCCCCGGTAGAAGGAAAGCCGTTCGACGGGGACAGTTGATTGGTTAAACTCTGGCCAGCTCTGAAGTCACTACAGCGAGAGTCCACAAAAAGGAGAAATTTTTTACTGTACGGCTGACATAGTGCCCGTAATAATGCAATTGAAGGCTTGGATTGAAAGGTACTAAATGAATTAGAAGAAAATGAAGAGAGTGTTTCAATCTGAGCCATCGATTGTATTATTTGAACTGCTCTGATGTGTTGCACGGATACCATGTGGTGGTACCGATTTGCAACAAAAAATTTCTCACAAAGAAGAGCGATGAGCCCCAAGATTAGTCCGGTTGGTTGATGAGTTTGCTTTCTACATACTCCATTCGTTCCATATTGAGAATTCACCACAAAAAGTAGTGTCATTTTTCAAATAAAAAAAATCAATTACTTTTGTGTATAATTTTTTGAGGTTTTTTTTGCATCAAATTAAAGTATTAATCTAGATCTTTAATATGGTGCGAAAAAATTCGAAAAATTATACATGAAAGTAGTTAATTTTTTGATTTGAAAAATGGCAAAAGAGAGAAAGTGAGACTCTCAATATGGTACGGAGGGAGTAATTGATAGAAATTCGATTATTTGAGTCAAATTGCAAGAAACTACTCACTCCGTCCTCATTCTTTAGTCTATTTTGGAAATCTGCGTCATTTTTCAATTGATTATATTTTATAATCTATAATTTTTTAAGTGATTTTGAAAACATAATTTAAAAGAGCTCATTGAGATATATCAAACAAGATTCATACTGCATATAAATAATACTCCCTCCGTCCAATTTTCATTGTCCTTTTTTGATATTCGCGTCAATTTTCAATTGCTTATATCTTTTAATATAAATCTCCAAAAAATACGCAATATAGATATTGTTTAATAGTTCTTGATTAGGACTATAATACAAAATTTTCAAAATCATGAAAAATATTGTTAATTAGGAGATATAAACGTTTAAAGATTGACACGAATAACGAAAATAAACAACCAAAATAGAACGGAGAGAGTACTAATTAATTTTTTATTCAGTTGGGATGGACAAGAGACAAAAAAATAGGGACGAATGGAGTAATTTCTTGTGAACCCAGAACCCTCTATCTCAGCATGGATTAATTGTCTTTAGGGACTGGAAGAAGAATTAATCGAAGCGCAAATAAGCTTGTCTTCACCGCCCTAACCGGGGGGTTGGTGTTTTCCCACTTCACGAAAACCGCGGCACATGGCCGACGTGTTTTATAAAGATGCGGTGCTCTGTCCAAAACTTAAAAACGGCTTGATCAAATCTTGGCTCTTGGCATAAGCGCGGGGTTCGATCTGGACCGTAGGTGACACTGTTCCCACTTACTAGATGGTGAGAGGATACGGTGTATCTCCGAGAGAACAAGGAATGTAGTACTTCCCACATAGGCGTGTGGGTCCCGAAGGTGGGGTCCGAGACGGGGGGGCGGGGGCAGTGGGTGATGGCAGGCGCATGTGACTCGCCGCAAGGACAGCTCAGTGGGCCCACAGTGACCCGATCAGCGCCTTCGGTAACCCGGCTGCACAACTCGACTTGAATTTTTGTGGCTAGTTTTTTACCGTGGGTTTACGGTATGTCCTTTATGAATTTTTGTCGCCCCGAATACAATTTTTTGTGGTTATTTTTACAAAATTCTTTTAGTGTTGCTTAGTACAAAATTTTTTGTGGTATTTTTTTTAATGAATTTTGTTGTAAGAAAACACATCGCAGGGACAAAAAGACCCCTCAAAATTGATGTCTTATTTACAAACTTTTGTGGGGGTGGTGTCGATCAATTTTTGTGATCCAACATACGAACTTTTTGGTATTCAAAGGACTAGATTTTGTGGTAATTTTTGAATTTTATGGCTTAAAATACAAAAGTAAACACGCACATCAATTTTTAAGGGTGTTTAATCTAACCTTATCTTCGTGTTCAAAATTATTGATTTATGTGGGTTAAAATATTCTGATCTTATCTGATCAAAAGGTTAAGAATAGATTCTTGTATATATTATATTAAAGTCTTTTAACGTATTCTCCATAAAAATTACTTTTGAATGATAATAATACCCAAAAACACACTTTGTAGATCAAATTTGAATTGCAGAGTAGCCAAATCATACTTCAAATACGACAAATACGATTACGGAGCCGATTCTGATAAGCTAGTATGAACAACTTCGACATACTTTGCAGTTCTAATTTAGTATGAACAACTTCATGAAAACCAATAAATCATTGCACAAAAATCTACTGAATCCTGCCTCAAGCGACTCAAGGCATCCTGCCAAATTCTCGAAAATAGACTGGGGATGTGCGATTAGTTAGTTGAAAAGTGTGGATACTGAATCCATATATGCACATTTTTCCAATTGGTTGGAGAAAAGGCAATGCAATGACAGATGCAGGGAATTTGGTGAGACGATGGATCTGGTTAGATGGCTGACCCATCGTGTTCTGATCCTTTGTGGCGGTGAGTCGTGCATAGATTTAGTCACTAGCTTTGTGGTTGTTTGTCGCTGCCCTCGGGTCACCTGCTCTTAGTGTTTTTTCTTTGGTGATGGTTTGTTGTAGGTTCCCTCTCTTTATTCTAGGATGGATTCGTTGTATTTAACTTATTTTGACTTTTATGAAATGGGTGATGGATAAAATAAAATAAAATCTGGTTGTACTTTTCCTAATTTTGGAATGACCATACATATTGGAAACAATTGCGATGGTGACCTTCTATACTTTTCCTAATTTTGGACTGGTACCTGCCCTCTTAATGGTTCGGATGGATGCCCAGTCTTAGAGAGTAATTCTCATAGTCTGGGGTTTGATTTCCCACCGAGTGAGCACCTTGAAGTAAGTGGGGGTCATGACTAGTGTGATTATGCTAGCTTCTCCGGAGATTTGGGGAGCGTAGTCAAATCTATTTAGTAGCCTAGGAGTAAGGTTGGTCCTTGTTTAAAAAAAAAGAAAAAGAAAGTATCAATGGTAAACTTGTACCCAAGAAAACCATGAACGGTTTTTCTTTCAATGATCGGCATTTGGGTCAGTTTATAAATGTGCATTTGTTAGTTTTGAGTTAAACTTTTGTGGATTATTGGTTCTTTTGAATAAGAGGGATCGAAAAAGTAAAAAAATTAGGAGTTTTATCCAAATATTTTGAGAAATATTCAAGATAAAGTTCAAAAAATAATTTTTTGGAATTTATCTTAGATATTTTCTAAAATATTTGGGTTAAAGTCATGATTTTTTTACCTTTTCTATTTCTCTTGTTGGGATGAACCAATAATCCATAAAACTTTGACGCAAAATTAAAAAATGTAAATTTTATTGAATGAGGACAAAAATTAAATGGAAATCTTAATTACAAGGAAAATTTGCAGGGAACCACGTAAAGAAAAACTCCTTTGGGTTCATTTCGGGTCCCACAAAAATCTAGAAAAATATCCATAAATTTTTGAATATTATTTTATGAGACCCCGTAAAAAATCAACTCAAATAGACATCGGTAAGTATTATTTTTGAATTCGTAGGAGCAAAACTGCTCCTAAATTTGTGTGGGATCCGAAATGAACCCAAATGCATTTTTCCTTATGTGGTTTCCTGTAAATCTTCCTTGCAAATAGCAAAGCCCAAAAACAAAACTATGTGAAACAGCCACTACACTAGTATTGCAAACCTCAAAGTCTGAAAGTTAATGATTGAACAAACAATCCAATAACCCCAAAGATTTTCTACTAGAGTGTGGACGTCGAAATGGGGATGATGGTGTGCACAGCACGGAGCCGTCGGATCGTGCATCTGACAGTTCAGATCTTATCTCAGCAATGAACGGCTCTTAATCGTTAGTTGCCGAGATGAGATCCGAGCCGTCGAATCGTGCATCCGATGGCTCGGAGGTACGCAACACAGTGCACAGCACCAACCCGAATTCTGTGGAAGTCGTACCTATAAATTCGAGTTGCATAAGCCTCTTACTTTGCTCTCCTGTTTCCTCTTGATCAATCCTTTGGGATTAAGAAAACAACAATGGTTGGACGCTATATATAGTTTGTTTTAAGAGCTTTCCCGGGCTATATTTATTGTTTTCTCCCTCCGTCCTAAAACTTTAGACTAATGAGACTTTATTATTTCCTACAAAAAGTCATGTGATACTTACATAAATAATAAATTATTTTTTTGTTTTTTTAAATTGGTGCTAAATTTTTTAAAAACTACACACAAAAGTATTGGCTTGATCAAAGTCGATTCCATCCACGATTTCCATTACCCATTGTGAACAAAATAAAGAAGAAACGTCCATAACCAAAAAAAAGAGAGAAGATAACTTAGAGCACGAGCTACAAAGCCTCGTTCGCGATAAGTTTGAAGTGATGTGGCCACCTTCAAGAATCCAAGATTTACATCACCCACAACTTTTCTCATAATAATTGGTGTTATTTTATTGCCAATTTTTTAACAAAACGCCTTTATTTTTCTTTATCAGCAATGTTGTTGGATACAACCAAAAGAAGAAGTGGCTTTGTTTGGGCTCATACATGACATGGCCCTTTAAAAAAAGTCTCCTTGCTTAATTGCTTACAACGGAAAGATGCACTCCCAGATGTAATAGTTCGAAAGGTAGAACTTTTAGTCGTTTGCAGAATAACTCGGTAAGTCTGAGATCATACCACAGGAAAATCGAATTTAGCTTGTTCGGATTGTAAGTTATATGCGAGGTTTTCGGTGTTTAAGACGGCAAACTGTTGGTATTGCTTTAAAAAGTAGAAAACTATTGTAAAAAGATTAGAAATGACATTTGAACTTAGTTAAAACAAGCGGCAAGGTCTAGGGGCTCAAATCGCCCAATGACTTAGCCGTTTTAATCGTTTCTTTCTAACAACTCTAAGCCAAGACGTAGACAATCTTAATCCGAAGCACTCAACGTTAAAAGCCGAGCATAATCATGGTATTAGCTCGGAAATGACTTAATCTCGTTTAGAAGATATTTAACTAAAATGCCTTAAAAGCCCCAGGCCCCGTGTGCAAAACGAAGATTAAAACTCTGGGCAACACATGGTCAAAGAAGGTATTAGCCCTTTGGTTTGGCAGAAAATTAGATATTAGGCCATTTCCTTACTAAAATCATGATCGAGTCATATAAAAACCATTAAAACTACTAAATTATGGGGAGAATATCACCCCATGACCAAGCCTAAGTGATTACTCAACCATACTAGAAAGATAAAGTATGCTAGGAAATTGAGACATTAGATTTCACAGATAAAAACAAAAACAAACTTGATTTATATGAAGATCCACTAAGTAGCTACAACATTAATACATGAGAAAACATCAAAACTCTTAAACTTACTTGAGTTCTTGAAGAAACTAACTTGAAAAACTTGAAGAACAACTATGGAAATCCTAGAAAGCAAAAAGAAAGCTTAGGCCTAAAGTTAACTAATGACCCATCCTTTCCATAAAATGGCATACACCCATATATATAGGGCCTAAAAGATGAGTTACAAAAGACCAAATAGGCCCTAAAAAATATCCCAAAAACTTGTTAAAAGTGGAAACTTTTCATAAATGAAAGGTTAAAAAAGTTAACAAAAATCCGCAAAATTTTCCCAAGCAGCACCAATACTGGAAATTCCTCAGTACCGGTACCAGGCTTCAACGGGCTGGATTTTCTACTCTTTAGACTGCCAGTACCGGTACTGGCTTTGCTTGATAGATTTTTGGGCAACTTTGCTGGCTCGCTCCAGACACTCCCGAATTCGGATTTAGGTGTTCTTTTGACCGTTGGAAAGTTTGTCGAATCTATTTTTTAGCCCAAGTGGTTTGGATCCAAGATAATTTGTATATCAAAAAATATGATGATTCTACCCTCAGCTGGTCAGAAATTGAATAGTTTTGGTAAAATCCTCACATGTCCTTCAATTTCATTGACCATTGGGCAACCCGAGCAACCTTCAAACCATCTTTTCGAGCACCACAACGGGGTGGCACGTGGCCTTGAGTACTTGATTGCACCCGCAGCATTCCTTAGCATTCAAATGTGCCTTATTTATATGAATTATCTGAAACACGCAAAAATCTACCTTATGTGCAATATTCCATAAAACACTAACTTTATAAATATAAACACAATAAACTAAGAACTTAAGTACCAAGAATATGCATTATTGAGTGTTTATCACTCCTGCAATTTGGTAGTAGTTTTTTTTTATAACTCAGTTGTTCGAGCCAGCTTACACGTATCTCGATTAATTTGCGGAATTAATCCCCCTGTTCGCTTACATGGGTCCCAATCATAGGCTAAGCAAAGCTCTGTATGGAGCCATGAAATTGATAGCACCTGAAAAATTTCGAATCAGACATCAAGAGCAAAGCAACAAACCCTTGAGTCCCAATTTGGTAGCATGAACTTCATTTCATACCTAATCTGATGGAGCTAGAATATCCTATCCTCACATGGCACTGGGATTTCCATGAAACAATAATTCGTTTCAAGATCAATACAAACCGGCATTTGCAAGTTTAAACGTATGTTAGGTGCCTGTCTATATATGCCATGCTTTGTTCATATCTTAGCATAATAATCATGTGATCCATGACCTTAGAAATAGAATGAAGCATCTTTTTTTTTTTGGTTAACTAGCTAGATATTCGGTCCAATGGAATGATCAATTCCAAGGACCATCACACCGTTCACTAGCAACCCAAGTAAAGTCGGGCGAAGCACGTAAAATAAGCTTAACACAGCATATGATACATAGTTTTAAATATCGGCCGATACGGTTCGTATCGGCCGGTTCGTACCGGTATTTTGGACTCCCGGTTCGGATATGGGCCGGTAAAACGGTGAGATTGAAATTCACAGGCGAACCGGCCGATTCCCGATACGTATCGGTATGTAACCGATTTTTGGACCGGTTCCGCCGGTAAGGCCTGTACGTATCGGTTCGGGAAAAAAAAAAAACAGAAAAAACCAAAAAATAGAGCTCCTTCCACAGAGCATCAAACCATCAACTCCTTCCACTTTTCACAGCTTTTTCCCTAAAATTTTGGATCTTGTCAATTATATCGAAACTTATAATGTTGCATTTTTCTCATATTTGTAAAATCTTATTGACTTGCGGGTTTTGATAAATTATCGGATATTTCACATGAAGAGAAATAGAGAATGGGCTATTACATGTCTTAAATTAATTAAAATGTGATAATTTAAGCCAATGTTTGGGGCAAAAGTATATATTTCAAGTTTTATACATGTTACTGATGATTTTTAAAAATTCACGACCGCGACACCCGATTCCCGCGACGTATCACCGATATGTCCCGATACCGATATACCGCGACCAATACCGCGATTTAAAACTATGATATGATAGCACGGATATGAGAGTCAAACCCTATACCAAATTAAGGCTTCTGAGGCCACAAGTTGCCTTACATGGACGGCAGGACCACCACAAAGTAGTCCGGGCTCCGGATCCTACCCAGAACCCGGAAATGCTTGATTTAGAAATTAGAAAATAGGGCAGTAAAACAAACCAAACAGAGCTCGTATTCTCTCGTTGAAATCTATTTTGGGAAAGGTTTGTTACGTAAACAAACCAATCTTGTACATCTTTTTGACTCTCGTTAAGCTTTCGAACTCAAACTATAGTTTGGATCATTCGATTTACGATGTCTAAAAATTCCAAGCTACTCAAGATAAGTTCGTCCTTGGCTTGATCAAAGCTCATCGGTTTGTTTCATAAACAAGCTAACCTCAAACATTTCTTTACAACTTGACAAGTTTTCAAACAAAACTTGAACAATGAAATATTCGGTTCGTTTATCAACCCTAATCGGAAGGAGCCGAGAGCTTTCGACTAATTTGATGGGTCTTTTTGTAATCTCATGCCGCTTAGTATCATGATTCACAAAATATTGTAGCCCAAAATTTGAAACAAACAACTTGAAAGTAACACTCCTTTTTATTAAAAACAAGTACGTACTGACATAGGCAACATTTTCTTATCAGGTTTTACACACAAAAAAACACTCTCACACAAAACACATACAACTCATTTTTATTCTTAGGTTCTACTAGTACATAACATGTTGACGTCGAAAACAAACCATAACATCAAGAAGACAAGTTTTTGTCTTAGCCAGAGATATCAATGGCCTTAACCTCGGGCTTCTTCACTTCAGCTTTAGGCACGGTCACAGTGAGCACTCCATTCTCCATGGAAGCCTTGACCTGATCCATCTTGGCGTTCTCCGGGAGCTGGAACCTCCGGAAAAACTTGCCGCTGCTGCGCTCGATGCGGTGCCACTTGTCATTCTTCTCCTCTTTCTCTCTGCTCCTCTCCCCACTTATCTGAAGAATCCTTCCCTCTTCCACCTCGACCTTCACCTCTTCTTTCTTCAGCCCCGGAAGGTCCGCCTTGAACACATGAGCTTCCGGGGTCTCCTTCCAATCGATCCGGGCACTGACGAATTGAGAGGTTTCACGAGCCGTTGACGATGGCACGTTGGCGATTGCGGATGTGGAGATGCCATCTAAGGGGTCCCAGATGTCCAGGGAGAACGGATCGAAGACGTTGGTTTTTCGGCTACCGAAGAAGCTGGGAATGAGAGACATTTTTTCTATGGTTTGAAGAACGATTCGAACAGAAAGATTGTTTGGAAGAATCTGATGATGAGGGTGAAGTTGTGTGAGCACCTATTTTATAGATATGAAAAGATGATGAACAGCAAAAAGAGAAGAGCCTTCTGGTACTCTCAGGGCCTTTGGAGAGAGAGAGAGAGGACTCTGGTACTTTCATGGCTCTTCTTTTGCTATCATGGCACCTACGCCTTCTCCAACCTTCCACCATTCTCTACCTTTTTCCACAGGGCTTTTTTTTCCCACAGGGCTTTTTGGACCAAATCAAACCAGTTTCAAATTGAGCAAAGGGATAATCAAAGTTGTGGCCCATCTCAAAATTTAAATAGTTTTGGATGAGGAGATCATATCGTTTGACGTCAACAGTTTTATCATAAGGCAAATTATGAGAACTTAAACTTGAGAGAGATTGTTTTGGCGTCTCAAAATCTCTGGACACGGTTACCTACAAATTTTCTCTATATCTATCTCCCTCCACTCATTACTTTCAAAAATCTCTCTCAGAACCCAAACCGAACAAGACCACTCCGGGGACCTGAAAACAATACTCCACAAAATTGGCCATCATGAACTGTTGAGCCTTTGGATCACATGTAGCCGTAGGACTTAAAATAGGCCGGTCCACAAACTTGTACATGAACTTAATCTTTTTAATTTTTTTTTAACAGAGTGCATGTACTTAAGTGGGTGTTTACTAAAGATCATACTCCATAGGAGCAGGTTTTGAGATTTTAAATTTTAACAAGCTATTGTGAGCGTTCGTCGAAAATGCTCATCAACGGATTTTGAAAATCGACAGATTCTTGGAAGCTGAAATGGGAAATAAAATCTGATGTTAGAGAAGTTGGGTTTGCGATACTTTTGAAATCAGATTTTAGATTCTAAGACTTGAAGCTGATTTTCAACTTTTGCAATAAACAATAGTATCAGTTTTTACTAGGAGTACAACCTATGGCTTAATCATAAATTCATAATCCCCCTACTATAGTAAACATGTATACTATAACCATTTATATAGTTTCTGAAGTTAAAATCTAAAATCTCTTCTTACAACCATTGATATAGCCGGCCCTGACATGGGCCGTAAACAAGTAGGAGGGCCTGAAATTTTAAAACAAAATTGGGAACCTAAAACGGCCACAACGCAAGCTTTAACTCAGGGCCGGCTACAGCCATCGAAAATACACTTAATCACACCGCAAAAGTTTGCAATACCAAAGGGAACAGTTAAAAACAGATTGAAGGGGAAAGGCCAATAGGGTAGGGGGTGCGTACTGAATAAAAAAGAGGACAAATGGTAAATTTGGTTGTTAGGTATGAGTACTGAGAAAATAAATTGTTAATCACAAACTCATCTAAAAGCTTGAGCTATTAGAGAGAGTGACAACTTTATTATTTATATCTTCAACAGAATTTGCCAACCATTTCGGTCCAAGGCACCAAGCAATTCAACTATTCGACCATTTGGATCACATTATATCCCAGAGGCCTATAGCCCAAGTGAAAATCAGCTTTGGTCTGCTAAGGAGATATGGGCTGTACCTAGACTGATCCACTATCGTTTTTGGACCTTAAAAAGTTTATTGTTTTCCCATCATACTTCGAGCGTAAAAGTTGTTGAAAACTTTTTTTGCACAAAAAAAAAAAAAAAAAGAAGTCTAGTTGAAAACCCAAATGTGATATGAACCGCTCTAATGGTTCTTCTTCATAATTTAGTGTCAATTATAAACAATTTCGTTTATCTAAAAAAATAAAAAGAAAGCCGAAATGCTACAATTCTTACTTTGTTAAATCATTTCACCAAATCGTTTTCCGAATTCTAAGTTTATCCCAAGAGGTTTCTTTAGTAGTAAAACTTCTTTGTTTTTTATTTATTTCTTGAAAGGTATAAGTTCTTCTTGGATTTGATATCAATTGTGTAAAATTATTGGATCCGATCATCTTTTCCCTTTTTAATAACACTTTTTGTAATGGAAATGCAACTTTCATTTACGCAATTCATACAATTTTCAAATGCTTTTGAGATTTCGGTACCAGTTAATTAAACAGATAAACGGCCTCTCTCTTTTTTTCCATCGGCAAAAACAACAATTTATTAGGAAACTCGACAAGGTTATATCAAGATTGGGAAAAGGGGATGGAAATCCAACCAAAATTGAATAAAAGGGCAAAGCCTTACAACCAGAAGGCATGACGCCCAAACACCCAAAGGCCTCAAAGCCCAGATACAACATTACAAATCAGACAAATACAAAGGCCTACAAATGCCCAGATCGAAAAATAGAAGCCCAAAACCTCCCGAAAACCTAATCCACCCAGAATATTACCCAAAACCTACACTAGACTTCTGCACAAGAAGGGAGTCTAACAGCTATTATCCATAGATAATTGAGTAGTAGCTCCTAATCTTGACATGATCATGTTTGGAGTTGCTCTATTTGAACTTGGATTGCTTGGAGTGGGTTTTTTTTTTTTTTTTTTTTTTGAGTCTTGGAGCATTGTTGTGGTTGTTTGAGGGTAGGCCCCAATGTTGTGATGATATTTTGTCGGTTCTATTGTGGTTTTGCTCTGTTACTGTCCTGTTCTGTACGTGTTGTGGTCTGCTTCTTGGGTTTTTTATGCTGGAATATGTTGAAAGCAATGGAGTGGGTTGCAGGGAGTGGTCCTTCTTTTGGAGATTTTTACCACTAAGTACAGGAAAAATGAAATTTAATGATTAAAGAGGGATGAAATATTTAATTACCATTAGGTGCACTTTTACAAAAATGTGAGTATTTATCATTAATGAAAGTGTCACCCTAGGGTTTTAGAGTATCATATCGTGCAATATAGTCTTGATCGAACCTTGTGCATCAAGCCCAGAGCCGACTTATAGCCAAGGCGAGGAAAGCGGGCGCTTCTGGCCCCCCGAAAAAAATTAAAAACGAGAGCCCCCAAATTTTTAGGATTCATATATATATATATATATATATGTATATATGGTCCAAAAAAAATTACACTAGCCTCCTTTACATAAAATATGCCCAAATTGTGGACTATACCAGTTACAGTTGCATCGGGGGAAAGAAACTTTTCAAAGTTGAAATTGATCAAAAATTATCTTCGGTCAACCATGTCTCAAGAAAGATTAAATGGATTGGCTATGTTATCTATCGAGAAGGAATTGGAGAAGAAGCTTGACTATGGAGACTTAATCAGTGCCTTTGCAGCAAAAAGTGCGAGAAAAATAATTTTCAAATGATGGATTTTTGAGGTATGGTAAATCTTTTGTATTTTTTTTATGACTCTTTGTAGCCCACTTTTATATGAAAAATATAGGGTGGCCTCATTCAAGAGGTTCGCTTCTGGCCTCCAAAACTTATGAGTCAGCCTTAATCAAGCCTTAAAAAATTAGATACAATCGCATCGAATTACTCTTAGCCGCATCGAATTGTGAGAACATAAAGTAATTTGATACGGCCAATTGCGCAATTCAACACGGCCAAAAACAATTCAATGCGGCCAAGAGTAATTCGTAACGGCCAAGTACAATTCAATGTTGCCAAGAGTAATTTGATGCGGCCAAGTGCAATTCAATGCAGCCAAAAGTAATTCGATACGAGCAAGAGCAATTTGATGCGACCAAGTGTAATTCTTTATGGCCAAGTGCAATTCAATGCGGCCAAAAGTAATTCGATGCGAGTACCCTAGGTTTTAAGCGCTTTAGGGTGCATTTTTCTATTGTAGGGTTTTAGTTGTTTAGGCACTTTCATAGGGTACCCTAGGGGTTTAGGCACTTTTATAAGGTACCATAGGGTTTAGGAAATTTTAGGATTCAAGATTTTAGACACTTTCATAGGACTTAAGTGTTTTATTAATTAGAGGAGATCTTGTGACGTAAAACACCCCTTTTTTTTAGGATCATCTATGGTGGAGGATGCATTGATATGGCATCAACTCCTGTAGGATTTTAGTGGTTTAGGCACTTTCATATGGTACCCTAGTGGTTTAGACACTTTTATAAGGTACCCTAGGTGTTTAGGTACTTTTATAAGGTACCCTAGGGTTTAAGAAATTTCAGGGTTTAAGATTTTAGACACTTTCATAGGATTTACGTGTTTTATTAATTAGAGGAGACCTTGTGACGTAAAACGCCCCTTTTTTTTAGGATCATATATGGTGGAGGATGCATTGATATGGCATCAACTCCTGTAGGGTTTTAGTGGTTTAGGCACTTTTATAGGATACCTAATAGTTTAGACACTTTTATAAGGTACCCTAGGGTTTAAGAAATTTCAGGGTTTAAGATTTTAGATACTTTTATAGAATTTAAGTGTTTTATTAATTAGAGGAAACCTTGTGACGTAAAACGCCCCTTTTTTTTAGGATCATCTATGGTGGAGGATGCATCGATATGGCATCAACTCATGTTATTTTGGTTCTAGGTTGTCGAATTTAGCCTTTTAGGTCGTTGTTCTTAGATTTGGTTTTGGCTCTTCCATTCGACTTTTTCTTCGATGGTTCCTTTTTTGGTTTCTTGGACTGTCTCCTTGCTGCATGTATCATTATCTTCTTGCAGGTGCTTGTCTTTTTCCCTCGTTGATTTTATTAATTAACCATTTGCCGATCAAAAAATAAAATTGAGAATTGAGAAAACTTAATGCAAATATATTTATTAACAAACTAATAAAACCGATGATTTGTTGATTTTTTTAAAACAAATATATATAAATGTGTGTAATCTTCTGGTGGGAAATTGCGAAAAGGCAAATACTTTTATGCTTTGGCTTTAATTTAAGTACTACTATAATTTTAAAACGGACTTGGCTTTAGTGCAGTTCAAATGATCAGTGTGTCGAAGTGATATTTTTCAAGATAAATGAACACCAATATCTCAACTCCCAATATCCGATCAACACAATTTGTTCTAGAATTTTTTTCTTGACACTGCCTAAAAGATAAACGATTCCGATCATCTTTAATTGCTTGATCTAGAAGACCCCAAAAATTAGTGCCAACCTGAGGGTGCAGTCCCCCTTGGAGGACTGCGGTAAAGCCAGGTTCTTTTTAAATATTTAAGATCATGTGATTAAAGGTTTAGGAGAGATGATGAGAAGTACTTAAGAATACGCATCATCGCTAGCTGCATGTAAGACCCAGCCAATTAACAATGCATGCAGCGGAAAGCAAATCGACCTTTTGCTTATAAGGTAGTATTTCTTAATATCTTTGTTAATGATTTCTCTTTTTGTGAATCATAAAAACTAGTAGCTAGGAGTGCATAGAAGTTAGGGACATGCACCCGATTAATTTACGGCCCCCAAAAAGAATATAGTACCCCATGTGTTTCATCACCCTGGTGGTGACAACAGTGAAGGATGTTTGCATCTCTTGGGAAACTCAATTCAAACATTTTCCGATGATGAACCAGAACCATGCAGCATTGCAAGTCAATGCAAACAATTTGCAACACCTAGCTTATGTGGGTATGACTTATGAGAGAGAGAGAGATCAGTGCATGTTCAAGTGTGATTGGGCTTTTTCCAATCCTTATTTTCTATTCATTACCCCTATCTCCAATTATTATTCTCATTTCTTTCTCCACTTATTACCTATATTTTAAATCATTACTTTCATAAAAAAAATTTCAAAAATTCACCCAAATACAGCACGAACCATGCATAGTTCCCATTTACTCCGTACTATTTCTTAGAGTATCCTAATTATAAGGGATCCTAATTTATTTAAAGGATATTTTTCGTCCTCTTAATGTCAGACAGTTAAACATTAGGTACTACGAAATACATGGTCTACATGTATACCACTATATTGAGAAAAAGAAAGAGTGACTTTGGACAAAAAATTTAACTGCTTTTTGATTACTTCGCAAAAAATGTCTTTGCGTAGAAATTAAACATCTTATTTGGGTTATATAAAATAATTTTCTTTTTGTTAAAGACAGTTAGGCTTGGAGGCAATTACCATATTACATATAAAATACTATTCTTTTTTGCATTTAGCCAGAACACTTAAGACTTTTTGATTGCTCAAAAAGTACAAAAAAGAATATTTGGAGAAATTTTTGAATGATATTCTTTTGCACCATGAGCTTAGTAGCTTACAGAATTAGCTAGATCTGGGCCTTGGGCCAAAGCACCACCAAATTAAATAACATGAATTTCCCAACCACAAGAAAAGAAAAACAAACTGAAGAAAATGGACGTTAATTATAACACATATTTGTACCATATATAGAAAAAACCGATTTTGTGGGGAAACAGTACCCACTTAATTAATGAATCCGCATAGTTTGAGCTTGCACATAGCATAATTATCGCTCCCTAATTTACTAATTTACTACTTTTCTAACTTTCTTGATCTTACCACCCAGATCCGCCACAAGAGACGAAGGAAACAGCGCTTCAACCTCGCTCGACGAGTCGAGTATGATCCCTCCTCCAAAAGCCCATTTTCGCTTCCTCGACGGAGTTGACTTTGGTTTCCTTGGCGCCGGCGGGCACTGGGGAACCAACGGAATTCTCTGCTCCAAACAAGTCGGAGTCCTGAACCCGTCCTCGTCTTCGTCCTCACGATCCTTCTTGATTTCTCCTCTAGACGGTGTCTTGATCCTCAGTGAGGAAACTAAGATCTCGTGTTTTCCTACCTCTTGCTCTCGTTGCTCATCTTTTTCTTGAATCTCCGTCGACGCCGGACTCGACGGAGAATTCATGAATTCGATGGGATTCTGTTGATTCTTAAAGGTGCCCATGAAGGAAAAAGAACTGAAATCCTTGTATGTGGAGTTGAAAGGGTACGAGAGAAAACATGGACAAGAAGTGTAAAAGTTGGAGACTCTTAGATTTGAAGGAGAGGAAATTTAGGGGGCCGGATGCGTGATGATTATAAAGAATTGGTTTTGTCAAAGAGCATAATCACCAACTCACCCTCTCTTGGGTTTTTTAAAAGTGCATTCTTTCGATTCTAGCTTTTCCAAGACTTTGGTTTGGATGAGAGAGAGAGAAGGTGGGTTTTTTTCTTCATGATCATACCAACTTTGGCGAAGGATCCAATGCACATAAAACCCACATAACGGCCTCTCTCTCTCTCTCTCTCTCTCTAGAGTCTAAACACTCTCTCTCTGTACCCACACGGGTTCTCTGTTTTCTTTTTTTTTCTGTCATGAGCATGTTTGGATCAATTTACTCGCATTTTAATTAATTAATTTTTTTTTCTGTTCAAGGCAGGCCATCTACGTATGCCGAAATTATGGGATCCACAAACAATACTTTTTTTTACGGTCTCATCCCAGAAATCAAACATTAATCGTTTATGTGAGGAGCAAATCTACTGGACTAACCTCGAGGCTAAGTTCTTTTTCTATTTCTTGAGTAAGATAGGAGTAGCTTTTTTCTGATTTCTACGGACTTTGATGCATCTATGCACGTGGTTAGCGGTAGTTAAAAGCAAAACCATATCTGATCGATGTTAACAAATAGAGCTAGTAGCTAGTATCGTAGTTTAAAAAGCTACTCCCCTGTTATCACGACATTTTATTACTTATTTTAAGAAAGCAAGAGGTTAATGAAATTGATTTCACTTTCTCATTTACAATTTTTATTTTATTTTATTTTCCGTTGTAGTAAATTTCTTCTCGATTCTCACCATTAGGCGTCGAAAAATAAGCGCGAAAACTTTGACACAGGTATTCTTTTCGATGAGTGAATTTCTTTATGTGATCTCTTCTACATCACACGCGCGTAATTAGTATATATGGGATCCATGAACGAGTGTACAAATTTCACATAATTGTCAAATATATGAATTAATGAGCAGAAGCGCGCATCACGTGGCAGTGTCCCAGAACGTATACTTATAATAAATGTCTAAATAATCTCTCATCCACATGATACGCATGATCAGACGGTTGCCGATCGAGTCCAGCATTGGATCATCGATCTGCTGCTTTCTTTTACGTTCACATGCATATATATATATGGGTCCCAATTCATGCACATATATGGGCCGGGATACATATCGAGCGAGATCAGTAATTATGAAAATCATATCTCAGTATATACCGTCATACTCCAGTAGCCATTACTAATGGAGTATTTGTGTTTATGGAGTACGGAGCACGCAACAATCATACTGTTCTGTGCATAGGATTCCCGCGTTGAATATGGGGGCCGGGGGATGATCGAGGGAGGGAGGGAGGGAGGGGTTAGAGATTTGGTTAGGTTTAATTAATTTCCTCTGAATCATTGACAATGAGATCGATCATTTTATTATTAATTTTAATAATAAAAGGCCTGTGCTTAATTAGATCCTCTCCCTTCTAATCCATTGGTGTCATGCACCAAAGACTACTGTAACCTTAAAAAAAAACTCAATCCGGAGTAAGTACGTACGTGACATCGGAACGATTCGGTTGGGTCTCACGTGCAGATGCAAGACAATTGTGAGCAGTGGCAAAATATATACTAAAAAAATTTAGTAGTGGCGAAACTATATAAGCTGGGCATAATTTTTTATTTTTACATATAATAATTGTATTTTCTAAAATTCTTGTCGTGACGGCCGCCTCCACTGGACCCCTCTGGTCCCATCCTTGATTGTGAGCCAATTCAATTTGTTATTTTGTTTTGAGAAAAATAAAAATTTCTCTTACCCCTATATATGATGTCTACAATGGTACAGACACAGGGTTCGATGCTCAAATACGAACACGATAGAGATGGTTGGGCCGAATATCCATATACAATATCAGACATATACTAGTAGTTTGTATTCAAATCAATATATATATACTTTTGTCTGTGTCCGTGTCATGCTATGCATGCATGCCAGTACTGTTGGGATCGAGTTCGGTCCGGCTAGGACTAAAGTTTGAGTTATGCCAACTTTGTTAATTCAAGAGTTAAAGAGGTAACTTGAATTCAAGACCAGTTATATAGATTGAGATACTGATATTGCCAAATGAGTGCCGTTGAACCAGATGGGTATTGGCGCTCTGACTGTGGCATTGGAGAAGGGTATATTCCAGAAGCTGAGAAGGAACTTACAAAATACGGAGTATGAAAAAGAGTCCTAATTAAAACTAGTTTCTGTAGGCAATTAATATCCACACGCAATTTATGTGACTTAAGGAAATACTAACCTGATTCTTTTGACTTTCCAAAATTGACGTGAAAGTAGTTGTTAATTTGCATAATACGTGGCACTGTCGAAATAGATGATAAAATAACCATAACAGCGGGCCCCTAACTATATAGGAGCAATTTTGTGGCACCTGACCTGTATTTAAGTTATACATGATGTGAAATTACAGGAGAAGTCGGGGTGATAGGTCAAGAAAGAGAAAACATAAACAAAGAGGCTCTATTTCGTTTGGGTTTTGAGTGACATTTTTTTAAGGTAATGAGTGAAGACAGATACATAAAGAAATAAGCATAATAATCGTAAAGAAAATTTATTATTGATCAGATCCGTGCCCTGTGCCCAGAGAGAAGAATTCTAGAGGGCTCAAAACGAATACAGTACTAGTCAGATTGTTCACTTGCAATTATTGCAATCCGGTGTACAGATGGTAAAATCCAAGCAATTAACTATTCACTAATCTAATGACTATTTTATACCAAATTAATTTGATTGCTGATTACATGCCTTACCTAAGTTTGACATAAAATATCAATCAACTATCAATCCTGATGTGTTTTTTAGTGGACTCCATTAATTTGAACTGCTCATGTCAATGGCTTGTGATCACACTATTAATCATATTTGTCTTAAAAACATTGACAACAAGTACTATGATTATTAGAATATACTATTTTTTTTAGCACAAATGTAATTGGTTGTGTTCTTTATTTCCGACGGCCAATCAACTTGTTTTTGTACAAGAAACAAAGTGGGATCCATTTTAAAAGTTTAGGCCTTGTCCGTTTTTTAGTTTCAAAATTCTTAGACACAGTCTCTAATAATTATTTTCTATCTCTTTCTATTCATTATTCTAAAGAACGTCTCTCGAAACCTAAATCGAATTTTGAAAGCACAAGAGGTACGTACTCAAGTCCCTGATATAGTGATATGTGGGCTATGATGGAGTATATGTGAAAAGTGCAACACGCACTCTCATGTTACATGATTGCAGGTCATGCTCATGCATGCCTTCATGATTTTGCTTTCCCATCTCCCCATAATGATAATGTCGATCGCTTCTCTGACAATCATCTCATCACCCTCAATTTCAGCTCCCTTTCTCCTGGACAACCGTATAATGGCAGTGGCGGAGATCACGATTTGAATGTGGGAGCGATTCCGGTCGATGGATTTGCTCATGTTGTTGCGTGCATGTCGAGCGGAAAATGAGAAAAAGAAAGCTAAGCTGTTGCATATGTCGTGCGGAAAATGAGAAAAAGAAAGCTAAGTGTAAAGTTAATTAGCCTTTGTCGTGGGATTTATTTGCTGTGAAAACGAATAAAGGCTTGGTCCAAATCTTTTATGATAAATGAGAACCGTTGAAATTCTATCTTTCTTATGCAAACGATTATTTTCTAAATTGCAATTATTACATAGATTCTTTGTGCAGAATATTATGTTGTTCATATACTAGTAAATACTTAATCGAATCACGTTAGTTTATAAAAAAAAATATTGTGTTCAAAAGTGGGCCGGGGTGACACAACCCCTTATGTGGCTCTGCCTACACATGGGGTACGGTTATTAGTTATTACAGTTATTTCTAGTATTCGTATTAAGTATTGCTCCATCCATTTTACAATGATAGTTCATCATAACAGGCCGTATAATTCGTTGAATAAATAAACATATTATTTTCGCTCAAAATTTATCAAAATAAAATTGCCCCAATTTAAACACGTCTAGTCGTCTACTACTTTTTAAAATCGGTGCGAGAAAATTTCTGTATATATTACGTGTGAAAGAACTTTAATATTATATCAAAAAAAAAAAATGAGGCGGTTATTTTTCTAACAACCTAAATCATAATGGGATTACTCTTCCTTTCCCTCGTCAGATTATATAACCCAATAAACATATCGCCCACATTACTTGCACAATTACCAAAATCGATATTGTCACATAGGATTGACAATGGGGATGGAGGATCAGGACCGGAGAGTACTATTCTCGCCCTCAATTCCCAAGAGGATTTGTTTTTTTCCTCCTTTCCCGCTCCAAGCGGGCAACATATCACCCCCCACATTATTGCACAAGCACCAAAATCGATATGGTCACATAAGGTTGGCAATGGGGATGGATCAGGACCGGAGAGTACTATCCCCGTCCCAGATCCCAAGGGAGATTTGTTTTTTTCCTCCATCCCAGCTCCAAGTGGGGAACATATCACCCCACATCACTGCACATGTACCAAAATCGATATGGTCACGTGGCACGATGCCAAGATGGATGATGATGCAACGTAGTCTGGGCCACGAAGGGGTTTTTTACCCATTTCCGGGAAAGACTCAATGGGCCTGTTATACCAAAAACCAGAGGCCTTCTCTAAATGGGCTTGTGGATATTCATAGAACAGAAAACTAGGTTTGGAGTCTTCATGGGATTTTTTAGCCCATAAGGCTTTGCGCCCGTGCTGTTTCTAGTCCTAAGAGAGTGACACGTGGGCAGGAGGAAATCCAGTGAGTCGATGACGGGAAATTTAGAGGCCGGCCAGAATCGTAGACGAGAAATTCGGGGTCAAAGGGTTTCATTTTAAACCGGATTTCATCTTCATTTGGGCGTTGGTTTCATTTCCCCATATCATCAATTTTGAAATTGAAACTCAACACACACACTAGGCGGGGGGGCAGCAGCTACCGGAAACCACCTCCAGGTCTCTCTCTCTCTCTCTCTCTCTCTCTCTCTCTCCGTGCATTTTTCAGCCGTTTCTAACGTGAGTGTAATTCTTCATTCTCTAATGCTATGCGTAAATCATCGCCGATCTAGATTTGCTTTTTTTGTTTTCGAAATGAGATCACGTGAATTTGTGTTTGGTTTTCTTGTAGTACGATGTGGATTTTATAGCGTTTGATAGCTGCTGTAGGAGGCAGGATTTGGAGAGATCTGATCTCTTTGTGTGCATTTGTTTGTGTGTTTAAAGTAACAGAGATGCGTATGGTTCTACTTGTGTCGCGAGTGTACGAGGATGTTGATTGATTTTGCGCCGAATAGCGCGGTTGTTTATGTGTTGATGGATTAATCTGGTGTCTGGACTATTAATCTCTACACGTTCAGTCATTTGCTGTTAATTCAAAAAAAAAAACCTCCATTTCATTTTTTCAAATGATATTCTTAAAAAATGAACACCATTCCATTTTTTCGAATGATATTGTAGAAAAATGATGATCACTATTTGGTTTTGAATGCATGTTCCTAGATAGTATCTATCGATACTTTCAAAGTTAGAAGAAAGAAATTAATCGTGGTGATTTCCAGAATTGGTGAATATTATGTGTTACAAGTTTTTTTTTTTTTCCCCTTGCTAGTTACTATTTAGCTATGTTCTCATACCAATGACATTGATCCATGAGTAATGATACTGTATCATGATGGATCTTGTGGCTGGAAAATTCTAGGGAACACACATACTTATACAAGGGAGTCATATCTGTAATGATGTTTCGTCAGTGACGACTCTAGGAATTTTGATCAGTGGTGTCATTCACTAATTTTGCTGCAAAGTCATAACACTTCAACCGCATAGACAAATGAATTTGCGCTTCTCAAACCTTAACCAAAATATTACATTCAATAATTACTACTTTTCAAAAATTGCCCTCAACGAGTTTTCATGTTCTGAAATCTTTGCACAGTAAGTTCATTATCAATGCTCCTAAATGGATTAAAGAAACTGGAAATGGTGTGACCCACGTTCTCAGTCCTCTCAGCTTGTGATTTGGTTAAGCATGAGAGAAGGGGAAAAGGTTAGACCTTTGTAAAGTGAATAGAAACTAATTTACAAGAATACGTACACGTGGAAAATATGCAACAAAGAAAGTCAAATGTCTTTCAGTATCTTTATAGGAGTAGCTTTGGTAGGGTCCTAGTACTAGTAGTACTTTTTTCCTAGTGATGTTGTGGTAGCTGATACACTTCCAAAAAATGCATGGGTTCAATAGTTTTCTTGGCTCTTGCAGTGGTGTCATGCAGTGGTTGGTCTAAAAAATGGGGAGAAAAATACTCAGTAAATTTTGGGGATTATTGGTTGACAGGGTTCACTTGAGCCAAGGATGGAGCTAGGGGGGGACAAGTGGCGGCAGCCGCCACGACGACGATTTTAAAAAAATACTATTTCTATTTTGAAATAAAATATGTAACTCCCAAATTATATAGACTCGCTACCACTAGATTGTTTTTCCATTATTTTTTGTTATATGGTAAGTCTATAATCCTCTATTTTTTTTTCCAAGAAAGGAGGTCAAAAAAATAGTCCAATATCATAGTCAATGGGCCACGTGAATTACTTGACACCATAAGGTCCATAATGGCGTCAGCGCGTCGCCCCTGAGTTTTGGGATCATCAGGTTTATTGTATGGTTGTGTCGGAGTATAAATATCTGGATCTTTGGATACATAGAAGGATAGTTTTCCAATTACATTGCTTACATATTATCGGAAAATCGAAAGAAGTATTGAGATTGACTAATAGCCTACATTTGCAAAAAATGTCTAATTGATGAATCTTTTTCATGTCATAAATGTGTCTTATGTGTGTGTCAACACTTCATATACTCACTATTCATAAATTAGTTCCTCACCATTCTTGAACTTGACATGTTATACGATTCTAAAAGCTATAGAAGCGACATTTTTACAAACGTTTCCGGCTTCCTAGTTGTACTGCTGTACCATATCCTGCTTTGTTATTCCTATGTAATATCTGTATCCATGCTTCAGTGGGAAAATGTAGTTCTTGGTCATTTGACATGAGACCGAGTTTGAAGTGCTTGACCATTGTGGCCTGCCCAATTGTTCTGAATTCATGCTGTTATTACGTTGAAACATCACTTGCACCAACAGCGCTTTGTTCTTGGACTTCGTTGCAGTTACTATCATATACAGTTTTAGTTATCTGGCTTTCATTTGGTAACAAGGATCTATCTACAACACAAATCCGTGTTAAGTTAAATCATTAGTGGTTCACGGGGCCTTGGGAGTGATTCATGGAGTGGCAGTATGGACTCCAATTCAATCAAATGATAACCTCGTTTTTGAGTAAATTTTTCTTTGAATTCCTATTAACTAGAGGAATGATTTGCAGAAATAAATTTGGGGATTTTTATTCTAGAGTTAGTTATAACTCAGAAACTAGTTTCTTTATTTGTCCCTGAACTGATTCGTAATATTTTGAAAGCCAATCTAAAAGGTGCAAATGGATGGAATTGGGACTAAGTATGACAGTTTCCAATTATTTTGGATCATTAACTAATCTATGGTCGCAAGGGAGAGTAAGATGTCTTGTCTAAACATGTGGATGAAACAAACAATGCCTGTTGTACTTAATGTTGAAGTGACTGTTATGCTTTTAATTTTCTCTTATTTTATACTTTCATCCGGACTTGAATAGTTTTCTAATTTGAAGGTGTGTACTTTCCTTTAGTTGTTGATTGAAGATGGCAGATGCTGAGGATATTCAGCCACTCGTCTGTGATAATGGGACAGGAATGGTTAAGGTACCAAATTAGCATTCTTTGTGGGCAAATTTCGCTACTTGTTTGTCTGTTTCTTTCTCGGTTCTTTTAATGCTATATGAATTTGTAGGCTGGATTTGCTGGAGATGATGCTCCAAGAGCCGTGTTTCCTAGCATTGTGGGTCGCCCACGTCACACCGGTGTGATGGTTGGTATGGGCCAGAAAGATGCATATGTTGGAGATGAGGCTCAGTCCAAGCGTGGTATCTTAACTCTGAAGTACCCAATTGAGCACGGAATCGTGAGCAATTGGGACGACATGGAAAAGATATGGCATCACACCTTCTATAATGAACTCCGCGTAGCCCCAGAGGAGCACCCTGTTCTACTCACTGAAGCACCTCTCAACCCAAAGGCTAACCGTGAGAAAATGACCCAAATCATGTTTGAAACCTTTAACGCTCCTGCTATGTATGTCGCCATCCAGGCTGTTCTGTCTCTTTATGCCAGCGGCCGCACAACTGGTATGCATTTTGATGAACTTTTTGTTCCAAGATTACTGCTTTAATGAAGTAGCTATCGTGGAATCTCATGCATTGAAAAAATGCTAAGTTTTGAAAGGGAGATTGATGTGCTATATATCAGCTAAAATGTAGCATGAATTTTGCTACATTTCAAACATTAGGACCAATTAGAAGCAACTTGATTCGGAATCTCTCGTGTTCATTGATTGTTAGATCAAGTGTGTGCACCAGCTCTGTAATAGTCCACTAAAAAATTTAGCAGTCATATGTCGAAAACAAGAGCTTCTGCAACAAACGCATTAGACCCTCTCTAGTAATGTTTGCCGCCAACTGAATTTTTTTTGAATAGGCTGCTAGAAACTGTCTGCTATTCGATGTCACTAGTTTTCTGGAGTCATCTTTCATTCTTTTGTGGGTTGTTCCTTAGCCAGTCATTAGTTTTGGAGCTGATGAGTCTTTATCAATCTATCCTTTTGTGGATAAGCGTTCTATAAATGGTCCATTGTTCTATATAAGGTCTTCGTCTAACACAGGTGATTTGACCTTTATATTCCGTTGATCTATTGCAATCCAATTAATGCCGGATGAGTAGTTATGTTGCTTTGTTTCTGCTGCAGGTATCGTTTTGGATTCTGGAGATGGTGTGAGCCACACTGTCCCCATCTACGAGGGGTACGCCCTTCCACATGCTATCCTACGTCTTGACTTGGCCGGTCGGGACCTAACTGATGCTCTCATGAAAATCCTAACGGAGCGTGGTTACTCTTTCACCACAACAGCTGAGCGTGAAATCGTGAGGGACATGAAGGAGAAGCTAGCCTACATAGCCCTAGACTACGAGCAGGAGTTGGAAACATCCAAGACCAGCTCTTCTGTCGAGAAGAGCTATGAGTTGCCCGATGGGCAGGTGATCACTATTGGGGCTGAACGTTTCCGCTGCCCAGAAGTCCTTTTCCAGCCGTCCATGATTGGAATGGAGGCTGCAGGCATCCATGAGACCACGTACAATTCCATCATGAAATGTGACGTGGATATTAGGAAGGATCTTTACGGAAACATCGTTCTTAGTGGTGGGTCCACCATGTTCCCGGGAATTGCTGATAGAATGAGCAAGGAAATTACTGCATTGGCCCCGAGCAGCATGAAAATAAAGGTGGTGGCTCCACCAGAGAGGAAGTACAGTGTTTGGATCGGAGGCTCCATCCTCGCATCCCTTAGTACCTTCCAGCAGGTTTGTTCCTTCGTTTGCATTGATCTTATGGCTGCTTGTGAATTTGTAATTGTGATACCTATCATATGCGCCCTAGGATATAGAATGCATTTGGTATAACTGAAGTAGAACCTGGAGATGATTTGGGAGCTGACATTAAAATATGGGTATCGCTAGGGAATGCCTATTGGACGGTGGTTAAGGAACACAGAAGTCAAAAAGTTGTAATCTCAATTCCATACACTTTCTACGGCTTTTTTTTTTTATATGCAAACTTTCTACATTTTAAACGCAACTTTTTAAACGTAACAATTACCCAGAGGAAGCCCCCCTTGAAGACTGCTACACTGCTACTTGCTTCACATACCAAATTCATTACTTGTAGTTGGTTCAAGTGTTTCCCTTTGTTTCTCTTCTTTTTCCTTGGAAGCCACATGGTAAATTTAAGTTACAAAAACTTTCTGCCAAATTCCCAAGTCTTTCATCTAGCAGCATAATTAGATTTTAAACTGCATTGGTATGTAGCAGATTTTCGCAGTGATGCAAATGGGTTTTCATATTTGGGTGCAGATGTGGATTGCAAAGGCAGAGTATGATGAATCTGGACCGTCCATCGTGCACAGGAAATGCTTCTAATTATTCGGGATGAGATGCGAGAAGGAAATATGATGTCCTGTTTCTTGGAGGAACCTGCTGCTTGCATGTTCGAAACTCTACATTGCTTTTGTTCAACTTCCATGTCATTTTGCTGTTGGAAACATCGACCTCAACCATCTTGAGGTGGAGGGATGGCAATCGGATTCTTGCATTATCATGTTTTTGTGACTTTTTTTTCCCCTTGAATGCTAGTAATTCAATTATTATCAGCAAGTTACCATTAATTCTGCCTTTTTTCCATTTGTATGCTCCAAGTCCCCATTTGTTTGACCGCTTTTAGACCTTAAAATGTCCAAACTATTTGTTCAAGATGAATCGAATTTTCCTTTTATCCCTTCTTTTTTGAAATCTAGTACTATTACTTTTTCATTATGTGTGTAATTATTATTGTGTTTTGCTAAAACAGTTTAGATTTTCAAAATTGGATAAATAAATCATAACAGAACTCACGGGTCTGTTTCAAAACTTATACCATAACGTTGTCTGCTAATCTTTTGATTAAGTGTGCCCCAGTGTTGTTGGATTATCTAGTCAACAAGTAGAAATGGTCCCCACATCCCCACTAATTGGATCCCTAAAGCCACAATCAACCTATAACCAACGGCACTTGATTATTTGATTGTCATCTTCTTTATTTAAAATAATAAAATAAAAGACTACCACACTCCACAGGGAACAACCTTTTATATGTCCTTTTATTCCTGGATTGCCTTGACATTCGACGATACCCAGATTCATATATACAAAGCAAAAATTGGACGTGCCAGCACTAAACCACTTTTGTAGGTAGGTTTACGTATAATACTTTCTTTTTCTCCGACTGTCAGGGTTGTTTGAACCAGCTTGCGTGCATTTTAATTAATTACCTTCCCGTGCGGTCAAAAGCAGACAATTCACCCCAAAATTAGTTAAATTTCACAAGCAACTACTTTCTTGCGACTTGACCTTGATAATCGAACTTTGATCAATTGTATGGAGAATAAATCCGCAAACCAACCGGATTAATCCTTGGACTTGATTGCAGTTATATAGAAGTCTCCTTTAAAGGGAGCTGTTTGTATGGATTGTATAATAGGTTTGGCTGTAATATTTATTTGCTATCTATAATAGGAGTAGTAATATGAATTTTTGATTTCGCAAGAGAGGGGAAAAAAAAAAACTCCTTTAAAGACGATGCTAGATCCTGACCGTACACTCTGTGCAAGCTGTTTCTCTGCTAGGAGCAGAGACAATCTGCATGGACAAACGCGTTTGGCCTCATTTAGATCCCGAAAGTTCGCCCTTCCGAATCCAAAAGTAATACTTACCGATATCTGCTGGAGCTGATATTTTACAGGACCCCATAAAAATAATATTAAAAAATTTATGGATATTTTTCTAGATTTTTTCGGGATCCAAATGAGACCAAACGCGTTTGTCCTGCGCGTAGTTTTTTTGTGTTTCATATCACTGTCTTTAACGGCACAGATATGCATATGTGGGGAAATCAGCTTTTTTAACTTATTAGTAGTTAATTTCCGGTGGGGACCGGGAGAAATTTTTCAGTGCCGAGCGAGTACCACGTGGTGCCCGCTCGGTGCATCTGGACAGTCCATTTCGATTTTGAATTTGCAGAGAGAAAGAGGAGGGAGGAGGGGTGAGAAAAGAGATAAAGTTTCAATCTGAGCCGTCTAAAAGTGCATTGGATGACTCAGAAGTGCTAAGCGGACACCACGTGGAATATACCCGTTCGGCACTGAAAAATTTATTGGGGGCAGAGGACATTTTTCGCTCTGTAAACCACTTTCATCTATTATGATCCACCAAACATGCCACTTTCTTATCGTAGCCGGGGAGGTTCTACACGCACCCATTTCAAATTTCTAACACCTATCTCAAGTACAACTCTTCGCACCATGAAGTACAAGCATGACCAAGCACATGGTTGGAGTCCTCAGAAACTTACCAAGTGCATTTAGAAGCTTCTTCGTGTATGTACAATTTGACCAAAACAACCCCGTAGGAAACAACCTGAACAATTCCTGTCCACCGGAAACAGTACCACTTCTCTCTCACACAAAAAAATCCGGCCAAGAATGAAAAAGGAAAAAAATAGACAGAGAAAGGTGGGGATGGAAATAGAGAATTACTGAGTAACTTCTTTACGTCTGTTCGGAAAGAGTTATTTACGGTGCACAATCTCTGCTGTCAAAAGTGCTTTGAACGCTCCGGATTCCAAAAAAGTTTTATTAAAATCCGAACCGTCTAGAACAGTTTTGAATGCTCGTGATTGATTGTTGGGGCAAACCGCTTGTTTACGGCTGCATAAAACCAGAATGCAGAATTGGATCTTTCAATTGGGAGCTTTTGCAAATTCAAGTGAAAAAATCTGCTAGTATAATTATCTGGATTTGGGTTGTATTCATTGCCTGACAGACAGGGTTCCACAACGGAGCTGAAAATGATGATATAAATGTCCATCTTTTTACAACACCACGAAATGCAGAACCAAAATCAAAATTGGTGCTGCTTCCTCGAAATAACATCAACACAATTGACAATTGACATAAAAAGAAGATTAAAATCGGCCACATTTGCAGCCCCGAATTCAATTACTCGTATAACAATTGCAAAAATACATTAAAAAAAAATCGCTCGAGAGGTAAAATAAATTTCAAAAAAAAAAAAAAACATAGATTAGATCACATACAATGAATCTCATACCAATAGATACAATCCTATACAACAAAAAGCAAGAAATGGCCTCCACACCCCACACTTACCCGCACCCGATTTGATCTCCTCGCGAAACCCCGTCGGAGCCGGCAAATCCACGGACGGCCCATTGAACTCCGGCGGCGACGCCTCAGAAACCGGCGGCTGAGCTGACTCACTCCCGTCCTTGCCGTTATTGGGGTTCTTCCCAAAAATCTCTTTCGGCAACAAAACCTTCGAAATCCCGAAGATAGAAACCGGGTTTTCGTCGAAAACCGTCTGGGTCACCCCCGCCTGAACTATCCCCGTGGCTATCGCCACCGACCCGTTAACCCTCGAGATGTTCAGCGTGAATGAACCGGCCCCCATGTCCTCCGTCGCCAGCGTGGGCTGGACCGGGTTCACTATCGACTCGAGCGAGCCGAGCGGGTAGTACGAGTGGAGCACGTGAAACTTCAAGACCACCGTCTTTTTGTCCGCCGGGAGGGACTGGAAGCTCGCCGGGATCGACAGATCGGAGAAGGCATCGTCCGTGGGGATGAAAAGGGTAATCCCCGCGCCGCCCTCGTCTTGCTCCAACTCGGACAGGACGCCCGAGGCGATGAGCATCGAAACGGCGACGTTGAAGTTATGGCCGTCGATTAGGGCTTTGGTGATGTTGAGGCCGAGTAAGGGGCGGGTCTCGGAGGCGGTTAGATCCGAGCCGGAGGGGATGAGGAGGGAGGAGAGGGTGAGGATGGTGAGGGTGTAAGGGATGGATTTGATGAGAGAGAGGACGGTGGAGTTGGAAGGGGAGTACAGGGAGGGGGAGAGGACGGTGAGGGAGTTGGTGGTGGGGTCGCGGGTGATGTTGACGGAGCCGAGGTTGTTGGAGGCGCGGCCGGTGGTCTGGAATAGGGTGGTGATGAGGCGGCCGGAGGGGGGGAGGCGGAGGAGGTCGGGGAAGGAGAGGTATTCGAGGAGGACGTGGTAGCGGAGGACGTCGGAGAGTGGGGTGGAGGAGGGGAGGTGGAGGGTGGAGGAGCGGAGGAAGGGGTTGGGGACGGCGAGGAGGGTGAGGGAGGAGCGGGATGAGAGGTCGGCGGCGACGGAGGTGGTGGAGAGGAGGGCGGAGAAGTCGGAGAGGTCGGGGTAGGGGGAGAGGAGGGTGGTGATGTTTAGGGAGGAAATGGGGTTGAGGAGGAGGAGGAGGTGGTATATGAGTAGGGGAAGGGTAAAATGGGAAAGGGAAATGGGAGGGGAGGCCATTCTTTTTTGTTCTCTTGGTGTAGAGTTGGAGCAGGGAGTGAGGAGTGTTGGGAAAGAAGGTGAGATGAGTGAATGAGAGAGAGAGAGTGAAGAGAGAGAGAGAGAGAGAGAGAGGATGATGATGATAGTGTAGGATGGTCCATTGGGTTGTACTACAGTAGTACTCATGGCCTCCTTGTCATGCTCACTCCCTTCTAGACTTCTAATTAGCCGGCAAATGAATCGAGCCGTTTGTAAATTGTTCGAGATTTGCCTGTGTAAAATCTCGTTTGAGTTTAAATCGTGTACTAAACCAACCGCACCTAAGCCTCAATTCAGGCTCATTAAATAAATGAGCTGAACTTGACAGTATTCGGTTCAATCAAGCTCACAAACCTAGAGTATGTAGTATAAACTTTTACATGTATATAATACGATTTTTATAAATTGTACATGTATAAATTTTGAATATGTATAAACTTTTACATGTACGTAATGCAATTTTTATACTACTAACTTGTAGTAAATGTGTAGTTTTTTAAAAGTATATTATAAACTTAAAATTTCATTATGTTTTTATAGCTTCTTAAATGTATAAACTTATAGATCTACGAAATAAAAACTATATTTTCAATTCTAGACATGAACGAGAGTATAAATAGAGTATTCATTTTTTTTTTACTCATTAAGGCTTGTGAACAAGTTCGAACTCGAATCAAATTTAGGCAAATTCGGTTCGAGCTTGACTCATCAAATTTTCATCGAGCTCGGGCTCGATTCAAGTTTGTTTAAAAATTTAATGAATGAACCTAAACATTCTATAAAACTCAACTCGTTTACATAACTTCAGTCCTCCTTCCATTCGGCCATTTGATCTGCCATAGATTAATCTTAGGATTCTTTGCTGTGATTTGGTCAATACTATTTGACTCAATACTGTAATACTAAAACTTATGTCCCTTGGGCAAAGGATGCTGGGAGCATGCTGCACAGCTACGTGCTGTGCAGTGTGCTGCGCGGTCGCTGGTGCCGCTTTGCCGGCATCGACCCGATGATTGGAGACGTCCACTGCGTAGAGCTCGTCGAGTACTATAAGTGTACCAAAAATCAACCCGATCAAATATCGTTAAGTGCCTCATCGAAACACATATAACTTGGAAAAAAATGAATCCTAATGGATACGAAACACTGGATCAAAACCATTGAATCCATTCTTTTTGAATTATATGTGATCCGATGAGGCCCTTAACGATATTTAATCGGGTTGATTTTTGGTACACTTGTAGTACTCGACGAGCTCTACGCAGTGGACGTCTCCGATCATCGGGCTGCTGCCGGCAAGGCTGCACCGGCGACCGCGCAGCACGCTACACAACACGTAGTTGTGCAGCACGCTCCAGCATCCTTGGGGAAAATATTGGTCGGTGAGGTATTGATGTTATTATTATTAGAATACAAAAGTTTCGCACGTATAAATTAATCATTGGGCTATACAAATGAACTAGCAGTGATATTCTTTGTTGTTTACTTTTAATTTTCCCCAATAATTTACTTGTGCTTACCATAAAAATCAAATTAGGTTTCCTTCATCCCCACAATTCATGCCCCAATCAATAGGAGATGTTTTTCATTATTGAATTTTTTTACCCCAATTACATGATTTGTTAAATCAAAGAATTCTTTTAGATATTTTAGACTAATAACAACTTAATAACCGTGCTGGCCAATCAATTGTTGCCATTTGTCGCATTCACGGGTCTCCTCACGAAACGTCATTCTACAATACTATTTTTATCATTATCGATAGTTGCGAATTAAATTTTTTAGCTCAGGATAGATCTCATTTTGGAGTCGGCAACCAAAGGACGAGAAGACCCGAACTCATTTCAAGCCTTTATTTGCTTAAACTTGGTAGTACCCAAAATTATTATTACTAAAAATCATTTTCTTTTTTCTTTTTTCTTTTTCCTTTGTAATTCCTCCACAAACTCTTACCATTTTCTTTCCACCTCTTCCAATTTTTTCCAATTCTTTCATGGCGACAACACCCAGCTTTGTACTAGATCTTCCATCTCCATTGTCACTCGAAAATCCTTGACAAGAACGGACTTCGGATTGGTGATATGTAGTGAGGTGCACGCACCGTGTTGCACACCTTTGAACTATCGAATCGTGCATCCAGCAGCTCAGATCTCATTTCGATAAACCAACAATCTCGTAACACTGCGCAGCACCATCTCCATTTGGACAAGAACCAATGAAGCAAGATATTGGTAGTAAAAGGGTTTTGACAACATTGGCCAAATCTACACAAGAGAAATGATTACACCCTAATGGGGTTTAGCCAACAAGTGGTTAAAATTAATCCCGCCTCGCAAAGACTTCGATGAGTTCGATCCTATAGACCAATAAAATCCTAGGAATATGCTTACACTTTTCTACTCCCTCCTACTAGTCCCTACCAACATAAACAAGGCTAGAACTCAAACTTTCATTAAGCTACCAGCCAAAATGGCCGTAACAGAAAGTCTACGGCCACCGAAGCCAAAATGTGGCCTACACACCGTGAGGGTCCACTCTAGGTTTCGCACAGATGATCCGAGCCGTTCAATAAATTTTTTTTCAAAACACCGAGTGGGCTGCATGAATAATCAGCTTGATCCGATATATGTGGGTACTCGGATCAAACTTTTCATCTTTGGAAAATTGGAAAACCAATCTTTCCATTTTTTTTTCCGATTTTCCAAAGATGAGAAGCTTAATCCGAGCACCTACACATATCGAATTGAGCTGATTTTTAGCTAAGCCCACTCGGGTTTTTTTTTTTAAATTATTGAACGACTCGAATTATCCGTGCGGGCCCGAAATGGACCCCAAATAGCGTACAGTGGCTGGCCACCGCATTTTGCCTTCGGTGGCTGTAGTCTCTCTTTGGGCATAATGCTTGGGAAAGAACTTGCAAGTAATATGTTCGTGTTCTCTCTTGTGAAAGTAGTAGTGGACTGTGTAGGCAAGGGTGGACATCGTGTCATGTTCGTGGCAGAATTTTTTCAGCTCTAACTTGAATTTCGTGTTATATTCGTGTTCTGTATTAGAAATAGCTAAGTAGCTAATCTTAACCCATTAACTTCGATTTTTTAGATTTGTGTCGTGTCGAAAATTCTCGCCCCTATGTGTAGATACCTGTAAGGTTGTAATAATTCATTTGATCACTTCTTTCTCTCCCGTAAAAAAGGGGATCCTCGACCAATATACCCACTGCGCTCATACACAAACGTAGCAAGGACATATCCCACACCCTCGTTCCAAAATATTTGTCCCATCTACAAAATAAGAATTTAAAATAATATATTTTTTAAGAAAAAATTACAACTTTTTTCATAAATTAAAGAATTTATTGATATCTAGTAGAATATTAAAAAAGTTTATGAATTTTTCTTGACAAAAATTTGCATTATTTTTAAGTTCACATTTTGCGAACAGGACAAAACATCTTGAGGCAGAGGCTCGACAATATCTATACAAATTCAGAAAAACTTTAAATGAGAGAGAGAAAAAGTGGGGGAGGGTTAGGTCAAGCAAAATTGTTAAAGACACCCACAAAATTACACCACTTGCGCAGCTCTCAGTGCGTGAGTGGACCTTTTAGCTATTGTACGGTCTCGGGTAACACAAAATCTACGCACATAATTTTAGAATATATTATTTTTTATTTGAAATTATTTAATATAATATAAATTTATGTGCATCGAATGATTACGAACATAATTCTCTAAATTGTATTTTAAAAGTGACTTTACGGGGTTGTGGGGACTTTAGATTCGTGGACAGGAGATCAGACAAAAATTACCACTGTTATTGGCTGGTCTTGTGTGGGGGTCCAAATTGTGAGTCCGAATATTGAAAGCAAAAAAAGTTAAAGAATACACAGAGAAGTGCACAAATCCAAAATTCAATCACACATCTGAAATTCAATCGCATTTCACAATTTCGAATACATCTAATGTCCGAATCTGTGTTGTCCTCTATAATTATTTTGGATACTACGTTAAGAGACTGATCGGCAGCCAATTATTTTGGATTATAGATTATAGATTGTAAATTATACTTCATCCGTCTCATAAAGCTGGTTCCGTACGAAACTACTTATAATGTTTAAGCTTAAAAATAATGTACCAATAGAAATAATTTTTTGTGTAATATAGATCTTATTTTATAGATTTCAATGAGATCTTTTGAACTGCGCAAAAAATCAAAAACTTGCTTTAGTGGATTATTATTTTAGTTCAAAAATTACATGCAATTTTGTAGGTGGCCAAACTCAGGGACCGGAGGGAGTAAATTTTGAGATTACAATAGAAATTACTAAAGAGTAGTGCTATTGGTACCGACGGTACCGTAGGAAAAATGTACCGACGGCTACCGGACGGCCGTCTCCGGCAACCGGACGGCCGATCCGAACCGTCCAAAAATTTTAAAAAATAAAACTGAGTGGGCTTTTGCGAGAATTAATGGCATCCAAGGTGTGTAGGGTATTTGATCCGAGCACCCCTTTTTCGTGTATATACACGTATATACAAATATACACGAAAAAGGGGTGCTCGGATCAAGTACCCTACACACCTCGGATGCCATTGATTCTCGCAGGGGCCCACTCGGTTTTATTTTTTAAAATTTTTGGACGGCTCGGATCGGCCGTCCAGTGGCTGTCGGTATATTTTTCCTATGGTACCCGTCGGTACCAATAGAATTTTTGATTACTAAAAGTGTTCGGATGGTACGTGCATGATAAATTTAGCAAAAGAATTTTATGAGTGAAAGTAGAATCCATATAAGAGTAGCTCAACCAGAGGTAACTTTTTTATTAAGAACTCTCCTATTTATATTTGATAATGCATTTTGACAAAATAAATTATACTAGTAAAAGTGGCTCCCAAACAGGACCTAATCCATCCGCCTTCATATGATCGTCTGCTCGCCGTCGCTCGCCTCTTTCGGCTCCCACTTCTCGGCGACCACCGCGTCGGTCCTCCTTCTCCCCATAGCAACAGACCGGTCTGATGACGGGGTTTGGTAATCGCTAAGAATGCAAGCAGTAGTATCCCATCTTTGTCGTCGAAGGGTCTCTGGGGCAATTCGTCGAACACTTGGCGTCTCTTGGCCTGCAGACCAAATTCACTCAGGTTTCTTCACCTTCTGTACTCTGGCGCCCGATAATTCGTCCGAGGAGGAGCGAGAAGAAGAACGCATGAGTTTGTGTAGGAGGATTGAGGGGCTCCCAAAAGGAGAGGCCGTTGGAACTGCGTTTCAGAGCTGGATGGGCGACGGCTTTCCCATTCACCGAGGCGATATCTTCCACACTATTAACCGTTTAAGGAAGCTCCAGTTCAACAAACGTGCACTCCAGGTCTCTCTCTCTCTCTCTCTCTCTCTCTCTCTCTCTCTCTCTCTCTCTCTCTCTCTCTGTGCGCGAAGTCCAGCCGATTCCTTTGAGTTTCATTCGTGTGAGCCTACTCCTCAGGCGGGATACTTAACTTAACGCATTAGCTACAACAGTAACAACACTGCACGGGTCAATACGCAAAGATTGGGAAAAAGAGAGAATGTTATCACTTGTTCGCTAATTGGAAGAGCTGAGAAATAATAAAAAAGAAGAAGATGAGAAATGAAGAAAGTTTTGAATTTTACTCGTCCATTTTTATTTATCACTTTCGTTTTGGTTATAGTGAGATTTGGTGAGAAACCGCGACTTTTGTTTTTCCCTGCTAAAGGTAATAGCAAATTTTGTTTTTAATTTCTAAGATGTAGAACATGTAAGCACGGTAAATGTTTGTTAATATGCTTGAAAGAAATTTGTCAATAGCATATTCTCATCCTTGCTAGTGGGAAAAGAAAAGAAAGGGAAAATTGTATAGAAGTGAGAAATTATCAAAAAGATGAGAACTTTGAATCTATTCATATTGTTGAAGAATAAGGACTGAGAGCAACGTGGGCCTATGGTTAGATTGGAACATAACTCCTAGAGTGTTATGTAACTGTCCGTTTTTCAGCTCTGTTTTGCTGAGGTTTGGTTCTCATGTTTCTTGTGTTGGGCAGTGGTGTTTTCGTTAGAGCTTGGCTCTAAGTTTGATTTATTTTTGCAGGATGCCCCTGTGCTCATGTTTTGGTTGATCAATGATTTTTACTTTCCAAAGAAAAAATATGAGAAATGAAGATTAGAATGTATTTTTATTAGCTTGTTTTTATTTATCACCAAATCACAGTATAACATGTCACCATATTTGGTTATGGTGGGAATTTGTGTGAAACCAACACCTTCTTTTTCTCTTTCTTAAAAGTAATGGCAATTTATTTTCCTTTGTAAGGTGCAGAGCATATAAGCACGTATATGTTTGTTAAAGATGCTTGATAAGTTATGCCAATTGCATAATTAGATGAAATGCATGGGTTTTTTAACCTATCTTTTAATGCTAGTAAAAATGCATGCTTGATGCATCTGAGAGTAGAATAGGGATGATCGAGTAGACTAGGTGGGCATAATGCGTTAGGAATTGGCAATTTTATCTTATCCTTAGACTATTATTGACCTATGGCTATCAGAGACTCATTGGTCGCAATATGAACAACTGGAATTTGGAGCATGCCTTGTTTTGAAGGAATCAATAGCTAACTGGATTCGATGAAGACACTAACACAACTCCTGGAACCCAGAAAAATCTCTGAAAATATTGACATATGCAGCTCAGGCAGGTGGGTTAGCTGAGTCAGCTGAAACATCTTGTTAGCCTTTGGGTTATCGAGCACACTGCCCAATTTTGAAAATGCATATTTTGTTTTGTAAGATTCTTTTCAAGTTGGGCATCATATTCCTATTCATCAGTGCTTTCAAACCAAAGATTAATCATCATATTTCAACTTGATTTCAAAGCAACATCTGGTCTTCGTATGCAACTTTCATTTTCATAAGCAGATTTGATGAAGTAACAGACGATCTGTGCTATAGTTTTCCTGAACTACCATCTTGACGTTTCATATTCGTTACGTTGGATATTTTTTAGTATAAGTCCTCTCGTAGATTTTATCATCACTTTAGAACGTGTTGCCAGCTTGTTAAATAGTGTTCTTATAACCCCTTACAAAGTCTTGATCAGTGTGATGAAGAAAAAATTATATGGATTTTAACTTGGTTTCTTACCTTTGGATCTTTTAACAGGTGATGGAATGGGTGATCAGGGAGAGGCCCTACAGGCCAAAGGAACTAGATTACTCATATCTATTAGAATTCACAACTAAGCTTCATGGGGTATCACAAGGGGAGAAACTTTTTTCTCGTGTTCCCACTGAATTCCAAAATGAGTTGCTCTACAACAATCTTGTTATTGCGTGTTTGGATAAAGCCATGATAAGGCTTTCACTTGCATACATGAAGAAAATGAGGGAGCTGGGTTATCCAATCTCACATTTGATTTTCAACCGCCTCATTATCCTCCATTCTTCGCCAAGCCGTAGGAAATCCATTTCAGGAATCCGTAGACAAATGAGGGCCGATAAGGTGAATCCACATGTTTCCACTTACAACATTCTGATGAAAATCGAAGCTAATGACCACAATATCGAAGGTTTGGTAAGGGTATTTGGTGAAATGAAACAAGTAGAAGTTGAGCCGAATGAGATATCTTTCTGCATACTAGCGACTGCACATGCTGTGGCGAGACTGTACTCTGTTTGCGAAGTCTATGTTGAAGCTGTGGAGAAATCAGCAACGGGAAACAACTGGTCAACGTTTGATGTACTTCTTATATTGTATGGGTATTTGGGGAAGGAGAAAGAGCTAGAGCGAACTTGGTGTACTCTACAAGAACTTCCCAATGTCAAGTCCAAGAGTTTCATTGTGGCTATTGAAGCATTTGGGAGGATTGGCGGGCTAAGTCGGGCTGAACAGATTTTGGCGGAAATGAAGTCCAAGAAAGGGTTAAAATCAACAGAGCAATTCAATTCTATGATATCTGTTTATTGCAAACTCGGTTTTATTACTAAAGCGACTAAGCTGTACAAGGAAATGGACCAAAATGGATGCAAACCGAACGCCATAACGTATCGACACCTTGCCCTAGGGTGCTTGAAAGCGGGATTAATGAAGGAAGCACTTAGAACACTAGAGTTGGGAAACGGTTTATCAACAAGTGCCAGGATCAGGAGATCAACCCCATGGCTGGAGACTACTCTTTCAATGGTTGAGATTTTTGCTGAGAAGGGTGACTTAGAGAATGCTGAGAAGCTCTTTGAAGAATTGAAAAGGGCAAATTATTCTAGGTACACTTTCGTGTACAATATATTGTTTAAGGCTTATGTCAAGGCCAAGATTTATGATCCAAATCTTTTAAAAAGGATGATTCTGGGAGGCTCAAGGCCGGATTCTGAGACCTATGGCCTCTTGAAATTTATTGAGCAGTTTCAAACCTAATTATGAGTAATACGATTGGGTAAATAGAATTGTTTGTACTTCAATTTGTTGCAAATGAGACACAGGCAAAATTTGGTGTATTTATATGTTGTGAGCCAGAGGAAACAAACGTGGGGTAGATGGAGGAAATTGGTGACGATCGTTTCAGCGAGGGAGGAGGATAAGAAAACTGCTTCAGATATATATCTTCTCCTGCTAAGTCGCTGGCTGGAAAATGTCCACAATGGATATCAAATTTCAACTCTTTCTTCTGCTCATTGGAGTTTTCTGAAGCCATCCCTTTTTGCATCTCTCTCGGGACTCAGAACACATTTCAAACACATGTACAGTGCAGCGTACACCATTTCATTTGTTTGTTAGCAATACATACTTTTCCTGGCAACAGTGTACAACAGATCGAAGTGTATTTTACGCATTCAATTAGGTTTTACTTTCTGCCATTGTTTTCACGGTTTCAGAAGGAATTTTAGGTACTTCACTCAGATTGTTGGTGTGCAGCCAGTGAGTCTTATTTTTGTATTTGGATTCATCCTTGAAATTGAAAATAGTCAGTATTTGGTTGGAGAAAAGATGAGCGAAGAACTCGGATCACTTGGCCAAAGTAGAAATCTGGGATTCATAATTCACTGAAAATGTCGTCGTCTTCTTCATCTTCTTCTTAGTTTTTGTATGTTCTTTTGGGAGGGTGGTGTTTTGATGTGTTCGGTATTGAATTTTCAGTTGAAAATCTTGTCAATAGTGACCAGGAATTCGATGAATACATTTGCGAATTTGAGACTGGTACAGCCCTACCAATTTTCGTTGCTTTTTCTGACTGTCTGAGTCCCCTCTCTGTAGCAAACAGAACCAGAAAGACAAGCAGCTTGAAGGCCTGGACCCCTCCATGGCTAGAACATGGTAAATGCACAGATTGTTTTGATTTCTAAAATCACACTTTTTGCAGCGGTTCAACAAGTATGTTATTAACAGTTCTGGATCCTCTCCGGTCCATGTTTTGGACTAGTGGAGACAGTCCACATCTGAATCGTTACATTGGTATATTCTATGGTTCGGATTTGCTAATCAAACTCTGATTGGTAAGAGTTGACAAGCAAATCCAAACCCTTGATCTTAGCAAATGGATGGTCTAAATCATGACTGTCTCCTCCAGTCCAAAAAATGGACTCGAGAGGATCCACTTCCTTGACTAAAAAGCTTCAAAATGGGTAGCAAATTGTCCAATTGCAAATTTGCAGACAAGCTTGCAACGAAACCATATATAAAAGTTGCCACAAGAAATGGGCGGGTAATATTGCATGTTCACGTGGTAACTGTTCCCTATCTTTGTTTTTTCAGTCCAAGTTTACGGATTCGAATTTTTAATGAGGTTATCCATTCAAATTATCGAAGGAAAAGTAATTTTATTTTTAAATGCAAGGATCCTCAACTGTAGAATTACTACTGGAAATAGACTGCATAACGAAGAAAACATTGTACCAGACGATTAGGATTAAAAGTGCGAGGCATCCACGATTTGAAGTTGCTCTATCAACAAAATAGGAGGGATGTTCTCTCTTACAAACTGATAAATCTCATAGCTTCGTCACCATTGGAAGAGGTGGGAGAAAAACTAGCTATCATTGTTCAGGTGAGATAGTTGAGGAACTCGGCAGCAGTTGCAATGGCACCCCCAGTAATTGCATCCATTACAATCTTGTCCCTGTTACTGTTGCTGGCCGCAGACACCAGAGCCCCAGTTAAAGCACCCCCGAGCGTTGCATTCTTCTGCAACAAGGAGATTTTTGGAGTCAAAAACAAAGAAATAAAACAGAAATCATGGTGACTTAAAGTGATAGAAATTCCTTGCTCAAACACGGGACATGACTTAGAAATCTGCTCTGAATAACCAAAAATATAAGAACTTAATAACCAACAAAAAAAAACCCACACCATCGTATAAGGGTCACGTTCGGGTAATGAAGTTTCGAGTCTCGGAAGAAGAAACATATAGCAATCTAACCATCTGATGAAACACAGCAATGTTTGGATTAGGACCCAATCCTGGTTACAACTTTTGGACTTCTTAAGTAAGATTGGTCTAAACTACTGGATATTAGGGATTCGACATTTTAGCTACATTCTACACTGTGTATATGAATAGATGGAGATAAATGACGCTTCTTTAACCAAGCCAAGGATCTAAGAAAGAAATTTCAAGGGAAAAAAGGAATCATGGTTCAGTTTCTGTTCTTTCTTTTCGGTCAGAAAACAACAGTAGGAGACTCAATGAGCAAAACAAGAGAAGTAACCTACTCTTATACTGTAAAGATGGGAACCAGTTTTATGTCCCTACTGCAAATAAAATAGATCAAGCAACTTCACTAGCATGCAAGCTAGAACGTCACGTAATTTTCTAATAAAGAATAGCGTTTCTCTGTATGCAGTCTTAATGGATGAGCAATGGTTGTGAAAAAAAGAAAGCAGCACGTGGAGGTGATTAGTACTAACTACTAACAGACTGATAAAAACAATTATAATCAGCAGAAAAAGCTACGGAGCATCATGGAAAATGGGTTTAGCATGGTGTGAACTGTGAAGGAGGCTCAAATATGGCATGAAAAGTATTGAGCAATGAACTGCACAAATTACCCAGTCCCTGGTGCCGCGTATTCGCCCCATCCCATACTCCATTCCCACATATACCCCAGCTATAGTTCCTGATAGTGCAAAAAACGAAAGAAAGATTTCTCTGTGCATTAAGCCCTCGTGCTGATAAACAATACAGCAGTCAAAGAACTGCTCGATCTCACACTTGAACAGTTACAAATATGTGCGACACTTACCCCAATAGGCGCCTTCCTTGCACATTTTCTTTAACTGCAACACCAAACAATCCCATTAGCAGGATAATCGTCGTGTTGATGAATTTTACTATTGCTGGAAAATTTGTTCCAACTGACGAACAAAAAATCAGAAAATTTCTGAAACTGGCATATAATAACCTAGACGGCTAGACCGTAAACCCCACCGAAATCAGCACCATGGTGGATGCATGGCAATGGAACACCAATAAAACTAAAGGCAAAAAACGCGGGGAAAACCCTTCTTTTGTATCCAGAAAACTGTATCAACATTTCACTCCAACTTTGAAGTACCTTTTGAAGAACTTCAACCCCAAAATAACTGTTGTTGACATAAGCAAGCTTAACCATTTCATGATTGGTGAGTATTCCTACAAAGAAGCCTTTTATACCCAATGAAGTTAAACTGAAGTGCAAAATTCCAACCATCTGAACTACGAACAGACACAGAAACCTAATTCAACACTAATGCCAACGAACTAAATACGTGAAATGAGGTAGGAGTTCTCACCGAGTGCTCTAACTGGTGTTGTGAAATACTCCCTGTTACACCAACAAATGCAATCAAGATCCACAGCAGAAAAACCAAAAGGACAAACAGAAATGAAAAACATAATAAAAAAGAAGCAAAAAAATAGTTACACCCCTTATATGCACAGATTGTGTACAGATTTTTTTTGGGGCCCACCACGGGTCCCAGATCCAAGCCGTTCATTGAATGTAAAACACTTTTTCAAGGGTCCCTGTGAAAAATCCTCTTAATAATACGATACTTAAAGGTGTTAGATCCAATTATTTAACTTTTCATTTTCTTGAAATCTTAATGAACAGTTAGATGATTGGGTCGAGAACTTATAGGTATCGGATTGAGCTAATTTTTTATAAGGACCCTTGACAAAGTGTTTTACATTTAATGAACGGCTCGGATCATTTGTGTGGGACCCGTGGTGGGCCCCATAAAAAAATCTGTGCACAGTCTGTGCACTTCTGTCTGTGTGGGTAGACTGGTTCCAATCCATATAAGAGCATAACGTAAGTAAAAATTACAGCATTTCCATCAATTTCATAACTAAATCAAAAATCAGCAAAAACCCATGAGTTTTCCAGTCCAATATCACTCACCCAAAAACCAAATAACCAAATCAGATCTTAGATCACGACAAGCAGGCACAGAGAAAATTTATAAATTTCTAACCCTTTTTGGCGATTTCATATGTTTCCTCTGCCGCCGCCTTGGCTACTCCAACCTGAAAGATTTAAAGACAAGGGAATCGATACAGCACCAAAATTTAACTAAGAAAGATTCGATTTGTGGATGAGGATGAATGGAAACAAAAGTAGGGGAAAAAAAGAAAAAGAAAAAACAATACAGTGCCGATCTTCAAGAAGCCATCGACAGTGAGATTGAGGAAGGGATTGCCCATGTCCACCATCACGTCCACCTTCGGACCAGTCAGTGACCCCCTAAACCCGGCTCGCGGCATTTTCTTCTTCTTCTTCCTTCTTTACTCGACCACACACTTATCAGTAAGGAGCTGGACTGGACTGGACTGCCTGTACAGAGTCTATATATATGGACTGTAGAGCCAAGTCCCGTAAGGAGCGTACGGGCACGTGTAGGTCAGGGGGACGCAAATTTGTGTATGTAAATATCTCATAAAAATATCACAAGCCAGTAAAGTGATAGCAGAAAAATCCGAGGGGTAGTGCAGTTGGTGATCGGCCAGGATGGAGGAGCTTATCATCTCGAAGTCCCAAGTTCGATTCTCCTGTATTGCAAAAAAATCTTTGGGGTCACCCATGCATAAAAACCCTTTAGGTTAGTCGCTGGTAGGGCCGTAAATATTTAGTCATGTGGTGTGTACAAACTTACCCGAAGACACTCTGCATTATTAGAAAAAAATTATAGCAGAGGCTGGAGAGCTACTGAAGGATCATGTGAGGGCGCCCACACGTTCGAAGCACATGAATCCATTTTTGTCAAGCTATTCTAGACAATTGTGTTTAGATTTGTATTTTAAAATTGCGTATTTGTCATCGCTCTATTACTAAGGGCCCGTTTCCAACTTTAAGAAAAATGTAGTGAAAAATTTATTGTGCTTAATTAAAGTAAAAAATTGGATTTTATGTAATAATCCGTACAAGATTAGTTGTGCCGGTAATTAAACCTGGCCTTTTAGTGTACACATTAACATTTGATGCCAAATTGTGAATACCGCGTTATCGGCACAAAGAAATTTTTCGGTGCCGAGTGGTATATTCTATGTGGTACCTATTCGGGACATTCGAACCGTTCAATACATTTTTAGATAACTCAGATTGAAACTCTCTCTCCTCTCACTTCAACATTTTCTTTCTCATTTTTCTCTCTCTAAATCCAAGCTGTCCAAAAACACAATAGACAGCTCAAATGCGCCAAGCAAGCAACACGGGGCACCCAACATTGAAAATTTTTCCGTCGGCACAATGGCAGTGGATGGGGAGGGACGGCTGTGAAGGCACCTAGGCAGAGTATGGGCCAAGTTTGTCATTGTCTACTTCCCCACGTGAGTTTGCTTCAAATCATTCAATCCCAACTGTCCACCTTATCTTTTCTTGTTTTCAATATAGCACTCCATACAAAAGTCTCATTTTCTCCTACTTGGAGATACACCTTGAATATACAACATCATCATCATCTTTTCCCAATGTATTGACATTTGATAGAGATAATGACTTGCTCATGTTGTCCATTTTCTAGATATTTTTTTTACTAGCTGAGGAGGTATGGTTACATTTAAAAAATAGGATCAAAAAATGATTGCTTGCCTTCAAATATGTGACATGTCGTATGTCCGGCTAGAGTACTCCCACATATCAACCAAAAACACTATGGGTGCGTGTTTGGTGCAAACCAAATTTTGTCTTGCACCAAATTTTGTGAGACATACTACAGAATTCTACAAAAAATGATCAGAACTGTGATTTGTTTAACATACGTTTTTAAGAATACTTGTGAAAAATCAGCTCATTCAAATACCGGTAAGAGGTTGTTCATTTTTCGTTCCTCAAAAAAAAAGGCCCAGTTATGTATAACGAAGGTTCACAAAATATAGTTACACAAAAACAAAAAACAAAAAAAATACTCCTAAAACTTATGTATAACGAAGCTTATTATGGCTGCGATAGTTACAGTATGGTCATTTTAATAAGCATCAACCATGGAAAGTGCACTCCAAATAAAAACCCAAGTCATTTGGTTCCAACATATGCAACAAACAAGGCACCTGAACAACAGTTCTTTCTCCACAGCAGCCTCAAATTTCACAACAATTATTCAATTTTCTGTTCATAAACAGAAAGGCAAACTCATCACACTTCACACCCAGACCCTTAGGAAGCTAATCAATAGTACAATTTAGTTTGTCTGCCCTTGGGGATGCAAGGGCTCCAATTTCGGGATATCATCACTCTCCCGGTTCCAAGGTCCTGCAAAACCCAAAAGCCCCAGTTAGTCATCAACTAGTACACCTATGAAGCACATTGATCTATAGCGGGTTTCCTTGAGTGATCATATTGACGCTGACGAAAGCACATTAAGAACAATAAAACATTCGAGAAAAAAGCTGATCTGCTTTACAAGACAGCTTACATATCTTCAATAAAGCTATTCGCTGAATAAGACAAAGCATTTGACATGATAAACTCACATTGTCTTCAACAATTCAGTAAGCAAAAGAAGGAACTTTAAAGTTCTTTTTTTTTTTCCCGGCTAAGTTACAAGGAGCTTCAGAGTTGCTACAAGTAATAGACTGCCTCAATGCTGATATCATTATTTCTACTTAATAGCATCTCCATGTTTTGTGGCAATGGTTTCAATGGCTTTGTTGAGAAATCTAAAAGACGGTGAAGGATGATAGCATGGCAGCAGTTGAGAGAAAAGCCAAGGGCTTACCTGGTAGTTAATGTAGAGGCCCAAGTATTTGCTTGAGCAAATAACAATTCTTTGCTATCATTCGAAACAGTTGGGTAATTAATTTGCCAAGGAATAATAATTTAGACACAATGGACCACAAACACGTCATCAAAAACCATCAATACTATACTTCAATTACCAAGAAAGATCACAAAGTCTTGAGATTTAACCCAAAGAGACACAAGATGCAGAAGATGGGCCTAATTAAAGCGTGTAGGCTAATTTGCCAGGGAAAAATAATTTATACACAATGGGCAACAAACACGTCATCAAAGTTTGTTACACCTCAGGTTGGGCCTAATTAGACTGTAACCTGCCTGAATCTCAAGAGTTCATGCCAAACCCCAAGTCCCCTTTTTTCCACCACAAGAGATGGTGAATATCTCATGAGGTTGAAGGGTGCAACACGCTGGCGTGACAATCTGTGGTTTTATGGCAACACCTCTATGACACGATATCGCCGTCAAATTCACTTTTCTGTTTTCTTAATTACAATTTACCACTATGTGCGCATATTGTCAAATGTTAGCTCTGTCATCAGTCCTCCCCTCCCCTGCCCATACCTGCTTCAATTAGAGATTACATGTGTACAGTTATTGTTGTTGTTAATTACCCTTTTAGAATAGTAGTTCTAGGAAATCAACCCCAAACTATCTATCTAAATGGTTAGAGCATGTACACAAGACTCTCCAAATGCCTCTTTTAGGTATTTTACCTACCAAAATGACCTAAAACTGCCTTGCACCAGTTCGGTAAACTATTAGGTAAAATCCCTTTCGCTACAACACTTCGGTAAATACCCCGAGCAACTGTTCACGAGGAAACCCTTTCTATATATTTTTACTGACACAAATTTTCTCTCTCCTGATTTCTCTTCTTCTTCACGCCTGGTTCTTTCTTCCCCGACCCTGTTTTCGCCGCGCCAAGGATATCTCGGCCGCAGAGCTTCGTTCAGCCCGTCTTTCGTCTTCTGAGAAATAGGCAACTAATCGAACCTCTTGCTCCTGGCGTAGGCAGAGAACGTGGTGTCGTCGATTCAGCCGATCAAGTGTCCTTCGACGGCGGTGGGAGAGGCAACAGGTTCGAGCCAGACTTGCGTCGTCAGCTTGTGGAGGAGGTGGAGCAGCTCTCCGATCGTACTAGCAATCATCTTCATTGGTTATCTCTCTCTTTCATTTGCAGATCTGATACATATATACATATATATATATATATATATATATTTGGAGTTAGGAGAGAGGAGAAGGACGCCCATGGCGGACAGGGAGAAGGAGAAGGAGACGGAGTTGATGGTGAACCAGATGTGGAGACGGTGAGGCGGACCAGACGTCTTCTTCCTTTCCGATTTGAAAAACCAAAAAAATAATATTTTAATAGGTGATAGGTAAATTGGATAGTATTGGTGGAGTGTTGACAAAATGGATTAGCAAAATGTGCACTGTTCACTAGCAACTTTTGCTCAAATTTACCTAGTGTAGGTGTACATGCTCTTAACTACCTAAGGCAATGCTATGGAGGTTTGATTTCACTTTTATATCCAAGTGTAATGTTGAGCTAACGATCATAACAATCAGTGTACCTCACTTATTAGAGCATCTCCAATCCTTACCCATTTTATTACTCATACCCAAAATATGAGTAAAAAGCCTAACAATCCATCTCCAAAGTGATACCCGTTTGCCTATCCATTTTGAGATCTACCCATTTTCTCACCCAAATTTGGGGTTAGGGCGGGGGGACTCAAACCCATACCCATTTTTTTCAAACCCTCTTTTCACTCTCATCAATTACAAGTGTTCAATAATAGATTTTGGTAAACATATGAGTTTAGCATTGGAGATGGCTCACCCATATCAAGCTTTTGACCTAAATATGGGTGAAGAAATGGGTAAAGATTGGAGATGCTGGGCAGTCAAATAGGGCAATCAGTTCTAAGCAAACACGAGAAAAAGAGCCAACTGTCTTTAACTAATATAACACATAGTTAATAATCTCGCACGTTTACGATCTAAATTGAACTGAAACATTTCTATGGACATGTACAGGAGGCATCAATAAAGCTCATTTGCAAATGATTTGCGCAAGACAATTTGCAATTGAACAAGAAGGTTCCAACTTTAAGAGAGACAAGATACAAAGAAGAAGATTATTAGGGGAAAAACATCCCCAAGTTCTTCACTTTGGAAACCGAAATACAGTTCGAGAAAATCACAAACATAATACCATTCAAAACTATATCATTCCACATTATAAGAAAGAACAATAAACCAGGAATCATAACTTTTACCTTCCTTAAAATCAGTAATCTTCTTCTTGATGACGGTGCTTCCGGCTCCTTTTCTCAGACCGCTTCTTGTCCCTGCCCACTCTAGAATCTTCTGCGCTGCTTACATCAGAATCAGATGGTGCAGCTGCCCTCCTGGTCTTCCGCTTGCGCACCCTGTCAGAATCCTCAGATGCATCCGAATCATCAGAATGCCTATGACTCCGTCTCCGACTCTTCTCCTTCCTACTTTTCCTCCTCCGATGCCTACGCTCATCTTCCTCATCTGATGTCTCGTCCCTCCTCCTCCGCTTCTCCTTCCTCCTTTTCCTCCCGCCCTCATCCTCACTGTCAGAATCCGTATGAGCCCTCTTCCCACTTCTCCTCTTCTTCGACCTACCCCTTTTCTTTCTATCCCCGGAATCAGACCCATCATCGTCCGAATCCTCTCTCTTCTTTCTCGACGACTTCAATTTATCACTAACCTTCTTTCTATACTTCTTGGCAATAACCCTCTCCATTTCAGAATCATAATCCGAATCCGAACTCAAACTCTCCTCCTCAGAACTCTCATCCGAACTCTCAACCGCAGTTTTCCCCTTACCCACCTTCCCCTTCAACTTATCCAACCCAGACAAAACCGCAGCCTCCAACTCATCCGGGTCCTTACCCTTAATATCCTCCTTGACACTCAAGAAATTTCGACACTGAAAAGTGAGATGCCCAACACGCCCGCACTTCTTACAGGCTCCACGAGCCTCGTCGGCGTTTGAACCAGTTATACGGGCTAGGGCAAGCAAACCCTGAAAGCTAGCATAGGCATTCTCGCCCTCAGGTTCGGCGTTAGAGGCCTTTTGCTGCGAGGTTTTGTTGTCTTCCTTATTGGGAGCGTAAGGGTCGTATCCGATGGCACTCTGCCATATACCGTGGGTTTGGAGGGCCGCGCTACTGTGCACCCGGTTGTTAGCGGGCATACGAACCCTACCTGCTGTGGCCGGCATCTTGGAATTCGAAGAACAAATTCAAACCCTAATTGGAACAAAATTAGGGCAAAGTAAGGCGGTTTAAAGAAACAGGAAAAAACCTAGGAAGCAACCGAATTCCGGCACCGAACGGATGAGACCCTAAATTTAGGTTGAAAGACCCTAAATTTCAGTACTTCCCTTGACCAGATCCGAAAATTTTGTTTTGAACGACCAAAATTATGTTTTAGCATCTAAATTACATGCACAAGAGAGAGAGAGAGAGGGTACCTAATCCTAACGTCGCCGCCGATGGTAGCCGGAGCTGCTGAGATTTGTAAGATTTTGTGGGTGGTTCTGATTCTGAATCTGGTTGAATTATGTGATATCGAGTGGCTTCACCGTTTGTAGCTGTAGTCATTTTGGTCCCAAAATATGTATTTATACTAATTCTGCCCATATGATATCGAGCGGCTTCACCGTTTGTGGCTGTAGTCTTTTGAATATGATAAATTTGGTCCCAAAATATGTATTTATACTAATTCTGCCCCAAGAGTTTTGAACATCACCGATTCAACCTTGAAAAACATCAAAAATATGTGCCAATGACCCCCACAGTGTTCCATGTATATGTCTCAAGACTCTCAACTGTATTCCCGTACCGGTATCACTTCGTGTCTCGTGGTGTTTAACCGAGAAAAATTGTAATTTTAATTCAACAAATGTCACGTTTGTTTGTTTGTTTTGAATTTTGAAATGTACTTATTTTTAAGTGAATACACATATTGTGGATGTACACATGCTCTACAATTAATGAAGAGCACGTATTTGAGGGTAATGAAGATAATTGATTGCGCATATTGGATAGATTTGAGGTTCATGAAGCCGTGTGATTAATTACTTTATCTTATAGTATTTATTTTCTTTCTGTGGATGGAAATCATCTTGTACTACATAACAAGAATGAAGACCATGGAACGATTTTTAATTTTCTGGGTTTGTAGGTTGTTAATTTCAGTTTTTGGATCTGTTGGTTTTCAATTGGGTTTGTGGATTTTTGGTATATAATTTGTGAGTTTTTCGGTTACGGTTTGATTTGTGGATTTGAGAGAGAGAGAGATGGATTTGTAAGTGGGTCTAGATTTGGAGTATGATTTCCTAGATGGGTTTTCCGTTTGGTTTGATGGTGTGAGTAAATGCTTTTGTACGTGTGGGTTATATTCATGACTTATTGAGTCATTTAAGTTGACCCAATTAAGATCTATTTAAGACCCAATTAATAAATGGATTAGATGGGTTGGACCCAGTTTAACTCAACTAATAAATGGATTGGGTTAGGTCTATTTTCTAGTGAATGGGTTTGGATTGATTAATGGATTTGGATTCAATTTGTCACCCTAACTATAACTTGGTTTGCAGAAACGCTTCCTTAGTTTTCCTTGTCCTTTTCTTTTTCCTTGATAAATCCCAAAAGTAGTTCATAAGCCAAGTATAACCAAAAATCTTTGCTTGTTTTTTAGTACAACAAAACAATAACGGTAGATAACGTACAGTACCCCCAATAACAGCTTGTGTTTTAGAAGGCAAAGGAAAACAATTGGCAAACCACAAAAAAGTAGAAACTTTTCTTCACTTCACTATCCTTCTACTATGTTTTCCTTTCCCTTGTCATTGCCCTTTAATACCATAGTCCGAAGAGGGCCTTACAACACAAGTTCAATGATGCATTTCCAGTAAGGTATTCCTCCATGTTCCAAATCAGAACACAATGATTTTGCAGCAAAACTGCATATGTATTCCTCTTCGTAGCTCAAATATATTATCATTTGATTCTATGTATACCTTATAGGGCCTCAAGCACCATATCAAAACTGCAGAAGTATTCCTCTCCGTAACCAGGTTTGTTTGGTGTTGGGCTTTGGTATAAGTAACTAGCCTTCTGTATACTGGTTTTAGGGACAATGGAGTCTGAAACTGACAATGGCATCCAATTTCCTTTTTCAATCTCAAGGGGAAGTCAAGCGAACAAATGGAAACAATAGGTACAAGGGAGCCAATAAGATCCAGTGTTTTTGCTTCGAGAAACGACTTCTTCCTGGGGAGTAGATTGACATGCCGGTGAGTAACATACTCCTTTTTTTGAGCAACATTTTCCAATAAATCCCTTTTGCTGTTTATTTGAGTTTGTTCTTAGTTAATTCAGTGTACACATGCATAGAAGCAGAACTTAGTTTTAGGCTGTCAATAAATCACATTGTTGTTTTAGCTTCTGTTTTGGCAATTAGAATTGAGATTATCTACATAATATCTGGTTTCAATGGTAGTGACACAATTGAATCTTTGTGTAGCTCATATTCTACTGGGGCTCGCACTCGCATGCGGTGGACCCCATAGAAACACGAGGCTTTTGTGGAAGCCATGGAACACCTGGGTGATTTTGCTACCCCAAAGAATAGCTTGAAGAAGATGGATGTTGAAGGGATTTATCACTCACATCAAAAGTATCTCATACCATAGGATAGAGGAAGTTGAACAACTCTTGCGATTCAATCAGTTCACATACCACGGGATTTATGTTTGTAGTTGAGATTTTACATCTCATAGCTGGAGAAACTACATTCTTTTTCTGTTGGGTAGGTACTATGCGAGTCACACGTCCTCGACTCATATCCATTGGACGAAGGAAATACATGCTTTATTTGTTGAAGCGTTATGTGATCTCGATCAAGATGCAACTCCTAGCTCCATCGTGAAGTACATGGGGCTGGGAGGCTAACGCTTGCACATGTTAAAAGTCATCTGCAATATTATAGGAAAGGGGGATGCAAGCAAGAATTGGAAGGTACCAATTTAGAGCTGATCGTATATGTGAATCAATTGATCGGACAACTGCAGCTATAAATCTGGCGACTGAAGCTTTTTTGGTAGCTCAGAAACAAACTGCCAGTGACAGTGTAAAACTCATAAGTGAAGCTATAAATCTGGCGACTGAAACTATGTTGGAAGCTCGAAAATGAGTGAGGTATGCACCTTTCACCTCTCGACCGCCTCCAACTTTCAATTAAGGGATTGAACAAATGTATTTTGATCTTTTCTTTTCTTTCAGAAACATAGACCAGAGGCCAAAGGCTTATTTCAGGACGTCAATTTTGGGGAGGTCTTAGTGCTCATGGTGTTGACTTGGCTCGGGGAGTATGTTTTGAGATTGCTGAATTTGGAGGTGTATATTGAAGAACAAGAGAAGGAGATTGACCGACTCAAGGCTGAGTTGGAAGAAATGAAGAATAGAGGGTGGTTTCAGGGTTGGAAGAAATGGTTCAGTGGATGATTACCACGTTTTTTCTCTATGTTCTGCATTTAACTTTTGACAGTTTCACTTTCGCAATTCCACGAGACTGGGGACATGAGTTGAGTCTCAGTTTGATAGTTTTCGTTTAATTATATGGAGTACAAAGCATTGTGTACGAGTCTATATATATATATAGTTGTCTACTTAACCCAGTGGTTTCAATATCAAACACAATGAGAGTTGTTGAGTATCAGGGTACTGAATGCTTTGGAATTCACTAATTTTTGATTTCTTGATACCTATATTGGTGCTTGTTTTGATTGATCCATTAGATATTTCTTGTTTGAGATTGCTTGTTTTGCTATTCAAGGTGTCTTTGTTTACTCCATCCGTTTTAGTAGTTATAGTTTTTCCTCTCTCTCTCTCTCTCTCTCTCTCTCTCTCTCAAACTTTTCCTCCTTCTAGGTTTGCTTCTTGGGGGGCATCCCATAAGAGTTCTTTTTTACGGTTATTTCATTTGTTATTTATATCATCATTATAGGTTATTCTCATTTGGTTTTCAATTTGGATGAGTCCCTCTTCTTAGCTTTTCATACAAATCAGCCTGAATTCATTGACGTCGTCATGTCTGGCACTGTGGAAAAGACCGAATGATTGGAAAGAACTGATAATCATTCTTGGGAGGAGATTTAAATTTAGGATGGTATGAACTTTGGTAAATAAAAGAACTTCTCAATCTCTTCTTCAATTTTCGCGGAGGGACTAATTAATTTTCATTATTAATTCGAACCCGACGCATAACTATGATTGGGAGAATATAACTTACGCCACAATTGCTCACTTGAAAATTTGGGAATATGCAAGTTAAAGACCAATAAATCAGAACGAATGTAAGATAATGTCCACGGCTCTAAAGCTGGTCCAAAATTCATTGAAATAAAATCCTTAGAAATGAATTATGCACATAGGCACTCGCTCTCAAACCCGAATCACTACGACATTACCTCCATAGCCCAACTAATTCACAGTAATAAGGTTGTAAACCCTAATAGCTAGGCAGAACTGCATAGATTTATCTGTGCTGGAAAAATTGCTGCAAAAGGAGGAAAATTTCATCGAGCCTCTGTGCCACTATCTATACCCTCTTCAGTCTTCCCTCTCTTTTTCCTTTTAGTCCAAGAATTTACATTCCTTGTAACCTGCAACCAAAAATAGCAGTATCAACATCCGTTATCGGTTATACAGTTACCGAAGAAAACCCATCCAAAGCGTGAACAAGGATGACATTCCGTTTGGCTCGACCCATAAAGTCGACTTCTTTTTTGAATTGAAAAAATAATAATTATATATATATGCAACTTAAAGTAGGAATCCAAATGATTATAACTTACTGGGGTCAACCATGGTGATAATACCCGTGTTGGTGAAGTCACAGTCGTAATTGTTGCGACCATTGGCCTGGAAGTAAGCGTTCATGGCGAATGAAGCATGCGACCGTACTGTGTCTGGTTCGAAGCAGGGCCCGTTGTTCTGTATCGGGGTGCAGTCCACCCCTGAGTCGCAGACGAAGTCTATGTTGGCCTGCAATGCTTCGTCGCTCTCGTCTTGCTTTGGTACGCACCACTTGTTGCCCGAATTGGGCGCGGATGGAGCCGTTGGACTTGCTGGCGTGGGAGCAATGCTCTGCGTCCATGGAAAAGCAAGGTTATATAGTACGAGTTAGGGTAGAGTAATTGCCTTTTTGGACCGTTCATATAAAAGTTTGTTTAAAATTTGGACCGTCCAAAAAAATTCTGAGAGATAAGCTGTTTACAACGGGCTGAATATGGACCGTCCAATTAATTACTACTACTAGCTAATAGTACGTCAAACTTCAATGGTAAGAAAATTTCACAATGGAAAAAAAATGAACTACAATTTACACCAGCAAAGCGTACAAGTTCCAAAAAAAGAAGAACATACTATACCTGTCCATTCCGAAGAATACCCACGTCATAAACCGGAGACAAGTCGGGTCGAAACAACCCGAAATTCCGCTCCGAATTCGACGGCTTGAGGTCCTCATTGAACAAGGAGAACACGTACGTCTCAAAAGTTCTGTTGGGCATCAACGGCGTGCCTTTTCCAGAGTTCACGTGCCTGATAAGGTTCCCATTATAGGACGCCGCTTTATCCACACTTATGCCCGGCTGATCCGGGTCGCCTGCCGAAGGCCACCCGGTTTCGGCCACCACAATGTCCACGTCATCGTATCCAAGCCTCTTCATTGCTGAGTAGACCGCGTCTAATTGGGCATCAAACATGTTGGTGTAGTTTAACCCTGTGGTTTCGTCGAAAACGCCACTGTTTGGATTGAACAGAGCGTAGTTTAGGGTTTTATCCGTGAACCCGAAAAACGGGTATGGGGAAACCATGAAGGGTGTCTTGGTTTGGCGATGGAAGTCCAGAATCGGGGCGAATATGGCCTGGTCGTAGCCCCGACGGAACCGACCCGAACTAGGAGGGTCCGAGGTTGATAGGATACCTGTTCATGAAATTACAATGGACAATAGTACTACTAAATTGTGAATAAATCATATTAATCATCTATTCAAAAAAAAACTAACAGTGGGGGAAAAATATTAGAAACTAATGAGGTTTTTTTTTTTAATCTCTATCTATCTATGCTAAGTATAGTTTCCAAAAATAAAATCAAGCTCTCTCCTATGTGGCATTTTCTTAATAATGAGTTTTTTTTTTTTTTTATGTCAACATATCTATTTGGACATCTATGGATAAGGGGGGAAAAAAAAAACAGGTCTTTAAACCCAAAATCAAATCTAGAAAATGATTTGAAAATAAATGTATGGTGTAAATTTATCATTAAATATGACAACGTACTCACTCTGAAAGTGTATCTAATTAGTGATTCATTCTAAGTAGAGTTATTAGGTTTATACTAAATTTATGTAATCTACCTAATTTTATCTTTTACGATTTCTTTTAAAAAATTTGGTCAAACTCGTAACTTTATCAATTTGTCTCGGCGATGTATGATAAAAAAAAAAAAACATAATACTACATAAATAAGTAAAAAAAGTTATAATTTCCATTGAGACGAATTTAAATTTTTTCAATTTTTTGATTTGATGTTTCGAAATTTTCACTAAAAACAAATTCATTCAATTATAAACAAAAAAAACTAAGTTAGTCCAAATCCAAACTTAATTTTTAAACCAATTCGTGAGCGTTGTGCACCATCCGAGTCATTCATTTGCCAATTCAATAGTTCAGATTTTATCTCGGCAACGAATGGCTTGAATGATGAGATCTTAACCGTTGAATTGCCCAACGAACAGGCCCTGCACAGCACCCCGTTTCCAATAAAAAATAGTTCAACCTAAAACATTACTAACAGTACCCATAGAGTGCGGCGAAGAGACTTCAATATTCGTGATTCCTGCGCCATTAAGGGCGGAGTGAAGGCACTTCATGGCGGGGAGAAGATGCGCAATTAATGTTTTATCCGAGGTAGCAATCACTTCGTTCCCAACAGCAATGCGCCGGATTCTGGTTTGTGGGAAGAACGGAAGTATATTGTTAGCCACCCAGGATTGGGCGGCGGGGAGTCTCGCCACGGCGGGGATATCGGCGTTGGCCACCGCCACGGTGATCGACACGTTGGAGTTGGCGAAGGCGCGGAGGATGTCGGGGTTGGCGTCGAAGATTTTTACCTTGTTGATGGCGGTTTGGGATTGGATGAAGTTGGCAACTCGGGACGGCGGCGGAAGGTTGTCGGCCACGGTGCCGTAGTTGATGCCGATGGAGAGTCTGGCGGCGGTGGATTGGTGGGTGATGCAGAGGGTATAGATGGTGAAGATGATGGGGTATCGTAGGAGTAGGGTTTTTGCCATGTTGAGAGGAGGTGGTTATGGGCAGAGACGGAAGAGCAACAGAGGAGTATTTTATTGAGACTAGGGATAATTATACTAGGAAAGAACATTAAACTGGGAAAGATCATTAAGTCCAGTATCACGGCACCCATTCTACCACGTTTTTCCACCGTGCTATGTGGGCTCCACTCTAAATTCCACAAAATTACAAAAAATATTCATAATTTTTAAAACATTTTTATGCATGGGGCCCTGTAAAAATCAATTCAATCGCATACCTGTAAATATGTTATCTGAATTCATAAAGCGAAACTGCTAAACTGCTCAATTTTGCCTCTACGAATTCAGAAAACATACTTACCTATATGCGACTAAACTGAATTTTACAAGATCCCACGAAAAATATTTTAAAATTTATGAATATTTTTCTGTATTTTGTTGGTGTAACACCCCGATTTTCTAAGAAATTTCGGAAGCATTAATTAGTGATTTTCTATAAAAAAAAGATTAATTTAATTAAACTTTATTACCATACTGAGTATGATTATTACATAATAAAATTTTATTTATTACAGACACAACTTTTGAAGTATCGAATTAACAAACATAACAGTCTGACATTTATTTAGAAACCAACTCCAGAGCGACTTTTAGTTTTGATACGGATTTCAAGCATACTCTGCCTCAGTCTTCGCCCCTGGGGATCTCTGTTGTATTATACTGTTCCGCCTCATAAGGCTGCTCCTCTACATCGCCGAAACCTACACTCTCTGACAAATTGACCGCCGAAGCAATCGATTTATCAGGACACATGCAAATGTATCCGAAAGTGATAAATCACCCAATAGATATCCCTAAACCCATAACCCATAAAATATTAATAACATGCCATTTCGAGGAATAAAAATAAGCAAATAAATAAATCCTAGCAACAAGTAGCCATTTATGAATTTCTTGTCTTTAACTGAATTCTAGATTTCTCCACCATGAGAAATACACCTCCCAAACAATCTCTAAACTATGGCAACTTTGCAGATTTACCCTCTCCTTGCCTGCCCAGCTCGGAGTCCCAAACGAATAATATCAAACTATATGTAGGGTCGAACTCGACTGTACCATCACAAGGAGCGATGACAACCAACCAACCGGGAGAAATGATATCCATACTTCGGTTTCAACCAAATAAACCCATCCCCGGTAATATCCGGAAGATAAATCCAACAGTGCCATAATCAGGATTTCGAATCAATAATCCACTGGTCTTGACCACAAGTGCCGATTCCACCGACCACGCTTTCAAGACCCACCAGGCTCTCGACCACTTTGATTTTCTTCTGACCGAAACTGTCACCACATTGACTTTCCAATATTTCACTTTCCTTAATTTTTAACGTCTAATCAATATCATTTCGATCCCAATACCCAGTACCCTAGGAGTTCATTCTAAGTTCTCGAAATAATGTATGTCCATGATTAACAGGAAACTTAAATGGAATGACAGAATAAATTATCGCATAAATTAAACTTCACAAAATTGATAGTCACCTATAAGCTAAACATCCATGCATATTGTGGGGGGCTGAAATTCACCTTTGATCCTTCTTTCCCTTGTTGAACAGTGAGGGTGCTCACCGAATTTGGAGAGGATTTTGCTTAACCTGGAGAGGTTTCCACCAAGCCTGGGGAGGTTTCCACCGAGCTTGGGGAGGTGGCTACCGAGCTTGGGGAGGTTCCCACCGAGCTTAGGGAGGTGGCCACCGAGCTTGGGGAGGGAAGCTTGCCGAGCTGTGGAGAGAAGTTTGCAGAGCCTGGGAGATCTCTACCGAACTTGTGGCCACCGAACCTGGCACCTGCAAGCCAGAGGAGGGTGTTCCTCTGGGGAGAAGCTCCGACGAACAAGTCAGTAAGTGGAGAAATGAGAAGTTTAGTAAGAAAGTATGGAGATGAGAGAGAGAGAGAGAGAGAGAGAGAGAGGGGCATGTTCCTTCTCTTTTTCTAGACCCTTTCACATGAGGGGGTGGTCTTGTATTTATAGGCAAGGCTTGGAGTGCTAAACCGGTAGGCGGTACACCCACGTGCATCGTACTGTTCAGATGATGTCACATGTCAAGAGATTTGCTTTATCACACCTGTCCACCTGTTCACAGAAGCTTCTAAACTGACCTTTGAATATTTGTTAGATCTTTAGGGAGCAGAATTCAGTTGAACGTTAGGGAAATGATCGCCTAACGTTAGGAACATGATCATTGAACGTTAGGAAAATGACTTCCGAACGTTAGGGAAACGACCTCCGAACGTTAGGAAAGTTAGGGAAATGGCCTCCGAACGTCAGGGAAATGACCTCTGAACCTTCGGAACGTTAGGGACATGACCTCCGAACTTTAGGGAAACGACCTCCGAATGTTAGGGAAAAGACATCCAAACGTTAGGGAAATGTCAACCGAGCATCAGGAACGTTAGGGAAAAGACAAACGCTAGGAACGTTAGGGAAGAGACATCCGAACGCTAGGGAAATGTCAGCCGAGTGTTAGGAACGTTAGCGAAGGTTGCCACCAAGCCTGGCCACCGAGCCCAGGGAGGTTGCCTCAAAACCCGGTGCTTTCTGTAGCTTCAGATGCAAATGGGTCCACAGAGTGACGTGCCCATAACAAATACTAAATTGGTCAGCGGCGCCTCTGGATGTTCCAAAATTGTGGATATTTCGGCCCCCTACACATGTAAATGAAATGCGCATGCCAATACATTATGAAATCCTACCGCGTTGCGCTCTACTAATTTTTGTACTTTCTCTATTAAACCATTAGCTGCAAGATTTTTACCACAAACCCTACACCCATATAGAAGCCTCGTATTAAAGTTTCATAATTTCTTGAGCTTGGAAAGTAATTTTTTTTAGACAGATATAATCAGATTAAAAATTTGCAGTCCATACAAGAAAAACAGATTTTTAGTCACTTCAAATTGAAATCTGTTATTCCTTAGAACTAATTAAGGCATGTGGCCTATATATTTTTGAAGCTCTATGTGTCTAGTTTCCAACCCAACAAGCGGAGATATGGTCATTTCCGTAAGGTGCAACAGTCCTGACAGCATTGCGAGTCTCACGGCAGCAGCTTGGTTTAAGATTTTTATAAAATTATTCCCTCCAAATTAAATTCTGAAATTTTTATTCAGCAAACATTACTTAAGTAGGTATCTTTAGTAAAAATATAATAAAATACCAAACCCGTGAACTAGGTCAGAAAATTTACTCTAAATCATGGCAGATTCGAGCTTATCCAAGCTGAAAACTTCTTAACTTTCTTTCCACTTGAAAAAAAAAATCTAATTACTTAGCACACATACTTCCAGAATGAACCATGATTCTATTGTCTTGTGTATCATAGGCAACTCATATAACAATTAAGCAACTAACTAACATTAATTAAAGGGATCATGTATATATGTCCGGTTGCATAACAGGATGGAACTCCGGTTGGAGTCGTGGTCGACCGCCTGACCCGGACGGCCAACAAAACAGAATAGTAAACTGTTATTTTTCATTTGGGCTTAGTTCAAGCCCTAATCTAAGTCGTATACACCTAAATATACTCAGGGAGAATGGAGAAAGAGATATCTACCTTGGAATTCGGATTTGGAGTGAAAAATGAGATAGGCGGCAAGGATGGAGTGAAATGGAGCTAGAGGAAGAAGATGACAATGGAGGGCGTGTTTCTCTCTCACGGCGTGTTTCTCTCTCACTCACTCTTCTGAAATTGCAGGTTACAAGTGTGGGTTCAATTCAGGTCCAGTTTTTTAGTGGTCCAGTTTTGGGCCGTTGTGGGCCCTGGAGGGGCTTATAACAATGATCGGAATCATTCATTTTATAGAGCTCGCCGAATATGTCGTTCACGCTAAAAATTAGCTTGATTGAACATCAATAGGTATATGAATGAAACAGATTTGTAAAAAAAAAGGACAAAAATTAAGTTGAAATTAATAATTGCCCATTTTTTCCATGTACAAATATGTTTCGTCCATGTACCTATTGATGTTCGATCAAAATTGGACCGAACTGAACTACTAAAAAACTGGACATGAATCGAATCCACTTTTGTGTGTGTGTGTGTGTGTGTGTGTTGGGTGGGGGAGGGGGGGGGGGGGGGGGGAGGGGGAGAATTACGTGGGTGTATAAGGTGCGTGCAATGGTATGTAGTGGGGTGGTGGGTGGGGAATTACGTGGGTGTATAAGGTGCGTGCAATGGTATGTATATAGAAGAGGGAGGGAAGATTGTTTTGGAGTGAATAAATGATGTGGGGGAAGGGCGAGTGATAGGAGGGTGAGGTATGGCTTACTGGAATGGGGCAGGAGAGTGAGGTGGAAAAGGTGCAAATTAAAGGAGGAAATGGTGGGAGGAATTAGGATGGTGAATGGTGTGGCGCTGTGGGGTTGGTGTATGAATAATGGTGGAGATGATATGTTGCTCTGGAAGGGGCAGAAGCAATAAAGGTGGGGAGGTGGATGGCTTGAGGAACAAAAATAGCCGAGATAACTATTTTCGCGGACGCGTAAATCGTACTACGTGGTAATCAGCAGTCCGGTTTTGATTTTGAAAAAATTTAAAAATATTACCGTAGCGTAACAAAATATTATGGAGTTAACCGCGATCTCGATTTATGGAGGAAAATTCTTGTTAGTTGCAGAAACATTTACGCAAAATAAAGAAACGCATGAAATGAATTAAATGCACAATAATTAATTAACTAAAAATTCAATTAACTAAAACTAATAAGGAAAATGAAATTGAAATAATATTACGGAATTTTTAAAAATTTCAAAATATTACAGTTGGGGTCCGGAGAGTGAGCCCCACATGAAGTGATGGACTGGATGCAATGATCATAGCACTGTTGAGGAAAGAAAGCATAAGAAACCTTAAGATTAGCTGAAGTGGCAATCGGAAATGAGCTCTAAATTCAGATATTTTAAGTTTGAAATTTGGCAACTTCTTGGGGTTTGTGTGTTAAAAAAAATCGAATCCTCTAGTCCGGCGTGAATGGTCTGCTTTTGACCGGACCAGAGAAGGGAATAGACGTCAGTGCATGTAACACCCCAGACGGTAAAAAAGAAGAAGAAATAAAGCATAGGAAACGTCTCCTAGTAAATTTTTGGCTTAATTGCAAGAACACCCCCTAAACTATCGCGTTTTGGCAAGTTCACCCCCTTAAATTTAAATTCGAGCAACTTCACCCCCCCAAACTACCAAATTCGAGCAACTTCACCCCCTCCCCCATTTTCCGTCCATTTCTGTTTAAATTTAGATGGAAAGTTTCAAAATTGGATACCAGTACCACCTAAAATTCGGTATCAGTACCAAATTTGGACAGAATATTGGGTACTAGTACCATCTAAAATTCGGTACCAGTACCAAATGTGGAAACTTTCCATCCAAATTTATAACAGAAATGGACGGAAAATGGGGGAGGGGGTGAAGTTGCTCGAATTTGGTAGTTTGGGGGGTGAAGTTGCTCGAATTTAAACTTAAGGGGGTGAACTTGCCAAAACGCGATAGTTTAGGGGGTGTTCTTGCAATTAAGCCTAAATTTTTTCCCCGTTTGGTACTGGGGAAAATGAAGTGAGAAAATTTCCCCTGATTTGTTTTTTTTGTTTTTTTTTTTGGTTAAAACCTCGACTTGTTTTGGTTAAAACCACATTCACAGACGTGTGAATGTGGGGGTTTGGGTTTCCGGAATACGAGATGTCGGGACTCACTTGGGAGACTTCTTTCTTCTCATGTTTGCAACCTTACCATGGAGGCTTAACGATAATTAAAATTGTTTATTTTGAGTCGTTTATTGGAAACATATAAAAAATTAAGTTGACCGAAAATTGATTATGATTATTAAATGCACATTTATTTTAAAAGTTCCTTTTTAGAGTTATACAACTGTTTCTTTTTTTTGAAGTCATATTTGGTTCGAAAAGTAGTTGGAAGTTCGATTCATTTGTATTTTACGAGGATAATTTACTCAAGGAGTACTATAGCATGAGCAATTCTAACTATGTTGTGTCAGGGAGGTATAGAGTCTTATACCCACCTGTAAAATCCAGATAAAAAGTGAACGATTCTAATCATTATTGTGAGTCTGAAAAGAGCCCTTAAACGATCCAAACTGGGCGGAAAATTGGACCATGAGAACTGGATGGGAGCCTCTCTCTTTGCCGTGATGGTTTGGAACTACAAATTTGTGAAGTCTAAAATGTGGGGTTTCTTCTCCTGCTAGGAACCTTGCTTCTAATAACATCAGTACTTGGACTCTTGGAGTGTGCAGCAAGAGCAACTCTGTGAGGTCTACCATTTCAAGCTCTGTCTTGTCTCTACTGTATACTATCACATATGGAGAGAGAGAGAGAGAGAGAATTGGTAGGATTTTTCAGAAGATTGTTGGCAATGATTTTGGGGCTGTTGGAAAAATTGTAGAACTATAAGACCTCTATATATAGCTTGGGGGATACCTCTGAATTCTGATAGTGTTTCGGCATAGGTAATTGGCTAACTGCTGTGCTGTTGTGAGTACGGTGGTAGCTTAATTAAGGGTTTTGTTTTGGTTATTCTATAGTTTTGGATACTCTTCCAAAGCTATCCCCTTGCATCTTTTTTGGCTTGGTCCTTTAGGGGTATTTTTGGTAGTAAAAAATTTGTAAATTTTTATTTGTGGTTAAGAAGTTGTTAGATGTTTCCGGTGTGAATAAATTGTTGATGGGTTTATGAGTAGAGTTAATGTAGTTAAAAAAATTTTGTTGACAACTTTTTTGTTAGTAGAAACTAAATGATAAAATGTTGAAACTTTTTTGGTAATAGAAATGAAATGGTAAAATACGTTAAGTTTTTAATATTTTTTTTGTTAGTGGAAACACCCCTTAGTAAAGCATTTTGTTTCAAAATTTTCTTTTATAAATTTGTTTTAAAAACAAAGTTTCTTTCAAGATGCAACCAAAATTCCTAAGTTTTAAAGGGTCGACGAAAATGTTGACTTTTTAAGAGGTCAAATGCAGTAAAAAGTGGGAAGATTAGTACAGTCCTTCCTACTTATTTGACAAAGCAATAAACAAAACAGGTATTCGTTTGGGTTTGTGATTGGCTTGACCGGTTCAGTTACTGTCCAGTTTTCTTACGGTCCAATCTGATCCAGGTTTGGGCCATTGTGGGCCCATCTCGGGCCCACAATAATGATTGGAATCGTTTATTTTGTAAATTTTTATTTGTGATTGAGGTTAGGTGTTTCTGATAGTGAATAAATCGTTGATGGGTTTGTGAGTAGAGTTACTGCAGTAAAAAAAATTTTGTTGACAACTTTTTTGTTAGTAAAAACTAAATAGTAAAATGTTGAAATTTTTTTGATAGTGGAAATGAGATGGTAAAATACGTTAAGTTTTTAGTATTTTTTTTTGTCAGTGGAAACACTCCCTTAGTAAAGCATTTTGTTTCAAAATTTTCTTTTATAAATTTGTTTTAAAAACAAAGTTTCTTTCTAGATGCAACCAAAATTCCAAGTTCTAAAGGGTCGACGAAAATGTTGACTTTTTAAGAGGTCAAATGCAGTAAAAAGTTCTAAAGGGTCGACGAAAATGTTGACTTTTTAAGAGGTCAAATGCAGTAAAAAGTGGGAAGATTAGTACAGTCCTTCCTACTTATTTGACAAAGCAATAAACAAAAGGGTAAATTTCACTTACCTTCCCTGAGGTTTCTGATAATGACAGACACCTCCCTTCACGTTTTTGAAATTGCTCTTACCTCCCCTGTCAGAGTTGTCGAGTAACGTTTCCTAACAGAAGTTGGGCTTTTACTTTTTTACCCCTTCTCAAATTTTCTTATACTTTTGTCTATTTGACTAAACAAATAACTCAAAAAAATAAACGTAATCACCTCAACATTTGATCAGTCACCTCTGCTCTATATGGGATCTCAAAAATTAAAATTTTGAAACTTTTTATTTTCATTTATTCTTGTCTAATTCTTTGCCAATTTCTTTAATCATTAGAGGGACAAGTATAAAATTGAACCAAAGATAGTAAAAGTTCCCTAACAACTAAAAAATCCAAAAAAAAAAAGAAAAAAAAAAAGAAGTTATAGAGTTAAAAAACTTGTTTAGTAGTTTTTTTTTTTTTTGTATTTGTAGCAAAAATTAATTTGAGATGCCAAATATTCTTTTTGTTTTTTCGTTGACTCAAAAAAGTTAACATACTTACGCAGAGCTTTTAAGGTGGGTTTAAAAGAGTTATGTTGAGTTATTTTTGGAGACGTATTTATATTAATACAAGTTGAGAATACAAGGAAGTTTTTTCCCCTTAAAACACAAAGAAATAAATGTTCGTTCATGCCAAACTAAGCTTAATTTCACTTAAATGCCAAAGATTTATACATGTTTATGTGTAGCCTGAAACTAAAAAATCAAATAAATAGTTGAATAATAATTAACAACCACCACGTATCTTAAAACCACCCATTCACTTATTACAAATCTATGAATCCTATTTTTCTTGGTTTTTTTTCTTGTCATTAGTGAACCTTTTTAAACTTTGAGTAGAATAATTAACAACCACCACGTATCTTAGAACCACCCATTCTAATTTTTAGGTTCGTCTCAATGAGTAGAATAAAAAAATGAAAACACCATGGACCATATTTTTCAAACTTTAGAAAAAAAACCCAAAATAATTAAAATAAGTTGATTTATCTTGTTTATTTTCTTTATTTGGTATTAAATTAAAATTTTCAAATTGGTCCATAGTTTTCTACTTCATAGATTCCTCTTATGTAGAGATTCTAAAAGAAGTAATAATTTTTTTCCCAAAATTAAAATTAAAAAAATTAGAAAAGACAACAAAAAAAAAAAAAAACACTTTTGGCTAGCCCAAAATGTTGAACATGTATTTTCTATTGTTGATATTCATTGAACATATATCATCAACATATGGTATTTTGGTATATGTTTATTGCATTTTTTGGAATGAAAAAGAGGGTATAAAAGGCTAAAGACAAGAGATGAGGGCAAAATGGGAAATGAATCTTCACTTTTTGCTGACCTCACCATTTTCCGTCACCTTTAGTGACAGTTGACTAACGGCTGGGGGAATCTGCAGCCGACAAGTAAAGCAGAAGGGAGGTAAGTGCAATTTTTGAAACGTGAGGGGAGGTATTTGTAATTGTTAGAAACCTCAGGGGAGGTAAGTGACATTTACCCTAAACAAAACAGGTAATCGTTTGGGTTTGTGATTGGCTTGACCGGATTCAGTTCCTGTCCAGTTTTTTTTCAGTCCAGTCTGGTCCAGTTTTGGGCCGTTGTAGGCCCATCCCAGACTCACAACAGTTATCGGAATTGTTTATTTTGTAAAACTCGTCGAATATGTTATCCATGCCAAAAATTAGTTTGATCGAATATCAATAGGTACATGAACGAAATAGATTTGTACATGAAAAAAATGGGCAATTATTAATTTCAACTTCATTTTTGTCATCACTTTTTTCTTGTACAAATCTGTTTCGTCCATGTACCTATTAATGTTCGGTTAAGCTAATTTTTGGCATAGATAATATATTCGACGAGCTCTACAAAATGAACGATTCCGATCATTATTTTGGGCCCATCTGGCCCAAAATTGGACCGGACTGGATCGTAAAAAAACTGGACAGGAACTGAACCCAACTTAACCTAGTTTAACAAGCCCAAGTTCCAACATTTATCATTGTGTAAAATCCAAAGTGCATGTTTGCTCAATTTGATTGATAGATAGAATGTAACGAAGTGAAGTGAAGTTACAACTATATAAGTTTTTAGCTCGATTTTTACAAATAAAAAAAGATCGATACGGTAAGTTTTTGGGTCACACGGGGGAAAGTTTTTTTCGTGATTCTCCTAGTTTTTATGTAAGAAATGACATGTTCTTGACGTAATCAAAGTAGGAACGTTAACCCAAATACTCCTTTCTATATATATAAATTTAAAACAAAAGAAATATCAATATGTCAAAACTAACCATTAAATGTTACCTCTTGAAAAAAATTCCTCCAAAACTCATTTGTTTTTTTGGAAGAACAAGAAGTGTTGTTAGTGGAATTTCACCTTTGGTCGACTAGTGCATGAGGGTATATGGTGCCTGACCTCATTCTGCTAAGATTTTTTATTTTTTAAGTATTTATTTTACGTTTTATAAGATAAATCATTCTTTTACAAGACATCATATTTAATTTAAAAAATAAATATTTATTTGACCTTAGTGGAAGGAGGCCTAGCTTCGCTACGACCCCACTCGCTTCAAAACTCATTGAATTCTCCAATTACTAACCCACACCACACCACACCACACCTACTTGAGGGAGGTGGAGTTTGGTCACCGTCAATCTCGTTCGTGGCGACAAACTGCCACCCTTTTTTTCATTTGACTAATGTTCCTCACTCTTTCTGGATATAATAATACTCTTTTGCCACTAGTGGAGACAGAACCAAAACCATGAGGTGTATTAAACTAATCAAAGAGTTGAGTTTATTCGGCTAAATAAATTATTTGACTTATTTTGTTTAATTATTATTCAAATTTTTTTTGTATTTGTTAATTTTTCATCGATTTTTTAAGGATTATTATTTTTTCATGATGAGAAAAATCTAAAAAGTAAAAAATTACGATCAAAATCTAAATTTTTTTGAATAAAGACGAAAATAAGCTAATAAACTAATTTTTTGTCTTTATTCAAAAAAATGAATTTCGATCATAATTTTTTACTTTTAAAATTCCTCTTATCATGACAAAATAATAATCCTCAAAAAATCGACAAAAAATTAACAAATGCAAAAAAAAATTGAATAAAGAAAAAAAATAAGCCAAATGACTTATTTAGCGGAATGGGGCCTTACTTTCCTAAACAAAGACTTTAATACTCCTATAAACTAATTCAAGTAGATAATTGCGAGCACGAAAAGAAAATATTGGAGTAGTTGATTAGTAATAAGTAGGGCCAAATGAGTTTGCCAAGTCTTAACCCTACAAGCTAGCACAAATTAACATAATAGCCATGTCCTACGCATATATATTTTTTTAGGAAAGCAGATACTTACAGGAACAAGACAGTCCTAGTCGACCTGTTTGTGGAGCTCTTTTTAGATCCATTTCAATGATGGAAACTGTGCTTATTTTTCAAATCTCGCCAAGAACATTAACAAAGCCAACAATCATATTTGATCGGATGTTGAATTATGTATTTTCTGAACGCATTTATGTCCAGGAAAAATAGTTCCAATCGATCCGATGTTGCAACATCTTTTTTTTTTTTTCAATAAAAGCGCGTTGCGAAAACATATGAAACAACATCCACATAAAAATGTTTCTTCAAAAAAAAAGAGAAAAGGTAGTAGTACTTGTAAACAGAAAATCCAGGTAATAAAAGTAGGGGCCAACGAGGTTTTCCACATGCTTAAGATTTCACATTACTTTTTCCTTAATCAAAATCACGGTAGGGCCCAAGAGAGCACAGCCTCGACGGCACGACTCCCAATACGGCCCACCGACTACACGGCCGCTTCCCACGTGAGCTGCGCTAAGCCGGACGTAAAGCCTAATAGCCTAAGAGCCCGTTACAGAACCCCTTCTTAAAAAATAAGTATTTATTTTATATTTTTAAACTAAAAAATAATATAAAAAATAATAATTTTTTTATTTTTTTGCACCGTATTAAAGATCTTAATGAGATCTTTCAAATAAGATCCACATTGTATATTTTTATATTTCAATAAATCCATCATTTTTGAGCTTGAAATTATCTTATTAAAAAATAAGTATTTATTTCACGTTCCGGAACGGAGCCTAAGTCTCATAATGTGCGTGTGAGAGCACGAGCGTGAAAGCATTTTTTAAAAACAATTAAAATGACTAAAATTTATGAGTGCGAAGATTGAGAGGACGGGCGCAAATCAAGGATTGAATTGGCCTTATTCGTTATGAGGTCTCACAATCCCTAAACATAGTTTCCAACAAAATTTTCTCTACTTATCACTTCTCATTAGGCTCTGTTCTTGTGGACTTAGACTTAAATTTGAATTTTTTTTTCTTATTTGAATTTTTTTAGCATTTGTTAATTTTGTGTCAAACTTTTGTGAATTATTGTTTCGTCTCGACAAGAGGAATAGAAAAAGTAATTTTTTTTTTTACTTTTGACATTTTGCTCTAAATAGAGGTTATTTTTCAAAATACTTGGGTAAAAGTGCCAAGATTTTATTTTTCCGACTTCTCTCGTTGAGACGAATCAATAATCTACAAAAATTTTCTGCAACAATATCAAATGAAAAAAAAATTCAAATAAGAATAAAATTTTCAAATTTAAATTAAGTTAAGTTTATAATAACGGAGCCAATACGCTCAAAAATCTTCCTCAAAAATCAAACGGAAATTTGGACGTGGGCCACGACAGAAGGAAACTTCGACGCCCAAAAAGGATATGGGACCCAGGTTTGAAGATCGGCTTTTGGGAACAAAATGTCAACCTGGTTGGATAATCACAGCTAAGATTTGTTGGTCTGGGAATGATTTGGGCGAGGAAAAAATGAACAGTCGTGATTCGATCTGGGGTGGGTAAGTTATTAGAGGTCGGGTTAGTCCATGCTGTTGACCACAGTGACCCTCGGGAGAACAACGTAACCCATGACAATGCGTGCGTCATTTCGAAAAGTAAATATTTGGAGGATTCCGGACTGTCGGTGTGATTGTAATGATACTAGGAACAACACACCAACTTTAAATCGCAGAAATTAGAAATCTTGTAGGGTGTAGTACGGCCACCGAGCCGTCTGTTCGTTTATTGGATCTGAGATGTTCACTGTCGAGGTAAGACGCAAATAATTGATTGTTAAGATGTCATACTAAATTGCAGTGCCCCCCACCCTCCCAAAAAAAAAAAAATTTCTGCAACCCCGAATACAAACTACGTTCAAAAGCCATTAAATGTACGTGCCACGTGGTACATCGGACAACTTTGTAGACAGTTGGGCTCAAAAGTTGTGTTTCTAGACTTTTTATTTTGCATTTCTCATGCAATTGACATTTTTTAAACTCTTTTTCTTTTCCATGTAACTTGATCGTTATTAACCCACACTGAAAATGAAACAATCACTGGATGTTCAAAATTATCCTGGATTAACAAATGAAGAAGAAATGATAAGATAAAATACTTATGAAATCTAACTTATGGAGTTTTTTAAAAAAAAAAAAACAATAAAACTATGTTTTGGACAACTGATAACATGACCTTTTTTATTTTTTAAATTATTGGTAGTTTTATTTTATTTTATTTTTTTTCTATTCGTCTTGATGGTTGAAACTGAAAAGGTAAAATAAGACAAGTCAGATTCAAATTTCATTAATTCTGGGAAAAAAGGATTGTATATACTCCAATAAATCTTTTGAGTTCCTTCCGCATTTTTCTCTGTTTTTATTATTGAAAGTCCAAGAAGACACTGTTCACTTCAAAATTCAAAATCAAAATTAATACTTTAGACATTACCCAAAATTAGAGAAAAAGGGAATGAAATACACTGTTCTGGGAAATGTTAGACCATCGGGAATGAAATGCAAAAATAACTTATGTCCAAAATTAGAAAAAAAACATTTTCACACTGTTGGTGTAAAATGTTTTACTTTGAAAATATTTTTTTCTTTTATTTTCTATCCAAACAACAAAGATAGAATATTTTATCCAAAAATAGTTTACGAGACTTACGTCCAGACAACACACAAATCATTAAATCAAATATAGGCTCAGAAGCAAAGCCAATAATAAAAAGGAAAGAGAAAGTGTTGGGATGAGAGGAGATAGAACGCTTCAATTTGAGCTGTCCAAAAGTGTATTAGACGGCTCAGATGTGCCGAAAGGGTACCACGTGAGATATATTCACCTGGCACCGAAAAATTTCTCTTATGTTTTTGTACAGCTCGGATTTGGAGAGAAAAAAATGTGAGAGAGTGTTAGGGGTGAGAGGAGGTAGATGATTTTAATCTGAGAGAGAGTGTTAGGGGTGAGAGGAGGTAGATGATTTTAATCTGAGTCGTCCAAAAATGTATTGAATGGTCCGAATATACTGAGCGAGTACCACGTGAGATATACCAACCCCGCACCAAAAAACTTCTCCTTCTTAAGACCACGAGCCATCAAGTTACAGCGACTGGACTAAAATTTACTCCTTACTACTCCATTATTTATATTACATTAATAATAATTGCACTGACTATATATCTGGATAACAGGTCATGTCGGATCGTGTTCGTGTCGTGTCAGTTGAGTTGTCATAAATCACTCAATCTGAACCCGATCCATTTAGAATTCGTGTTTCTCGAATCGTGTCATTTTTGTGTTTCGTGTCAGAAATGTTCAGCCCTAACCCGTTAACTTCGTGTCCAGTTCATGTCGTTTTATTGTGTCTGTTGCCTAACTCTATATAGAATTACACATATACCATATTACCATATATTATGTATATATATTCGTGTTAATGGGTGACACAAATTAGTAACCGTGTTGGTCGTGTCAATTTCGTGTTTCGCGTGTTCAACCAGAACCCGACCCATTTAGAATTCGTGTTTCGTGTCAGAAATGTTCAACTCTAACCCGCTAATTTTGTTTCCGATTCGTATCGTTTTATTGTGTTTCGTGTCCGTTACCCAGCTCTAACTGACTATATACTCCCAAGCAAGACAACAGTCCAAGCAGCGGAAAATTCCTCCCAAGCCGCAGTCTTATCTTCTTCCCCGGGTTTTTTTTTTTTTTTGAGCGGGTCTTCCCTTTAGTGTGAGAGAGAGAGAGAGAGAGAGAGAGAGAGAGAGAGAGAGAGAGAAATCGTGTGTGTATCTTTAGAGAGAGAGGAAGACGGAGAGAGAGAGCATCATCAAAAAGTTAAAGAATGGTCCACCAGGCCGCTATTAATGCTCTTCCCCGAAATTCCCAACCCCTCTCTCCCTCCTGTCTACACAACTGCTACAACTTGCAATCACTAAACCAAACCTGAAGCGATAAATAGCCCAACCCTCTCTCTCTCTCTCTCTCTCTCTCTCTCTCCGTGCTTTCTTCTCTCAGCAAACACAACCTTAGTTCTCTCCGTGCTCTCTTCTCTCAGCAAACACTACTGCAGTTCAGCCTCGAATTCATAGACTACGAGGTGTGTTTATTTTGTTTAGTGCTAATTTTCAGATGTAGTATCTGTTGGGGAGAAATTTAGGATACATAAAAAGCTGTTTTTTTTTTCTTTCTTTTCTATTGTTGTAGAAGTAGAACACATTGTCCCCCCTGCTCTATTTTTCTAGACGTAGATCTGCTTTTCTTGGGTGCTTTTTTGAAGTTGTGTTCAGCTGGAGGACTAAAATTTGTGATGATCTGGTAGGAATAGAGAGGCCTGCGAAAGGAACCGAAGTGGGTTGTTCTTTCTTCATGACTTGGAGTCAACTAATGGGGATTTGCCTGAGTGCCAGAATCAAAGCCGAGAGCCCCTGTCACACAGGTATTTTTCTTGAGAAATTTTGAACTGTTGCTGTGTCCTTGTGAATTGTTGGGCTTTTTACTAAAACTGATTTGCATGTCTAAGTTTTGATGAGCTTTTCAGTATTTTCCAATTCTGAGTTTGGAATTGTTGAGTTGGGTTCTGGTTTTGCCATTTTATTTTTAGTTTTACTGTTTTCGATTTTTCAAATGACTATTGATTTGTAGGAGAATTCGGTAAAAAAATTTGGATGCAAGGGTTATTTGTAACCGTTGTATCCGAACTTGTTTTAAACGATCCCATTTTCTCAAACCCCTACTCAAGAACACCAAAATTTAGGTACAACGGCTATTTGCAACGCTATCTCACATGGTGCAAGACGTACACATACATGAGACCCATCCACGTGAGAGCGTTACAAATAACCGATTTGCCCAAAATTAGAGCGTTACAAATAACCGATGTGCCCAAAATTTTCTCATGAAGGATCTCCATCTTCGTCCCTTTTCCATGAATAATCAAATCGCTGCGATTTTTTTTTGGAAATAGAGCATGTGCCAGATGATCTTGACTCAGTTTTTTCGTATCTATTCCCTATGTACGCCAAGGTTCCCATTGTGAGAGCTGACATTTGGAAATATTTTGCGTTGGCCTTCCCAGGGGTGAATTCAAAACCTGTTAGCACAGATGGCACTGATCTAAGTGGCTCTGTCAGTAAAGGGTCATCGGTTTCTGTGCCTCCGACTCCTCGGAGTGAGGGTGAAATCTTGCAGTCTGCTAATTTGAAGAGCTTTACCTTTTCTGATCTGAAAATGGCCACAAGGAACTTCCGTCCGGATAGCGTACTTGGAGAAGGTGGATTTGGTTCAGTTTTCAAGGGTTGGATCGACGAGGGCTCTTATACAGCCGCAAAGCCTGGGACTGGTGTTGTTGTTGCTGTGAAAAGGCTTAACCAAGATGGTTTCCAAGGTCACAGAGAATGGCTGGTGAGTGGTTCATTCTTTTTGCTGGATAGTAGAGCATCTCATGTGGTTTATGCCAAAGGCCCAAATGGCAATGCGAAAGTCAAATTTTGGCATGCTACAACACCAAATGCTGTAATTTGGCCTTCTTGCTTCAATTTTAAATGCCATTTCTTCTTTGTACTTCACAAAATGGAAAACTATTTGTGGGTTCCATCAGATTGATTGAGACCTTTGCTGAATTTGGCAACCAAATTTGATACATGATTTTCCATAGATTGGATTTGGCAAGAGATTGGCTGACATTGAAGATGATTTCTTGAAAGCTCTTGCCAAATTTGGCTTTTGCTTGTGTTTTTAGCACACAACTGGAGATGCTCAATAGTTTGAGCATCCACACCCATGAATCCCATTTTGCCATTGCTATTCTCATTTTTGGACAATGAATAGTGTCTTTTTGCCAAAAAAAGAAAAGAAAGGCAAAGTTGTTGCACTCATGCTTTGTTATTTATTTCCGTCTCTCTCAATCTAAAAATGGCAATTTTGCCATATATGACAAAAGAATTGGCATTGGCTCCATGCCTTGCTTTGGGCACATTTTTGGTCTTTACATTACAAGGTCAACTTGCAATTTTTTGTTAACGATTGAGCATTTGTTTCATCGCCTACTCAAAGAAAATTCCTCAGGCCCTTTCTCTTCATTTGTTTTTTCGGTTGAGGATTGAAGATGTCTGAAATAAATTGGTAACAAAGCACGTCACTCTGATTTGATTTGTAATTTTTTGCTGATTACTGGTCCTACAGGCAGAAGTGAATTATCTGGGGCAGTTTTATCACCCGCATCTCGTGAAACTCGTTGGGTATTGCTTGGAGGATGATCACAGGCTTCTCGTGTATGAATTCATGCCTAGGGGCAGCTTAGAGAATCATTTATTCAGGAGTGAGTTCTTTTTACCCATCCTTGAGACTAAAAACCCCAAATTTATCCTATATGGAAACTTTGTAATGAAAGATCAAATTGTTGTGTAACAGGAGGTTCTTACTTCCAACCTCTTTCTTGGAACCTTCGTCTAAAAGTTGCTCTCGGTGCTGCAAAGGGACTTGCTTTTCTTCACAGTGCTGAAACAAAAGTCATTTATCGGGATTTCAAAACTTCCAATATATTGCTTGATTCCGTATGTTCTACAAAGCACAAAAATTGTTACTACTCGTATTTCCAATCCTAGAAAGTTAAATTCAGTCTCGTGTTCTGATAACCATTTTATGATATATTCTTAGAACTACAATGCGAAGCTTTCTGATTTTGGCTTGGCTAAGGATGGGCCAACAGGCGACAAGAGCCATGTCTCCACCAGGGTCATGGGGACCTACGGATATGCAGCTCCAGAGTATCTAGCCACCGGTATGACTCAATGCATGTGGACTTTTTCCCATTTGCATGTCCTTATATGTTCTTTTCGACTCATGTTTCTCTTTCTTCTGACCCACCTGGCTTACCCTTTGTAATTTTTTCAAGTTCCGGTCCTAAAGGGACACTGGTTTGGACCATTGTATCTATTTTACGCTTGTATGTGGTTGTGCAAAAAATAATGGAAGGTCCACCAGCTCCCAAACTTGTGTCCACTTGCACAAATGTCCAACAGATAGATAAGAGACAAAGTCAATACTCTAAAATAACGGATTAATGGTGCTTCTCTTTTTGACTTGTTTTGCTCTCTTTGTTAGTTTTGGTTGGGGGCTGAACTTGACAAGTAGTGTTACTTTTTGCAAAAGAGTGATGCTATACAAACTAACAAAATTTGACCAATTTTACTCACATGAGGGGGTGTCATCAACACACTCAATTATGACCCGTTCAAACATCAATAAGTAAAAAGGGTTTGCAAAGTTGTAGCGTTTTTGTTTTAATTCAGGGTGTTTGGACCAGCTTATGCCCGCCTCAAAATGGTAGTGCTTAACTGATGTATTTCTTTAATTACGTTTCTTGTTGTCCATGTAGTAATTCTACGTTTGCCTATTCTAGGTCATTTGACCGCCAAGAGTGATGTTTATAGCTTTGGAGTAGTTCTACTTGAAATGCTATCAGGCCGACGAGCAGTGGACAAGAATAGGCCATCCGGACAACATGGTCTGGTGGAATGGGCCAAACCCTATTTGGGCAACAAACGTAAAATCTTTCGTGTCCTCGACACCCGTCTCGAAGGCCAGTACTCTTTGGATACTGCCTATAAGGCAGCCAGCCTCGCAGTGCGATGTTTGTCCATGGACCCGAAGTTCAGGCCCAACATGGATGAAGTGGTGGAGGAATTGGAACAGCTTCAGGATTCGAAAGAAACACAAAGTAGTGCTCGACGAACAAGCAGTGGGCCAAAGCCTCGCAGACGAAGCGCCGGTGATGGAAAAGCCGAAGCTGCTTATCCCAGACCATCTGCTTCCCCACTCTTCACTAAATGAATCACAGGAAAGTTTTGCAGCGGAGCTGCTCTTCTTTTAATGATAATGCAGGTTGTTAGGCGGCGATCTAAGGGCTTGTGACTGTACAGGTGTTTTTGGCTAATTTTGGTCGATATCAAAACTTGTGTCGACTCTCGGTCCATAGGAAATGTTACAGCAAAATGTGTGTGAGCCTGATTAGCGATGCAAGTGGTTTTGCATGATTGAAGTCACTGAAGTAATTGAGTTTATCTGGCTTCTTTTACGCTTGTATTTCCCTTCTTTGTAAGTATGTTGTTTTAAAGCATCACAACTGAAGATCATATGCTATCGCGTGTTTGCGTAAAAATTTTGGAGGCAGATTTTTTTATTTATTATTTTAGCTTTTCCTTGGTAGCTTTTTATGATATGTCGTGGGTGCTTGTGGAATAAATTTATGATTCTAAGGGGGAGTTTTAGAAGTTGATTTGTCAGCAAATAATACTTCTGATTATGCTTGATTCATAATCTCAAGATAGTAGCTGACATGATTTTCTAGCTTTATTTGGAGAGCTATCTCCAAGAGAAGAAATTGGTCCTTAATTTGGACTAGAGGGGACGGTCCAAATTCGAGTCGTCTATTGTTGCAATGAGTAGTCCAAATTTGAATCGTCCATTGCTGCAATGAATGATTCGATTTTGCTTTGAGATTGTAATTGGTAAAAGTTGATTAAGTATTACCAGTAAGAGTTTTTGAGCAAATTCAAATAATTGATTATGCCAACGTATGGACGAGATTCGAATGAATTGTCCCCTCCAATCCAAAACTTGGATGGGAAATCTTATGATAAGTCTTTGACCAAATTCTGACTAGTGATTATATTAATATATGATTCAGATTAGGATGGTCCCTTTGTTTCAAAACTTGGACTTGGACCAGAGAGAATCCGAATCCTTGGGAAAGACTACAATCTGTGTGTGTGAGAGAGAGCGGCGGGGGGAAAAAAGAAAGCTTTGACTAGAAAAGGTCGGCTTTTTGCTGACCAAACAGCTCCATTAATTCTGAGGTACTACTGCTTCCACGTGCTACATGGATCACAAGCAAAGCCCATTAGCTTACGAATATCGTGGCCCACCTTCAAAGACTTTAGGGGAGCCCATATCATTCTGGGACCCATCGTAGAGGAACTGTCTCTATCTATTAACATAACAAGATAAACCCCATCACCTGCTGCTTATTAGTGATGCGTTGCCATTGATTTGCCTCTTCATTTAGAGGTTTCCCACTTTGTTGAAAAATGAAAATGTTCACGTGGTGAGCCAGCAAAGCCATGATTTAGCAGGGTGCGAATTCGGCAGAAAGTGACAAGGCTGGTGGGTTTATAGAGGGAAAAAGTAATATTATATGAAGGAAAACATAGAGCGGATAATGATGCGAAGAAACATATCATTTCAACTAGATTTACAATCAAATTCCCTCCCTTCCCCACACCCCCCCAAACCCCAATGATTCACATATAATCTCATGGCATCAGAGGTGTTCTAATTGGTATTTGTCATATTGTGGAAACTGGGTTCGAACCTCAAGAGGCGAACTAGTAGTTCGTCATTTTATATCTCTCTGTATTTAAGCCCAATAAGCAACTAAAAAAATTCAATCCCCAGAAATTATATCTTGCTTTCACGAGAATTCAATATCACAAGATGTTGCTTCTTCCTTCTGACACCAATATCAGCTGAGATGAGATTCACCCGGAGGCTGATCTCTATCGAGGCTGCATTCAAGAGCCAACATAAAAAGACATATCCAACCATACAAATTGCTTGTTAAAAAACGCCTTTGTTGGGTTCAGCAAAACACCCATCCAAGCACCTATACAAGCTCAGCAAATGGGATTATCTCAGCAAGACGAAAATACATCTTAAAATCCTGGCTAAAATAGCGAACACCACCTCCACCGCATCATACTACAAATAGCACTTGTATTCTTCTAGTTCGTATAAAATGAAAACAGCATGGACACCACGTGAATTTACATGTGTACACCTTCTGTTAACTACATTGAAGATTGACAGCATAATGTAGAGGAGAAAATTTGCCTCCAATTTTCAGCGCAACGGCAAATAGATGCAACCCATTGAAAGAGCAGCTCTTATCTGCCATTGCCAGGGAAAGAAATGCGTACCATTTTATTTTTGATAAGCAATCAAATACACTAAAGTCCAATCAAAGAATACGAACTCAACGGGGCATGCCCCAGTAATACAAAACGTGGACCAGAACAGCCAAAAACTCCAACACTAGTCCCATATTCTGCACCAATTGAACTTCCAAATAGATTTCTTGGTTTCTTCCTTCTTGCCTTTAGTTTCTTTGCCTTGAGTTTCTTTGGGATGTTGGCGAGCGGAATCATTTTCCAATGATGTCTCACTAATTATCTTTCCTAGCATCTCAACCACCTCACTCATGTCAGGCCGGGATTTGGCATTTCTTGCGACGCACATGTTTGCCAGAGCAGCAAGTTTTCGAGCTGGTTTGATGCAATATTGACCTTCTAGTCTGGGGTCTACTATAAGGTGAAATTTTCTTGAATCTGACACATAAGGTCTCACCCAATCCAAGAGCTTCTGCTCATTGCAAGGCATGTTTTTTTCTACTGCTCTCCTTCCTGTGATTAGCTCGTAGAGAACCACACCGAAGCTCCAAACGTCACTTCTAGTAGTCAACCTGCCAGTTTGAATGTATTCAGGAGCTGCATAATGTGTTGGACGAACAACCTGACAAGAAAAAGGTGAGAAAATTAGACAAGCAAAGGATTTCATTTAAAGAAGATGCAGGGACTTGAAAAACCTGTAAAACAATCACAACCCATCATTTGACCAGTTCTATTTTGGCTGTCTTGATTTGCAAATAACTCTTTAGTCAGGCGCTGGTGATTTCCACCATAAAGAAATGACTAACATGTTTAAAACTGAAAGACCTAGAACCTTACCGATGATGTTGAAACATGAGTTAGTCCAGCAGCTGGACCCTGCCTAGCCCGTCCAAAGTCTGAGAGCTTTGCATTGAAGTTTTCATCCAGGAGAATGTCTGAAGTTTTAAGATCTAGAAATATTATCTGCACAAAAAATGAAGATCAAAATAACACCAGAAAACTAACAATTGAGAAAGCTAACCCAGTCGTAGATTATCGCTATATAGGCTTAAGCCCACACTCCACAACAACCTAAAGCCAACAACAGGACATAGCCAACAAAAGGACATCATGCATGTGTTAGCTAGTATTATCACAAATCCATAAAGAGGGTCTGTACTCTGTCATTATTGTTTCACCGTTGAACTCCTTGCATGGAAAAAATTAATGAAAATAAATCCCTGTCCAGCAGCATCCTATGACAAGACACGAGATAGATCACAATAACCAAATACAAACTGATAATTTTTCTTTAGCCAATACATCACAAGAAGTCTTCAATAAGATTTGTCTTCAATTAAAACAATAAGAATGGTCAGAATGTTGTATGCACATAACACCAAAAGGTGGGCTGGTGGCTTAAAGGCCATCTTCTTGAAGGGTATTTGAGATTTCATCATAAATTGAACTTCAAACTAACAACCACGAGATAGGTTTATTGTAGAATCCATTCAAACTTCTTGGTCATGCGTGCAGCCATGGAAATATAAACACTCTTTTTGTTATATTGTTGGTACTGAAAGACATGATACAAACCTCATACTATCATTGTCCCTTTCAGCATGTTGCCTTTGCAATTGGAAGAACCTATTATCCTTTTTCTTGGATTGGCAAACTACAGGTGGCAATGGTAGTTCTGAATTTGAACCTCACACGGTTATTTCCTGCCTAAATGGTTTAAAATTGGTAACAGAATACAGATTCTTCCAGAAAAAGAATTTCCTCGGAAAAGATAAGGACAAATAGGATTTTATTTTTGTGCTCCCTCAAAAGCATAGGCCCTCACCAGGCTTAAAGAAACTTTAATAGACAAACTGACCGTTTACAAGAACTCTGATGAGCAGGAAATTTCAAGTTCTACATGTGCCCTAGGTTAGGATAAAGTCAAGACTTGCTAGTTGATGTCAGCGACAACATTCAATATTGCATCCCATTTGCATTTTCAATTAACTCGTCCTATCATAGATTCATACATCTAGTCACTGTAGTCATAATGATGACAAATTTAAAGTAGGAGTCTACAAAGGAAGAGAATGAAACATGCTTAAAATTAACTCGTCCTATGATACATCTGGTCACTCCAAAATCCAAATGGATTGAGAAACCATGCTTAAAAATCGAAAAATCAAACTAAAATGACACATAATTCTACAAGGGAAGAGAATGAAACACCTTCTCTTCATGCAGGTGAGCCAAACCACGAGCTGCATCTTGAGCAATTCTTAGTCTTGCCATCCATGACAAAGGAGACACTTCTCGAATAAATAAATGATCCTCCAAGCTTTTGTTGTGCATACGCTCATACACCAAAAGACGACGTATCCCTGTTTCATCATCTTCTGCACAATATCCCACTAACTTGACAAGATTTGGGTGCTTGACTACACCCAAAATGTTCACTTCATTAATCCACTCCTTATGCCCCTGAATACTAGAATGCAAAATAACAGAACCCATCAGATGGCCCTGTAATAAGAATTTTGAAACAGGAAAAGATTGAGGCTCAAACATGTAATAGAAACTATGCTAATTCACTTCATCATTCTCCTAGACAAAAATCCCATGACCCCAGCGGCCCCATCCTTCAAATCTACTAGCCAGGTGCGAGCGAGTCTTTTTTAAACCACCTCAGTCATGGACATCGGAAGGGGAACATCTTTTGAAAAATATAGGTTAATGTTGACTATTCAATATCAATTTCATAGGAGGGATTAGAATAAAAGATATAGGAGCCTGAAGCCCGGACGCAAAAATACCAGTTTGCCTGGGAAGTGCAGAAACCAATTGGAACAAGCTCAAAAACTCAGGTAGCAATTGGAGTCCTACAGTAACTGAATGTCTACTTCGTGCACAATATTAGAAACCGTAGCAAAAGATGACCAATTATGCGGACATAAGAAATTATAGCAAAAGACACAGTGAATGTTATGTAATCAAGTTGCATATAAAAACTGGCACAATGAGGCAAATTAATTTCCATGGAATCTATGTTTAAAGCAAATTTAACACTTCTGAATTAAAGTTCCACTTATTGAATTTACAGGCCCCTTGGCTTGCACGAAAGGAAGAGAAAGGAAAAGATTACGTTTCTAACCAATTGTCACCCAAATAATGAGATTTTGAGAGAAATAAAAATAAACCACTAAAAAATCTTCTTTTCTTTTCTATCCTATCGCACCATTTCTTCCCTCTAAATTCATCTAGACAATTAATAAGTTTCTCCTTTGTTTTCAATCTAGTAGTGAAGGCCAACCCTATGTTTAACACTACAAACCAAACCAAATGTAATGACAGCCACAAAGTAGAGAATAAACAAACCAACAAGCAATAGAAACAAGGACACAAAGATATACGTGGTTTCATTCAAGCACAAAGTAAAAACATACTCCACAGTCGAAGAGCGAGAGAGGATTCACCATGTACAAGGAGAGATTACAAAGAGCCGGCTTAGGCTATACCCGTAACTCTCAACGAAGCACCAAACGATACAAATCTTTGGCGGAACCCAAAAGGGAGACACAAACCCTAGTGAAACCCAAAGAGACAACTCAAAACCCTAATATCAAGCCCCAAAAACCAAATGTCCCTATTAATAGGAAAGCACTAAAAATAAATCTAAACTAACTAGAATAGAATTCTAGTCACATAAGCCTAAACCGACTCGAATAAAGAATTCTAGTCACTTTCCACCACCAAACAAGCCTCAAGTCCAAATCAATTGGGGTTTACACGTAGGGCTGAAAACAAGTCAAGCCAAACCGAGCTTTGTAGTGTTCGAGCTAGGCTCGTTCAAAACAAGTCTAGCTCAAATCGAGCCCAAACATTTGAGCTGGCTTGTTTAGTATCGAGGTGTTCAAGCACGGTTCGTTTACTAAACGAGCCTCTATAAATGAGCCAAACCACTACAAAAACGAGCTGAGTTACAACCAACTTGAGCTCAGCTCGTTTACTAACGAGTCGAATCTAGTTGAGCCATAACGAGCCAATATTCAAGCTGCTTGGCGAACAACTTAGTTCATTTGCAGGCCTAGCTAAATGAATCCCTTTTTTTTTTCCTATTGAGCTCTACGGAGGGTATCGTGTTCCATGATACCGCAAAAAACCTGTAACACTACACTTGTAGACTTGTAGTAAATGTTTAGCACACAATCAGTTCGGATACCTGTTCATATAAACATTATTCATATACCCACGTATACATGTTTAACAGGGAGCAAAAGCCATGCCTGAAATTACAACTTACAACTAACTTGAGCTCAGCGTGTTTAATAAACGAGCTCAAAACATGAGCTCGGGCTCAACTCGTTTATTAACAAGCCAAGCCGAGCTTGAGCTGCTTGCGAGCAGCTCTATTCGTTTCGTTTGCGGCCCTAGCTACATGAAATGATTTTTTCCATTGAGCTCTACTGAGGGCATCGTGGAACAAAAGCCTTGCCTGGAATCCGTTGAGATTGAGCTGTTTGACAGCGACATCCATATTCGAACCCGAACAATTACCACCATCAAAACCGGAAACCCTGACAACGCCTCTGTAAACGCACCCAAACTCTCCCTCCCCGATCATCATGCCCCCGCTGAAACCTCCCGTGGCCGCTTCCAACTCCCCGAACGTGAACACCCGCAGGTCGTTGGCCCTGCGCTGGCTCGAGCTCGACTCCAGGCTCAGGCACGGGGAAACCCACGACACCTTGGACGCGACGGACGGCCTCGGAACGGCGCCGTCCTCGTCGACAGTGGCGATTTGCAAGCAATCCATGGGGCGAGCGATTTTTTTGTAGAGAGAGAGAGGGAGGGCGTTGAGATTCTAACCGGATCGTGGGAAAAGAAGAGCCCTGCTTTTTCCACCCTCCCCCCGGCGACCCCACACGCCATTTCCAATATTACTTCCCCCAACCCTCCCTCCCGCGCCGCCCCCCGCCCGACCCCACACGCCATTTCCAATATTACATCCCACCCCCCCCCCCCCCCCACACACACACACACACACACACACCCCACCCCGTTTTCAGCTTACACTTTTTTTTTCTTTTTGTTTCCTTTTCTTCTTTCCAGTTAGATGTTTTTTCCTCTCCTTATTTTCTTTTCTTTCTTTCCAGTTAGATTTTTTTTTCCTTTTTTTTCTCTTTATTTCCTTTTCTTTCTTTTTAGTTTGAATATTTTTTTTCATTTTTCATTTTTTAATTATTATTTTTATTTATTTCTTTTCTCATTTACCTCCCTTCTTTTTTTTGGTTAACTCAATTCTATTTTCAATTAAAATTTAAAATATAAAAATAACTTGTAATAAACAATAATTAATTTAAACAAAATTTCATTTTATTTAATTGAGTATATATTGTCAAAACATAAAAATACATAAAAACACAAATTCTAATCAATATTTCCTCCAAATGCTGCTCCCAATGCACTTATACCCATTACTTCGTAACACAATTGTAAACGTGCTAAGTAAATTTTTTGCTCTAAGGCCTTTTAACGAACACTCTAAAACTCTTTATTTGGATTGAAAATTGAAACACTTATTTTTTTAATTATATTTTTTAATATATATATAGGGAAAAAAGAAAAAAAATAGTCGGATTAATTTTTAACTATATTTTTGAACATATAAACGGTGTAAAAGAAATAAGTGTTTCAATTTTCAATTCGTTTGAACCGGTACAAAGATGTTATTTTTCTGATCAGTTCATCCTATATGGTCGTAGTAAATTTTTGACTCTAAGGCCTTTCAACAAGCACCATAAGACTCTTTATTTAGTTTAGAGCTCTTAGTGTGTCCATTGAAAGGCCTTAGAGCCAAAAATTTATTACGACCATTTAGGATGAAATGATTAAAAAAATAATATTTTTCCACCGATCCAAACGGACTGAAAATTGAAACCCTTATTTTGTTAAACCCGTTTATATATTAAAAAATATAGTTAAAAATTAATCTGACTGTTTTTTCCTCTATATGTGTGTGTGTGTGTGTATATATATATTAAAAAATATAGTTACAAAAAATAAGTGTTTCAATTTTCAATTCGTTTGAATCGGTGCAAAAATGTTATTTTTCTAAACATCTCATCCTAAATGGTCGTAGTAAATTTTTTAATACTTATTTTTTTAACTATTTTTTTAATATATAAACAATGTAAAAAATAAATGTTTTAATTTTTAATCCGTTTGAATAGGTTCAAAGATGTTATTTTTCTAATTATTTTATCCTAAATGGTTGTAATAAATTTTTGGCTCTAAGGCCTTTCAATGGGTACCCTAAGAGCTCTAAACTAAATAAAGAGTCTTAGTGTGCTCGTTGAAAGGTCTTAGAGCCAAAAATTTACTACGACCATTTAGGATGAAACCATATAGGATGAAATGATCAGAAAATTAACATTTTTGTACCGATTCAAACGAATTGATAATTGAAACACTTATTTTTTTGCCCCGTTTATATATTAAAAAATACTTTTAAAAAAATTGTTTTAATTTTCAATCTGTTTGAACTGGTGCAAAGATGTTATTTTTTTATCATTTCATCCTAAATAGTCGTAATTACTTTTTGGCTTCAAGACCTTTCAATGGACATTCTAAGAGAACCACAAAATTAAATAATAAGTCATAGGGTGCTCGTTTAAAGGTCTTAGAGCAAAAAAAATTCATTATGACTATTTAGAATAAAATGATCAAAAAAATACGATCTTCGCCCCGATTAAATTGAATTGAAAATTAGAGCACTTAATTCTTGAATTATATTTTTTAATATAGAAATGGTGTATTTATAGAAATTAAATAAATAAAATAAAAGTAAATAAATAAATAAAATACTGTAAGGGGGGGGGGGGGGGGGGGGGGGGGGGGGGTGGGGGGGGTGGGGGTGAAGGGGCGACTATTTGCAGAAAACTGTAAGGGGCGGGGAGAGAGACGCGGGGGGAAGCAATTTGCGAAAAGAATTGCTTCTTAATTCTTCGGTAAAAAAAAAAGGGGCGACTATTTGCAGTCTCGCATTTTCTCCCTTAACCCGTTAAAATTTTCAATTATACTTGACAGTTTGTAACGACCCTGATTTTCTGTAAATAAAAATTTTGTTAAATATTTGAATTTTATTTTAATTACTTTAATTTTTACTCTTAAAATTTTCTTTTAACTTTAATAATCCGTCATAATTAGATTTGAGACTTATAAAATTTTATCTTTTCGCACTGAACAAATTAGTCATTTTCTAAAGACAAGTATGCTTATAAAAGCACTTGTATATTTTCCTAACGAGTCAAATAAAAGCTTTAAATTACATTTTTTAGTTGAAAATCCTACTTGGCTAGTAGAATTAGTTTCCAACCAATTAGTTAGAGAAACCTAATTACCATTTAACCTAGTTACATTCTCCTAACCCTAGATGGACCTTTTTGACCATCTTTGAGCCTTGTGAACCCCTCCCAACCCTAATTGAACCATTAGGCCATTAGAGATAATCATTATATCCCATAACTAGTCATTCAAAACCCATGTCTATCACCTTTATTTTTCTACCCATTGGTTAATAAATGTTAAAAAAATCATTATCCCGACACGCCAATGAATGTATTGACTTGACAAGACAAGTTATACCAAAGGAAGTCATCATTTTGCTTCCAAAAGAAGCAACCTTAGCCTTGCCATGCATGCAAACCTAGGGATATAGTCTTAAACCTAATTATTCTAGGGTTACTTTCCTAGATGTATGTATGTATATATATATATATATATATATATATATATATATATATATATATATATATATATATATATATATGTTTGTACATAGTACAAAGAAAGAGAGAGAGAGAGAGAGAGAGAGAGGGAGGGAGGAGTGAAGTGTGTGCTAGTGTTTGGGTACTTACACAAGCTAACTTTTTAGCCACCTTCACACTCAACAAAAGTACTACATGACAGTTCACTTCTAGATCAAGCACACTATCTAGCCTTTAATCATCCTAGAAATTGACTACAACCTAGCCTAGGATTGACTACACATAGGAAGACTATTCTCTAGCCTAGATATCATTTTATCATTTCTTGCAAGCAAGTTTTCTTAGAACAAGACAAGACCATACCTATCATAATTGTCCATTTACCCATTGGACAATAATTGCTAAGGAAAATATTATTCCTTAGATAATAGCCAAGACTTTTGTTATAAATAGCACTCCATCCTTGCCATTTAACTCACACCTTTCAACATTTCAACTTCTCTTTCTAGAATCCTTGAGTTTTTACTTTGTTCTTCCTTGGTCTTAGTGTTCTTGAGTTTTTCTTGAAGTTCTTCAAGAAACTCATCCAAAGCCGCCACTAAACCACCACTCGACCACCCTCTCGATCCAAAAGTTTTAGTGGTATTAGTCAAGATTTAGTTTCAAGAGAAACCCTTCCCTTTTGAAGTTACCGAAAGCTTACCGTAGGAAGTTACTTCGTCCAATAGCCAACTTACTATCCATAGTCGTCACTACCGCAAAAAAAAAAAGGTAGAGTCCCTTGTCCACTAATCCCATGTATAGCATAGAACCGTATGTTGGAAAGTAGAATGCCCTTACTCTCTAGTTCAAGGTATAAAATAGAATATCCTTAATCGTTTTTCTCTAAGTAGATAAGGTTATTTGTCACTTATAATGTTTGGAATGTATGATAGTCAACAAACTTATTTTTGCTAATGGAAGTATGAGCATGTATGCGTAAATTGTTTATATTATTTATTGAGTGATAAAGCATAAGTGATTTTCACTCCAAATGCGTCCGTATATGTGGCGTTATGTTTTAAATTATTATTTAAGCATGATTAGTATTATAGAGTTGGATGATCTTGCTAGTTTAGTTTCAAGATTACAATGAATGATTTATATGTACGTACGTGAAAAGTCCTACCGTGGAGTCTATACATGCAACGTGACACAACAATCGAGAAAATAGAGACATGACACCAATGGTGTATTAAAGGCAAGAAACGGTTTGAAAATCGCAATGTGGCCAGAAATGGTAGCCCATTGTGTGATGTGTGTGTGTATTTTTTGAAAACCCAATGGAAACCCGGAGCGGCGGAACCATTGTAGTATACTCGAAAATCCGGAGCGGCGGAACTGAGGGATGAATTGTGGTTTGGTTATCCGCGGAGAGGAGCCTATACAATTGTTTTAATGATTTTCGAAAACCCAAATGGGAACCCGGAGTAGTGGAACCGAGGGTTTTGAATTTTAGATTGGTTATCCGTGGAGAGGAGTCAAAGTCAAATTCAATATTTGTGTGTGTTAATAAGAACCCAGCTCGGCGGAACCATTGTGAGGATACTCGGGAGACCGGCGCGGCGGAATCGAGGTTGAATGTATTAAAATGATTTTGAAAATGTTGATTTGGTAAATGAAAGGTGAAAATAGTGACACGTTCTACGAAATGCTGCGGAGGAGAAACTCAGAAAATCAAGGACACCTATTTTAGTTTGGATACTGAATGTGGATGTGTCATTATTAACTGTTTTGTCAAATATGCATGAACTATGTGTAAATCATTAAATTTGTGATCTATTGTTTGTAAGTTAAGGGTTAGTTAGTATGGGTTATTCTATTGAGCTTCTGTAGCTCACGGTGTTACCTTTGGTGACCCTGACATATTATATCGGTGGCGACGTTGGTATAATATGTCAGACTTGGTAGATGAAGAAGGTGAGCTGCACACCTTGGAGGCTTTTGGAGTCGAAGAGCTGGTTAGGATGGAAGAACAGGCGGAGCTGTAGTTAGGAACCTTAGTTTCTTTTCCCTTGTATAATAAAAGTACTCCCATGAGAGTTATAATGTAATAATGAGTCAAACTCTATTTTGAAATTTTAATAAAATTGTCTATTTAACGTACCCAGAATTCGGGGGCGTTAAACAGTTAGTTACCGAAATTGAAATACATTTTCAGCATATAATTACCGAAATATAATATTTTTTTCAACAGTTATTTATCGAATATGTATGTTCGGCAATTGTTTACCGAAGGTTAAACATATTTTCGACATGTAGTTACCGAAATATAATTTTATTTTCAACAGCTATTTACCGAAATATTTTGTATGATTTTCAACAATTATTTACCAAATATTGTGGGCTAAGAGAGAAAATACGAAGCTGAGAATAATCGCCAAAAAAAAATCTCTGCGTGCTCTTAATTCTTTGAGTCATGCTATTGGTACCAACAGGTATCGTACCGATAATGGATCGACGGCTGCGCCAGGTCGTCTCCGGCCAACCGAATGGCCGATCCGAGCCGTTCAAAGATTCTAAAAAAAAAATCGAGTAGGCTTAGGTGAGAATCAACGGCATCCGATGTACATAAATGCTCAATCCAAACAACCCAATTTTTCGTATATACATATATACACACAAAAAGATGTTTGAATCAAGCACTCTACACACATCGGATGCCATTGATTCCCGCGTAGGCTCCCTTTTTAAAAAAAAAAATTTGGACAGCTCGGATTGGCCGTTTGACGGCCGAAGACGGACCGGCGCGACTGTCGGTACGATTTCGGTAGGACCCCATTGGTCCCTATAGGTTTTATGTAATTGTTTCCCTACATTAATGCTTTTAATTGTCGCCCTCCTGAATTTACTTCAAAAAGTCTACACACCAGGAAACCAGCCCATGCCCCAACCCTGGATAGCCCAAATGACGTCGTTTTGGGCGTCCCTAAAAAAAAAAAAATCAAAGTACCTCATCTAGTTCTACGCGATAAAAGGGAAAAAGGGAGAGAGAGGAGGAGGAGGACGACCACCAGACCAGCACCATCATTGCGACCGCTTCCGGCGACCACCACCGTGACCGCCATCACCATCGGTGACTTTCCCTCCACCGACCGCCACCGCCACCACCAATGGCGATTTTTGCCTTCGCGACTTCCGACGCGACCACACACCGCCAAGGTCTCTCTCTGTTCGATATTTTGTTCGTTTTCTCTCTCAATTGAAAGTTAGGATTTTGGTTTCTTTGCTTTTCCTTATTTCGTTTCTGCTTGGAATTGAAAGATGAGATTTCAATTGAAAGTCAGGGTTTTGAATCCAAATTGAACCACAGGTACAACTTTACTCAGTAGTCGTTTTGGTCCTCCCATTTTCCTCACAGGCCGATTGCTATCTCTGTACCTCAAATTCATAAGAGCATTCCTTGGAGTAGGCTTATCAACCCAAATGGAGAACCTCCATATGAGAAACTCCAGGAAAGCATCAAGTTCTGGTTCATATTGGAATAAAAATCTTGGCTAATCCCAAGGAAAAGAAGAGAAACAAGTTGAATTCCTTGTAGCTATACCAGTAACCTCTTCAAATGAAAAACCAAATAAGCCACATGATACATGCCTTCCTCAGACTAATGACATTAACCAACTGTTCTTTTAGCATGGCAGACATTTCAATGTCGAGTCTGTGTGCATCCACCTGATTCCCTTTCTTGACAAGGGTCTTATTGAGATGACCGCTCATTCAAATGTGTGTGGAAATTAGATTTACCCAAGGTTTAATTTTGCAAACTGATCAACTTATTTCAGAATTTGAGCAAGGTTTAGGAAGAAGGTGGCCTAATTGATGTGTGTTTTAATAGGTGCTGGAATTGGCTGGAAAACGCGGTGAGGGACAACAAGAAGACCCGTATCATGCCACAACCCATTCATGTTGTAGCTATTACTGTGAACATCTTAATGATGCTTCAAACATCTTCCAGTGTCGATGCCGACGATGACGACGATGAGGACGAAGAGGAGACAGGTAGTGAGGAGGAGGAGGAAGACGGGAGCATGAGGACGATGATAGTGAGGGTGGTGATAGTAGTTCTTTTTATTTTTATTTTTTGCTCGCAGCTTAAGGGAGAGGATAAATGTAATTTCCATATAATGGTTTTTGTATCCGAAAGACTATGTATTACGCTCATTATTCTAGTGAATGTCAGAGTTTGCTCTATTTATTTTTTGTTGCTTTCGTGGTTTTCTGAAGACAATGTTTGGTTTTCTTTGTTGTTTCAAAACTTTAAACTTGAATGTGCTTGATGATTTTATGACTTTGGCTTTATAAATGGTCATTAGGACGATAAATGCCCGGTGTGGGCTTGTGCGTAACATGTTGTTGTTGTACTGAACGAGATGCGAGACGCTGGGTTAAGATAAAAAATAGGGGAGGTGCTACCCAAATTTTACTAGAAACTACCTTGTGTCCCCTTTTGCTAGCTCTAGGCATTATCATGAACTTGGCATTGGCACCAACTTTATGTCAATCAGCAAACAACTTAGCCTCATAAAAACTACAAGATCTGTATGAAATATTTTGTAGCTACGGTAATGAGCAACTTATGCTGAAAATGTAACAGCAAGCCAACCTGCTTTGACCTATATTTTTCCGCATATGCTAATTACATTTAGACACATGCGTTGGTGTGTATGTTGTCAAAAAAGAGGGCCAAGAGGTAACAAAAATACTTAAGTGAGTTTGAAATCCTAACTTTTTGATGACGAGGATAAAAAGGAGCCGTGTCTGACACGTGTCCGATATGGAAATGGACACGAAACAAGGACATTCCATAAACTTAATTTCTAGCACTGCAGAAACTAAAAGTGAAACTCAATTTCAAATATGGATATGATACAATACATCCTTCAAGATACGATATGGATATGGATATGATACGGATACGGATACGACACAATATGTTTGACTAATATAAATTGCATTCATCCAATATCCGTATTGTGTAAATTGTATTTATATTAGTCAAATATATTGTGTCGTATCCGTATCGTATCTATATCCGTATTATATCTTGAAAGATGTATTATATTGTATCCATATCTGTATTTTCTGAAAAATTCGACAGAGTTTCCCTTGTTTTTTAATCTAGCCTGACGTCATAGTGTCTCAGTCAGTAGCAGTAGCAACAGAAAAAAGGGCAATACAGCAGTTCATGGCAAAACAACATTCCCATTGTTTAAAAAATGATCAAGAAGTTGACACCATAGTGATATTTGAATTTCATAATGAACCACTCATTATCTCAAAATGTACCACTCTAAAACCAATACAGCAACAAAAATGGAGTACAAACTTGTATCTTTTTAAATAAGCCATGAAACATTGTCAAATTGGAGCAAAGGCCATGAGCCGAACATCATCATCGTCGTCTACCTTAAGCTATATTACAAGCAAAATGAAAAAGATAAATCCTAAGTGTAACTAGCATCTCTTCTTGGCTGGACGCTTTAAACACCAAGCGGAACTGGATTTTGGAGTTATGGAACTGTTTTGTGCTCTCCCTCCCTCTTGCATAGCTACAATTGCTTGGCCTGCATGCATAGGTAAGCACTATAAACAGCAAGCCATGTGTGGAAACCCAAGTCATATGCATGCATGTGAGGATGGAATGAGGATTTAACGAAAGAGAAACAAAAGGATGAGCTTGCCTTCCGTAGGTACTTTTCCTGGATCTTCAATGCGTCTCTCAATGCCCTTTTCGCATCCAGACTAGCCGTTATTTCCCCCACAATCTGTAAAAGTAGGTTCAAATAAGTTATATTTCAGACACATCTAATCGCGAAGGTGAAGAAGAGAAACAAGAGGGAAGTGGAATGTAAACCTTGACAACATCGTCTGGACCTTTAGCTTTTTTCAGAAGTCGTTTTTTCTTGGCCTCAATGACACTTGCAACGAGGAAAACTACGAGGGCGCTCTTTTAGTTCCCGTGTCCAGTCTTTATAAGTTTTCTCTCATATTTCCCATATTGCTTCAGTTGCTTAATATCCATTCTGGATACAGCATTTTCATTTGGTGCCACATCTGATCTAGACCTTGAAACCTCATATAATGAAGAGATGTTTGGATTATATTCCATTGCCCACATCACCTGAAAAAATGAACCTATCAATAGAAAGGCAAAAAGGCTCCCAACATACAACCACATAGGCAAAAAGGCTCCCAACATACGACCACTGAAAATTGTTGGCTTTGATCTCTTGTCAAGGCTCTCAGAACAATGGATCTTCTGTAAATGGATAGAAAAATTGTATTTAATGGACTAATCAAACAAGAAAAGAGATTTTCCTTACCTCCCAAAGGTACAGCGCATCTACAATTGACAACTCTCTCCGGAAAAGTACCATCAGCATATGGAGTGCAAACAGATACTGCCCACCATTTAGTTCCTCTGCAAAATCGAAATATCAGAAGTTCAAAAATACAAAGCCATGTTTTAATGGTCAGGGCACTAGAGCCAAAGCCATAGAATAAATGTATTTCAGAGTACTTATGTTGAGCTAATATTGGCTAATAGTGTATCATTCAATGCCAATAAAAAAAAAAAAAAAAAAAAGAGTGTATCTGATATGAGCTTACTCAAACCCATCCTCTTTTTCCTCTATTTTAGAGAATAAATTTGGTACTCCAAATATAAAGAGTATGGGAAAATCTGATATGAGCTTTCTTAAAGTAATCCTCCTCAGACTGTGGAGGTACAAGTAAAAATAACCATGACAAAATTCAGAGACTTGATTGCATATCGCACCCAATAAAAACAAGAGAATAACATCTAACAGGATCAACCCATACGAAGGTGTTCATGAAGCTTTGGATCAATAGCTCTAATTATTCCTGCAAGAGTAGTCCACTGAGATTGCACCCCTAAGGAGGTTGCGCTGGACCTGAAATTTTCTCTCTTTTAAACAAAAGTAGGGAAATGAGTTATGAACTAAAGAAAAGTTCAAAAAATGATAAGCATTAAAGATGAAAGGCAAAATAGATATATAGAAGTTAAAGCAATGGAATCAGGTAGCACTGTCTTGGGAAAAAGGTTAGGAGACCAGGGCATACTTCAGTAATCATGCATAATCAAGCTCTATAGGCTTCTTTCTCAAAGAACAGCACGAATCTTCCACATCTGGTAGTTAACGCCCATGTATAAACTACAAACAAGGCATTTTGACTAGACAAGCAAAGAAAAAGGTCGCAGTCAAGTTGTTGGAGAATTTTACTCAAGGAAACTTTACTCCTACAAATTAAACAAAGCAGGTAATCATGCCGCGTTATCAGTGAGAAGTATGCGCATCCAATTAAAATCACTGAATGCTCAAACCTAACAAACACACGAATTGTTGATTGTGAGGTGAGAATGTAGGTGGGTTGCGGTATTTTGCTCCATTTAACCTCAGTCTTTCAGTAAAATTGGAACCCTATTTTTTTGTGCAAAAATCTCCAATATTTACAAATTGAAATTGGAACCCTAGTTAAATTGATACCAGTGTTCGAGAGAGAGAGAGAGAGAGAGAGAGATAGAGAGAGATACCTTCGTTGGCGTATGGCGGCGGCAGTGGTGGTTGAGACCTTCTTGAGCATTCGAAATCGATATCAGTGATTGTGGTTCGAAGCTCGTCGGCGTACGTTGGTGGTGGTGGTCGGCGATCGTGGAGGCGTCTTCTTCGTTAGTTTCTTCAGCGGTGGTGGTCGGCGATGGTTTGGGTTGGCAGTGGTGTCTCCCTCCTCCTCCTCTTCCTCCTCTTCTTCTATTCTCTCTCTCGTAGTCGTAGGCCAACTGGTTTGAGGAAAATTTGGGTTTTTTTTTTTGTTGAACTCCCAAAACGACATCGTTTTGAGATGGCGTCAGAATGATGTCATCCATCCTGGGTTGGGGCATGGGCTGGTTTCTTGGTGTGTAGACTTATTGCTGAACTTCTTACTAGTACTATAAAATGTCTGCAAAATGCTTCCGTTGTTGCTAACAATGCACGTTCCTAAACGTACACATAATCACTTGGCATAGATTTACATGTTTTGATGGACGGCCATGAATATCCGTGTAACTCAATTAATTTTCTTTCTTATATGAGTACTAGTGAATTCATGAGAAATTATTTTCTCATAGATTGACTCCAAAAATTGAAGCCTGTTCAATTATGTGAAGAGCAAATTCACCAACCAATTGAACGTGAAACTGTAGACTTACACGCCAATGTATTCACCTATTGGAGATCTGTGAGTAATAAATAATATGGAGAACCGAACACAGCGAATAACTTCTTCCGGTATATTTTATTATTATTTTTCAAAATTGTACGGAGTAGTATTAATGGTCAAATCTAGCCAGTCAACGGTAGGGTTGTCTAAAAAAATTGTGAATCGTAAAATCGGTTCGGATCGATTCGATCCGTGCTTTTTAGATTTTGTCCGTGGATTAATGGTTCGGACACGGATTTGAAAATTAAAAAATCGTGAGATACGGATTAGGATTGAATTTTCATTTCAAAATCATAGATTAACCGAACCAGACCGTGAGATATTTAAAAAAATAAAAATATAGATATGTGTGTAATAGAGTCCCCTTCTTATAAGGACCTCATTATTTTAATAAAATGCGAATCTCCTTTTCCCGATCGAATTTCGATGATCCGAGCTGCTCAATGTGTTCAGAATGTGATTTTAAGGGTACTTGCGAGGAATCAGCAAAAAAAAAGACCGAAAAGAGCTTCATCCGAGCAGTTTTTGTTTGTTTTTTATCGAACGGTTCAAATAAAAACTGCTCAAATCAAGCCCTTCCCGATCATTTTTTTTTGCCGATTTCTCGCGGGTACCTTTAAAATCACATTCTGGACACATTGAGCAGCTCAGATTATCGAAATCCGATCGGAAAATGAGAGAAATGGGGAAGTTCGCGTATAAGATCCTCATTTTAAGGTCCTTACCTGAAGATTTCTAATGTGTAATATATATAATTTTACTAATTTGCTTGTTTGTTTTGAGAGACTAATATGCTATTTTTTGTTTGGTTTTTTTGGGATGTAGAATAAGTAGATCATGCTTGATCAGAATTTGTTTATTTTGGACAATGCTTAGTTTATTTGGTTGCTGCCTTACTGCCTTTACCATGTTTATTGCCTTTACTGCCTTTACAATTTGGACAATATTTATAGAAATTAGTGTTTGCAGTTTTATTTGGAATATGATCATGGTAATAGCATCATTTTATTTTTTTGGAAGGGAATTCGTGGATAAAACAACCATGAGACTTTTGGATTAAGATTAGATTGCATTTTCTAAAAACCATAAGATACGGATTAAGATTGGATTCATACGAATCCGATCCGATCCGGACCGTGGACAGCCGTAAGTCAACCTTGTTGGATTTGTGAGTTTTAATATACTGTAACACGTAACTGCGGGGAAAAGGGGAAAAAAAATACACGTCATCCAAAAAAAAATTACTAACGCATAACCCTAAGGAGACCGAACAAATTTATATCAACAACGTACCGACGGAGACGCGGGGCCCACCTCAAGTCTTGCACGGATGATCCGAGCCGTTTAATAATTTTTTTAAAAAAATTGAGTGGGCCGCGAAGAAAAATCAGTTCAATCCGATATGTGTACATGCTCGATTGAATCTTCAATTTTTTCATTCAGATTTTAAAATCCTAAAAATAAAAGGAAAAAATAGAAGATTCGATCGAGTATCTACACATATTAAATTAGACGATTTTTCACGGATCCACGCATTCTTTTTTTTTTAAAAATTTATTGAACGAATCAGATCATACTTGCGAGACCTGGAATGGATCCCGCATCCCCGTCGGTATGAATAATAACCCAGTCAAGGGCATACCGGGTAGAGAGCTAGCTGGTTTCTAGAATTGTATGCGGGCACAACTTGGTAAAGGACTAGTTCAGACCTTTTCTTTCTTTTTTTTATGAGGACTAGTTCAGACCTTAGAATATACTTTTGGAAGAATAATTTGTTGAAATTTTCGAAGAAGCGGCAAAATTCGAAATAGCGTTAAAAGGGAATATACTTCTGGACTGTTTCGCTAAAGAGAAACACGCTCTTTAATAATGCAGTTTTTTTTTTTTTTTTTGGTTAAAAGGGAATACATTGCATTAACTCGAAAATTCGAAATAGCGTACATTGGCACATACGAGTCTAGGACTCTGGGGTATGACACCCCTTGGGCATCTACTCTTAATTGAATAGAAACAACATTAGGCACAAGTTCTAAAAAATATGAAATCCAGCATCTATTTGGAGATCCAAATTTGCCAATTGATCCGTGCAACCGTCACCTTTCCGATAGCTATGCATCACCTCCAACATGGATGAACGAAGTGGTGGAGGAATTGGAACAAGCTTCGGGATTCAGAAGAAACAGAAAGTGCATGCTCGAAGATCAAGCGGTGGGCCAAAGCCTCGCAGACGAAGCGCAGGTGATGGAAAAGCCGAAGCTGCTTTATCCCAGACCATCTGCTTCCCCACTCTTCACTAAATGAATCACAGGAAAGCTTTTACAGAGAAGCTGCTCTTTTTTGTATCGTTCAATGATAATGCAGGTTGTTAGGCGGCGATCTAAGGGCCTTGTGTTTTTTAACCCGTATCTATTTGTAGGTTGGGGTTCCGCGTGAGGTGTGCTTTCGTGTAGATCTATGAGAGCTGGAGATGTGCGATTGGCTGATGATTAGAAGAAGAAAGAGAGAAATGATCCAGTGGGGTGAAGGAAGGAGCAGGAGGACCGAAGAGACAAAGGCAGTAGGTCCCTCGTCTTTCCGCGGTAGGCGTGACCTCGCGTGCTTCCGGAGTGGCACATCTCGCGTGGATCCTCGCGTCGCATGACTTTCTCCCATGTGTCCTCCGGGGATTGCCCGGTCAACAGGTCTTCTCCAAAGTCAATGGGACAACCGGTCAAATCTTTTTTCCCTCAAATCTTTGCCACATGTTGGTCTGTAGTAAGCCGGTCAAAAAGTCTTCTCAGGTCAACGGTAGACGATTTGACTGCATCTACACTGTTCAGTTGACTATACAGGTGTTTTGGCTAATTTTGGTCGATATCAAAACTTTTGTCTACTCTCCGTTCATAGAAAATGTTCTTACGATAAGTCTTTAAAAAATTTCGAACCATTGATTATATTAATATATGATCCAGATTAGGATTGTTCCTCCGATCCAAAACTTGGACAATCTGAATCTGAGGAGAAGACTACAATCTGAGAGAGAGAGAGAGAGAGAGAGAGAGAGAGAGAGAGAGAGAGAGAGAGAGAGAGAGAGAGAGAGAGAGAGAGAGAGAGAGAGAGGGGTGGGGAATAAAGAAATCTTTCACTAGAAAGGGTTGGCTTTTCGAATGGATGTGCTCATGAGTTAGTAAAGATAGGCCTGAAGTTCAGGCACAGAGAGATAATCCACGAGCAAGGCCCTTTAGAGATCTTGGAGCATTTGCGGGAACGATATTGATGGCATTGGCAGATTAAGATCTGTTGCTAATGGGCTTAGGCCTTCCTTTTGTAACCAACAAAAAAAGAAGAAAAGGTTGGCTTTCTGAGGTAGTACTGCTTCCACATGCCCACATGGATCACAAGCAAAGCCCATTAGCTTACGAATATCCTGGCCCACCTTCGAAGTTCGAAGACTTTAGGGAAGCCCATATCATTCTGGGACCCATCGTAGAGGAACTGTCTCTATCTATTAACCATTTAACCTAACAAGATAAATCACCTTCTGCTTATTAGTGATGCATTGCCATTGATTTGCCTCTTCATTTAGAGGTTCCCACTTTGTTGAAAAATGATAATGTTCACACGGTGAGCCAGCGAAGCCATGATTTAGCAGGGTGCGAATCCGGCAGAAAGTGACGAGGCTGGCGGGTTTATAGAGGGGGGGAAAATATGAATGAAAATAGAGAGAAGATAGAGCGGATAATGATGCAGAGAAACAAATCGTTTCGACTTGATTTACAATCAATTTTTTTGTTTTCATGATTCAGATATAGTCTCATGGCATCAGAGGTGTTTTAATTGGTAATTTGGTATTGTATTTGTCATATGGTAGAAAATGGGTCCGAACCTCAAGAGGCTAACCAGTAGGTCATCATTTTATTTCTCTCTGGATTTAAGCCCAATAAGAAACTAAAAAAATTAAATCCCCAGAAATTATATCTTGCTTTCACAAGAATTCAATAACCATTGTAGAAAAAAGAATATCACCAAACACCACCTCCACCGCATCATACTACAAATAGCACTTGCATTCTAGTTCGTGTAAGAAACAACATGTGAGCAAAATGAATATAACGAAAATGATAATGTTGAGGTGAATGTGTAGTAAGATTAAAAATAAAACAGTTCGTGAGATGGTAGGTTTAGCACATATAGAAAAGAAGTTGAAGAAAAATAGACTAAGGTGGTTTGAATTGGCCATGTCTATCGTAGACCTAGAGATACAGTAGTTAAGAGAGCGAATAAGATAATTTTGGATAGCAACGCTACGGGGAGAGAAAAACCTAAATTGACATTAGATTTCGTTGCGCGCAAAGACATGAGTCTAATGGGTTTGACTGAATAAGTGACCCAGAGCTCAATAGAAGAAAAAAAGATTTATGTAGCCAACCCCATTTGATTGGGACACAAAGCTCGGTTTGATTTGGTTATTCTAGTTCGTGTAAAATGAAAACAGCATGGATACCACAAGAATTTACATGTGTACACCTTCTGTTAACTACATTGAAGATTGACAGCATAATGGAGAGGAGAAAATTTGCCTCCAATTTTCAGAGCAACGGCAAAAAGATGCAACCCATTGGAAGAGCAGCTCTTATCTTGCCATTGCCAGGGAAAGAAAGGCATACCATGTTTTTTTTTCCCGATAAGTAATCAAATACAATATAGTCCAATCAAAGAATACAAACTCAACAGGGCATACTCCAATAGGAAAAGTCTTCAATACACAATCATTTAAGGTGTGTACCATATACATTTATTGTGTGGTTCATATTGTACTACCTCATAAAAAATTACTTACAGGACCAGTCATTCATAACATTTTATTTCGTATTATAACTTTTATACTAAAAGTTCGTATCTTTTCATCAATATGATTCGTAACTTTTTAGCAATAGATTCATAATATTTTGGCGTGTTTCAATGAGGGTACATATGATACCCACCCAAATAAAGGGCGTGTATTGTAGCACTTCCCATCCCAGTAATACAAAACGTGGCCCAGAACAGCCAAAAACTCCAACACTAGTCCCATATTCTGCACCAAAACAACAGCAGACATATACAAGAAGCAAAGCCAAACCACTCCAAGAGAAGATATAATCATCTAAGTTCCAACTGGCCACTAAAGACTTATTTAATGGGGATGGTTTCACATCCCCTCCTGGAGCTCAAAAAATCCCGAATGGAATTTACTATCTTAGTGTCCAGTTTTTCCAATTGAACTTCCGAATAGATTTCTCGGTTTCTTCCTTCTTGCCTTGAGTTTCTTTGGCATGTTGGGGAGCAGAATCATTTTCCGATGATGTCTCACTAATTATCTTTCCTAGCATCTCAACCAACTCACTCATTTTAGGCCGGGATTTGGCATTTTTTGCAAGGCACTTGTTTGCCAGAGAAGCAAGTTTTTGAGCTGATTTGATGCAATATTGACCTTCTAGTCTGGGGTCTACTATAAGGTGAAATTTTCTTGAATCTGACACATAAGGTCTCACCCAATCCAAGAGCTTCTGCTCATTGCGAGGCATGTTTTTTTCTACTGCTCTCCTTCCTGTGATTAGCTCGTAGAGAACCACACCGAAGCTCCAAACGTCACTTTTAGCAGTCAACCTGCCAGTTTGAATGTATTCAGGAGCTGCATAACCTGCTGTACCAACAACCTGACAAGAAAAAGGTGAGAAAATTAGACAAGCAAAGGATTTCATTTAAAGAAGATGCAGGGACTTGAAAACCCCGCAAAACAATTACAACCCATCATTTGACCAGTTCTATTTTGGCTGTCTTGATTTGCAAATAACTCTTAAGTCAGGTGCTGGTGATTTCCACCATAAAGAAGTGACTATACATGTTTAAAACTGAAAGAACTAGAAACTTACCGATGATGCTGAAATATAACTTAGTCCAGCAGCTGGACCCTGCCTAGCCAGTCCAAAGTCTGAGAGCTTTGCACTGAAGTTCTCATCCAGGAGAATGTTTGAAGTTTTAAGATCTCGAAATATTAGCTGCACAAAAAATGAAGATCAAAATAACACCAGAAAACTAACAATTGAGAAAGCTAACTGAGTTGTAGATTATCGCTACATAGGCTAAGTCCACACTCCACAACAACCTAAAGCCAACAAAAGGACATAATGCATGTGTTAGCTAGTATTATCACAAATCCATAATTGAGAGGGTCTGTACTCTGTCATTATTGTTTCAACGTTGAACTCCTTGAATGGAAAAAATTAATGAAAATAAATCCCTGTCCAGCAGCATCCTATGACAAGACACAAGAGATAGATCACGATAACCAAATACAAACCGATAATTTTTCCTTGGCCAATACATCACAAGAAGTCTTCAATTAAATCAATAAGAATGGTCAGAATGGAGTGCAATTTTGTTCACCCTCCTTAAAAGAGGGTGAACATTACCCTCCTTCTTATTGGTTGAAATGGTGTAGGTCCCACCCATGAAATACACTTTTTGGTAAGCATGACATCACTTTATGGTGGGATCCACACTATTTCAACCAATAAGGAGGATAATGTCCACCCTCTTAAGTAGAGAGTGAACAAAACTCAACTCGGTCAGAATGTTGCATGCACATAACACCAAAAGGTGGGCTGGTGGCTTAAAGGCTGTCTTCTTGAAGGGTATTTGAGATTTCATCATAAATTGAACTTCAAACTAACCACCACAAGATAGGTTTATTGTAGAATCTGTTCAAACTTCTTGGTCATGCGTGCAGCCATGGAAATATAAACCCTTTTTTTGTTATATTGTTGGTACGGAAAGTCATATGATACAAACCTCATACTATCATTGTCCCTTTCAGCATGTTGCCTTTGCAATTGGAAGTACCTATGATGCTTTTTCTTGGGTTGGCAAACTACAGGTGGCAATGGTAGTTCTGAATTTGAACATCACACAGTTATTTGATGCCTAAATGGTTTAAAATTGGGAACAGAATACAGATTCTTCCAGAAAAAGAATTTCCTTGGAAAAGATAGGACAAATAGGATTTTATTTTTGTGCTCCCTCAAAAGCATAGGTCCTCACCAGGCTTAAAGAAACTTCAATAGACAAACTGACCGTTTACAAGAACTCTGATGAGCAGGAAATTTCAAGTTCTACATGTGCCCTAGGTTAGGATAAAGTCAAGACTTGCTAGTTGATGTCAGCGACAACATTTAATATTGCATCCCATTCGCATTTTCAATTAACTCGTCCTATGATGACAAATTTAAAGTAGGAGTCTCAATAGTCACAGGAAAACTCCAAATGGATTGAGAAACCATGCTTAAAATTCGAAAAATCAAACTAAAATGACTTATAATTCTACAAGGGAAGAGAATGAAACACCTGAAAATCCATCTCTTCATGCAGGTAAGCCAAACCACGAGCTGCATCTTGAGCAATTCTTAGTCTTGCCATCCATTGCAAAGGAGACACTTCTCGAATAAATAAATGATCCTCCAAGCTTTTGTTGTGCATAAGCTCATACACCAGAAGACGTTGTATCCCTCTTTCATCATCTTCTGCACAATATCCCACTAACTTTACAAGATTTGGGTGCTTGACTACACCCAAAAAGTTCACTTCATTAATCCACTCCTTATGCCCCTGAATACTAGAATGCAAAATAACAGAACCCGTCAGATGACCTTGTAATAAGAATTTTGAAATAGGAGAAGATTGAGGCACAAACATGTAAAAAAAAAAAAACTATGCTAATTCACTTCATCATTCTCCTAGACAAAAGTCCTATGACCCCACCAGCCACATCCTTCATATCTACTGTCCTGGCTAGTGACAGGTGAGAGCAAGTCTTTTTTAAACCACCTCAGTCATGGACATCGGAAGGGGCACATCTTTTGAAAATATAGGTTAATGTTGACTATTCAATATCAATTTCATAGGAGGGATTGGAATAAAAGATATAGAAGCCTGAAGCCCGGACGCAAAAATACCAGTTTGCCTGGGAAGTGCAGAAACCAATTGGAACAAGCTCAAAAACTCAGGCAGCAATTAGAGTCCTACAGTAACTAAAATTATTCAAAACATTTGGGTTAAACTGTAATTTTTCCTTTGAAAAAAAATTTATACAATTTGTGAAATTATTCATATACAATGGTTCATAATTTTTTTTATATATATGTACATATATTTATTTTTTATTTATTTATACACGTGGCGTGTCCCCGTCGTGTCCGTATCCCCATTTTATTAGAATTGCCGTATCCCATGTCTGTGTCTGTATTCGTAGTGTCCATGCTACATAGTCCTACAGTAACTGAATGTCTACTTCGTGCACAATATTAGAAACCATACCAATAATGTGGACATAAGAAATTATAGCAAAAGACACGGTGAATGTTATGTAATCAAGTTGCATATAAAAACTGGCACAATGGGGTAAATTAATTTCAACGGAATCTATGTTTAAAGTAAATTTAACACTTCTAAATTAAAGTTCCACTTATTGAATTTACAAGCCCTTGGCTTGCATGAAAGGAAGAGAAAGGAAAAGATTATGTTTCTCACCAAATGTCACCCAAATAATGAGATTTTGAGAGAAATAAAAATGACCCACTAAAAAATCATATCTTCTTTACTTTTCTATCCTATCTCACCATTTATTGCCTCTAAATCCATCAAGACAAGTAATAAGTTTCTCCTTTGTTTTCAATCTAGTAGTGAAGGCTAACCCTATGTTAAACACAACAAACCGAACCAAATGTAATGACAGCCACGAAGTAGGGAATAAACAAATCTACAAGCAATAAAAACAAGGACACAAAGATATACGTGATTACACTCAAACACAAAGTAAAAACGTATTCTACGGGCGAAGAGCGAAAGAGGATTCACTATGAATGAGGAGAGATTACAAAGAGCCGACTATACCTATAACTCTCAACGAAGCACCAAACGATACAAATCTCTAGTGGAACCCGAAAGGGAGACACAAACCCTAGTGGAACCCAAAGAGATACTCAAAACCCTAATATCATGCCCCAATAACCAAAGGTCCCTATTAATAGGAAAGCAGGAAAAATAAATCTAAACTGACTAGAATAGAATTCTAGTCACATAAGCCTAAACCGACTCGAATAAAGAATTCTAGTCACTTTCCTACACCAAACAAGCCTTAAGACCAAATCAATTGGGGTTGACATGTAGGGCTGAAAACAAGTCGAGCCAAACCGAGCTTTGAAGTGTTCGAGCTACGCTCATCCAAAACAAGTCTAGCTCAAATCGAGCCCAAACATTTGAGCTGGCTTGTTTAGTGTCGAGATGTTTGAGCTCGGTTCGTTTACCAAACAAGCCTCTATAAACGAGCCAAACCGCTGTAAAAATGAGCTGAGTTACAACTAACTCGAGCTCAGCTCGTTTACCGAGTCTAGTTGAGCCCTAACGAGCCGAGACTCAAGCTGCTTGGGGAACAACTTAGTTCGTTTGCAGGCCTAGCTAAATGAATCCGTTTTTTCCATTCAACTCTATGGAGGGTATCATGGAACATGATACCCAAAAAACCTGTAACACTACACTTGTAGTAAATGTTTAGCACACTATCAGTTCGGATACCTGTTCATATAAACAATATTCATATACATGTTTAATGGAACAGGGAACAGGGAACAGGGAACAAAAGCAATGCCTGAAGTTACACCTAACTTGAGCTCAGTGTGTTTAATAAACGAGCTCAAAACACGAGCTTGGGCTCAACTCGTTTACTAAGGAGCCAAGCCTATAACGAGCCGAGCCTTGTGCTACTTGCGGGCAGCTCTATTCGTTTGCAGCCCTAGCTACATGAAATGATTTTTTCCATTGAGCTCTACTGAGAGCATCGTGTTCCATGATACTCAGAAAACCTATAACACTACACTTCTAGTGATTGTTTAGCACAATAAGTTCAGATACCTGTTCGTATACGCATATATACATGCTTAATGGAACAGGGAACAAAAGCCTTGCCTGGAATCCGTTGCGATTGAGCTGTTTAACAGCGACATCCATATTCGAACCCGAACAATTACCATCATCAACATCGGAAACCCTAACAACGCCTCTGTAAACGCACCCAAACCCTCCCTCTCCGATCATCATGCCCCTGCTGAACCCTCTCGTGGCCGCTTTCAACTCCCCGAACGTGAACACCCGCAGGTTGTTGGCCCTGGGCTGGGTGAAAAACTCTAGCGAGTCGGTGAAGTCTCTCGCCGACTCGGATCGCCTCGAGCTCGACGCCACGCTCAGGGACCGTGAAACCCACGATACCTTGGACGCGGCGGACGGCCTCGGAACAGCGCCGTCCCCGTCGTATTCCTCGTCGACGGTGGCGATTTTGAAGCACTCCATGGGGCGGAAGTGGGCGGAAGCCCAGCGATTTTTTCGTAGAGAGGGAGAGAGAGGGAGAGAGAGAGAGAGAGGGAGGAGTTGAATTTAGAGAGAGATATTGAAGAGAGAGAGAGAGAGAGAGAGGGCGTTGAGATTCTAACCGGATTGTGGGAAAAGAATTACGGAGTACTTTTTTTATGTTTGCAGGAATATAAAAAGCAACTTGAATTTATATATAGGTTTAAAAGATCTGGTCATGGGGAGAAGGGAGCAGAGCAGGTTTTGTTTTGAACTAATGATCGGTTCTTGGTGCATTTACCACATGAGTGATTATTCGGTACTCTATTGAGTACAATTGAAATTAAACTCCATTTTAGCAAAGCCGGATAAATGATTATTCATTATTCTCTCAAGTGGAATTGAAATAACTCCATTCATCTGAATTTAATAGTCTTTTTTTTAGAATTTGTGTCATTTTTCAATCGATTATATTTTCTAATTTATAATGTTTTATGTGATTTCGAAAACATTATATTATAGAATTAATCGAGACCTATCAAACAAGATCCATATTCGATATAAAATTCATTACGGATTCAAAAATATAACTCATTTTTCAGCCGATTAGAATAAAATTAGGAATAATTAAATCCGGACGGAGACAGTACATTCCATTATTAGTGAAGCCGGATGAGTGATTATTCATCACTCGTCGGAGTAGCCCTAGTTTTCTTCCCATCACACCCAATTTTCTTCCCATCACATATTGGTGTAGGATCGGTGTTGAAAATACAAAGACCATTAATAAGCTTCTTTTAGCTCTTAATTCTCTCCCAGTATATTGTTGCTTGGCATAGATTTACGCAAGTTTTTTTTTTTAAACGGCCATGAATTTATGTGTCAGCTTATGCGTAACTCATCTAATTTCCTTCCTGACACCAGGACTAGTGAATTCATAAGGAATTATTTTTTTTGCAGCTTGATTTTAATAATCGAACCTTGCTCAATTACGTAAGGAGCAAACTCACCAACTAACTGAACTGAACATGAAGCCATAGATTTACACGCCATTGCATTCACCTATTGGAGATCCGTGAGTAATATGGACAACCGAATACAGTGAATAACTTCTCCTGGTATATTTTATTATTTCTTTCAAAATTTGGAAGATTTCCTGTATAACGAAAGTAATGGTCAAATCTACCCAGTCAACCTTGTTGTATCTGTGTGTTCTAATGGAGTAACACGTAATCGCGGCTTGTCCAAAAAGACACACGTAATCGCGGATTATAAAAAAAAAAACATAATCCGAAAAAATACTAACGCGTAATCCTAAGGGACCGATCAAATTTATACCGACGAGGTATTGACAGAGATGCAAGGCTCACTCTGAGTCTCGCATAGATGATTCGAGCCGTTTAATAATTTATTTAAAAAAAACCGAGTAAGTCTCAGGGAAAAAATCATTTCAATCCGATATGTGTATGTACTCGATCGAATCTTCAATTTTTTCATTCAGATTTTAAGATCATGAAATCGAAAAGAAAAAATTAAAGATTTGATCGAGCAATTACACATATTGCATTGAGCTAATTTTTCGCAGGCTAACTCATTGTTTTTATAAAAAAAAAATTGAACGAATCGGATCATACTGACAAGACCGGAGTGGGCCCCACATTCCGTCGGTATGAATTTTGTGGGTGTGGATAGACGGGATCCTTAATCCTTAATTAATAATAACCCAGTCAAGACTCAAGGGAATAACGGATAGGGAGCTAGCTACAGTACTTTCTAGAATAGTGGGCGCAACTTGGTAAATGGACTAGTTCAGATTAGAGTATATACTTTTGGTAGAATAATTTGTTGAAATTTCCGAAGAAGCGGCAAAAGTCTCGCTTAAGAGAAACACGCTATTTAATAATGCGGTTAGAACCTTAGATTGCACGCCCGAGTCCATTGAATAATTAGAACATAGTATATAACGAGAAAGAGTAATTAAGAAGCAACACACGCATGTACAAGACAAAATAAAAAATAAAAAATTGACTTATGGACTTGTGGGATCTATGCAACTCTCCTTTAACGTACCTAGTCAAGCACGCAAATCAAGATAATAAATAGATTGAATACTCCTTGTTCCGTTGAGACTCTTTAAAACAATACTAATAAGTACTTATTTTGGGTTTTTAGTAAGGGAAGCTAAAGGTTCTTAAGAAATAAGAATTTATTCGGTATGTCATTTTTTATTGCTTAAATCTTTTAATATAGATATCAAAAAATATGTAATATAGATCTTATTTTATAGATCTCAATTAATTTTATTATACGAAATTCGCAAATCAAGAAATTTATTATAAATTAAAATATATAAGGAATCAAAAAATGGCACAAACTTTTGAAATGTATAAATAAGAAGGCAAAATAATAAGGTAAAAAATTAGTGGAACATAAATTGGGTAAAAAACAGGTTCTATTTTGCTAGTGGAATAACTCTTGAACTTGACAAATGACTTTTGAGCTACATCCGCTTACCAAACCATGTGCGTCTACTTAATTAAACTAACAGAAGTTAACAAAACTTTCAACAATCTCTCCAGTCTCCAGGTCATTAGGGTGATGCAGCTCATCGGGTTAGCAAATCTGGTTTTTGGCGATGGATTTTTGAGCTTCTAGCAGCGAAAGCATGTGCAGCAGATTAACAAGCTTACCACTTCAAATATCCATGGACTCTCTATCCATCTCGTTGAGTAGATCAATGGGTCCATGTAACACCCGTTCCGAGCATGCACGTGCATCGCATATGACATTTAATTTTAAATTGCATAGGTCATGCTAATTGTTACACGTGTTAGGTTATCATTCGCATATCATTCATTAATTGTTTAGTGATACATGATTAAGTTTGAGGGTTTAATTAAGTTAATTAAAAAGGGTTTGGTCTTGGTAGGGAGAATGAAGGGTTAAGATGAGTTATTACCCTTTTAAACCCATGCACCCAATCTCATGGGATAACTTTTCCTTAATAAATCTAGCTTCTACCGTGTTTTACACCATTCTACACCCCTCCACCGTTCTTTTGTATCACGTAGAGAGAGAGAGAGAGAGAGTGAGAGAAGAAGAGAAGAAGAAGAAGAAGAAGAAGAGGAGGAATTGGGGAAAAACTAATTGAAGGTAAACCCTATGTTATACCAAATCTATGTTTTGGGTTTTGATCAACATGTATATACCTGCATATTCTTGTAGTTTAAACCCTAATTGATTCATAAGAGAATGGGTTTTAACCTAGCAAATTCGTCCATCTTTGAGACATGTCTCAATTCTGTCAATTAGGGCTTGAACATAATTGAATCTGTCCTGTTCTTAGCGAATTTTTCTCACAGACTTTCCGACCTTGTAATTTTCTGAAATTTTTACTGGAGATGGATATTCATGTCTAGTTTATTGATTAAAATTTTCAGAATTTATTTCGAAGAGGGGAAAAAGTTAAAAATCGCGCACCGAACTGCTGTTGTGAAATTCGTATTGCTGACTGCATTGACACAAGTTGGGAAAACAGTCATATATCCTAGCTCGAGACTCGAAATCACATTCCGCTTGCTTTGCTGAAAACTAGACTCGTAGAGCTTTCCAACGATGCAACCCATGTGCCTTGGTTATGCCTGAGCAATAACAGAACTGCTGTTAAAGTTGACCCTAAATCTGTCTCTGTACCAATTTTGATATTATGTTAAGTTATAATCGCGAGGCCGTAATAAGGTTACCCAAACTCCGTTTTTTATGAATGACCTGTCGATTTGAAGAGGAAGAAGTTAACTTTTCAATGGTTAAAGTGTCTTTCTTCAATTGACGATTATGTTTCGGATATGGTCAGAACCGTACATGTTGGTCATGGATTAAGTCTTATTCTTGAGAATTCTTGTATCCAATTTCATTGAATCATCTTTTGAGCATTGAAGCACATCATCCATTGTTTTTATTGCATTGGTCTCATGTAGTGTCATTCATATTTTAGGATCGGGGGACGAGTCTCCACCTCAAGGTTGAGAATGAGGCGTTTCGCTTTTGTCTTTTGAATCTCTAAAGTGAGTGTGCTGTTTCATTGAAGTGATTAGCTAAAAATAAACTTATGCTTTTTCAGCGAATGTTGGAAGTTTTCGATAATTGTGGATATGGATCAAATTGCTTGAAACATGATTTATTTCAAGAGCATGCCATAGCTGTATTGTTGGTTGGAATTGTTTTCTTCTTGATGTACACAAAAAGGGTATAAATTGTCTGTTTGCTGTACACAAACATGGTATAAATTGTTGGAAGTACCATATTCACAGGGTCACGGTACCGTCATAACTCCTGGTTGCGAGGGAAGCAACCCTATGGTTTCTTAAGATATTGTGCTTATTTAATGGTTTGTGAAGAATAACTTGTTTCTTGCTAAATATGGTTAGAAGCATTACTCGATCCATGTTTGCTCGTGTAAATTATTTTATGCTTTTTGCTTGAATGAAATAGTAACACTCACAATCCTTCCAGGTAACTGAAGTAGAGTTTTGGTCCACTACTAGTCTGACAGGCTGTAGGAGTGGAGAGGAGGGGCGACTTGGTGTCCTTCTGGTGTAGAACATTTTCTGATATCAAATTTTTGAAGAGTTGTCATACCGTATGTGGATGTAAATCATCTTGTATAGTTATCTTGTAAATTTTATTTTGGAAGTCGGTTGTAATATACTTAGTTGACTTTGTCTTGCGTTTATGGAACGAATTTCATTAAGGTTGCTATTAAGCTTCTATTAAGACTGATTATATTAATCCTTCTAGAGCGGGTCGTTTCAGTCCAGCACCAAAGCTGTTTTTTCTTTCTTATAATAATTTGTATTTTGTTTTGGTTTAGTTGTAATCTGTTTTATTATTAATACAAAATATGTTTGTGTTTCCCAAAAATAAAAATCCAAAGGCCGGGCATATGAAACTTTATTACTACGTCGATCTAATGACCAGTCATGCATGCATGCATACACCTTGGACTATTAAGCTAGTTAGTCACACAAGCGAAATTATCATACTAGCCGAACATGCGAAAATTGAGCAAATCCGAGATTCCGAGTCGAATGTAGCTAGCAACATACACAAATTATAGAAGCAATTGGAGGATCAACTACATATGTATTTACTCGAATTCTCTAGTAATAATGTCATAAAAATGGAGTACTGTACATCTTAGGATAATTAGTGACTAAAAGCGTACCAAAACATAGGTACACTATACAAACTGAGTATATGAGACTTGTACAGTCGGCGTTGAGCTAAAATTCGAGATGTCCCATCTTTAGGCTCTAAAAGAATACAAATTTCGGGAGCCCTCTTTCTTTAGTATCCTTTACTATAAGTTATACCAGTCCAACAAAAAAAAGTTCGTCCATATCTTTAATCTTTACATACATTGAAATTACAAAGTCATGTCGTCCAACTAAAAAGTCATGTCGTCCCTGAGGAGTTGGCTCAATACATTGAAATCACATAACTTAGAAAGAGTCTACATTAGTAGACACATGTTTGGTCAATGTGATGACACTGTATATGGAGCCCAGTGGGTGAGAATTGATTATTTCGTGCTTACGTACAGATTTCCGTTCCGCTAAATAAGCCATCTTGCTTATTTTTTTTGTTCTTATTTAATTTTTTTTCGTATTTGTTAATTATTCGTCAATTTTTGGAGGATTATTGCATTGTCATGACTAGAGGAATCTAAAAAGTAAAAAATTATCGAAATCCTTTTTTTTTTTTGTATAAAGATGAAAAAATTGACTTATTGGCTTATTTTTACCTTTATTCAAAAAAATTAGGTTTCAATCGTAATTTTTAGATTCCTCTTGTCATGACGATGCAATAATTTCCAAAAAATTGACGAAAAACTAACAAATACGAAAAAAATTTGAATAAGAACAAAAAAAGAAATTAATTGGCTTATTTAGCTGAACAAGTCCTTAAATTTAGTTGAAAAACTCAGCCCACACTACTCCTTAAAATCCAGGGGTTAGAAGAGAAAAACTAAAGCCTTATTAACCAGCACAGATGAGACATGTTCAAACGATGCGGGACACATTCCAACAAATCTAACTTCGACCTCACAGTGGGCGCTTGATGGTTCATTCACACTACCACACATCACTCAAATGCATTGCACAAATCACATCACCTCTACATTAATGAAAACTAAACCGCCATTAAATGCACTAAAGAAAACTAAACTCACACGGCATTAACAATATCTGACTTAGCAAAAAAACATTTGACTTTAGCAATCGTTTTTTCGCTGTTGTGTGGTTGTGTTAACGTATGTCTCATTGGGGGTTCACGGTCTTGGGAAAAATGGCGTTTCTTGACAACGATGTTGTACATGTGGAGGGGTTTGAAGTTGGCGGAGTTTTTAGGAAGGAAGTTGATCACTCCGACCAGTGTAACTCCAATACTCCGATCGGCAGAACTGGAGTAGGTCTGGCACGCTTGGGTTGTGGTATCGGGCCAACCCCCGAGCTCGGCATATGTAATAAAATTTAATCTCGCGCATTGTGCAAATGCAATCTAGTCATACGTATGATTCTTGGATTCACCGATTACACCATATCCAGTTGAGACATAGGCCCATTTCTACTCGAACACTTGGATCAAACATCTCACTTGAGGCTATTGCTTTTACCTTCTGGACGGAGGCCCATTTCCAAAATAATTATTTAGCTTTATTTTCGTCTAAAGTAATGGAAATTGATATTATCACTCTCTTTTTTACTGATGGCGCTTCCTTTTTAACGTTTACCAGTAACTTCATGAACAAAATGGAGCGCTATAAAAAAGGAATTGCGAATATCAATTTCCAAAATTTCTTTAAAAATAGTAATTAAGAGTTTTTTCTTTGGAAGCAGCAAAAAGATGCTCCCCTTTAAATAGGAGGAACAAAGTGACTATTACTCCTATTTCTACTTTTTTGTTTTTGGTGCAGCAGGAAAGAAAAACAAAAATTAATTTAGCTTAAACCAAACTTTAAATATAATAAATTGCAACCATCGTAGTAGAGCCGTCTTAGCTCAGCTGGTAGAGCGCGTGGCTTTTAACCACGTGGTCGTGGGTTCGATTCCCACAGACGGCGTTCCAATTTTTTTTTACAGTCAACTTTTTTTATTTCTTATTTTTCTATTTTTCCTCCTTTCCGTGCGATAAGGACGCCGTTCTTTGATGTTCTTTATTTATTAAGAAGGAAAGTTTTCAATACACTCATTTTTAAGGTGTGTATCATATGCAGTGTTAATTCATAAAAAATTACTTATAATACACTCATTTTTAAGGTGTGTATCATATGCAGTGTTAATTCATAAAAAATTACTTATGCTCTAGCTACAAAATGTGTGGCAAAAATAAGACTTGGAGCACCACGACTGTGTTCATTTTGTGTTTCAAAACCCAACCCTTATCACTGGGTACGGTTTCAAATAAGTTTTTTCTCTAATTATTACTCATATTTTTGTCTCTCTTTGAGCACGGTTCCCAATAAGGGAGTGTTTCTACTGACCAACAAGTTGAGTAACATAACTTTTTGATTTCATCCTCTCTTTTTTTTTTGCATTTGCTAGTTTTGTGTAATTTTTTTAATGTAATATTGATTCGTCTCAATGATAAGAATCAAAAGATTATGACTTTCACATAAATATTTTAAAAAATATTCAAAAAAAATTCCAAAATACTTATCCCGTACTCCTAATTTAAGTCGTTTTTTTCTAAGCTAAAAAGGTCAAGGAGGGGGCGATCGGGCATAACAATTCTCTATTGGGCGTGACCATAGGGACTTCAAACCTGCGGTAGATTTCGAAAGGGATCAAAGAGCCATAGCAACTACCGCTCTGATAGAGGAGAATGACCAAATTCAAGAGGAACGCCGCTGATACAACTCGAACTTGATACCCCCTACGTCACCCAAATCCAAATGGAGCAAGAGCATATACAATGGGTGTACTACCTCATGTGTTTAGCTAATGTGTTTAACAAAACTCCCTCCGTCTCTTTTTAAGTGTCCTGCTTCGTAATTTCAACTTATTAAAAAGACATCATCATTACACCTTTCACATCAACTTTTTCCTCCAATTTCCCTACTTACCCATCATCATTACACTTTTATTCACCAACTTTTCAAAATGAAATCTACTTTTAGGAACAAAATAGACAATGTACCAACTTTTACTCCTCTAACTTTACAAAATGGACACTTATTAAGGGACAGTCCAAAATGAAATACTGGACACAAAAAAAGGGACGGAGGGAGTATGTATTAAGACTTCGGCCCCATTCCAGAACACCTTCTTAAAAAATAAATACTTATTTTACATTTTTAAACTAAAAAATAATGTAAATGAAAAATAATTTTTCAAAATTTTTTGCACCGTATTAAAGATTTTAATGAGATTTATCAAACAAGATCTATAGTGATAGAAAAATTATTTGTGTAAGCACGTGATTTTTAAACTTGAAATTACCTTCTCAAAAAATAAGTACGTATTTATCGTTCCGGAACGGGGCCTTAGCAAACAAGTGTCCGGGCAGATGACGTGGAAAGTGCATTTTTACTCCAATTATTCAGCTTTTTCTCTAATTATTTACTCCTATTTTTTATCATGCCGCTTTGATGTTTAAGCCAGATGATGTGGAAAGTGCATTCATAACAGAACCACTCTCTCTCTCTCTCTCTCTCTGTTCTCTCTCCCTCCAAGGCTCCAAGCCCCGAAGCCGTTAGGGTTCGCTGTTACCAAGCGATCAGAGGTAAGACCCTTCCTATGCAGTGTTCTTCTTCGTGATCGCCACCTTGTTCTTTTTTTTGTGTGCCTCCAATGCAGTGTTTGTCTTCATTGTGTTTGTGTATCTCTCGTTGATGTACGTGCGAAACGTGTGCATCACATCGTACCGTACGTAAACAAAGTTTTAGAACGAAATATCCCTTCCTTGCGATCAATAGGTCTGAATTTCGCGGTTGTTAATGGTGGGTTTTACTTAATTTTTAAGCCTGAACAATGTCGACCATTTTTTCCCGCCGTCTGTTGGGATTTCCGGACACCCACCCAAACAGGGTTTACGTATAACCATTCATATGTTTTTATTTATGTGTTAGTTCTCTAGTGGGTTTGTTTTTGTTTTAAATTTTCATAATCAGCTGAGACTGTAGGTTTACCCACCAGCTTATAAGGCAAGAGATCAAGAGGATGGATGTTGAATAATGTTTCTGCATAAACCTTGTTTCTTCCAAAGGTAATTTTTGTTTATGGAACTGGGTTCTAGAGGAACCATTTATATTCTCTCCTCTTTTAGCAATTGAGCTCTGTTATTTCCATGTAGAACAATTTCCTCAATAAATATATCCCTTATTAATATGCCTTGTTTGGATCACGATTTGGAAAAAAAATTCCAACTCAGAAAACACTAATTACTCATACTTTCAATCATTACTCTCATTTCTTTTCCTACTCATTATCCTATTTCCAATCATTACTCTTATTTCTTTCTCTATGTCTCTCCATTCATTACCCATATGTCAAATTATTACCCTAATTTTTCCTTCCACTCATTACCCAAAAACTAAATACAAAAATTTTCAAATCATGAACCAAACAAGGCATAAGTTATTATTGTGTATTTGGTTGACCACAGCTTAGGCAATATGTTTCCTTATTTTGTTTTGCTCAATTATGGAGAATGACGTGCGGACCCAATTTCCTTAAGGCGTTTTCCTATTAATCTGTCTTCTGGCTTGAAATCATGGACAGTAACCTAAGGCTGATAACTCGAAGAAGGAAGAGAAAATGGTTTTGGTTCAATCTCGGACAAAAATTGAGAATGGTCCAGTCTAAAAACTGATTGAACACGAGCATGCTTGATTTTTTCTTTCGTTGGTGTTGGTCCACTCAATGGTCTGATTTCAACTAAAGGTGTGACCGTGTGAGTGTGACTCCATTTTCGTGTCCATTAATGGCCGGATAAATTACGTCAGCTAAACAACCTTCGTTTCTTTGTCGTATTAATGTGAGCATGGGTGGCTATTTTTGGGGACTTCAAACTAGAACACAAGTGTTTACTGCTTATCCAATAAAATGCTTGCAATTGCCACGTTTGGTCAAAGTTGAAATATTGGGATATGTTGGAAATATGTAAGCTATAAATTTTTTTTTGCAAGTTAGCTGCTAAACTCCGGAAAATATTATTAAAGCATTCAATATACATGTAGAAATCAGTTTTGTGAGATAATATTTATGTGACAAAATACAGTCTTCTCATTTCAGGTTATAAATGCCTCGCAGAAGAGAAGAGAAGGATGACTATAGCGATCCTGAGTTGGAAGACTACAAATACAGATACTACAAGGAATTGAGAGATGGAAAGGAAAGAGTTAGAGTTTCGGAGAATATTTTTCGATGCCCATATTGTTATGACAAGAGGTGGAAAGAATACGATTACAAAGAGCTTCACAGACATGCTTCGCGCGTTGGTAGTGATTCAAAGAGTGAGAAGTTCAAAGATAGAGCTAGACATTTGGGATTGGTAAAATACTTGGAGAGGTGTATAGATGCAAAGCGCTTATCATCATCACAGTCCACCGGAAGAGCTACTCAACGGGTAGATGGGCGCACTGATTCAAAGAGGAACGAAACACGATCCCCTGCAACAACTCCTTCTGAATTGGAGGAGAGGTTAGAAAATGTCAATGTCACATCGTCAATTTCCTCCACGAGAATGACTGAACCAACTAAAAAAGTGGAGACAATTGGAAATGCAAATAGTAAATTGGTAGAATCCACGCGTTCTCTGTATGGTAAATCATCCCAGTCTATCCCGACATGCCTTGAGCTTTCTAAATGCAAAGCAAAGGAAGAGCTAATTGTTTGGCCCTGGATGGCTCTAGTGGCCAACATTCCGGTTGAATATAAAGATGGTCGGTACGTGGGAGAAGGTGGTGGAAAGCTAAGAGATGAGTGGACTAGCAAAGGGTATAATCCCCAGAAGGTTCATCCTTTGTGGAGCCGCCAAGGTCACTCAGGATTTGCAATAGTGGAATTTAAAACGGATTGGGATGGATTTCAGAATGCTATGGCATTTGAAAAGGCATTTGAAGTTGAAAATCATGGGAGAAAAGATTGGTATACAGTAAAGCGTAGAGGGGATCAGCTGTATGCTTGGATTGCTCGGGAAGAAGAGTACAACTCTAGGGGTCTTATTGGTGAATATCTCCGTAAGAAAGCAGATTTGAAGACCGTTTCAGATATTGAAACTGAAGATAAAAGGAAAGACATGAAACTTGTATCCAACTTAACCAATGCACTTGAGGTTAAGAATATGAAATGTGAAGAGATAACGAGGGAAATAAGCAAGACAGAAATTTTCATGAGGAATGTAATGAAGCAAAAGGAAGAGATGATTCAAAGTTATAATGAAGGTATACTAGGAAATAGCTTAATTGTAGCGTTATAAGTACTTCTCTTTCTTGACTTTCTGTTGTACGAATATTTACTCCACAATTCCAAACTGATTATTAGATTTCTAATATATCTCTAATGCGCTTTTCTCTGCATTAAATTAACGTTTTTGTCAATCAGAGATGAATCAAATGCAGAAGGATGCGGCTGATCAACTAGAAAAGATTTTTGCTGACCATGAAAGGAGTAAATCACAGTTGGAAGCTCAGAGGCAAAAACTTGAATTGGTAGAGAAAGAACTGGAAGAGCGTGAAGCACTAAACACTAATGAGAAAAGGAAGCTTGACATTGAGAAGAAAATGGTACTATATTTTGGTTATTATACTAAACAAAAACTTGACAAACCATTAGGTGTTTCTATTCATTTTCCTTCAAGCTTACAGTGTCTTTTAGACTCTCTCTTTTGACCTTAATGGTTACGAAGCTGTGGTTGTTATTGTTTTTTGGTAGATTAATTATGAGTGCTTTTCCATAATGAGTTTTGTTGTTCTGCAAGATGATCAAGATAATGTTTCCATCATGTTCTGATGGATGGAATGTAGATCTTGTTAGTTAGAATTGATTTGTGCAAGAAATTACGGGAGTGGCACCTATGGTGAATAAGAAAGCTTGCTCCCTGTAATTTAGACAGCTTAGATTATTTGGAAGAGCTCGAGTCTTGAATGGCATCAGAAGATGGGATCCTGAACCCTGCAATATTTGATCCATTTTTCCTTGTATTGGTGCTGCTTATCTGTATTCATGCCTTTGTATTACAAGATTTATTTAAGTATGTGGATTGTCATAGGTTGAAGAAAACGAGTATTTGGACTTCTTTCTGTTATTGTTATTTGTTTTGGGGTAGGTACTTTTGACTGATGTTAGAATAAAGAAAATTGTAACTATCTACAAATTAGAACCACTTTTCCTTGTGACAAAGGGGTGTGTTGGTTCAATAAAGTTTTGGGAATTTTATGCTTTTGTGCAGAAGTAATTATTGCCTTTATTCTTGCAGAACGAGAGGGCTATTTTGGCGCAAAAGATGGCTGATGAAAAGATGTGGAAGTTGGCTGAGGGTCAAAAGGTATGTTACCCATTTTCTGCATGACCTACCTTACGCCGGCAACCATTTATTATGATACTAATCATAGACATGACTCTAACATCAAATGACAGAGAGACAAGGAGAAACTCCACAAGAAAATTATTGAACTGGAAAAGAAACTTGATGCCAAGCAAGCACTGGAGTTGGAGATTGTGCGCATGAGAGGAGCTGTACAAGTAATGAAGCATGTGAGTGAAGATGGTAATTTGGAAGATAAGAGGAAGATGGAAACAATTGAAAAAGATTTAAAAGATAAGGAAGAAGACCTCGAACAGATGGAAGCACTAAATCAGGCACTTATTGTTAAGGAGCGTCAAAGCAATGATGAGTTGCAGGAAGCTCGGAAAGAGTTAATTAATGTACTCTCTCTCTCTCTCTCTCTCTCTCTCTCTCTCTCTCTCTCTCATATATGTCCTTTAGAACACCCTAATTGCAACAAACAACAATCTTTGCGGTATTATTAATCTCAAAACTTAAGGGTCGCTTTGTAGTAGACTCATCCATGTGTAATTATGTTTTCCTAGCACAAATGGCTATGGGCAAGCACGTATGGTATTCTAGCAATGACCATAGTAGGCCCTTTCATGTCTTCAGAACTTGGTTGTAACTTGTAATGGAATTTTTTGTTTTTCACTGTTTTGTATTACCTCACATGTAGAGATCTACGGATGACAAATGTGTCACTACTATCAGGTCTACAGTGAAGTAGGTTTCCTTACTTTAAAAGAGCAACCTAGTGGCGCCAAATTAGAGGTCCAAACTTCATACACGTGCCTACAATTTTAGTGTAGGGACTAACTTACAAATTTATCAATTAATGTTCGTTAACATTCCATTTTTCAATTATAGTTAGGGTTTTTAGTTTTCTATTTCACTAGGGGGCTTAGCTTCTAGTACAATTGAGACATGTATGGCTGTCGCCTATTGTGATTTGGACTGTGACCTTGCGTGCTTCCTCTCCCCCTTTATGCCTTCCCCTTCTAGCCCAACTTTGATACTGTGTTGGAACCAATCCTCTTCGGACCACCTTCACTGGTTCTCCTTCCGTGCTTCCTCAGTTCCTCTCCCCCTTTTCTGTTGCCTCTACCTCTTCATGCCTTCAGCAGTTGCAGATTCAATAACTACCACTGACTTCCAACTCCAGCACCGACCAGTCCATATGAAAGTTAGCCGCTGAACGGCAACTCTGCCAAAGTAGGCATTATCCATGATCATCAGTCTCCAACACGCTTCCTACTGTTTTCTTCGTTATATATCAATCATGCTGGCATCATCACCAAGAGCTTCCCTTTTCTTGCATTCATGTCATCTCACTACGGTTTTCTATAGCTATTACTTTCTCTAGCACTTGATTGTTGCTCGTAAAGCACAGAGAAGGAGGATTAAATGAGGTTCTATTACAACCCCGACCGAACACTGCACGCTTTAACCTGACCCATTGTCAACCTGTGATCTGAAACCCGAAAACCCAGCCAACACTTCACCAAGATATTACGAGCCCATACTTAAAAGCAGGCCCTAGACATATCCAAACTAACATCTCAGCCTAGTCAAACAGACCAGCTGATGTAGGACAGATTGAAATAGGGCAAAGTATAATCAAACACAAAGATAAGGGGCTGTTTTTTTGGGGCTGTGAACAGTGGACGTGAATAGTAATTTGTAAGAAGAATGAGATGAAGGGTTAGAGAAGGATAGGTCTAGGCATCACACCTAGAAAACCCAAGGCATCACACCTAGGGCTCTTTAGCATCACACCAAAGAAAAGATTGCATCACACAATCTAATAGCTTGAAAGCTACTCAATTTTTCATTCATTCAATCATAATTCAAGCTCTTGAGATTACATGACTTATATAGACTCCATAATACATGAATGCAAATAACTACTCCTATTCCCTATAGGTCTGGGCAGAATGAATGTGTGCAAGCAAATAACTATTCATTTTCCCTAGATGGCTGGATAGGATGAATGTATGCATGAAGGTTTAATGCATTAAATATGTGGTCAAACTTCCCTAAATGAAAAGACACAAGGCTCATGAAAAGTCACAGCTTTTAATGTTCCAGCCAATGCCTAATTAATATCCCAGGTAGGGCCCACATCATCCAACATATGCCAAATTAAGGCTTGGGCCTTAGAACCATCCAGTCCACGTTTTTTATAGACTTTTATCGGGTGCTGCCATTTTCCATCACCATCCGAAACCACTGAATGAGACCAACCAGACTACATGTTTCTTACCTAACTAATACAAAAAAAATGCACCCCTAAAAAGAGAAACTCTTTCCCATTTAACTTCCTTGGTTTGTCTTTAGGATTATCGTGCATGGTGATCAATACTGACTTAAGTTTGATGCCTTTCCTCAAGATAAACTAAGAATTGAAAAGGTCATACTCATACCTAGAGTTGCAAAAGTCACGGTACTAGCAACATGAAATGAGGATATCTTATGAATAAATGTTAAAAAACTTGACATGAATGCAAGAGCCGTTGGTCAAAATGTTAGGCCACGTTTTAGGAGATAATTCAAGAGTTTCACATAAAAGACTCTGGAGATAAAATAGTTAGTGTTGATCAAAGGTTCCAAATAATGAGGAATGTGATGTTAATGTGAAAAGAAATTTAAATGTGTTGACAAATCTGTGTTTGAAGGGAAAGAAAATCTCACTCAGTTAATTGTGTTACCGATAGAAGATCTATCACGAGTCAAGACGAACCGAATTTTAATGACTTTAGATAAGATTTATTTTGTTGGTGTACAATGTTAATTGCATTTTCCATCCATATCTGGTAGACCTCTTAATATTTCGCGCTTGCAGGAGTTTAAATGTTAGAAGAAAAGAACATAGATAGCATATTCGGAGTATGTAATTTGCCAGTATAAAGGTTCAAAATTCATGGTTGTGCGCACAGCCGCACAGCTTTCGCACCTAGATACTTAACTTACGAATTTGTTAGATTAGGCTCTTTAGCAGTTAACATTTGGTTTTCTTTTAGCACTGGGTTTCTTTTTTTATAAGGCTGTTAGCCTACAATGGTATATCATTTAGGCTTGAATTATTGCCATGGGAGTTACTAGAAGGTTGTGGCCTTTGTGTGATTAGGGTTGTTTACTTCCTCTTCCTCTTCCCAGTTTTCCTTTCTGTTTCTGCATAACCCTGTTCTCCATTCAGCATTGATTTGGGTGTTTTGACTTCTGAATGTGAACCTAATCCAATCACATCAGAAAATAAGAGTAGAAAAAAATGTTTTTGGTGCTCATGCTCATGCCATTATTTTTGCAATGAAAAATCTGTCAAAAAGGTTTTTGTAAAGCGATTATTCATACTAATCTGGGTATGCACTCTTCTGTCTTCTAGGGTTTTAAGGGTAGCCTTGCTTTCATTGGTGTTAAGAGAATGGGAGAGCTTGATGCTAAGCCCTTCCGCAACGCAGCCAAGACAAAGTATGCAGGTAATGAAGTAGTAGAGAAAGCAATGGAAATGTGCTCTTTGTGGGAGGATTACCTCAGGGATCCAAGTTGGCATCCTTTCAAGGTCATCTCTGTGGGAGAAGGTCATAAGGTATGCACTACATCGTTATAATGTTACCAGTTAGTTCCTTTTTTTGGACTGACTAGGTCTATCTCTTGTACTGATTCATGTAGTACAATAGAGCTTAGTCCATGGGCTGGACGAACACTTGGTCAATTTAGAGAAATCATGTTGGCCTTGTAATTGTTCTTGATTTCTTGTAACGATGGACATGAATTAGAAAACAAGATTTCTAATTGCCATTAATCACCCGCTAACACCTCCATTATATATGTCGTACTGTGCCGTCAATGCGAGAGGGATTTTCCATGGAATTAGCAACAGATACCATGTGGCCTATTACCGACCACCTTTTTCCTCCAACCTTCGCCTTGTAACGAAGAAAGAATTATGCCGAAGAGAAAACAGTACAGAATGGGGGCATTGCATCATCTCGCGTCTCCTGGTGGTAAGATGTACTTTGGGATGGTATTGTTGTATTCCTAATTTCTTCCTTATGGAAGATTTGGCATCCATCAACAAAGGGTGTACTCTGGTCTTCCTTTTCTGCACCCAGTAATATACTTGTTTGTTTTTTGTCCCTCATTTGCTGAACTCCTTTTCATGTCATATAACCTTTTTGGTGTCGTTGTCAGGAAATTATTGACGAAGAAGATGAAAAATTGAAGAGTCTGAAGAATGAATGCGGTGATGAAGTCTACAAAGCCGTGACAAAAGCCTTAGCTGAGATGAACGAGTACAATCCGAGCGGTCGGTACCCCCTTCCGGAGCTATGGAATTCGAAGGAAGAAAGAAAGGCTACACTAAAAGAGGGAGTGTCTCTCATGTTGAAACAATGGAAAACGTATAAACGAAGGAGAAACTGAAAGTCTGATACTTGTTTCTTGGAAACATCCCAATGGAGGTTTTCAGATGACATAAAAAGACAAGTTGTAACTACGGGCTCTAATTTTTTTCAATTTTTAGTAGTTGTTCTCCTTTCGACTAGCTGAAGTGGGACAGCACTGATGTGAAAAGAAAAGATAGAAGTATAGTAGAAAATTGCAAATAGCTGTCTGGCAAGAACTTGATTTGATGTTGCAATGTTTCGGTTTGGAAAGGTGTAATTTGTAACTTCTCCTCTACAATCAATGCAGGAACCTGGCTTCACCCTCTTGTTTGGCTCCTAATTTGGAAATAACAAAACAATCAAGAGAATACAGGTGAGAAAGTATTTTCTTTCTTTTCTTTTTACCCCTTGTTTTCTTGTTAAACTAGGTTATATTTTCCCTTTCTTTTCTTTAGAACCAAAAAAGGGAAATTCTTCTTCACTTGCTTTATTTTAATTTTTCAAAACCAATCAAAGAATAATGATCACAATTATTCCAAAATTTATCAATCACTTTCTTTCTGAACGCTTCTCTTCTATTTTGCATTTTCACAAGTTCCAAACAAAGCCTAAAAAGTCTGAAGATTTTGGAAGGAGCTAGGATTTTGATTTGATACTCTCATCAGTGTAATCTGGCACCAAACTTGAGAAATAAAATATCCAGAATGTAATCCGACCGACTGGCACCAAACTTGAGAAATAAATGACGACTACCAAGCCGGAGTCAACAAATCACAAGGGACCTTATACCCTACCCTCCTCAATACATGATCCAAGCTGAAGTCAACAAATCAGAAGGGATCTCATGCCCGACCCTCCTCAATGCATGATCAGTAGGGGTGAGCAAAAAATCCGTCAAACCGCGAATCCAGTCCAAACCAATCCAAACCGAAAGATTTGGTTCGGTTTTTTAGCAGTATGGTTTGGTCATGGTTTAAAAAAATTAGAAACCTCATTATATGGTTTGGTTTGTGGATTCATATTCACGGTTACGGTTCCAAACCGATCCGAACCGTATATTATATATATATATATAATATCTATAGTTATATATATTTTAATTAAGATTCACAAAATAAATATGGGAGCCTACTTTCCTAATTTATTGGTCCTATTAAATCCACCAATATTTAGTTTTCCAATTCTTGTTCCTATAATTCCTCTACTAACATTACCAAGACTAATTACCCTAACTTTCTATATAAGAGAAAACCTATCCCTATATACTATATAAACCTAACATACTAACGTCACATCCATCTATTGCCCAGCCACAATAAGCCAATAAAAGCCATCTATCTTCTCCATCCATCGTTCTTTCTGCAATCTGCATGGCTTCCGTAAATGTAAGGGAAAACAAATCTTGTTCTTGCTTTGATTTTTCGTGTTGCTATTTTTTTTCAAGATCAACAATATTTTATTTGATCCTAACTTTTTTCTTCTGACTTTTCTTGTTAGATGTCAACTGCGGTCAATGAAGGGGCTCCTCAATCTCAACAGCAAGTTCCCTCAACTCCATCGGAGTCTCAACAGCCTTGCCCTGCGACCATGAAGGTAATATCTCCTCGTAAATCAAAGGCTAGACGAAACTCTGATGTTTGGGTTCACTGCAGTAAGTTGTCTAAGGAAGGAAGTAAAAAACCTACTAGTGCTAAATGTAATTACTGTGGAGCCACCTATGCATGGACTAGTTCTAATGGGACTAGTACCTTGAGAAATCATCTTCAAAAATGCACCCAGAAAGAGGTAATATTTATTATATTATGTGCTTTACTTATTGCCTTTGGTTTACTCCACTATTTTAATTCGTTATATTATCTGTTTTTTTAGCTCTCAATGATATGAATCTTGCTGTGGAGTGATCATCATAAGTTGGCTGCTACCATGCTACTGCTGTCTTGCTGCCCCATTTCAATTCTATAGTTTTAGGAATTATCTTTGGCATTTTATTTGGTTAAACTATCTTAAGATGTTTAATAAGTGTTATTCTTAGTTGGTTCATTTTAGTGACTTACCGGTATTTCGTTTTATTAGTTTGAGGCAATTATTAGTATTATACTCTTAAATTAGTTGGTTGATATTAGTTCATTTTGGTAATTTGAATGAAATTAATTTTAATATAAGTTTTTTTTAATTTATCTTCTTAATTTTAAGTACTTCAAATATTTTTTGGAGATGATAGCTTAGTTCAAAGCAAACCGTAGTTAAAACCGAAACCGAACCGTAGTCTAATGGATTGGATCGGTTTGGTTTTATGCCTTTTGTGGATTGGTTTGGTTCTCTAAATTTATAATCCGTAGGTATTGGTTTGGTTCTTGGTTTACTATAAAACCGAACCAATCCAGACCATGCTCACCCCTAATGATCAGTGAACCCCCCACGCCAAGCCTACTTGGCTTAACCGCATATGAGCAGACTAATGATAAGGTCACTCGATTCCTGTACTAAATAGTTCCATGGCACCTTAGCCTATAATATCATAATCAATAACAACACATATTCCACTTTCAAAATTTTAACAAATAGTATATCACTTGGTATTAAAAGGAGCACAGAACGAAAGTAGAGAAACGATTCCAGAAAATGAAAAGTGAAATGACCCGACCCGACTGACTATGAACCTCTTTTTGGCTCACTTGGCCTTAAAAGGTACACCTATATAGCTCTAGGTGGGCGTTAATATACTAAGAGCAAGTGCATCAGAGTAGGTATATGTTGGTTTGTAGGTAAAATAGAGAGTGGAAATGAGAAAACTCACCTGCACCAAATTAGCAATCTCCTTCGATAAACTACATTTGCTACAAGACCTCAGTATATTTACCTAGCAACTGTAGCAGAGGTATTGATTAAACAACTATTGTTTCTCTCTCCTCTATCCTCCTCCGTTATCATTCATCCTCTATCTCTGCAATTGAATACTAATATTTTATGGTATTTTAGAAAAATAGAGATAATAATAGAGAGAATTGCGATGGGGTTGAGAGAGACTTGAGTAGATAAAATGAAAAAAAGTAGACTGTTGGGTAGCTAAAATACATATTCTTTGGTGTACATGCTCTAAGTGAAACTCTAGCTTCCAAGCAATGTAGGGACTAAAACACTCACCTTTCTCAAAATCGCGAATATTACAGAAAGAATATCGTATACTTCCGAGTTACCTCAATCATCATGACCGTTAAATATGTAGCTTCCACCTCAACAAACAATAACCCAAAATTTGACAATGATCGGACTTGAGTTCCCTATTGAACTCTAAGATCACGTTCTAACATATATCTTGGGCAAAGTGCTACTGTTTTTCTCTGCCCATTTCTCGTTTCGTTTCCCATTGTGTATCCCACCATCACCAGCCACGCACACACAAAGACTGCACCTTTTCTTTTTATATTCTTTGAAAACCTAGGAATACCAGAAATTTTCTGTGGAAAAAAATAGGGTGTTACAATCTATCCCTTTGAAATAATTTTATCCTTGAAATTTTACAATTCGAAACACAAAAATTACCAGTCTTTTTCAACAAAGAAAAATACGGTTCATATATTGAGAGTTTGGAAGCGAATGTAATTGCTGATGCATCGACCGGCAAGAAGTAATCTGTTTTCACGTAGAGGAGGAATTTACTCTCTTTGGTCGATAAGAATATATAGTATGTGATTACGAGACAACCCAGTTGAGAAACAATTCCAAATTCATAAAAATTGAGAGATAATTCAGTGGATTTTGAGACACTCTTAAATACTTCAGAACACAACACATTTATGTGAAATTCATAAACTTACTAAAAATTTCACATAAATACGCGGTGTTACGGGTTATTGGTCACCAAAGTCCTCTAGGAGCACCCAATTACGATTTCCAATCTAATTAGGCCCTGTTTCTGATGAGTTACAAGTTGTATACTATAACTTTTTTTTTGTTGCCTTTATTTAAAAAAATTTGTGATTGATAACTTTGTGCCAAATTTTTTCTGTATTACTACTATCATAGATAAGGAATAAAAAAAATAGTACTACTTAAAAGTTACTTACTTTTACATAAGTATTTCTAAAAATATTAAAGATAATTCAGAAAGTCAGCTTAAATGTCTTGTTTGGACGATGTTTTGAAAATTTTTGAATTTGGTTCTGGAGTAACGAATGAAGACATAAATTAAGGTAATGATGGAAGGTAGGGATAATGAGTGGAGAGATATATAGAGATAAATGAGAATAATGATTGGAGAAATGAGAAAGAAATTAGAGTAATGATTTGAAGTAGAGGTAATGAGTATTTTTTGAATTGGAAAATACTCCATCCGTCCGTATTTATTTGTCCCTAGTTATATCCTAACCGGTTAAAAAATGAGTTATATTTTTGAATCCGTAATGAATTTTATATCGAATATTGATCTTATTTGATAGATCTTGATTAATTCTATAATAAAATATTTTTGAAATCACGTAAAATATTATAAATTAAAATATTTAATCGTTTGAAAAATGACACAAACTCTAAAAATGAACTAATAAATCTAGATGGACGGGGTATTTCTCAAGAAGTGATCCAAACAAGGCATTTATTACCGGAGTATTTCAGAGAGAAAATGGAGTCCTTTTACCCAAAAAAGGGCGAGTCCACCCTCAGTTCCTTTCTGAACTTTTATCCACCCTCAGCTCTCTCTCTCTCTCTCTCTCCCCCTTCTGTGTGTGTGTGTCAAGAGTGTGCGTGGGCCAGGACGTTTCGGTCTCTCTCTCTCTCTCTCTCTCTCTCTCTCTCTGTCGTCAAGTGTGTGCGTGGGGCAGGACGTTTCGGTCTCTCTCTCTCTCTCTCTCTCTCTCTCTCTCTCTCTCTCCTCTGTGTGTGTGTCAAGTGTGTGTGTGGAGCAGGACGTTTGTAGTCCGACTATAATCTCCATCTTCTTCGATCAGTTTCTTCTCTACCTTCACATTTCACATACGACAGTTGAAGCTGTAAGCTTGTAACTATAAGAGACCTCTATTTCTCAACATGTTTCCCTTTTTTCTTTTTCTTTTTTTAACGTTACTGCTGAGAAAAGGCATCTGGTCCCTCCAAAAACCTATTGATCAACGACATGAATGAAAATACTATACTCCACTTATCAAATAAAGTTGTATACTTGCATGATATGAACTTTTTGCAAGATAAAGGAGTACGTTTTTAAAATGGGTTTGTTAGTTACTTAGTTCAGGCCCAAACAGCTTCAAATGGGCTTTTTTTTTTCCCTCATATTTGTTTGTTCCCATTTCCGGAGAGAGGTGTTAGAACTTTCAATGATTGTGCATATAAAACATAACCCTAACATGCTTTTACGTAGGGTAGGCTACAAAACTTGAGCACCAAGAACCCTAAATAAATTAGAAAAAAACACGTAACAAAGAAACTTAGACTAATTAGAAAACACGAATAATGGCCTAGACTAAACAGAAAACATAATAGAACCAAGGAACTTTGGTAACATAGTATTTTCTAATATTATGTTAACAAGAGGGATATATGATATCTCTATTCCTCAACGCGTTAAGGGTGGGGTTGAAAATGTTTTGTTTTTTCAACCTTCCCTCTTTAATGTTTATCCTTCCATTTGTTGCTGGAAATGTTATGTACGTTTTCAGAAATTAAAAATATGGTGGAAAGAAACGAAAATTGTAATAGTTCATGACCTAGTGTTTGATTCTTTGTTGATTTGTGTGAAGATTTAAACGTAACCAAATGATGTGCATGGTTCCAGTTGAACGAATTTCTAGGTGTTCTGAATATATGCAATCTTGTATCTTTCTAATGTGATGGTGTCATTTTCAGAATCTGCAATGGATACTATTGAGGAGGGAAAAGTTGCAAAAGAGCCCTCCGCTGGGAAAGTCCCCGACCTTACCCACAGTGCGTGATTATTTTTATTTTGTTCATTACTCGGGATTTGTCACAAGAACATTTTATTCATAATGGGTGTCGTTTTTCTTGTTTTGTGGAATTTAATTTGAACTAGATGTAAGGAAGATGAGTCAGATGACAAACAGTGCTGTAAGTGAAATGAAAAAGATAGCAGAGCATTTCGATTTGTATGACAAAGATATTAGGAATCGGGAAAAAGAGTTGGAGGAGGAGAGAAGGAAGATCGACTCTGAGAAGAAAGCGGTATATAGACTTTTTACTACTTGAATTGATTAATGTGTAATTGATTACCTATTGTGGAGTGGCATTTCTGTGAAATATAACCACCGTGAACTGCATGGGGTATTAATTTGGACAAGAAATTTGGTTCGGTTCCAGACTGAGAGAGCAATTCTTTCGAAAGTTAAAGAATCTGAAGATGCTTTAAGGTTGGCAGAAGAACGGAAGGTAGTGTGCCCTGTTTCTAATTATGTTAGTAGAGTGACAATTGTGTTGTTGAGTCGTACTAATTTCATTTTTGCATGATTCACTATGAGTTTCTATGGCAGAAAGAAAACGAAGAGCTCCATAGTAGGATTACTGAACTGCAGAACAATCTTGGAAATTCTATGACTTTTGGCTTTTGAACGGAAGGTAAGATTACCTGTTTTTTTTTAACCAGTAATGTCAGTAAAATGCCATTATACCAATATGGAGATGAATTCAACTATTTATACTATTGCAAACATAATATGAGTTTCTATGGCAGAAAGAAAACGAAAACCTCTGTTGCAAGATTACTGAACTGCGGGAGAAACTTGAAGATGCTGTAAGGTTGGCAGGAGAACGAAAGGTAGTGTGCCCTGTTTCCAATTATGTTAGTAGAGTGACAATTGTGTTGTTGAGTCGTACTAATTTCATTTTTGCAAGATTCACTATGAGTTTCTATGGCAGAAAGAAACCGAAAAGCTCCATAGTAGGATTACTGAACTGCAGAACAATCTTGGAAATTCTATAACTTTGGCTTTCGAACGAAAGGTAAGATTACCTGTTTTTTTAAACTAGTAATGTAAGTAAAATGCCATTATACCAATTATGGAGATGAATTCAACTATTTATACTATTGCAAATATAATATGAGTTTCTATGGCAGAAAGAAAACGAAGGGCTCCGTTGCAAGATTGCTGAACGGTGGGAGAAACTTGAAGCTGCTGTAACGTTGGCAGGAGAACAAAAGGTAATATGGTCTGTTTTCTATTATTCATTATGTAAGTAAAAAAAATAAAATTTGTAGCTGAATTCAACTGGTTAAACTTTTGCATGATATATTATGAGTTTCTATGGCAGAAAGAAAACGAAGAGCTCTCTAGGAGGATTACTGAAGTACAGAAGGAACTTGAAAATGCTTTAAGGTTGGCAGGAGAACAAAAGGTAATATGGCCTTCTTTGCATTATCTATATGTAAGTAAAAAGACAATTATTCAACTGAATTTCACTAGTTTGACTATTTTGTATTGTATCTGGACTTTCAATGCCAGATGGAAAAGGAAGAACTCCATAAAATGGTTGCTGAACTACAGAAGAAACTTGAGTCCAAGAAGGCTCTGGAGTTGGCACTGAAGGTCATTAGAGAGTTCAATGAGGATGGAGAAGTTGGTCTTAAGGACAAGATGAATGGTGAGGTGGAGCTTAAGAAGAAGACGGGTGCGATTCACTGGAAACAGAGAAGAAAGCGCTCGAGCCGACTTTATCCATCAGAAGATAAGGACAAATATATTGAACATATGGAATCGCTCAACAACATTCTTACTGCTAAGGAACTGAAGAGCAATGATGAGTTGCAAGAAGCCCGCAAAGAGTTAATTAATGTAAGTAATATCGTATCCTCACGGTAAGACTTTGGTGTTAGAAAACTCAAGAGCCTTGATCAATGGGTTTTGAAAACTGCTATTTAGTGCCTTTTGATTGCTGTCTGTGGGTTGAATAAAATTTCTTAGTGCAATAGTACCATTTCGGTAGCAGGAGCCAGGAGGTCTAGAGAGCAGAAGCAGAGCAGAATCAACAAGATCTATAGATATGTTTTCCTTTCTATTTCTTTGGTGCAGTTACATAAATTTTCTCAAGTTGAGTCTTATTTTTTTCCGGTAAGGGTACTTTTCGTTAGAAGACCAAACAAAATGAAACAACCAGAGTTCAAGGGACAGACCCCTTGCCTTCAAGCCATACACCTAGACAAGGAGCAAAAGAACCAACCACCAACCAGAGGAAAACAATAGGAAAACAGGAAAAGAATGACTACAACCAACTTCACACGGGCATCCTCAAGCACACCATGAGGCACATTCCAAAGCAAGCAAATCTCTCTGTTACCAGAGGTCACTTTAACCCTTTTTCAGGCCATCATAGAGTCCCTTATGTAATTAAGAATTTTAGAGCCAAGGGCACAAGGGTCCATGGCTTTCATTTGGAAAATTTGCAAATTTACTCAAGTTGAGTCTTATTTTGATGAAACATAAAAAATAAATAGTTGATTGTGCAGTGTCTATGCAGTTAGTTTCTTTAGTATCTTTGGCTCTTTGCGTTTCCCAACAACAATAAATACTGCCGTGTAGTTTTCAGTGGACGCAAAATCTAGTTGCTTTAGGGTATCGGTTTGAGTTAGTCCTGTCGTTGCCGATGCAACTGCCTAATACACTAACTAATTTTCACTTGTTTCCTTACTCTTTCTTGTTATGAATATTCTTTTCGTATTCTTGGCCAGGATTTGTTTGGCTTTTCTTGTTGTTTTCTCTAGTAGCCTTCCATTGAGAAGTTCAATGGTGCGACTATTTTCTTTTGAAAGCAACATGTGGATTATCGAGTCCAGTTTTCGGGTATTGGAGCAGGTGTGCTATGTATCAGATACTTTAACATCACCTGCACGACAGGAGATCCCAAGGAAATTTTGTCAGGACTACATGTTCATAATTCCTGTATTAGTATTTCTCTTTTTTTTTTTGGAAGATGACTTTAATGTCACAAAGAAACATAAGCACCTATGAGGAGTTGGTTTAGTGGTGGAAACTCGGACTTGGTTGGACAAAGCCCAGGTTCGAGTCCCCATAGCCCCTAATTGGGGTTAAACATACTCGTAACACCACCCACCACCCACACCTGGTGAGACCTTAACTTCGGTCCCGACTTAGGTGCAGTGGGGTCCCCTACAAATAGTGGTGTGGTATGATGGGGCAATACTTCCTGGCGGAGGTGACGGGGTACCATATATGCACTTTCATTTTTCGGACCTTTTGTACAATGAAACATAAGCACTTTATACAGAATTGAACCTTTTATCCCTGATTACAGAGTAAAGCCACTTAATAGAGATGCTTCTTTGGTGGATGAGTCATTAGACTCCTGGGGCACAATCGAATTGCAAGCAATCCAAGTGTCCAAAAAATACACTCGATGTATTTAGAAACGACCATGTAGATTAATAAGTAACTTGTGTTAGTTGAAGGAATTATAAGGTTTGGATATTTGAAATTCTTGCATTGGTTGCTTGGAAATCTTATTTTTGGACCCGAACGTTTTGGAGTTGTGGGTTCAGCTGTTTTCCAACAGTTTTTGTGATGTATTTTGAATTTGATTGAAATCGTTGAATTAATTAGAAAAGAAGTAGGAAAGAAAATAATGGTGTTCCACACTTCGCGCATCAGTACACCACTTTTTTCCCTTTATAATTATTTCTTAATGAAGAAGTCAAATAGATCTTCACTTGGAAGTTGGAACATAAGTCCTCAGAATGACCTGTTGATATCTACTTTTCTTTTACTCTAGGGTTTCTTGGACAGCCAGGCTTACATTGGTGTCAAGATAATGGGAGTGCTTGATAGTAAGCCCTTCCAAACTGCAATAAAGAGATGGTATACGGGTGAAGCAGCACAGAAAAAACAAACAGCCTACAAAGCAACTTATGGCAAAGTGACAACCAGGAGAGAATATGAAGGTGATGCAACAGATGAGCAAGCTATAGAGTTGTGCTCATTGTGGGAGAGTTATCTAACAGATCCAAGCTGGCATCCTTTTAAGGTCATCCGTACGGGAGGAGATCATAAGGTACTCTTTGCATTATTAACTATGAATTTGCTAGATTCTTTTGTTTACATTGCCTATGGTTTTTCAATCATCCTCATTGGCATTTGAACGTGATTGGGTGGTCCCTTAGACATCCGTAGTATTTGATAACGATTAATGTGTGTATGAAATAGAAAAAGCCCTGCCTTTTTAGCTTCCCATTATTGTACTTAATCCTATGTTACTGTTCAGGAAGTGATTGACAAGGAGGATGAGAAACTCAAAACTTTGAAGGAAGAGTATGGCAATGAAGTCTATGAGACTGTTACAACAGCCTTGATTGAGATGAACGATTATAATCCTAGTGGACGTTATGTCATGCATGAGCTATGGAATTTTAAGGAAGAGAGGAAGTCAACTTTAAAGGAAGGAGTATCTTACTTGCTGAAACAGTTGAAATTGTACAAGCGGAGGAGAACCACTCGTCCTTGAGACGGTCTTCTTTGGATGGTTGGTACTTAGAAACTTGGGGAGGGGAAAGAAATGTTAGGAGCAGACTATCTGGGTAAATAACATGCAGCTGCTAAATCTGAAGATTTCCGTTTTGACTTTGCACATCTTATTTTGTTTTTGGCGCTCTTTTGGAATCATAGGATGGTTGTTCCCCCTGTTTTGTATCTGAAGCAAAATGATGTACCTAAATTATCGCAAACCTCGTACTTTTTGAGATCAAACAATGATCTTGTGGATATATTGCCTTTCAAGTCATATAGACTCCAAGGGCTGAGCATATATTTCCTCTAGAATGGCCCTTGTAGATTGGACATCTTAATGTTCCACTAGAGAGTTTCAACGCTGCTACGGCCACGGCCGGCCAGCACCGACCGGGAACTGACTGGCACACGGGGTGGGCCCCGGATTATCGCAGCCAGTCAATAATTAAAAAACGAGTGGACCCGTAAAAAATCAACTCAATCTAATATGTGTAAGTTCTTAATTCAATCTTGCATTTTTCATTCAGATTTCAAGATATTAGATTTTGGATCCTGAAATCTAAATGAAAAAATGGAAGATTGAAAAAATGGAAGATTGGATTGAACATCCACACATATTGGATTGAGTTAATTTTCACGTGTTTACTCAGTTTTTTCATATTATTTAACGGCTCAGATCATTTGTACGGGACCTAAAATGAGCCCCACGTGCTCGTTCTCGTTCCCGATTGGCGCTCTAGCCATCAGAGGCCTTAGTATTTTCGAAAAAGTAGTATCTGTTTGGTTTAACATTTTGAGAGTACTTTTAACTCTCGGCACAATTTCTAATAAATCTTTTTCTCCATCTCTCTACACTCATTACAATTTCAATTCTCAAAAATAACTTTCTAAAATGTAAATCAAATAAAGTCAATGGGGCACCACAACATGGTGCCGCAGACTCCCATCAATATTTGCGGCGTGGGAGGGCCTAAAAGCACCGCAGGTGGTGACCCTGGGCACTGAATATTCTCTTCCCTTTCTATGGCTAGCAAAAAAGTATTGATCAAGACATAATTGATGAGGAATTCAGAATACAATGACCATTTGTAAACAAAGTGATGAAGAATACAGGAAGCACTTTTGCAGTGTCGCCTTTTTTTATTATTTCATTAATTTTATGCCATATGTTTTACTTCCTCCGTCTCAAATTGCCTGCCCCATATAAAAGTCGTATTTAAATTATCGGATTCGAATTATACAATCGATGTTATCGGATTAGAATCAGATTTCAATCCATTGACAGACCTAATTGCAAATCTGCATTGAAGGTTTTAAGAATACTTTAAAGCTTGCCTCATTTCCCTTGAGGGAGCATAGGATGAAAATTATGCTTTGTGAAGCTTGCCTCATTTCCCTTGAGAGAGCATAGGATGAAAATTATGCTTTGTGATTGTAGATTTTATTCAAGATCAATTTTTAAATATACCATAAGTGTTTTGAATAAGTTTTTTTTTATTTATTCTCTTTCATTTATTTTTAAATTTTAATATCAAATTCCCAGATATTTTTTAATTAAAAATGGCATGTTTTTTTACAACGGACTAAACTGGGAATCAGCATAACAATATACTATTTGCAATTTGGAAAATAACACAATTGTAAAAAGATGGGAACATCTAAGGTATCCCCTATAAGGTTGTCCCAAATTATGCCTCCGAATAATTAATGTTATTTCTCTTAGTGGCGATGTTATGCCATTTTAGAAAGACATCATAATAATAGCATAAGACTTTTTTTAAGAGGAACACCATAATAATATAATATTATGCCTTCGGGTGATTATATTATGCTTTTTTAAAAAGTGTTATGTCTAATATAATAATAATAAATATGTTATACTATTTTTAAAAAAATGTTATGTCTGATTTTTTGTTATGCCTTCAAATAATTACATGGGGATACCGGTATCCCAAGAGGAATCGAGTGATATTACGAAGGTGGAGTACCTATGCTTTTCGCTGCAAATAATGAGACGTGGCTGGTTCTGCTTCAGTCACTATCATGGCCATTAAAAAGAACGGTACCGAGGAATGAGGAGAGAAAAGAGGAGGGTAAAATCATGGGAGTGAACTGTGAAGTGCTCCCGAAGTGCTTCAGATGACCTTGACCTTGAGAGTCAGAGTTTGATGGAGAAGTGAGAGAGACTGTGTTTTGTGCATGAGAGAGAAATATCAACGGCCCATTGGACTAGTACTTTATTATCTATCTCCCGGTAAGATTTCACCACCGTTTTCATTACTTCTTCTACCAATACCATGGTCCCCAGAGATTCAATGGTTTTGGGTTTACGATTCAGGTTTCTGTTTTAGTTTTTCCAAGTCCCGAAAGAACGCATACTGTCTCTGCAAAAATTCCTATTCATCGAAAGCCATAAATGAAGATAATATGCCTAACCCCAATGGGTTGGCTCGGTGGGCTTGGCCTGAGACATTAAGAGGGGGTTTGCTCCCTCCTAATATCTCGTGTTCAATTTTCATTGTCAGCAACTCTGAAGGCCACCTCACCTGCGCGAAAGCGTGTGAAATGGTTGTGGGACAGGCGGTAGGGATTGGTATGAGGTGCACGCAAGCTGGCCTGAGACACACTGCACCACCCAAAAAAAGAATAAGATGAATGCCAAACAAACCAGTATGACAGTAACTAAATGGCAGATTACGGAGTACGTTTCTAAATTGGGTTTGTTAGTTTAGCCCCTGAGAGCTTAAAATGGACTTTTTCTGTCTTTGTTTGTTTCCTTTTCGGAGAGGGAGAGGTGATATCTCTATTTCTCTAGGCGGTAAGGTTGTGGTTTGTCTCTGAAAATGTTGTGTGCCGTTTCAGTCAAGAAAGATGGTGGAAAGAAACAAAAGTTACAGTTCATGACCTAGAGGTTGATTATTTGTGGATCCCCCAACCGTTGATTAATCGCCTAGATTGCACACACAATAATCTTACACATTGCTTTTGGCCTTAGACTATGTCGATTTATGCATATAAATATTTGGTACTGTGAAAAATAGACAGACAGGTACTCTACTAGTTTTTCTGAATTGGGTATTTTAAGTAGTTTGTTTGATTGAACCTTTAATTGGATTCAGCAAAAACACTTTACAATGGTTAAATTTTGTTTGCATTTTGGCTAAATGAAGGATGGAAAGAGCAAAGAAGCAACCACGATCTGGGAAAAGGACCCAGACACCAACGGCTCCATCTCCGAGTGCTGCAACTTCTCCCCCCGATGAAACTGGTGTCTCAGAAGAAGATCTCGTGAAAGGGCCTACAAATGCCTTTGTCATATTCTTGTATGCTTTTTTATGACCCATGTAATAAATTGATTTATATCTCGATTTCCTTTTGTAATGATCTTGACTTATGCAATTTTCACCTTTCCAAGTGCAGTACTGAAGGGTTGGAAGATGCAAGAGCTAGGGCTGGTCCAGGTGGACGGTTTCGCCTAAAAGAGGTTAGTATTTATGCATTTCTAGTTTTTAAAGTTATTGCGATTTTTCTTCAATGTCACAGACATTAAAATTATGAACCTCTACTTGATGTTGTGTTTTTAACTTTGGTCTTCACTATGCAGCATACAAGAGAAGCTGGGCTGAGGTGGAAGAAGATGGATGCCACGCAACGAGAGAAATATGAGACCCTTGCGAAAATGAGAAGGGACCACATTGCGGAGACTACCCCGAAGGCAAAAAGGAAGACTGCACCGGTATGGCTGCCTTCGTAGGTTTTCATAATGTTACTGGTATTCATAGGTGCGGAAAAACTTTAATAGCTCGGGCACTATATATTGTCTAAGTAATTATTGCATTTGCAGCCCGTGTTTCTAACGAGATGTTCCCCGAAGAAGTTGGTGCAACTCAATAGCACTCTCACCGATGAACAAATAAATGCAGTTGAGGGACTTGGTTTCGGATCAATCCTACTACTAAAATGCAACTTATTGAATCGGGATTTTCTAGCCAGGTTGGTGCACCACTTCAACACGGACACGCGGTCGCTGGAATTTGGGAGGGATAGAGTGTATCAAATAAGCACTGCTGATGTTGCAAGGGCATTAGGGTTGTCCTTTGGAACCCAACCAGTTCCATTAGAGTGTGATGAAATTCATAGAAAACACATTGAAGACATGTTTGTGGATTGCGAGAAGGGAGTAAAGTTTACTACGCTGGAGGAGGTAATGAAATTGGGGCAGGCGGATGCAAAGTTCAAGACAGCATACTTACTCTTTGCCTTGGCTTGCTTCTTGTGTCCAACCACAAAGGATGTGGCAGGTCCAAGGTTATACCCGGCGGTTTTTGACTTATCGCAGATTCTGTCCTATGCATGGCCTGAGTTTGTGCTTGATTGGTTGGTGGCTGAAGTTAGTAAGTTTAAGAAGAGAGCCGACAAGGATGTGACTAATGCAAGGAAGAGTAGTTTTCCGGGCCTCGGCGGCTGCCTTTTCATCCTCATGGTACATACGTGCACTTTTTTGCACAGGTGATGTAGCGTTGTCAATGGTTATAATTTCTGTAACGACTTTTAATGTAATTTTGGTTGTTGCAGCTCATATACTTTGACAGAGTTCCCATGGGAATGAGTGTTGGTAATGCGGGTGATTGCTTGATTCAGTGTTGGACAAAGGAACTCCTTGGGGAGCGTATAGCGAAGGAGACAAATGTGGGGGTTCAAGACCCAATTCCGGGTCAATTTCCCCAATGTTGTCTTCGGCATCCGGTGAGGAAATATGTTTTATCCTTGATGTGATTTTGCTGCTTTTTGCAGTCGATGTCCAGTCTTTCTACCATTGTTGGTGATAGTAGTGTCCATTCATGACATGTTCTATGTCTGCAGCTTGCTATTGATGCTTATGATGGGGTGAAGAGAAGGGTCAAGGAGCAGTTGCAGGACATCATTGAATTGGACAATGCCATGATTAAGCATTACGAATCACTTGGAAATGAGGGTCCTTCCACCTCGACACTGAATCCCTCCAAGGGATATGACTGGTCTGGTGGCCCACAACCAGAAGCAACAACTAGATGTGTCAGGAGCAATTTGTTTAATAATGCAGATCAAAGCACAAAAGCATATATGGAAAGCATCAGGTACTCAATAGTTTAACCATCTATGTATCACTATGAAGTGTTTCATCCCCAACCTCTCCCGCATGTGAAATAACACACTTAACTCAACAAGGAGCAGGCAACAACCAAATGAGATAACTTTTACCTTATAGGAATGAACACAACGAAATAGCAATGAAAACACCTACTCAAATCAAATCGTGGGTCAAAACCTGTGCTAACCAATCAAACAATGGTGTTAGCCTAGGATCGATGGCGGACAATATCGGTTCCAGGGAGAGAGGCCACTGATTCGTATCTTGAAAGGAAGGGGAAGACACCTGCTAAAGTGTGAGAAAGGAGAGGACCAAGGCTTTGAACGGGAAAAAAAGGAGAGTAAAACCGCAATCTACGAGGCCTCACCATGTATCCAGTATCACTTTCACTTCTTACCATGTTTCTGGTGATTTCAAGGGTTGTGACCATTAATTAGTGATACTTTTGATTGACTGCCTCTGTTTCATAATGTACCCATTTATCAATGCATATTACTTTCTGCTTAAACCCTCCATCTGTGGTTTCTTGCTATTTATCTATCCATTTTATCTCAGCTATTCAGTTCATGACCTATGGTTTTTTAGGGGTTCTGTAATGTTTTTTTTTTTGGGTCTGAGACCGGTCATTCAGTTGTATGCCTTTCTTGTTTGGAACTCCTCAACTCCTTGTCATCTTGTTTGAAGTTTTTTGTTTTCTTAAGAGGAGAAGGAAGAGTGTAGAAACGGAATTAAAGAATATTCTTCCATTGTTTTTGGTTTGATTTTGAGAAAAGACAGAATAAAAAATAGCAAAACAACGTCTTGAGCAGAATAATTTTTTCACAAAATATTTTTTGATAATTGTTTTCATTTCTCATATTTTTCCTTTCCTCTTAACCAAACAAAGTGTTGATACTGCTGGGCCCCCCAAAGGAAGACACGCGAAAGTGCCCTTCGCTGCGAAATTTCCTGACCTTATCTCTGGTATGCTGTAACTAAATTGAGTTATTTTGCCATCATTTGTTTTCATTAGATTATCCTTAACAAGTGGATACTTTCTTGTTGCATCGTGGAATTCTATGTTAACTAGATGCAAGGACGATGAAGAATGCAGGCAGTCAACTGGAAAAGATTTTCAAGGAGCAGGAAAAGATAGCACATAAGTTAGAAGCTCGACATATAAAGCTTAAGGAATGTGAAGAAGAGTATAACAGACGTGAAAAAGAGTTTAAGAAATGGGAGGCCAAAATTCAAAAGGAGAGAATGCAGTTGTACTCTGAGAAGAAAATGGTACTCTATTTTTTCAGTTGTTACGGATTATCACTTGATTTGTGAAAGGATATGTAAGAGTAGCAACTGCCACCCTTCCAACCCATCGACTCGTCGTCTGCAAGAGAAACTATGTTCTTCCTATTTTACATTTCTAACCAGAATATCAAGATTTGAATTTCTACTCTTTTATTTTTGAATTGGAGACATTTACTTATTTGTCTACTATGGTATCGGATTTGTTTGGTTTCTAGCATGAGAGAGCAATGTTGGACAAAAAAAGGGCAGATGAAAATGCTTCAAGGTTGGCAGAAGAACAAGCAAGGGTAACAGCCTTGTTTCTGTTTCGACTTCTATATGTTGCATAAATTATACTAAATTGGTGATTGCATAAATTATTATGTACTATGACAGAAAGAAAAAGATCACTCAAAGAATTTTTGACTCAGCAACCAAGAGAATAAAAGCAGAAGCGGAAAAATGTTTATGTTTATGTGACCTGTTTTCAGTTATTAATTACGTTAGTAAAGTAATAAAGTATCAATCATGGAGCTGAGTTCTACTGTTTTGATTTCTGCATCAATTAAATTCTGGCTTTCTATGGCAGAGAGAAAAGGAGGAGATTGCTTTGAGGTTGGCAGAAGAACAGAAGGTAATATGTTTTTTTGTGTGTTTTTGTTCATGTCACATAAATGGGAATCATAATATCTGTAATATACTAGTTTGATTATTGCATAATTTGCTTTAAAATTTGACGGCAGAGAGAAAACGAAGACCTTCATAGAAGGATTGTTGAACTCGAGAAGAAACTTGATGCCAAGCATGCACTGGAGTTGGCGCTACAAGTTTTTAAAGGGTCCTTTGAGGATGTTGAAGTGGGGCTAAAGGACAACATGAACGGTGAGGTGGAACTTGAGAACAAACTTGATGCAATTCAAAAGGATCTAAAAGATAAGGAGCAAGAGATTGAAGATCAAGATTGTCTGATTCAAGCTCTTATTACTAAGGAATGCAAAAGCGATGATGAGTTGCTAGAAACTCGCAAAGAGTTAATTAATGTGAGTCGTGTTCTTTTATCATGGTTTTTGGAAGAAGGTTTGAATGGTGTACTCCCAAGGCACACCGCATTAATCATTCCTGAATGTTATGTCCTGCTGATCCATGCCATTCTTCCTCATATACCGGACAAATCTGTACATTTAAACGCCAATAGCACCAGTTTCTGTAAGTTTGTTTACCTTTTGCTAAAGTTATGCACGTAGTTCAAGTTCCCCTCTATTCACCGAGGAATTTCTGCATCCTGCCTTTTTCAGGCAATACCATGTATTCTGTGCCCTGCCTTTTTCTCCTTAAATGCCCTACCCCCTTTAAATTTCACCGCACTCCAAGTCTTCTTCCTTCTGATGTCTTCTACTGTCCTTTGGAGAGAAGAAAAATTAAAAGTTGTTTGTGTGGTTGCTCGTGTTAATACAGTTTCTATTGGATTGAAGATTCTCTTGAGTTTCTTATAACATTCGTTCTTTAGTATTGAGCTATTATTTCATCTCTTTCCATCTAGGGTCTGAAGGACAACCGTGGTTCCATTGGAGTCAAGAGAATGGGTGAGCTTGACACTAAGCCATTCCTCAGAGCAGTCAAGAGAAAGTATACAAGTGAAGAAGCAGGGTACAAAGCAACAGAAATGTGTTCCTTGTGGGAGGGTTATATGAGGGATCCTAACTGGCATCCTTTCAAAATCATCCTCGCAGCAGGAGTTCATAAGGTAGGTGCTGTGCTGTCATAATGCTCCTAGTTACATTGCCTACGCAATTGAATGCAAGTACTGAGTTCAGAAAAACTAATTGGGCGGCCTTGTAAACATCCTTATAAAAATTGATACTGTATTGTTTTTGATAAAAAGTCACTATTTTTGTCCCAAGGTTTTTGTTTTTCTACTGCTTGACAAAAGGGGAGTTCGGGGGCGACCGGTGGTAGTGTTCCTGCCTGGGCGTGACCAAGGGGGATTCAGAGCCGGTGGACATTGCAGTATATCTGTATAGCCAGTGCAAAAGACGCAATCAATTTTGAATTGGGCACTAACTTCCACCGGACCAGTAACCTGCATCTTACCTGCCTCTTTCCCCATCCTTCCATATCTTCCCTGTATTGTGCATCATAAAAATATAGGACAAAGACAAGACTGGTGCTTTATACCATCTGTATTCTGTACTTTTCTTAGGACCTGGGATGCTATGGAACATTAATCTGATTAGCTTTCTTGTTTGCAATTTTTCCTCTCTTTTTTGTCTGGCTGAAGATTTAGGATCCCTTTTAGTATTAGAGAAAATTGGCTGGATTTGCATCCATTTTCTCTTTACTTTTCTGTTCTCGGTACATTGCAGCGTTCTTTGTTTTTGTTTATACCTCAGAATCTGCACCTATATTCATTGATGTTTTCCCCTTCCCTTTACATTTCTAATAACCTTATTGTTTGGTCTAATTTTGCATTTGGGTGCTCAGGAAGTGATCAACGAGGAGGATGAGAAACTGAATGGTTTAAAGGGTGAGTTTGGCGACGAGGTTTATGAGGCTGTAACAACTGCCTTGACCGAGATAAATGAGTACAACCCCAGTGGTCGGTGTGTCCTCCCAGAATTATGGAATTTCAAGGAAGAAAGGAAGGCAACCTCAACCGAGGGACTGTCTTACGTGCTGAAACAATGGAAAAGGCATAAATGAAGGAGAAGATAAAGTTCGTGACTTGCCTTTTGTTTGTTTTGCATTGGAGGGTTCTGACTTCGGACATGGCATAGTGTGACGGGTTACCCAACTGAACCCCGTCATGACTCAAACCATTGTGCCGGAATTCCATGTGCCTGGCCAACATGTCGAGCGACCAAGTCAAAGTGTGTTAGCAACTTCAACACCGAGCCAACTTGTAATTCATGCACTTTTTGTCGTGTCATCTAGGGTCCAAATGATTGTACACACTTTGGAATGTGTTGTAGTAGTTGGATCCTAGCTTAGGTATTTTGGTCTATTTTCTATGTATTTTATCAAGTAAGGGTAGTGTTTATTACACTTCGAGTCCTTGTATTTCCATATGATCCTTCAAGCAGGCCCCGTGTTCCTTCCTGTTGCATGGGGAATGTCTTGTTTTGCTCCTTTATATTGGAGGGACAGTAACCACGTGTTGGAGCTATCCTCCCATCAATGTACCAAGATAGCGTCATTGTTTTAACTTTGTCAGCCGTTAGTCTATTTTGTAATGCTTTTTTTTTTTTTGTTTTACAGGGATTTTTTTTATTAATCTGTGAAAATTGTTCCAAAGATTAAAAAGAATAAGGAATGATGGTATCAAATCCTAAGCAAATCTAAGATCTATCACTTGCACATCTAAGATCCAAATCCTAAGTTAATAAGAGGGGAAAATGACAGCCTATGACGTGTTTTGATAATTAATATCTGCTAAGGACATTTTCAGCATTAATAAATGTTCTCAGCATATCTTTGGCGGGTATTAATTATCAATATTAATTATCAAAACACGTCTTGAGCTGTTAAGCAAAGCTTCATCAACACCCATTGGGCCAAGCCCAAACACCTATGAGTCTCAAGCCCAGATCTAAACCTCAGCTCAAATATGGGCCAAGCCCAGTCCAAAATCAAACCAGGCTTGGCCTGAACACCCTAATCCTAACCCTCTGATAAACTGCCGCCGACCACCCTAAACCAAAATCCCACAACCGGCAAGCCCATCCACCACCAGAAACCTTGGCCAAACCGAAAACAACCAGACGTCAAGAATAGCGCCGTAACGAATCTCACTATTTTGTAATGCTTATTGCTCATCAATAATGTACTCTTAGTTTGGACTACTTTGTCGTCGTTCATTTTGTTAGCTATATTGTTGCTTGCTTGTTGGTATGATATATAGATAGTGCTTGGCTACTTTGGAGTTGTTTGAAGATTGGCGTACCTTTAAGGGTGTATTGGTTGGAGGCCACACATGGTGTCTCTTGAGCATAATCTTGCCTATTTGCGCTGAGCCTAGACGGTTCCCACTCATAGACAATTAACTATGACTTCATTTCTTGAACATGGTATCAAAACCAGTCCTGTACAAGGGAAAATGACGGTCAATGACATGTTTTGATAATTAATACCCGTGAGCCGCCAAGGACATTTTAAATATTAAAAAATGTTCTTAGTATGTCTTTGACGAGTATTAATTATCAAAACAAATTCTGAGCCGTCATTTTCCCCTTTCATAAGCTTTCCACAGGACAATGATCTTCTATTTAACTTTCAGTTGATCTCTTCATGTGCAGGCAAGTATGTGAATAGGGTGCCACTCTGCTCATATTCAAGCAATTTTGAATCGGATGCTTCAACAAATTAACAAATTTAATGGGACGTTTAAGAACATCAAACATACCTGTATACGCAAATGATATTTATGTAACTAAACATACTGCCACAAGAATTTTATTTGTACCCATATATCATCGTACACACAAATGGTCTGACCCAAATAGAAGTGTCAATAGACAAGTAGCTCGAATAAATCCCCTAGTTGCATTCCATTCTGGCGTTATATGGAATCCCAAAGTTTCTGGTTTAATAGCCAAAACTCAGAAAAAACTCTTTATAATTGCAAACCTCACTCCACCCTGTTTTATACGACATTATGAGAACTCTGCTCAAGTTAACAAGGCAATCAAATAGCATCGAAAGAAAGACGAAAGAAAGTAAACACAATCCCACCAATCATTTGTGTAAACAATTATTTATGAACCAATAAATTGTGAACATTCACTTGAATAACCTAGTCTGCAGTCTGTACAAGTCATTGATGATTCTACACTATGAAACATGAATAGAATCCTAAGCCTGTCAACAAATTCTCATTCCATTACTAACAAAAACTTTGTACAAATTGATGCCTAGGCGTTAAAAAGTGCAGAAAACCAAAAGATGGGCCCTAGGCAACCCAGGGGCACAATAATCGAGAAATGATAAATGGACCCAATGCAAGTCTTAACTACTACTACCTCAAAGCCATCTCAAGTAAACGAGATCCTCTACTCAGAGTAGTTTTCTCCATTCAACTTTGCAGTGAATGAGCAAGAAAAACAAGTTTGTCGTACATCGATGCTTCATTTAACTTGGTCCATAAATAAACATATGTTGTGTTCGCATACGGCATACCTGTTGGTTGATCAAAACTTTCAAAATTGATGAATAGCAATATCTCCCTCTACAGAATCACAGCAATGCTCTAATAGTCATCTCAACCTTGACAATCTCTTCCGCTTCCTATTCCTTTTAGGCACAATAGCATTGCTCTTCGAGCTAGATGGCGAAGCCAAAGCAGGAGGCTTGCCAACGGATGTTCTACCTCTTTTAGCAATCCATTTCAGAGGCATATTATTTACGACACATCCAATGTCAATGGAACTGTTCAGTTCAACAAGTTTCTGAATTTGCTCAAGAATCTGCTGAGTCCAGGCCATTGACAGATCGAGAGAAATCGAATCTTCAGTTGGTTTTCTCCATAAGTTCGTTAATATCTCCTTAAATGACTGAGATGACATGGACGGTTGAAATTCTTGCCGATTTTCGCAAAATATATTGACCTTCACGACATGCTTGCAGAGATTTCCCTGAATCGACCAAGAACAATCACAAAAGGCAAATTCTGATCCAGGATTCCAAACTAGATGTGTCAAGCTGCTGTCTTTTTGGCTCACAACTTTGGCAAAGAGGTGGTCCTTATCATCCAAGGTAACATCACAATCAGGAATTTGCAGTGCCCTGTGCCACGAGGTGGAAGCAATATATTCTTCCTTAACATTCTGAAAGGAATCACTTTCGTCCGCATATCGGTCAAGCCAATAGCTTGAGTGCAACTCAGTCATCAGCTTGTGCACTAACCAATCTACTCTCTGGAGGGCACCAAGATGTGAATCATCGTAGAGTTTTACTTTCAGCTTCACATGGTATGCTTCTATGGCCCCAGATGCCTCCTGGCTTGCAATAGGAAGGTTTCTCATTGACGTAAGCCACATTTCTGCACACCAAAAATGAAAACTAACACTTTAGGAAACAAATAATATCAATATTTTTGCTTCTTTTCTTTATAAGACAGAGAAAGAGACAGATGCGGAGAGAGCAACATCTAACCAATCTTAGGCACCCAAGAGGCATTGAAATACCGGACAAAGGAAGTTTGATCAACAAAATCTTGGTTTAACTCCTCCAAGGCAACTGAATAATCAACACCATCCCAAATGCTATATACTATTTTCCCAAGGCGTTTAAAAATCTCTCGCTGAACTTCAATGTTACTGCATCTCTTGACAATGTTCCGCAGCCATGATCTACGAACACGCCAGAGTGAAAAAAGGATAGGACAAGAAAATGTATCCCTGGAAGATCGATCACTACATAAATAAGGTGTATGGGAATATTAGACAAATTTAAAAACAAGATAAAAGTAGTAAGACCACAATGCCTTATGGGGTCAGTCTCTGCTGCTGCATCATCAATTAAAAATCCATTGATCCTCCATCCAGGGTCAACAGCCCGAACACGATTAAGTAAAGCTTTCATCCATTTTGAGACATCAGGCTTAGCAATGCTACGAGTAATGACCCAAGCAACAGGTAATGCATGCCGTCTTGAATCAAACACAAGAAGAGTGCACAATGGGTACTGCCATTCAGACATCATGACATAAGAATCAGATGGCGTTAATTGTAGTGCATCTTATTACTGAAAAAGGCATCAAGAAATTCATTACCTTAAGTCTTTTTATTCCAAAAGTCGAATCTGCTGCAACAAGACTGCGATGGCCAAAACGGATCATTTGCTGCAACTGCCATTCGGTTTGAATACCCAGAACAAAAGGATTCGTTTCTGAAGTATCCTGATAAAAGAATATGGATTTTTTATTGCGTTCAACCCACATTCTAATGCTTGCTTGATCATCTAGGTCTAACTCATGGGTAGAACGTTTGATAATCATCCCAAGTTTATGGACATACTGTGAAGCAAGGCTATTTACGGTTGCATTTGAATCACCATAGCGTTGCAACCCCTCGATGTGCTTCTCCAACACATTTTCCTCGGGGATTCCAAGGTAAATCATTGACATAGTTTGCTGTTGGATTTCATTACATAAGTATGGAACTTTCTTGGCACCAGGTCCAATCGCGTCTCCATCAAGTGGCCCATGACACACAAAACCAGACTTGTTTACATGGCGCCTATCATTGTATATAAGAAGTGCAAGTGACGGACGCGCATACAAGCGCTTCACTACAAAATGACACGTGCACCCCCTCATAGATTGAGGTCTAGCAGCACGGTTTCGGGTATTGAGTCTATATCTTCTGCTTGGCAATATCCCTCCTCCTTCTCCATAATTTTCAGGACCAAAGGAACACCAATACCTTCACAAAGAAGAAAAGGAAACAAAATGAATGACTCAAGAATGCCCAAAACAAAATTGCAGTAATGTTCCACATTCCTTAAAAAATGCAAACCCAAAGTTCAGTCCTCCAGATGTAACTGTCAATAAAGAATATATTTACACGGGTACATTTGGTCTCTAAGTTCCATAAAAAAGATCATATATAAAGAGGATGATGAAGACGAAAATACCAATTTCTCACCAAGCTTCAAATTTTCTGTATTTCAAGTGAACTTTTCTCAAATATCATTAACTGTTTTACTTTTCTAGTTTATCTGCGGGACAAGATCAGATAAAGTAAATAACTCCCATGAAATATAAAAAAGAAATTGAAGAGTTTTTAGTTTTTGAGACATCAGTACATCACAAACCATGTCTTAAATGCTGTTATAATATTTTCAGTTTCACGACCACCCCATCGCATGACTAAAGTAAAGGAAGTTCTTCATTTTCTATATAAGCAATGACTAAAGAAAGCTAGTGTGCTATCCATTTGAGCTTATGTCCTTGTCAAAATAATGATCTATTACAAAGCCCTAAAAGTGTCTTTTGATTACTTCAGCTATGATAAATTTCTCCTAGTCTCAAAATTTTCCAACAAATTCACCAATAAGTTTGAAGGCCAACTACACAGTAGTGCCTTACGTAAACCAGTCTTGATGTTTTCCAAACATGTAAAACACAATAAGTTATGTCAAAAAAAATAAGTGATGTCAAATCCATACTGGTCACGACTTTAAACTTCCAAGGATTATTGGGAATTTGGAACGGGAAAAAATGAGGATAAGTGGCCTCCTTATATCAAGGTCAAGAGACTGAATGGGAGACCAGTGGCATGTACAACAGTGTCTCTCACAAAAATGACTCCTTGTTGATGAAGAGGGAGGATCACCTCATCACCTTGGAAGAAAGGAGCAAGATGGAGATAAGTAGTATGGAAAGATGATATAACTTACAGCCTATACTCCAAATATTCATCGCTCTTGTACTCTTTTAGGCTGCCTTTGGATCGTTTTCTTCCCCTCTCAATGTGGAACCGCGTTGGGCATTCTACATTAGAGCACTCCCCAATTATGAATGCATCAACCCTTGCATAAGGAATAAGGGCAACATTATCATGACGATCAGCAGTTCCAAACTTGGACCAACTCAAGTCAGCAGACGAGAACTCCTCTTCTGGTGGGTCTTGCACAGGTATGTTGAGGATGGATTCGATTATATCCATATCCCACAATATCCCTTACGGATCGATCGGTATAGTTGTTGAGCCAGTTTGGTATCACCAGAAGCAACTGCTAAAAATAAGGCACATATTAGCTAATGAACATGATGTAGTCCAGAAGGGCAAAAGGTGCAACCAACAACACAAAACATGCTCACATGATAAGGTTAAACAATTGCAAAGAACGTGAAACCATTTAGGCTTTTATTGGCTAATGCACTTACAAAACTCGTTTATAAGACCCTCAAAGAAAGAGAGACACAGACATAGCAGCATGAATTATACCTATATATAAAACAGTTACATGTTGACACACACTCTGCTATATCCAATTTTCATATTGCTTTCGAGCATTTTGAAGGGCGGATCTGGCGCAGTATTAGAGCTGTCCCATTTTGACTTGAAGGTCACAGGTTAGGTTCTCAAAAACAGCCTCTCTGCTCACTAAAACTAGTGATATCCATATTTTTGTACATGAAATTAAATAGATAACATTACAAGAACTTAAAACACACACACACTCAACACCCGCCTATGTGACTGCTTTATATTTTAACCGATGTAACACTGCGTACATCAAACCTTTCCAGACCCCGCTTATGTATGAGCTTTGTGCATTGGGTACACCCTTCTTTTTCCGCGCACTTTTAAATCGTATTTCAAGACCTAAACTAATACTAGAAAATGAAGACTTAACGATAGAAGGATGTCACAGCATATAATAAAGTATTCAAAATGATGTCACATCATATAATACATAGTACTCCAATATAGGAATAACCTATGAAGCACTAACACTCCAAAAGGGCGTCATGTCCACGTATTGGATACAGGGACACGGCGGGGACAAGCCCAAATACGTATTGGACATGCCACGTGGCGTGTCCAATAATTTTTATTATTTTTTGTTAGGGGACACGCCTGGGACTCGGCTGGGGGTTAAAATGTAATATATTTTTAATTTTGATGGGCTAATATGAAATTATTGAAAAAATTTGGATTAAACTGTAATTATGTCTTTCTTTGAACCATGTTAATCTCATACATTCATATAAAACAGCTCAGTATTTAAATCCTATGTACATAAATCTAACGGCCCAAACTTATCCCTCATAAATCCTACAGTTGAGAAGAGTCCTAAGGTTGAAAAATCCTATTTTTAATCTTCTCTAACCTTTCCTATTCCAACTCTCTTTTGTTATGGAAAGATAGAAAACATAAACAATCCATTGCCAAAAAAAGAGCTTGATTTTGAAATAAGAAAGGGAAGTAATTTTTTGAAACCTTAGCACTCTCTCTCTCCCCGAAGCAAGACGAAATCTTCTCTAATTTTTCTTATCCCAACTCTCTTTTGTTATGGGAACATAGAAAGTAATAAAATTTCATGAATAAAATTAGTGCAAGGCAGATCGCAGATCGGAAACTAAACAAAAGGGTAAGAAATATTTTTGTTTATCGGTTGATCAATTTCAATTTTTTTGGTGCGTGTTTTTTTTGTAAACTAAACAAAAGGGTAAGAAAAAAATCTGTTTGATCCTAATTTAAGAAAAAATCTTCCCGTATAAATCAGTTTCGTTGGCGGGGTGGTCAATAGTTTCGCAACTCATTTTAGTTGTGTTCAAAACGCGTTGCGCCAAAACTCTAGGACATTCATATGGACATGTCTTCGTCAACGGGCATAAAAAAAAGAAAAAGAAAAAAATATGTATGTATTTATATATTTGTACACAGTGGGCTTCCTCTAAGGGCTAAGGGAATAAAATGCGGACATCGCTTTTCAGCCGTTGGATCATGTTTTCAATGGTTTGGAACTGCGGAAGATTTATGACCAGTCACAATTAACTTTTTCCTAGAAAAGTTTCATTAAAATCTGGACCATTAAAATCACGATCCAACGGCTACCAACAATGTCCGCATTTAACGAAAATAAGGGCACCCTTATTAGATGCGCCTTGTATGTATGTATGTGTGTGCGTATATATTTATTTATTTATATACACGTGGCGTGTTCCTCGCCGTGTCCGTATTTCTATTTTTTTAGAATTGCTGTGTCCCGTGTCCATTTTCGTATCCATGTCCGTATCTGTATCCGTATCCGTATCCGTGTCAATGCTACATAGGGAGTAACTGATTGTAGCATATACGAAAGGGTCGACATTGCCATCATGCATAATTCACCTATGACTTTGAATTGGAAAAGATACACTTAACGGGGAGTAATTTGAGAAAAGCATCAAATTCTAGGGTTTCCTCTGTAATCCTCCCTATATGTTTGTGTGTGTGTATATATATATATATATATACATACATACACACACACACTCCTTCACGATTACAACCATCCCAACCTCAAGCTACCTACCCTTCTCTCTCTCGCTGTCTATATCTTTGTTTGCTATTTTCCATGCTTAATTTAGATGCTTAAAGGCCTAGCAAATAACCACTCCTTGAAATGATTATTATGATGTCCGATTCACACACCAACAGGTAGCAATGAATCAGTGATACATTAGCAACCATTTGGGGGGGGGGGGGGGGGGGGGGGGGCGGCAGCGCCGGGTGGGCCTGAAGCAGTTGCATTCTGGGTTTTTTACCCAGGGCAGTGGTAGTTCTGATTTGATCTTTGTGGTCTCCTGAGTCATGCCTTTTTAGTGCTTTTGTAGTTGCTTGCTGTTGTTGAATAAATTCTGTTTTGCCAAATTAAAAGACATAATACCGCTTTTCATGTTAGGGTCATATGAACTGATTGTGGGCTTAGACACTTGTTTGGGTTTATAAGACACGTATGAACAACTGTAATACTTTACCTATCCTACACTTTCCCACGCAAACTTTTTTGTGTTGCTTACCCGTGTGAGAGGGTTTGCTAGTAGGATAGTTCTATCCTACTAGCAAGTGTTCTATAGCAAGTGACTGGGTTTGGCTGGCGGTCGCCACCGTAGTATCATGAGGAACAAGGCTCCAAACCCAGTCACTGTGCCTCAAAACTTCCATGCACTTGCGTAGGGAACAGTCCCAGACACGGACAGTCATATTCCAAGAGCCACTATAAATCCTAGTCAGATCCAAAGCAAGAAAAGTAATGGGGCCTTCGTGCTCCCAGAGCCGGAACTCAAAGCTCTTTTGGTTTTTGGGGCCTTCAAGATCAAACAAATTGGGTAGTCCTTCCTCTGCCCTCCAGCCATGTATGAAACCATCAGTAACCCCAGCAATCAAAAGTTTTTGCTATGTTTGAATGAGTTTTTGAAAAAAATTTGGAAAAATTTGTAGGGTTATGAGTGGAGAGATAAATGAAAGTAATGATTGGAAGTAGATGTAATAATTGAAGAGAGATAGAGAGAGAGAAATGAGAATAATGATTGGAGCTAAGTGTAAGTAATGATTGGAAGTAGAGGTAATGAGTGTTTTTTGAGTTGAGAAATTTTTTTCAAAACGCAATCCAAACAAAGCATTTGTATCTGCCACAACTGCTCGGATAGTAGAGCCAAGCGGACAAGACGATGCAATTGCCAAGCCTTCCACCATGTTCCACATACGAACAATTGAATCATACCCAGAAGTAAATATGAGCTTCTTAGAAGCCAAGATAAATACTGTGCGAACTGCTTCAGCATGGCCGTATAAAACATCAACACTATAACGTCCAAGACTCCAAGAAAGGTTTTGCTCCAAAATTCCCTTTCTACAAAGAGTTCTTTCCAAGTCTTCTCGGCCGAACAACCTGATCCCAGAGGTGTTGGGACGATGGGCTGCCCCCATCTCTCAAAATAGAATTCCTTCCAGACGTGTGTTCAGATGCAAGGCTATAGAGATAATTAGAGACACAGGAAACTATACCAAGCTCCTTTGGGTAAAGACAATTAAGGATTTCAGATATCAACGCCGGAGGAAGGTCAGTAATTGACTGAGAATAATTAGAAAAAGCCTCATTACCAGGCAATGATTTTGCACTAGACGGCCAAAGTCCCCTCCTTGGGACGAAATTCTAAAATGGGTTTCGTGTTTTCAGACTCAATTTCTACTTTCGAATCAAATGCCAAATTTTCTTTACCACAAAGGGATTTAATCTGATCAAATTCAAGTTGCTCACCACTAGCTCTATCAACAGAATGCACCAAATTGTTTGACAAACCAACCTCCGTAGCTTTGTGGCATTCAAAGGCCATAAAATGTATCGACTAAATTTTAAGAAAAACCCAGACAGCTCTAGCCCCAAAAACTTCCAAGAATTGAAACCCAATTGACCTTGAACCCTGTATACGTTCTATCAATAGATAATGAATCGACAAAAATGGGAAAAGTGACTAACACCCCAAAAAATCTTTCTAAGCAAGCAAAAATACGAACCCTAAAAGTCAAAACCTTATATACAGGAAACAAGAATTGGGTTATGAGAATCGAATACAATTTTGACAAAAACCAAACCGGGACAGGAAAACAAGCACTACTGAATTAGGGTTTGTTTGATCCACACACACACAGATTTGAAACTGAAATGAGTAAGGAGGTACCTCGGACAAGAAGAAGAGATCGTTTGGGGGAGCTAACTGTGATAAATCGGGAATAGAATGGCGGAGAAATTAGGGTTAGGTCGGAAGGCGCGTGACGGTTTGATGGGGAGTGATGAAGAGGGACGTCACCGACGGATTGGAAACCGTGAGATTATACTCCGTACTTTTTGTGTAAACTGCGCTAAGAACCCCTGTATGACTACGAAATAGCACTTTCATACCCTCTATTCCTAGAAATACAACTGCACCTCCTTGTTGAGTCATAGAGGTGTAAATGAGCCGAGCCGAGCCGAGCACAGTTTTACAGTGTTCGGGCTCAGCTTTTTTACTAAACGAGCTTAAAATTTGAGATTGAGCTCTACTCAATTGTAAACGATTTGAGTCCGGTTATCTAATTTATCCTTGAAATTACCTGTGATTGCAAAATTGTATTGTACGAGCCAGTTTTAGGCCTCCTCTAGTGATGATCATGATAATTCTAGATCTTGGTGTATTAAGATGGCACTAGCCGATTTTAGGCCTCCCCTAGTGATGATCATGATAATTCTAGATTCTACTGTATTAAGATGGTTAATTATCTAACACCATAAAGAAAACTTATAGCCTACTTCTCGGCAACCAGATCAATTTACTATTGAATCAATGAAAAACACCCACAAATTTTTTTTTTTCTAGAGATACAACAGCCTTTCTCACAATATTACGAGGTTCTAATCCTAAAAAACTTAGGTATGTACAAATAGTTCTGTCCGCGCGTGTCTCGTCCGTTTGGACAGTTTTTTAGTGGCTTATGATGATCCAAAACACGAATGCTTGTCCAAACGGCTTTCATCCCCCGTCCGGACAGTTCGCCAATGCGGCATTCGGCCTCAACGGCCCATCTTCCTGACCGAATCAGGCTGCACCTTAACAAGATTGAGCTAATGCTCAAAGAATGAACAAGTTTCAAACTATATGCGTGCTCAATTTTTTCACATAATGACTCAAATCTTAAACGAGTGCAACTTGAGCGTAAATCGTACTTTACCAAGTCAAAAAATAAAAATAAACAGAAGGAAAAAGAAATGGATATAAAGTTCAAATATTATGTAAGTATGTAACACAATCAAGTGGTCCTGCTTCAAATAATGGTTCTTTCTCTGCGAGAGAAATCACGATTCAAAATAAGATTGGTGTAAACAAGGCATCCAATTAATTTGGTTACAATATCAAATGAAATGGAGAAATTCAAATGAATGTAAAATTAGAGATCAAAATTAGAAGATTAGTGCTGTCGTGAGACACACGATAGCAAGGCCAAGGAGCTCGGAGACGTTAGCAATGCCTGAGGCTCCACTTTTAGGGGTACCACCTTCCGGGGACGTACCACCTACAACAATGTTATTTTCTCAGGGGCATAAGGAAGAAAAAATCTCATGATGATCGAGAACGTTCATTTTTTCCCCCTAAGATGCAATTTTGTAGATCCATGTCAATTGGGTACTGGTAGATATTATTTTGGAATCCATTTAAATTTTAAAAACAATATGTTGAAACACTGAGTCAGAGCTCATTTATCCCAAGATAAATGGGTTCCGAGATAAGGCATATCGAAAAAGAGTCCAAGAATAAAGTTGCCTTCTTGGCCATAGAAAACCAATAGAAAAAGAGGTGATCATAGTAAAATTAACAGCAGTTGGGTTTGAGAAAATAACCAGGTGGTGAAGGTGCTTCACTAGGCATTCGAACTCCAACCGGATATCCAGCCGCTGCAACATAAGCATGTGTCAGAACATTTCAGAAACCGTTTAAAGAACTGCATGAATAACGAAAATGGACAAACAAAATGACACGACCAAGAGAATAATATCTTTTGGTCACAAAGCTAATTATTACAAGCTGTTTTTCCAACCCCCGACCCGGCCCGCAACCCTCCCCCCGCCAGGAAGACCAAAATGCCTTAAATTCCCACCCTTTTAGCTAATATTTTTTTATTTAATTTCTTAATTCTTTTATCTTAATTATTTATTTAATTATTAATTTATTTAATTACTTATTTAATTTTAATTTGGTTAACTCAAATTATATTTTCAGCTAAATTATGTTTTTTACATTTGAATTTGCCTTTATATTTAAGACTCCGTTCTCTAGAACTTAACTTAAATTTAGAAATTTTGTCCTTATTAAATATTTTTTTCTTGCATTTGTTAGTTTTACGTTATTAATTCGTCTCGATGAGGAAAATCGGAAAACAAACTTTTGTTTTTTACTTTTACCCAACTAAATTTGGCGTAAAACTAACAAATGAAAAAAAAAATCAAATAAGGACAAAATTTTCATGTTTAAGTTAAGTTCAAGAGAATAAGGCCTAAAAACTTTTTATTATTTTAATTTGTCTTAACAATAAATAATAAATAAAAAAACTTCTAATCAATAATAATAAAAAATATACACAGTTTATTAGTGAAAATTGGAACGTTTCCGGTTCAAACAGAATAAATACACAGTTTATATATTAAAAAATATAATTAAAAATTAAGTTCTTCAATTTTCAATTTGGTTGAACTGGTGAACATATTACTTTTTTTATCATTTAATCCTAAATAGTTGTAATGAATTTTGGCTCTAAGGCCTTTTAACGAGCACCCTAAGACTTTTTATTTAGTTTCAGGGCTCTTTTAAGGTACCCATTGAAAGGCCGTAAAGGTAAAAATTCATTATGACCATCTAAGATAAAATGATTAGAAAAATAAGATCTTTGCACCGGTTCAAGCAGATTGAAAATTGAAACACTTAATCCATTTTGGGAATTGACTTATACACTCCCCTTTAACCACGTACACTTCTTTTTTTGTCCTTATTCATGTGAATTTACCTTTTTACAATTTCATAAGTTCACTTTTTTTACACATAAAAGGGCAATAGAATAATTTCACACCAAATAAAGACAAAAAAAGGGGAGTGTATGTGGTAAAAGAGGAGTGTAGAAGTCAATTTTCATTTTTTAACTATGTTTTTTATAATATATAAACGGAGTATAAAATAAGTATTTCATTTTTTAATCTATTTAAATCGGTGCAAAGAAGTTATTTTTCTTATCATTTTATTATAAATGGTCGTAATGAATTTTTTGCTATAAGACCTTTCAATGAGCATCCTAAGAGAGACTTGAAACTCAAAAGAAGCCTTAAGGTGCTCGTGAGAGGCCTTAGAGCCAAAATTTACTATGACCATTTAAGATAAAATGATTAAAAAAAAGATCTTTGTATCGATTCAATCGAATTGAAAATCGGAGCACTTAAATAATATTAAATAAATAAACGATAAAAAAAATATAAAAATTAGTATTAAATAAATAAAGGAGTAATAAGAGAAAGAACCCTGCGATATATACCGACCAAATTCCCACTGAAATCGTACCGATGGCCGCGCCGGGCCGTCTCTTGCCACTGGACGGCCGATCCAAGCCATCCAAAAATTCTATAAAAAAAACCCCGAGGGGGCAAGCACCCTACACAATGTCGTTGATTCCCGCGCGAGGCCGCCTCGTGTTTTTTTTTATAGAATTTTTGGACGGCTCGGATCGATCATCTGGTGGCCGGAGACGGCTCGGCACGACTTTCGATACGATTTTGGTGGGGATTTGGTCGGTACGTATAGGTTTTCTGTAAGAGAAAATGGGGTTGGGGGTATTTCGGGGTATTTTCAGAAGGGGTTGAAGAAAGCAATTTGCCGTTAGGAGCTAAGAGCACCTCCAATCTAACACCCTCCAAATCTCTATTTAAGAGGATCAAATTAATCTATTTTATTTGAAAAGTAGATTTAGAGGATCGTACTATTTATCTCAACTCCAAATCAATGTTCTATTTCTCAATTCTAACACATATTTGGAAGAGATCTTTTATTTTTCTTTTATCCTTTATATTTAGAGGGATCAAAGATCATTCTCCCAAATGGAGGAAAATTTCAGAGAATGGATTGAAAAATATTTTTACTCCAAAGAAATGAAGTATGGATCGGAGATGCCATGGGAAGACTCGTTTTCCGAAGCAAATCAAATGGAGAAAGACTCACTCCAACTCCAAAGAACTCCGGACATTCCGAAGCACGAGAAGAAGCTGCCACCGCTTCCATGGCAGATGATCGCAAAATGCCCTCCGCCAAGAAGAAGTTGCCTAACCCAATCCCCAGTAAGCCATAATAATACTAACAAATTTTTTGAACTTGCATGTAATTCTTTCGCATTTATTGTTATAAAAAACGAAAGATTTTGGTCTTTTTTCAATTTATTGTGAACTGAATTTACTTTACCAGGGGTAAGGAAGACGCAAAAGCTTGCTCGGAGTCAGATGAAAAAGATGTTCGAGCAGTACGAAAACGTTGCAAAACAATTGGATGCTCAAAGAAAAGAGCTTGATCGACGTGACAAAGAACTCGAGGAGTGGGAGGCAGAGATTGATGATGAGAGAATGCAGCTCTTCAATGAGAAGGAAGAAGCGGTACAATAACCATTTTTTTAAGTTCTTGTGATGAAGGAACATTGAACAAATGCATAGCCGGAATGAGTACACATTAACTTTAAGGCGTTTCACTGGTTTGTCCAGATGTACTTGCATGCATAGCCGGGTAATCCTCTAGTTGCAATAATAAATAGGTTAAAAATATTCAACTTTTCCCAAGGTATTGTGTTTCGAAAATCGAAATCATATTATCTTATATATCTAATCGACATGATTTAAGGGGTGGTTTGAATCCTCGAAGATTTTTGATCATTGAAGTGAGTCCGGAAGGGCCCACATGGAGCCTTAACTGGATCATGCATTGCATCGAACGAAATTGAGCGGACCCAGATCTTTATATTAAATACATATATCGATTAAAATCACAAGCACAACGAATCGAGGGGCGAAGATATTTTTCTCTTTAAGAAGATTCAAGTTGGTTGGCCATACTTGAAACTGTATGTTTTTTGCTTAAATCCAGCATTGCAAAGATCTGAGCTAGAATTTGTTTTTGTTATTTTTTGTTGGGTTAGTGAGCTAGAAATTGTTGGTAACTTGTGCTTCCAATCAGTTGACTCGGGGCTCAATTTCAGTTCGGCTCGAGCTCAACTGAGTTGGCCTTTGTTATGTAGTTCCAGAAGGTTTGCTTTTGATGTTTCCTCGTTGGTTCGGGGTAGAGCAAGGAAATCAATTTGGGCAATAATTAGCTTCTGGAAGGACTCTTGGCTATGAATATCGCATGACTCTCTCAAAAAGGGTAGAAGTTCTTGGTTCTTTTAGAGATCCTTATGGGGGTGTTTTAATAGAACCTTAGGGCTCTTTGGTAGATCTTCACCATTAGTCAGTTGCCCCTCTTTCCTGGGCTTGGAAGTTCTTTGCTCTTTGTGCTTCTGGTCACTTGGTGGAACTTTGTTGTTTAGCATTCTCATTGAGATCTCCTCATCTCTTGGTTAAAACCAGGGGTTTATGAGACTTGATACGAGATGGTGTTGGTGTGAGATTCCAATTAGTTTTGCCGAGAGAACTCATAATTTTGGATTGATAAGTTTGTGTTCTTACGAGAGTTTGCTTCGTCACCATTCTTGTTTGCCTCCGGAATGGTGGAATCATTTTACCTCATGACACCATAGCCTTAAAAGGGTAGGATCATTTTTAATGTGTCCATGTAACTAGTGCATTTAAAATCGGAGCAAATACTTTAGCAAATCTGATTGCCTTGAAAAGAAGACCATAGTTGTCTTCATTTGCTTTATTACTACTTGTTTGCTGATATGTTTGTCAAAAGATAACAAAATAGCGTCAAAGGTGACAGTCGCTACCCTGGGAACTTGATGAGTCAATGACTCTGCATTCATACCGTGGCACTTTTATCATGTTCCCCAGTTGTTGCATTAACTGTTGATGATGGGTGAAATATTGCTTTCGAAGGGATGGTTATGAGCTCTTATAGTGAATGTGGGTTTTGCTCCCTTTTTGATGCAGACATCTTAGATTACCTGGTTTTGATTCTTAGGAATCTGCAGAACATGAACACAGGATTTTGTATGTGAAAATCCAGGACTTGGAGAAATAGTAAACATAATGATACAGTAACTTAAAATTTCACAATATTAAGAAGCATAAAAGAAATACATCAAACTTGCCACAAGAATGTAAAAAATGACAAAAATACTTGTAATATTATTTATCACCACCCTGATGGCCTGCTGTCAAGTACTAATATCAGCTCCACTGCATGACTTTGGCTGCCATGGACGAGTTCTGAACCTGAACTAAAAGTATTTATCCATTCCTCAATGTGTTTATCGTTATATGCATCTTTTGTTGCTGTGAGAAATATGTTATGCCGTGCATCATTTCATAGTCTATCTTCTGCACTATTTTTCCCAATGCCAGCTTGTAGACCTCCGGTCAAATACATATTTCTTCTACAGTGGTTTACATTGTTTCATTCCATTTATTAGGCAGAAGAGGAGAAAAGAACTTGAGTGTCAATCTCAGATCTCTTTACATACATAAAATGAAAAACAGAACTTCAAAGTTTAAACAACAATCTGGAAGTATTTCCCAAGGCTTCTTCTTTGGTTTATTGTTTTGGTTGTGAAATTGAGAATTTTTGTTGTCTCTGCATTGGCTTGAAAGCTTAGTAAGCTGTTCTTCCTCTCCGAAAGATCAGCTTCTGGTGCTTTCTCCGAAAGATCAATTAGGTAGGTTCTCTGCATAACTACTAGTGGAACTTTCTCTGAGGAGCTAATAACAGTATTCGTTTCTGCAGAATGAGAGGGCAATGTTAGAGAAAAAGAAGGCTGAGGAAACTATGTTGAAGTCAGAAGAGGATGCAAAGGTATGTTATCCATTTTCTGCCTTGAACTGCATTGCCCTGAAAATAGTTTGGTAATGGTAGACTCATAACTGCAACTTAGTTAATTGCAGAGGGAGAAAGAGAAGCTCCTTGAACGAATAGTTGAACTGGAAAAAAAACTTGATGACTCACAGTCAACGGAGTTGGAGATTGCGGGCACACGAGTATCAATACGAATGGCGAAGCCTATGGGTGTGGAGCATAATACGGAAATTGACAGGAAGATCAAATCCTTAGAGCAGGATCTTAAAGACAAGGAAGAAAAACTTGAAGACATCACAACACTATATGGGGCACTCATGATGAAGGAGTGTAATAGCAATGACGAGCTGCAGGAGGCTCGCAAAGAGCTAATTAATGGCAGTCTCTTTCCCTCTGTCTTGCACACAGAAACTAAAATCCAAAGGGAATCATTAATCTCAAACTAGGGGTTTCAGTGAAACATCAATACATAGTAGGACATAATTTGGTGTACTGTTCTTGTTAGTGTCCTTTTACGCATGTCACTTGGACATGTAGGGTGCTTCTGACATGGATCAAAACTTGTCCTGCACTTTTTTCCCTTAAACCAGGCAGTTGGACTGCTTCAAACTTTTGGCAGATCCAAGTACCATCCGTCCATCACTTGAGACACACATGAGCAATGGCGGAACCAGGATTTTGTATTTGGGGTGCGAGGACCGATTCCTGTTCACTTCCCTACAATACCTCTTTTAATGGATGTTCGTTGCGGTGTGCCTAAAAAAGATAAACAGTGGAAAAATCAATGAAGTGATGTTTTTTCTTTTTAGGAAATGAGATTGAATGGATAGTCGAATTATACTCTCGATGCGTAAAATTATACAAGGACAAAGTATTATCCATGTATGTTAAACGGGACTCGTTGAAAACATTCCAATTTAGGTGGTGCCAATGTGATGATTTTCACAAGTATTCTATATATATAACCCTACGTATGCAGAGGTGAGTGAAAGGTTGGAGGGTGCCGTGGCACCGTAACATATAAGCTAGGTGCACCCCTGCACATGTGCACCGTGCAAGTTATAGAGGAAAGTTTCTTGGGATCCAGTAATAGGCGGAAAACAATTAGCATTTATACCTTGTAAATCCCTCCTTGAAGTTCTTTTAATCATTCAAAGCTCTTAATTTTGTTGAAGTTCAAACTCCCAATTTGGTTATAAAGATGTCTTTGTAAGATTTTGCTTTCGAGTTTTTGCCCAGTGCCCACTCTTTCCATACATATAGTGAAAAAATGTAGTAGTAGTTAATACTTATTTAACATGTCTGTAATTATTCAGTTGGTATATTGTTTTTTGTCTTTCTCAATTTCACTGCAAGGTATCCATGTCCCATTCCATTTGGCTTTTGCAGCCTGGGAGTTCACTTTCCTACCAGAACTTATTGGAGATTGGATTATAAATTGGCTTCCTGGAATTTTTTTCACTATTATGGATGTCAACACGAATTGATTAGCTAAAGGGGGAAAGAACCACATAGTGTCATGCTTTTCGTATGCTCGTTTCAATACATTGTTTCATTTTGGAATGTAGAATTTGTCCAAAAGAGTTTCCTGTAAATAAACTCTTAAACATTCAGTGGACGTCACTTCTCTTTCCCTTTAGGGTCTCATGCAAAGCAGGGCTGATATTGGAGTAAAGAAGATGGGTGAGCTTGACCCTAAGCCTTTCCAAGCAGCGGCAGAGAAAGAGTTAAGAGGCAGGTTAAGAGGAAGCGAAATAGAGGGCAAAGCAATGGAGTGGTGCTCATTGTGGATGAAGTGCCTGACGGATCCCAGGTGGCATCCCTTCAAGGTTTTTTCGAGTAGGAGGAATCAACGAGGTATGCCTCGGTGATGATGCTTTTTTGTTTTAGCAATGTTTTGATTTACGAACTAGATCATCGGGTGTTCTTTGCATTGCTACAATATTGCGAGATTGTTTTTTTTATATTGCCTATGCTTTTTTTTATCATCTTCTATATTGGCATTTTTTTACTGTGATTGGGTGACCCTATAGACACCTATAGTGATTCACTAAAATTGGTGTATGATTGAATAACATATAAGGTCCTGCCCTCTTGGCTTTCCGTTGTTGAGTTTCTTATGTCCCATGGTACTGTTCAGGAAATCATTGACGCGGAGGATGATAAACTGAAAGCTTTGAAGGAAGACCTCGGGGATGAAGTCTATGGGGCTGTTACAAAAGCCTTGACCAAGATGAACGATTGTAACCCTAGTGGACGTTACCCTGTTAAAGAACTGTGGGATTTTAAGGAGGGGAGGAAGGCTACACTAAAGGAGGGAATATCGCACCTGCTGATAGGCTTGAACCTGAAGAAGCGGAAGAGGAACACTCGTTCTTGATGTGGCCTTCTTTTGATGGTTGGTGTTTCGACTTTTGTAGGGGGGAAAGGAAATCCACCAGCAGAATATGTTGGTAGCTTTCTGGTTTGATTCCGCGCTGCTGAATCTCAAGCTCTCTCTTTTGATTTGCCACATCTTGTTTTCCGCGCTCTTTTGTGGAATCATAGGATAGGTGTTTCCTCCTGTTTTGTTTTCTGATGCAAAATGATGTACTGAACTATTGTTAACTTGTACTGACTTTTGGAGATGGAACAATGATCTTGTGTATGCCTTTTTATTCATCATGTTGTTGTCTACCCTTCTATGATTATGGCTTTTATTCGTCGCATATATCAATTACATATAATTGAGGACCATGCATGAACAATTTTAACTTTCAGTGTTGGATTTTCCTGGAGATGCTCTGGAGACTAAAGCTTTGTATGGAACATGTGAAAAGGAAGAGAGAGTTTACAATTTTCCCTTTCCTTTGTTTGGTTTCAGAGGTAAGAGAGGAGAGAACGGCAATATAGTGTTCTTAGAATATCCGTTCCATTTTCTCCCATTTTTCTTCTTAATTATTTTCCCTTTTCTTCCCTCACTTTCCATAAGTTCTAAACCAAGCATAAAATACTCTGCCTGCCTGTCACTACAGGGCCCTAGTACTCCGGGGCTCATTACAAGTAGGGCTGCAAACGATCCGAGCCGCTCGCGAGCGGCTCGGAGCTCGGCTCGATAACGGCTCGGCTCGGCTCGGTTAGAGACAAAAACGAACGAGCTCGAGCTCGAGTCCTGGGCTCGTTTCATAAACGAGCCGAGCTCGAGCTAGTCGAAACTCGGCTCGAATTGGCTCGCGAGCTCGACTATATTATATATATTTTTACATATTTTATATTTTTTTATATATATATTTATATATATTTGTTTCATAAACGAACCGAACGAGCCGAGCTCGAGCTCTGTAAATACTTATCGAGCCGAGCTCGAGCTCGAGTTCTGCAGCTCGTCACGAGCTCGAGCTCGGCTCGAGCCAACTAAATTTTTGGCGAGCCGAGCTCGAACACTCTAAAACTCGGCTCGGCTCGGCTCGTTTGCAGCCCTAATTACAAGGTGCAGTGGCTAATCACAACTATTCAAAAGTATTTTCAACGGTTTCCTTGTCTGGATTTTTTTTTAAATCCAGACCGTTGATTGCTAAGATAGATGGCTACGATTACTCACCGGCCACATCTGTAATTAGTTTGCTCACTACAGGGCTGCCGCTTCCCGGTCGATTCTCCTCTTTTTACTACTTTTTACTCACTCAATACTCAACTGGGGTGATTTTTTTTATAAGAATCTTAAAAAATATTTTAAACAAAATTATTCAAGTTGTGTTCTCTTGAATTCAACTTAAACTTAACTTAAAATTTGGAGTTTTGTCCTTATTTAATTTTTTTTTCGCATTTGTTAATTTTGTCCTTATTTAAAAAATGGTTATTTTTCAAAATACTCGGGTAAAAGTAAAAAAAAATTTACTTTTCCGATTCCTCTCGTCGAGACGAATAAATAACCCATTAAAATTTGATGCGAAACTAACAAATACAAAAAAATTCAAATAAAAACAAAACTCCCAGATTTAAGTTAAATTCAAGAGAACACAGCCTCACTCAATTTACGTGGGATGCCGATGCAGTCCCAACTCCCAAACGTCATGGTGCACATTTCGTCGGGTCCTAATAAAAAACTATGGATGTGGCTGGTTTTAGATAAAAAAGTAAATTTGACTTTTTGTTTTTCTTTATTTAAGTTTTTTTTTTCTGCATTTATTAGTTTTGTGTTAAATTTTTGTGAATCATTAATTCTTTTCGACAATAGAAATTGAAAAGATAAAAAATTGTATGACTTATTTTTTAATCATATTTTTTAATGAATATAAAAATAAGCCAAAAAGAAAGATTGTCTGGCGTTTTTCCCCCCCAAAATATCTCTATTAGAACAGACTTTCCCATTATCATGCATGCTCTACTTGCCTCCAGGAAGCTCTTGCAATTTGCTGGGTTCTGATGGCCAAGTGTTCAGTTGGCAATGGTAGTAATCTTTATACTGGGAATCACAAAAAATGTGTGTATAGAATAATATTTCCAGAAAAACTTATTTTCGGAGCTTTACGTAAAGGAGACGGACGGAACCCAATCGCGTGCGTTTAAAGTGTTTTTGGACGGTCCGGATTGAAAATCAATTGTGACCAATAATACCAGTAATAATTAATTGTAACCGGTCAAAATTAAAAATAAATCTCAACCATTGATTGCTATAATGGATGGCTGTGATTGCGCCGGAGCCTCTGTAAATAAATTTCTCTCTAATACGGAGTATATTTTGTGTACAAATGGGTTTGGCATTTCGGCCATCAAGAGGCTGTACCTACGACCTACGTCTCTGGAGTAATTCCATGTGTAATGAGTATCTACGCCTGATTATGTTTTATGTTTTTAAAATTATTGTCTTATAAAAAAAATTGAAATCTATTAAATAAGATTTATATTGCATATTTTTAGTAATATACATCGAGAGATATAAGCCGTTTAAAATGTACGCAAAATTTTAATGGACAATTAAATAGAGACGAAGAGAGTAGTAGTATTAAAAACATTCCTAACAAGTGAGATTTCTTCTCTAAATAAATTGACTTCAGCAAGAAAAAGATTAACTTACCTAATAAAATGCATATTCACAGTTCAAAAAAATAAAATGCATATATATACCTACATATATATACGCACACAAATCTTTTTATAAGGGCGCCCTTACCGTATTACAGTAAGGATGCCCTTTTCCTGACTAATTTGCGATGATCTGAGCTACTCAATGCGTCCAGAATGTGATTTTAAGGGTGCTCGCAAGAAATCAGCAAAAAAAAAAGACTAGAAATAGCTTGATCCGAGTAATTTTTGTTTGTATTTTATTAAATGTTTTAAATAAAAACTACTCAAATTAAGCCCTCCTCCCTTTTGTTTTTGTTGATTTCTTGTTAGTATTCTTAAAATTAAGTTTTGAATACATCGAGCGGCTCGAATCATCGAAATTTGGTCGGGAAATGGGAGAAAAGGGGACGCCCTTACTGTAACACGGTAAGGGCGCCCTTATAAGAAATGAACTGATATATATTAGTTCTAAATGGTTCCGGTTGTAACTATGGATTTTTAATGGAAAACCAGTAATCAAACCAAAATAAACTATTCTAAATTTTTTTTGAACCATAGCCTAGCCAATGGACCGCAAAACCAGAACAAATAGGACAATTCGGGTCGGATCAAAATGGTTTAACTGTCCGAACAGTTTTTTTAACACCCCTACTTTGGGCTCAAATTCCAAAGAAGCCTCATCAATCATTTCTCCATGTTTTTACTCGCTCTACTGTGTGTTTGAATGAGTTTTTGAGAAAAATTTGAGAAATTCTATAGGGTTATGAGTGGAGAGGGAAATGAAAATAATAATTGAAAGTAGATGTAACGATTGGAGAGAAATAAAGAGAGAAATGAGAATAATAATTTGAAATAGAAGTAAGTAATAATTGGAAGTAGAGATAATGAGTTTTTTTCCATAAGTGCTACACATACAACAGTTGTGTAAAACACAGCACACAATCAATCTCTAGCCATCCATTGCTATAATAAATAACCAGAATTCGCTCAAATTCTTCCTTATAAAAGTTAAACTTTTTCTTAGAAGAGTTTTTTTGTGCAAGTAGCATTTTTGGTTTTTTTTTTAGTTGAGAAATCTTTTTCCAAACACAATCCAAACAAATCATCAATACTCGTGTACTTTGAAGACTGCAACCGTGGAAGAAAGCTCTGCAACTTATTATTCCCTCCGTTCCAAATTAGATGTCATTTTTTAATATCCGTGTCAATTTTAATTTCTTATATTTTTTAATATGAATCTTAAAAATATATGCAATATGAATCTTATTTGATAGTTCTCGATTAGTTTTATTATACAAATTTTTCAAATTCATAAAAAATATTACAGATTGAAAAATATAAACCACGAAAAATGATACGAATTTCAAAAAATTGTAATTCAATTTGGGACTGAGGGAGAACTAATTACTGCGACCCTCGGTACTCTGCTTCCGCACAGTCCCTCACCCCCATATGTAGTAGTCTTTTTCATAGACACTCTGTGCAAGAACGGTAAAGAGGAGGAGGAGAGAGAGAGAGGGAAGTGATCAGCGACATGGTTTCAGATGATCTTCTGAAAGAGAGAGAGAGGGAGGGAGAGAGTTCTTACGGAGGAGAAGTGAGAGGTTTTGTGCACCAGAGTAAAAGATGGAAGGCATATTGTAGTTGGACCAAACCGACAGCATATCTTCTTGATCGAGGTGAGATCTCACCCTCCAATTTTTATTTCAATTGCTTCTTCTACCATGCATGGTCCACAGTGTAGTTTATTTGGTGAGAAATGGTGAGATAATAAAGAAGGGAGTCTTTTCTCACCATTTTCTTTGTGAGATTGTATGGGGTGGGGAGAGTCGATCAAAAAAAGTTTACTTTTCCACTTCTCTTCTCTTCTCATTTCTCACCGTAATACTTAATCCAGATGAGTGATTCAAACTATAACCAATTTTTTATTTTATGAAATCCCTCCATCTAACTGTTTTTTTTTTTTTTTCCTTTAATGAAATCCCTCCATCCAAATAGGCTCTCTTTTTCCTCTTCTTCCTTTTTTTTTTCTTTCCGTTTTTCTATTCGCCGAAAGAAGGAATATTGTCTCTGCAAGAGCTCCTCTTGAGTCTTGACCAACGCGATGAATGACATTAGCACACCAAACAGAGAGACAAACAAGTATAATAGGAGCTATTAGTCTACTCTTGACCTATGCATGCAAGGACGGAACCAGGATTTTACTCTAACAGTGGCGAAATGTATACTAAAAAAATCTAGTGGTAACGAGACTATATAAGTTGGGCATAAATTTTTTTTTTATTATATAATAATTGCATTTTCTAAAATTTTTGTCGTGGCGGTCGCCGCCACTAAACCCCTGATCCCATCCTTGCATGCATGGCCAGATAGTAAAGGTCAGAGGCTCACTCCCTCCTCAGGTCTCACTTTCCCCACCTAGGTGCTATCAAGTATCACCCCTTTGGAGCCAGTTGAAACGGGCTTTGCTTGGGCTTTTATTGACCTCCACTAGCGGATAGCGGGATAGGTGCCTAGGAGGTTGTGAGTTGTCTGTAAGTTGGCCCGGACACTTGAAAAAAAAAGTATTAGCATACTTTTTGTCTTTGTTTGTTCCCTTTCCCGGAGAGAGGGATATCTCTATTTCTCTATGCATTACAGGTGTGGTTGAAAAATGGTTTGTTTTTTCAACCTTCCCTCTTTAATATTTCTCCCTGAATTCGTCGGTGACTCGCTGAACATGTCATGCACGGTTTCAGTAATAATAATATGGTTGAAAGGAAAAAAAATACTTAATTGGAGTTCATGACCTGGAGTTTGATAATCGGTTTGATCTGCATGACAAATTATGTTCATTGTTTCATTGCTATGAATTTTTAATGTTTTGAAATAGCCGTTCATAGTATCTTTTAATGTGATGTTGTCATTTTTCAGAATCTCCAATGGATACTACTGAGGAAGGAAAAGTTGCGAAAGAGCCCTTCTCTGGGAAATACCCTCACATTATCCACAGTGCGTGATAGTAATTTATTTGAAATTTTATTCTTCTGGATTTGTGTTAAACATAATATTCATAATGGGTGTTGTTTTTTTCTGGTTTTGTTTGGCGGAATTTAATTTAAACTAGACTTGAGGAAGATGACAAACAATACTGTGAGTGAACTGGAAGAAATCTTGAATGAGCATGAAAAGATAGCAAAGCATTTAGAAGCGTATGAAATGGAAATTAAGAATCATGAAAAGGAGTTGGAGGAGGAGAGAAGGAAGATCTACATGGATATTAAGAACCGTGAAAAAGAGTTGGAGGAGAAGAGAAGAAACATTGAGGAGGCAAGGGAGATCGACAAGGATATTAAGAATCGTGAAAAAGAGTTGGAGGAGGAGAGGAGGAAGATCAACACTGAGAAGAAAGCAGCTGAAAAAGCTTTAAGGCTGGCAGAAGACCGAAAGGTAGTGTGCCCCATTTTTAATTTTTTAGTAGAGTGACAATTATGTCGTTGATTTGTACTAATTTTGTTATTGCATGATTTACTATGAGTTCCTACGGTAGATAGAAAACGAAGAGCTCCGTAGTAGGATAGTTGAACTGCAGAAGAATCTTCAAAATGCTTCAACTTTGGCTGGAAAACAGAAGGTATTTTGACAGTTTATCATTGATTGCGCATGTAAAATGCCAATTTTGTAGTTGAACTCAAAAAATTTAAACTATTGCATGATATGTTATGAGATTCTATGGCAGAGAGGGGAAGAAGAGCTCTGTAGTATGATTTTTGAATTGCAGAAGAAACTTGAAAATGCTTTAAGGTTGGCAGGAGAACGAGAGGTAATATGCCCTGTTCTACATTGTTAATTATGCAAGTAAAAAGACAATTATGTTACTTAATTATACTAAGTTGACTATTTCGCAATGTACTGTGACTTTCTATGGCAGATAGGAGAGGAAAAGCTCCATAGAAGGTTTGCTGAACTGCACCAGAAACTTGATTCCAAGAAGGCACTATGGCGGAAGGAAAAGGGAAATCTCAATAGAAGGGTTGCTGAACTGCAGAAAAAACTTAAGTCCAAGAAGGCACTGAAGTTGGCACTAAAAGTCATAAGAGAATTCGATGAGGATGGGCAAGTGGGGCTCGAGAACAAGATGGATGGTGCGGTGGAACTTAAGAATGAGACCAATGCGATTCACCAAGATATGAAAGAAAAGGACAAACATATTGAACATCTGGAATCGCTCATTAGCATTCTTACAGCTAAGGAACTGAAGAGCAACGATGAGTTGCAAGAAGCCCGCAAAGAGTTAATCAACGTAAGCAATATTAGTTTCTCATTTCTATCCTTTATAGTTTTTTTTAATGAAGAAGTCAAGAAGATATTCACTTGGAAGTTGGAACACAAGTCCTTGAATGTCCAGTGGATATCTAATGGTCTTCCCCTCTAGGGTTTCTTGGATAGCCATGCTTACATTAGTGTCAAGAAAATGGGAGAGCTTGACAGTAAGCCCTTCCAAACTGCAACAAAGAGAAGGTACGTGGATGAAGCAGCAACTGATGGCGAAGTGACAACCAAGAGAAAATATGATGAAGATGAAACAACAGATGAACAAGCTGTAGAGTTGTGCTCGTTGTGGGAGAGTTATCTAAGGGATCCAAGCTGGCATCCTTTTAAGGTCATCCGCATGGAAGGAGATCATAAGGTATTCTTTGCATTACTATGAATTTGCTAGATTCTATCGTTTACCTTGCCTATGCATTTTTTTGTTTTGTTTTATGTTTATTAGCATTTGAACATGATTGGGTAGTCTCAGACATCAATAGTATTTTAGTTTCACAATGAAATGATTACCATGTGTTTCATCAATAGTACGGTTTATATCCTATGTTACTATTGTTCAGGAAGTGATCGACGAGAAGGATGAGAAATTGAAAACCTTGAAGGAACAACTTGGCAATGAAGTCTATGAGGCTGTAACAACAGCCTTGATTGAATTGAACGATTATAATCCTAGTGGACGTTACCCCGTGCATGAACTGTGGAACTTTAAGGAGGAGAGGAAGGCAACGGTAAAGGAGGGAGTATCTCACTTGCTGAAACAGTTGAATTTGTATAAACGAAGGAATTTGTATAAACGGAGGAGAAAGTCTCGTTCTTGATGTGGTCTTCTTCTACTTTTGTTGGGGGGGAGGAAAGTTCGGTAGTAGATTACCTAGGTAAATAACATGCGGCTCTAAAGCTTTCTATTTTGATTCCGCCCATCTTGTTTTTTGCACTCTTTTGTGAAATCATAGGATGGGTGTTTCCCCCTGTCGTGTTTTTGATTCAAAATGATGTACTAAGAACTTCTAACTTTTTGAGATCAAACACTAGATCTTGTATATAGATTGCCTTTCGATTTTTGTAGTCCCCAAGCTTGGGCTGAGGCTCTGTTGCCTCTAGAATGGCCCTTATAGACTAGACATCTTGATACATCATAAGAGAGTTAGGTACTCAAAATATAAAAGATATTTCCCTAACTATGGGGAAATTATTTATTGCCCCTCGGCACAACTTGGTGTCCTAGGCTCATTTAGCACATCAATGTGTGGTGTGGTAGGGCTTGAATCCCCGCATAATGTGTGGTGTGGTAGGGCTTGAATCCCCGCATATGGTGCCCTCGGGGCACTAAGTAATCTCTCCTTTCTATAGCTAGACACGAAAGTATTGATGATCAGAACATAATTGAGGACTACAATTTCATAGTATCCTAAATTTATTCTTGCTCTTTCAGTGCATATTCATATTTGATACAGGGAAGCAGATTAAGTAGCAGGTCTTTGCGTATAACATACTACAGCTGCTAATTTTGTAGGCCTTTCTGTTTTCATGTGGACCTTCTTCTTTTTTCCTGTGCGCGCTCTATTGTATCATAGGATGGGTGTTTCCCAGTGGGCTTTGCTACTGATTTTCAAAATGATTTCCTCAAATATTCAATTCTTTATCGGTCTAAACTTCAATCTTGTTCTGTATATATACAGCAGCCTTCTGATGTAAAACTATGTCAGGCAAAATGGGAGGTTTTAGGCATGTAGCTGAGGGTGGTATTGGTGCAGGAGGGTGTGGCGTGGTTGGAAAATGGGACGTTCTTGTACATCAAGTTGGTGTCTTGCCAACCATGGTTCCCCTCGTCGCGATGCCACTTTCTGCGTAAAGCCACTATTTCGGTGCAAGACTTCATTCCTATTACTTTTACGATAACATTTTCTTTGCTGATCAGAAAACTACTTCGGTGCAAGACTTCATTCCTATTTCTTTTAGGATAACATTTTCTTTGCTGATCAGAAAACTACGCCAAGCAAGCAAAGTAAAAGTGAAACGAAGGAATAAATCGGGTCTAGGTATCCAAAGCCTTGTTTGTTTTTGCTTTTTGGGGGCTGTAGGAATCCAATGACCTTTTCCAAACAGAATGATGAAGAATAGAGGAAGATTAGACAGCTTGCTATCTCAATATCTCAATATGTGAACAAGAACATAGCTAGCTGAGCTCTCCCACCCTCCAATGCATGTGGAAACTGCAATTCAACACAAGAGCATTGGGTCTTCCTTCAGATGTGTCCCACTTGGACTTAAAGGTGGAAATGTGAATAGAAGACCTGGTAAGTAGTAGTACGATCCATGGATTGAATTTTACGCCTGGGAAAATCCAGAATCCCACCTTTGAATTGTGGTTGGAAGACTTTGGTAGGGAATTAGGAGCATGATAAGTAAATGTTCGATTGGAACTCCCGCACCCAGGATTAGTCGAGATTCGCGTAAGCTGATCTGGCCGCCTAAATTATAAAAAAAACTAGTGGAAATTTTTTGAAATTTAACCAGCATCTTTCTTTTTTTTTTATCAGCAAATTTTCTTTCATAAATCTTTGAAAAAGATTACGAAGATTTAACGGATCAAGGGCACACCAGCAAAAACGCCACCCGAGAACCAAACCTAAAAGAAGACAAGGAGCCAACCGAAACGCCACAAAGAAAACGAACCCGAAACAACATGAGTTTCAAATTTGCTCCCAAATCTTTCTTGAGCCTTATTCGATTCCATAAAATAAAAACAAGTCAAACAGGTGAGAACCAGGATCAATGCCCTTCCAAATCAATTTCAACCATTTTTACAAATTTCAAAATGCCATTGGCCAAATCTATTTCAAGCCCCCAAAATTCTGAAATATAGAGACACAAGTAGATATTATAATTAAACAGTCATAAATATATATATACACATGGTACACACTAAAACATACATTACTCCGGCTCCATACATTTCATCTTTTTGCTGCTCTTTCACTTTCCCATATCAATTATACCCAATATATAATACATGAGAAAAACTTACTCACGGAGGAGTCGTGAATAAGTTTTACGGCGCTCAATCTTGATCGTCCAAAAGTGTTTTGGACGGCTGAGATTGTCCGGAGCCATCGGCTTTCTCTCATAATACATACCCAACAGCCAAACTACTAGTAGTTAACAGTTAAAAAGAAAAATGGCGCCGAAAGGGCAAAAATAATGAACAAAGTTAAAAAGGTAGATCCAGTGAAATATTCCTCCTTTTATTTTTCAAACTCGGAAGTTCTTTCCAGTGAAGGTTTGACCAAACTGCCAGTGGGCCGGGACCATGTTCCACGAGGTGGAGGTCCGTCTGTCGCTTCCGGTGACCCGGAAAGAAAGGGCCTGGCCCACCAACACAGCGTTGGACTGCCAGTTCTGGCCCCAGTTCCGGCTCATGCTCATCCAGTCCGTTCTGGACCCTTTTACACTCACCCTCACGATGTCACCCGCTCCTGCGACGTTGGTGACCAGGACAAGGTTGAAGTAGCGGAAACCGTTGATCGTGAACCTTATCCCGCCTTGCTTCCGGCATGGCACCCTGCGTAAATAAATGGCAAAGTCAGGGGCTAGGTTGGTTCAACTGTTTATTTTTATTTTTTTTCCGAACGGCAGAAACTGATTGGCTAAGGTTGGACCAGAAATAATTTGACATTGGTGGAAAAAGGATATCCTTGTCCCACCAAGAACTTTACTCCTGTTTCAATGCTCTACCCTGTGTAATCAATTTCTTAATAACAACCATCATATGGTTGAACTTTTTAAAAGCAGAGCAATTACATTTGCCGAGCAAGACAAATTTTGACTTGCGCATTGTAACTATTGCAAAAGCGTAACACAAAATGATCTCTTCCGGCATGTCAATTGTAACTATCATAGGTTTGCAAACTGGCTGTAAAGTAGATGTAATGGGATTTCACTTACTACGGAGTCCAACGTTTCAAGTATAACTATCTTTTTTTCTTTGTGCCCTTTGGGGTGCATCCACCACGTGCATTGTAGATCCTGGGCGGCGGCGCGGACAGAAATTTAGTGGGTGTATCTAGAGTCACCTCGCAACCCAAATCTCTATTTTTACCAAGTGCTGGTATTTACCCTTGCACATAAGCAGTAGGCAGTAGTGGAGGTGAAGAAATAAGTAGAACCAACTAGGGGGCCACCCTTTCACATTCTCAATTGAGATGTCAAGGGGTCAAATCTTGTCGCTTGCATGAAATAATTATTAATTTTTCTGTATAAAAGTGTCCCCCGTTTTTAATTTATTTCTTCGAACCCAAATATGGGAATCACAAGTTGCGCACCGTTTGGGTTTTATATATGTGGAGTTTTCACGCAAATGATCCAAAATGTTTTTTGTTTGGAATATTTTTTTATTAGCCTTTCAGAAATCAAGTGCCTGATTGATCATCCAATTTTTTTGTTTAGAATTTTTACGTTCAAATTCCGAATTAGACTTTAAAGTTCAAGATTGAACTAAATGACCAATATGTAATTCTTCGACGTAATTTTCCTACCGCTTAACATAAAAAAGGATGAAATAATTAGGTAATTTCAGAAAGACCGCAATTCCAACCAACAACCCACTTAAATGCGCAAAGATCATTAAGAGCATCTCCACCAGCCTAGCCAAAACACAATATTCGACAAAATGGCGACAAAAGGGGGGAAAACACAGACCCAGCAACCTCTTTTGAGAGGTTGCCAGTTTAACCTCGGCTCTAGTCCCTCGCTGGGTGAGGCGAGCTTTTTGCGCTCGCTTGCTTCGATTCCTGCTACAATGTCATCGTCGGTCAGCAATACCATTCTCTCCGTTGCAGCGTCATCGCCAGAGGACAGCTTCAACCATGAATAGCCCAACCTCCTCATCGTCGGAGGTTTGATTTTTTGGGGGTTTTAGGGGGTTTGATTTGTGGGTTTTTCAGTTCTATGGTTTACGATCTATGTTTTTTTTTCAGTTCTGTGGTTTCATCGGATGTTTGATTTTTTATTTCAATTTGAGGTTTGATTTGTGGGTTTTTTAGTTTGAGAGAGAGAGAGAGAGAGAGAGATGTGGTTCCTATCGATGGGTTTCAAAAATTGCCGTTCACTCTCTCTCTTCTTATTCTAAAAGGTGGTTTCCGATAAGTGAATTTCTGTGAGTTCCAATGAGTGAGTTTCAAGATTTCTGGGATAACGACAAAGGGAAAGGTGGTTTATTTTGATGTTCTTACTTTATTCTAAATGCCTAGGGGTGTTGAGAGGCTGTTGGGTAGACTACAAATTAGTGGCTACCTAACACACTTTTCCTAGCCAAAATGGCTAGAAAAATGGTTAAGCTGTTGGAGATGCTCTAACACGAGTAATCAAGCTTGCTCGATTAGGTTTGAGAGAAACTAATTTGCAATACCAAAGTTAATGACCAGACACAGCTCCATTGACCCAGGAGGGGTGCTCGAAATGACTACTCATGGACACGAAGTCAAGATCTTTACCAACCGAGCTACCCTCTGGATCCAAAAGGACACAGTGAACAAATCATGGGTCTTTCGGTTAATTGAGAACGTAGTAAATACCCAACTAAAACCTGGTCCACAACACAAGGACCAAAACAGAGCATGAACCACGACAAAGCAAAAGACCCTGCACATAAAAAACAGAGCAAGAGACAGAGTGAGTTAAAGACAAGGAGAAAAAGAAATTTACCGGCGGTAAGCAACGGGCACAATTCCGGCACGGTACTCGGCAATTTTAAGAAACATCGGCATGGCAAGGTCGAAGTGGGTCCGAGGAGGGTTGCACCAGCCGCCGTTGTCGTTGGGGAGGGCGTAGTTCGGAGGGCAGAAGTTGGTGGCGGTGACCAAGATCGAGGGGCTGCCGGAGTGGCACCAGGTGGGGTCGTTGGCGCACTTGATCTCGAAGCAGGCGCCGCAGCTGAGGCCGTTGTTGAAGAGTGCCGTGCTTAGGGCCGCCGTGTTGACGCCATAGCCTTGGCTGTAGAGGTTGCCGTACCCACATGCTCCTCCTGTTTGTGAAAAAACAGAGAGATGGATTAGTAGTAGTACTCCGTATTTGATTATGTCCAATTTAGTAGGGCTGAAATGCGAAGCCACATAAACTGCGTGAACGTAAGCTAGCGGATGCACAAACTTGAAGAAGTCTTTGAAAAATAGTGCAACTAAATAAAATTAGCGACGGCGAGAATTGAAAGCGAAAACGTAGCATAAAGATTGGGATAGAGCCTTGTTGGAGTATTATGTGAGCATGGATGGAATTAAGACAAGCCAATGGCGTAAGGGCCCCTGCTTATTTATTAATTTTTCAGTTTCAATGAGTTTATCTATTTTTAATGACTTTTCAAAAGTTTATAGGGGCACAAGAACGACATAGAAAATGGGAGTAAGGAAGGCCTCATTTGGCCAAAATTTTTTGGTCCTTTTGACTAAGTCTTTTTTGGTTCTTTTTTATAATTTTTACTAGATTCGGGTAAAATTTTTTTTATTAATCATTCACTCCGACAAGAAGAATAAATTAGTACTGCCGATCAAAAAAAGAGAGAATAAATTAGTACTATAAAATATATATTAAAATTGAAAAAAACTCACTAAAGACCAAAAACGTTTGATAAAGACAGCCAGTGTCTCACATTATACCCCAAATTGCACTGCTGAAAAAAATCTACTAATGACACTAGCCAGCAGAATTTGTAACGTTTTAAGATAATTGAGTGTTTGAATCATCTTACGTACATTAGTACATTATTATAGATCTCAAGACAATGTGTTTGAAAAAGACCAGAAATTATAGTTGTTGGATGAAGAATTTAGTAGAGATTGCATACCCATTGTACCAGAGGCGTCGTTGCCGCCATAAAAGGTGGCGTGAGCGCTTCCCCACTGTCCGCCGGTGTAAACCCCTGGGATTCTTGCTTCGATTAGAGGCAGAATCGAAACAAGAGACACAATGCAGCCCACAATAATGCCACCCATTTTCTCTATGTACAACAAACAATGGCACCGAGAGAGAGAGAGAGAGAGAGAGAGAGAGAGAGAGAGAGATGGGGTGAGGGAAAAGGAGGGGGAAGGTGAAGCTCTACTTATGGGGGAGGCTGGAGGGGCTCTCAGTGGCAATTGATGTAATTACACCTTAATTAGGACGTACCTTCCAATTATATTGCTGCTTGACAGAGGTTAGCGTAGGGTCCACGAGTAATTATCCCGCGTAACTCTCGACCATTTACATAACGAAAAATTATTTGTAAGGGATATTATCATTCACTTTTTTGTTAGGTGGTCCGTAGATAAGGAGTGATAAACATTTTGCAATGACGATCTTTTATCCAATAAAGTATCCCATAATTGGTTAGGGTTCCACGCCCTTAGTCACGTAATCCTTTCAATGATTCGTTTCCACTTTCAATTCTTGCTTTGCGTTTGTGCTCTCAATCTTTATGTTCACGAATTGTAGTTGTTTTGGAAGTTTTCAAAAGATATTTTCACGCTCATGCAAGCGCTCTTGCACGTACATACGCATTATGTAACTTAGGGTCCAACCGGCCACTATCGAACTGCTTTTTCACTTTTTTCCTTCTACCACACAAAACACTGTCGTACTTGGTGTCTCGTTCGTTACTCATGTGAACTTTGTTAACTCTGAAGGGAAACAGTGGGAAATAGACTCTCCGGTAAGTCAACCACTGTGCGAGAGAGCAAATCTCTGTTCACACTTTTTGGTTTTTGCCCTTTTTCTACTTATGTTGTGACCTCAAGAAATATGCGAGTGTATCCTGCTACAAGACAACCCCGAAAATTATAAAGATGATTCTCTTCCATTTCTGTAAGAGCATCTCCAAAGGAAATCGCAAAATCAAGAACAAATCATACATGGTTGAAGTGCCATTTCATGTTAAAAGAGCGGACATTCTAAAGTTGCCACACATTGTGTGGTGGATGGCTCTCTTACTCTTCAAGTTAAGAGTGAGAAATGAGTTTTTGAATTGTCACACATCAATTACAGTATATACTATTTAGGATTGGATAGTTTTTATCTAATTGTTTGACAAAGTGGGTCCTTTAAAGTAAAAAAGAGCGATAAAAAACTTAGAGTTTGAAGAGTTCAACGGAGCACATGTGTTACAAATGACTCTTCAACTTGTCACATAGATTTCTAAATCTCTTTTCGGTATAGAAATTTCTTACCTCCTTTAGAGATGCTCTAAAGGGGAGTACCGTACAATTTCTAATTACAATAATTTTTACGTAAAGCTTTGTTTCGTTTATGTGGCTCGTTTATATATGTGAAAATCATATACTATAAATCATTTGGAGCCATATGACCAAGGAGTGCAATTTTGTTCACCCTCCTTAAAAGAGGGTGAACATTACTCTTCCTCTTATTGGTTGAAATGATGTGGATTATACCACAAAGTGATGTCATGCTTACCATGCAATACACTTTTTGGTAAGCATGACATCACTTTGTGGTGGGATCTATACTATTTCAATCAATAGAAAGGAAGGTAATGTTCACCTTCTTAAGTGGAGGGTGAACAAAACTCAACTCTATGACTAAGTAATCGCGAGTTATTACGTAATGAGCGGCTGTGGTTTGAAGATCTCTTAAAGGGGACCAGGTGAAGGACTAAAAAGAGTCACATATGGGTCGTTAATGGGATATGATCTGAATTCCTCTGGCATGCGCCGATGAGAGTCGTAGGACTCCCGGGCTAAGTCACACAATGCGCGTGTGCATACGTAAATGGGAGTATGAGATCGAGCGTGAAATTCAGATCATATCCCATTAAGGTTCGTTCCATTAAGTTTTTATTTTTTAAAAATACTTATTTTCCGTTTTACGAGGTAGGTTATTTTCTCATAATACATCACCTTTAATTCAAAAAATAAGTACTTACTTAAAAAATAAACACTTATTTCAGTTAGTGGAAAACAAACGTTTAATTTATTAAAATTTGCAAGAACACATATTAAGCGCGCAAACACGAAGCGAGAATTGAGAGCACGACCGCACTGGTCATAATAAAAAAGATTATGCGACCAAGCTGTTAAAACGTTGTGGGGTAATCAACCAATCAAACGCACGATGATGCATTGGAACTACGAAAGCATCCAACGCAACGCAACGCAACGCAGCATGGGCCGGGTGGAGGCGGGACCCAATTAATCCCGTAAAAATCGGTGTTAACCCATACGCTACCCGGGCCTTTTAATCGAAATGGGCCAGGCCTGGTCCACCGGGCATGTGCGCATCTTGAACCGCACGAGCACCCGGGGCCCATCCATTCCGGTTCTCAACACCTCGCTCACATTCTGGAAGCCCCAATTCCCTAGCCGTTTGTTAGCGGTTAAAATTTCGAGGAATGTTTGTTACGGTTACTCCTTTTGCCCCTTTTTTCAAGTTTTCAGTACGGCTCTGTGTGCCATTTTCAATGGTTATATTTCTCGACGTATATTATGCTTAATATTTTTAAAATTACTGTCTTGTAGAAATAATTGAGATACATAAAAGAATATCCATATTGCATAACTTTAGCAATATACATTAAGAGATATTAGGCAATTGAAAATAACATGCAAAATTGTAGTGAACATTTAAAAAGAAAGAGATGGAGTTAAATTTAGACGGATATATATAAATACTATAGGAGGGTGTTATGATAAAAAGGGAAATTTTTGCTACTATAGAAGCATGATTAGTCATGAAGGGTTTTTGGATATTTTTTAAAAGGTGATATAGATTGATAAATTTGACATGAATAGGGTGACTGATATTTTCATAATGAATAACGATATTTTTGTAAATAGATTTCGGACAAGTTATGGACATGCACGGGGAGGGTAAATTTTATCTTGGTGTAGGGAGATTATTCAGTATCCTGGGTGACTGATATTTACATAATCAATAACGATATTTTTGTAGATAGAGTTCGGATAGAGAGGACAAATTATGGATATGCATGGGAGAGGGTAAATTTTATCTTGGTGTAGGGAGATTATTCAGAATCCCGAATTTGCATATACATGCGGGAGTGCGAGTGCAGCCAAACTCTTGATATGAGTGAACCGCAGTGTCATATCAGAAATTATGTTATATTCGGGTTCATCATAACAAATAGGTCGTAAATATTGAAACATTGGAGATACCAAAACAATATATATATATATAGATCTAATCCATACTTATGGTAGTTTTATAGCTTACATCGAGTATACTCAATGTATTTTTCCAGTATCTATCTATAGTAGTGCTCATGGGATGTGCAAGTGGAGTCGTTTGATCCACTGAGTTGTAAAACTTCTTAGAATAAAAAATAGACTTTTTACTGGTTTTTACAAATTCGACCCATACACTATATTACAATATTTATTGACCCAAAAATCACATTCTAATGTAATGTGTGAAGTTTCAGATATTGAACTTGAGTGTCCATAAATCCTTGCTCTGATTGTGCTCTGCTCATACATACATAATTGCAAAATCAACTCAATACGTTTTCTTTTGTAGTAAGGAGTACTTAAAGTAATGTCGCTTACATCCGACAAGCATAGCAATCCCCTCTTATAGTTTGGTAATTTTGTCTGCGAAAATTTCCTTGTAAATTAAGTTAGGCAAAGTCGTTGATGTAGAAAACGGATTGGGAGATACTGCCTAGTGGGGGTATTTGGCAGCGGTGCTGAGCGGTCGATTTGGCCGTTCATTTCGGAAATCAACTGCTTGGATCTTGACCAAGCAATGGACGGTTTAGATTTGTATGTATTAAGTTTCAATCTGAGCCGTCCGTGCCGAGATGAACGTCTAGACGCCGCTCGATCAGCGTAATGAAGTAAAAGCTAACAACTTTTGAAAATGTTTTCCTATCTTCTAATTTTGATTTGGACTTTGCTCGATAAACTGATAGTCACGTTAGCACTACGTAAAACAATTTCTTAGCTACTTGGGTTCAACTCCGTGTTGGGTTGATTGAAATATATGTCGAATGGAACCGGCTCCTCTCCGGTTTGCTTCTCTCTGGCCCTTGTCCAGTTTGCATTTTGGCGGGCCCATTCTAAGTGCACAACAGTTTATATTGTGAGATCTCATCGAAATCATGTTGATCGGTACACATTTATATTGACGAAATACACACAACTGGATTGGAATCCAGTGTGAATGATATACTTTTCAAATATAAATGTATACCAATCAAGTATCAATTGGTATTCGATCATGATGATTTTATTAGGTGGTTGGAGTTCTCGACCAAATCTCCAATATGAACGATTGCAATCATTATTGTGGGCCTTAGTGTGATTGGAGTTCTTGACGAAATCTACAATATGAACGGTTTCAATCATTATTGTGGACCTTGGGTGGGCCTACAAAAATGCAAACCGGAGAGAAGCAACCGGTTCCTTCCGAATTTACTCCAAATATGATCAAGCCAATCTTAAATTTGACAGAAACTCACTCCTTTTTTTCTTTTCTTTTTTACACTATTCATTTTGAAAATTGATTTTCACTCTTTTTTTTTATATCCACACCCCCCCCCCCCCCCCTTTTTCTTTTTTTTTTAGTGTCGAAAGTGTATGTATTTTTTTTTGTTAGAAGACAAAAAAGAAAGTATGGATATAAGAAAGGGGGAGTATGAAAATCAATTCCCTTAAATTTTTACTTAAAAAATGTGTTACTTTTCAAACTGTGTGATGGTATAACTTTTTGGAACCAGGTCACACAAAAGTATCTTTACAAAAATACATAGCTGCTGATTTTGTCACTCTCTTTTTTTGTTAACGCCATTCCTCTGCAAATATATTTTTGGTGCAAAAATACACTTGTAGGGGAGTGACGTTAACAAAAAAGAAAGTGACAAAATCATTTCCCAAATACATTCGAATGAGATCCTAAATTACACGAAAATGGAGGTATAAAAAGAATTTTGATACAAGTGATTTTACACTATCCAGCTCCATGTGCCCTCCCGTGCAACAAAAAGTGCAGAAGCCCAATAAATGGGAAAATTATTCAATGCTCTTGCGGCACTGTCATGTGGTGCGCGCCCTAAATTTTTGTTGATTACATATTTACGTGTTCTCCATTGCCTAAGTGTGTAGAGTCCACTTAAATACTTTCTCCGTCTCGATTTGTTTGTCTCTTTTTTAACTTATACATGTTTCAAATTGACCGTCCAATTTTAAAATTAATGACTAAGATTATGTAAAATTTAAAATCAATGGATTAAATTTGATTTCCTTAATAAGTTAAAAATTTGAAATTAAACAAATAAATCGAAACGGGAGAAGTATGTGATAGAAAAGAATTTAGGGCACCGCGATTGGATAATTACTCCAATAAATGGCAACCAATTCAAGTAAAAAAGTACTGCAGTAAAACATGAAAGGGAATTGGACATGCGATTGTAATAGGTCCACGTACCACCTATAGGGAATGATCATATGATTATGGGAGCATGTGAGTCAGGTATTGGGTCTAGCCTTGATGATTGCATTCAATTAAAAAGCCTGTCTCTCACTTCCTAATAATGCTACCCCCTTCAATCATTTTCCTCTTTTAGTCAAACCATAATTTGTGCTTTTGGCTCTTCTTGTTCTTTCTCCCTGTTCGTATTTGGAGTACATTTTCCTCTGCTGTACGTTTTAACAGCGGAGTCTAGTTAATTCTGGTTATATTAAATGGAAGTGCAAGTATGACACGCCGTCACCTTTTTTATGGTGTATTTTTCTGTTACAACACATTATTGTTGATGGAAAATCTCACCGTGCTTGTATCGGGACTAAAACTAAGGTTACATCACAAGGGAATGATGTTAAGAGCACATTTAGATCCAACAAGAGGGTACGGGAACTCAAACATAGGTTTTGTCTAACTAGATCTTGAATTTTCACCTCTTAACCGACCCCTAGTGAGTGCATGTGCAATGAATAAATAGCTATTGAAACAAGTGTAAGGTGTGCCCCTCAATCCGTGACCGACGTTGAGTGTAAAAAGAGTTAATATGGACAACATTTCCACTAATCAGGGCTTTATGTTTTGGTTATTGGTAGTTAAGGTTGGTGGCCTCTTATTTTGAGCAAAACTTTTCGAAAGTAGTTGATTAAGGTACCGCAAAAGACCCCACAGCACCAAATTTGCACAACAAATCCAAAACTTAAAGAAATGTGTTGGACCAATTAACCACAAGGGAAAGAGCCCAATGCATTGAAAGTAGAAAAAATCTCTTAACTTTCGGCCATAGGGATGAGAATCAGAGACAGTAACCTGCCGTGCTATAGTTGATTTTTGGTCGGAAATATTTAGCCGAAGTGAACAATTCTGGCCGGGAAACCCAACTGTTGAATTGTGTCCTCGGCCATCTTTAGATCGCGCTACGTTTTTAACAGCTCACCTCACATATTTTACGCAGACTTTCTAGTTTCTATCCGATTAAATTTAGCGTCTGTCCAAACGCTAATGGTCTTCCTCGAAGTGGCAAAACTTGTTCAAGCCGAGCTCCTTGGGGATAACACGCCAGTGGCAGCTCTGGGATTTTCAAAAAGGGGATGTTCAAACATTATGGAGTACCTTTACTAGCTCAATTACCCAATTATTGTCCACAAGATCTTACTATCTCCGTCCCAATTTAACAGTCTCTAGTTCTATTCTAAGCGAATAGAAAACTAGTCACTCATATCTTTAAATTGGTAAAGAATTTTATATTCAAGGATCTAGCTCCTCTCCAGCAATGGGAGAGGAGCTTCTTTTCCAGTTACTCCTTTGTCGGGCTCATACCGGACTAATATTAATGATTGAAATCGTTTATTATGTAAATCTCGTCGAATGGCGAAAAATTGTTTGAGGCCCATGATCCCATTAAGAGCAGGAAATCAGTACCTTCGTCATTTTTTTTAAGGCCCATGACCCCATTAAGGCTACCCCATGATGTGACCTCATAAGAACCAGGAAAAACACCATAGTGAGACAATGCATCAGATGGAAGGGTGAGCAATAACAATGAGAGCATGCATGTTCTCGAGGGAAAAGTACAACTCCCCATTCGGTAGGGCACATAAAGCACACAAGATTATCTATTGAGTGTTAATTCTCACTTAATGTTTGGCCAATCACGACTCACAACACACACATCCGATCATTGGTAGGTGAGAAATGATAAACAAAAAGATAAGGTCGTACATAATTTACAGAAATTGCCTCAGTGGTTTGGACCCAAACTTTAGGAGTACTTCTCACGGTTTGCAGTTTGATTTTCCATTGGGTGAGTAACCCGAAGTAAGTGAAGGGTCGTCACTGGTGTGGCCGCGCTAGTTCTCCCGGAGGTTTGAATTGCACAATCGAGTCCATATAGTAATCTGGGTGTAAGACTGCTGACTGCTCCTCTGTCATAAAAAATAAAAATAAATAAATAAGTCGGTGCATAATTTTCATGCAGAATGACACAGTTGTTCGTGAGCAATTCGTTTGGGAACATAACACCCGTCATTACGGCTTATAATTTGTACGATGTCGCTTTCAAATCGCTAATTTTTCTTTGTGGACATGTTAGGTGCGCAGGTTTACCATTTCAATTTCTTAAACTTTTGTTTGGCCCAGGCCAACTTAAACGGAGCTCAACTAATTCTCTTTCCGGTTCGATCAAAGATAAGTCATTTACGCCGAGGCTAAAGAATTAACAAGAAATTGCTTTCTTAAGACCTAATTCTCCAAGAATCGAACGGTAGTCAATTGTATTTGAAGCAAATCTCCCAATGAACTGGACTAACCCTAGCGCAGCAAGTTTAGGCTGAGGAGTCGTCCGCACACAACTTTTCAAACTTCGGAATAAATAGACAGGACAGTGCCCTTTGGAGCCAGTTGACTGACAGACGTCACAATTGAATAAACCATAATGATCGGTAGGTAGCTCAAAAAGTGAATCCGAAAATTTCCCGAAAAAAGAAATCAATGATTCAAATTCACTTTTATGTAATCCGAACCACTGATTTCTTTTTTCAAAACATTTTCGGATTAACTTTTCGGGCTACCTAGTGTTGCGATAAATGACTCTAGATGGGTAACCTTCACCAATCATCAATCCAAATTGATTTTGAAATGTGGTTTACTTCCCAATTTCTACGTATAACCCTTCCTGGGTTCTGGATTTTGCGCTTGTTTCCAGGAGCATCCCTAGTTTTCTTCTTTCTTACAATTCCCACCATGCAATGTTACACAATTACTTACAGGCTTGCTAAATTACTTTCTTGGCAAAGGGCTAAAGGGATGAACGATAATTGAACTGCAAACGAATCGGTTCATAAACAGCTCAAGCACAACTCGTTTGGTTTAGAGTTTGAGTTTGACTTCGAGCTTGATATTTAAACGAACTGAGAACCGAGCTCAAACTAGAATGAGCACATTTCGAGCATAATGTCAGTAAAACTACTTGCATAGTGATTTTGCAAACTGGATGATGATACACAGATAATGCCAGAAATCAATAAACATTCTCAAAATTCTTGTGCACATTTTTTTTCACAGAAATTTAAGAACTTCACATTAACCGCCAGCCTAAGAGCCATTGAGTCAACATTTTCCTTCTAATAACATGAATTTCGTGTTTGAGCAATTTGTTAAGTACTTAAACCAAGTTTATGCACTGAGCTCAAGCCTAGTTTGAAGCATTATACATAAACGAACCGAGCTAAAGATTAATTCCCTCCAAAAATTTAGAATCAAAACACAACAATTCTCACGTACAACAATTTCATGCTATAATTATGCACTTGAGTTCAGACTTCAGCATGCATGGATGGAGGGACCATTTTACTATTGAATAAACCTGCATTCCTAAGAAAAGCCACTAAAGTTTCTCATCCAAGCAAATAGAAAGGGAAACAAAACCCGCAGTAGGCGGAATCACTGGATGCAGACAGAAAGGGAAACAAAACCCGCAGTAGGCGGAATCACTGGATGCAGATAGAAAGGGAAACAAAAATCTATTGAAAAGCCCAAAAAGGATTTTTTTTTTTTTTTTTTTGGGGTCAAACGGAAATTTCCAAAAAGGCTTTTGCCAAACCAAGAACCCCACCACATGCACAAGAAAGCCATGAGATGAATTACAGTTCATAAAAAACATACATAAGCAAACTGAAAGAATTAAGAACTGCTGATATCAACACATCCTAATATCATCTTTCTCTTCCTGCATGTGAGTGAACAAGATCAAAAAAGCATTAAAACATTACAGCGGTAAATAACTACAGTATCAAACAAATATAGCCTCTTATTGCAGCCACCATCAGGCCGCTGATAATAAAACAGAGTACAAGTACTGGGAGCAAATTGTAACTAAGGATGCAACATTAGGCCTAAAAGAGACGCTGTGTGCTTCCAATTGAGAAAAAAAAAAGTTTTATGAAGAACAGGCACGGAGGCTCAAGCCTTTCTATTCCAAAGATATTTCCAACAAATTCGTCACCATTTTTGTCCCGTGCGCACCTAATCCAAATGTTTGACTGTGAAAACAACCCAAAGCCCTACTGGACGGAAATTACCTGAACGCTCAGCAAGAGAGTTACAATGGAACACCAGAGAAACCATTGATGGTTTTGTATTCCCAAATGCTGAAATCTAATACCGATACAATGACCGAAGACGATCATATTCAGATGGAGCTGCTCCAAGATGACGATACTCTGATGGCGGTGGAGCAGCAAGACGGTACTCTGCCCGTGGTTCCACAGGAGGATAGTACTCAGGTGGCGCTAGGACTGCAGGAGAATACAGACTATCACGGTATGAAGGAATTTCCCTGTATGACATATAGGGATCACGGCTGCCAATCTCATCCCGATGCCTTACATCCAAATCTAGAAGCCTAGGGTCACGACGCTCAACAACTACCTCCCGTCCGTAGGCATCAAGTTCTATGGTCCTCCCGTAAGAAGCATATGGCAGAGCACCAGCTGTTGGTGGAGGCAAAGGTTGAAGGCGGTGCAGAGGTGCCAGCTCTCTTTCATACATGATAGGATGGTCACGGTGCCGGTGGGCCCCAACCAATGGAGAGAGCCTCTCTTCATCCCGATCCCGCCGCCTATATGTCTCTCTATCATATGCAGGAGGACGGCCCTCATGGTACCGGCGGTCTGCAACCAATGCAGAGGAGCGCCTCTCTTCGTCCCGACTCCGCCGACGGATTCTGCCTCCGTCTACGCGAATACGAGGTTCAGCTCTGCCTCTGGCGATACGAGGTTCAGCTCTGCCTCTGGCGATACGAGGTTCAGCTCTGCCTCTGGCGATACGAGGTTCAGCTCCGCCTCTCGCGATACGAGGTTCAGCTCTGCCTCTCGCGATACGAGGTTCAGCTCTGCCTCTCGCAATACGAGGTTCAGCTCTCGCAATACGAGGTTCAGCTCTCGCGATACGAGGTTCAGCTCTCGCGATATGTGTCTCTGTTCTCGCTTTTCTGCTTAACTTCTTAGACTTGGAGCCTCTGCTGGAAACAGAAAAGAGCTTACACAGGTCCTTCACCTATCAAAGAATATATGCTTTTCAGTAGTTTCCAAAGTCTGCAGATGAGTGAATACCAACGTCACTACTTTTAGTATACCATCAAGGAAACCGTTAACAGACCTGTTGTGAGGTCAGTTGGCAATTGAACTTGTTTTTTCCATAGTAGTTTTCTTTGATTACAGTTTTGAACTTCTCCTCTGCCAGCGGCAAGCAATCATCCAAAACAGTAAAGCGGACCTATAACAAAATTCCATGTTTACCTTGAGGCCGCATATAAAGGAGTTATTCTCTCAATCACTGAAAGTGATGCAACGAAGAATCCAGGTAAAGACTGAAAGTAATTTGTCTTCACTACATCATGAAGAGGAGGCATAAAACAGAAATCCAGGAGTTGAAATAGGGGGACCTCTTGTGGGTTGCTGACTGCTCGATCAAAACAATACAACTCCACAAGACAACACAGAAAATCAAGTCAACTTACTAGGCTGTTTTCTCTCTTTTTTCCCCTTTCAGCAGGGTATGGGCTTGAAACAGAGATAAACAGCACACTCCACAAACAGCATAAGAATGGGTCGTATTCCACAAATACATGAGTGAGTTAGTCCCACTCTAATGGATAGAAAAAGCAGTGTTTAAGAAAGTTGCAAGACAAATGCCCTACCACAACTACTAAAGTAACCAAGTAACTCCCATTGACAATAGTGCACAAACTTATCCTAGCAAGTTATATTCTGAACTAGTGACAAGTAGGGACTGACTTCAACTTCTCTTCATTCCCGTAATCTGCGAAATTAACCATATTAGCCAAAGATGTAAGTAACATCTCCAATGAATCCATCTAACCTCAATTTAGCAGCACAACCGGACAACATTTGTAAGTCCATCTTCATGTATTGCCATCACCATTCCCTTCTAATCAACTAGGGAAAAGGTTTGTTCATTGAACTCGAGTCCGGTGACAATCAAGATTCTTCATTACTTAATCTAACTTATGTATTGTAGAAAAGAGCGACGTAAACTTATGGTGATAGATACATGGCTATATATCTGAATGTATACAAACAACGTACCCCAACGTGTCCCTTTTTGTAAAGATATAGCGTATCTGTGTGTCCGAGTCGCCTCATATCCATGTCCCATGTTTGTATTCGTGCTTCTTAGAGTACTAGTAACTAGTATACTACACCAGAAGAAAGTTAAAGATTTGTCCCTAGACATTGTTAAAATTGATATTCCCTCCGCTCCTAATTGTTCATCCCCTATTCCATTTTGGGATGTTTCAAAATGTTTTTCCCTATAGGAAAGTCAATAATCTAAAGTCGTTATGTTTCCAAAACTATCCTAGTATCCTCACAAATGTCTATGATTGTACAACAAATGAGTTGGAATAAAGGACAATAAAGGAAATAACACTTTGAGATTTGACTTAAATTGTGATCATTACATGTTCCTTTAAAAAGTTGGAATTGTCAAAAGGGATTAACAATTAGGAACAGAGGGAGTATTCTTGAATCCGTATTTTCTCTCTATAAGGATGTGTTATGGAGATACGATATGATAAGTTCACTAACTGTAGAAAGCTATATCAACAGATGCAACCAAAATAATAGAAAAAATAAGGCAAAACACAGGAATGATCTCAAGTCAAGCATGCCACAACAGAACTCCTGGGAGGAAAAGTTGAGCATTGGCTAGGTGAACTGGAAATAGCGCCGAACTCATATTGTCTTCATGTAACGGAAAAGTGTATGAGACCAAAGTTATTTATCCATAAAACAAAAATAAGTGAAACCAAAACATCCTTTAACGCTTCACATGGCAACACACACGCCCGAGGAGAGAGAGAGAGAGAGAGAGAGAGAGAGAGAGAGAGAGAGAGAGTTAATACATGCATTCAGGTGTATATTGACAGGTGGAGACAAAGAAAAACATATAAGCATCCCAAGGTCAACTCATGAAAGCAAAGTTCAACTTGGAGAATTAGATAAGCCTCATGAGCAGTGAAATCTAGGATTCGCTATGCTTTAATCCTTTGATGGCAACGACTACCCATAAAACCCTTTTTCCCAATAAATGGCATATCAGCATTTTTACTGATTTGGTTGAGGACTTAGAGCTTCCATCTCAGTCAATCTAGTAAGGAAGCAGTGAGATAAGAAAAGATACATGCAGAAGATAAGACTCTGCAAAAGGTGAAAAAGAAGATGAAAATCTGAGAATTTGGTACTGGGACTGGGTGAAGAGAAAGGTCAGGCCTTCTTCCATATTTCCTCACATCCTAGTTTTACCAAAGATGGGGAACCAAGTCAACCCTAGCCATCAGGCTTGAGCTTGTCAGTCGAGCTGATATCGAACAGTTTGGTCTTCCCCGATTCTGAAGCTAGACATTTACCATGTCTGAGGCCTGTTGAGCATGTACAGTCACCTCCTTAAAATGCAGCATATACAACTAGGCATGAGTCCAATATAAAGATAATAACCATACTACTAGTATTATTCTCCTTACAGCCAACCGCACTCAATTAACTCAAAACATGCAACACCTTAAGTCACACCAAACTATGTAGCACGGACACAAATACGGATACGGACACGGACACAGACACGGATACGGGACACGGCAATTCTAAAAAATTGGGGATACGGACACGGCGGGAGACACGCCACGTGACGTGTATAAATAAATATATATATAAATACATATATACATATATTTTTCCTTTTCTTCCACTGTTGATGAAGACATGTCCTATATGAATGTATAAGATTACCATGGTCCAAATAAAGACATAATTACAATTTAACCCAAATATTTTTGAATAATTTCATATTAACCCCTCAAATTTAAAAATATATATTACATTTTAACCCTCAGCTGTGTCCCTGGCGTGTCCCCAGCCGTGTCCCCAGCGTGTCCCCCATCAAAAAATAATAAAAATTGTTGGACACGCCATGTGGCGTGTCCAATACTTATTTGGGCATGTCCCCGCCGTGTCCCCGTGTCCAATACGTGGACACGGCGCCCTTTTGGAATGTCGGTGCTACATAGACACCAAATTCTGTCAACTAGGAGCATGAGTTAAGTGTGCCACATTATGCTAAGAAAGTTCCTAAGTGAAGTGGTCTGATGCTAGTGCAGATTCATGAAAATAAGAACCAAGAAAGTGATTAATGATAAATGAATATTGCAGGAAGCTATAAGACACTGAAAGTGGCTCAGCTGTGATGAAACACAATAAAAATCATAATGTTGAATCCTGGCTAAAGGGTTTAACAAGTCCAGGTAAAAGATGCCAAGAAGCATCAGTTCCTAGTGCCTTAATTCGCATTAAAATCAAAGATCTTTCTTCAAATAGGCTTCCCAGCAGCCAACACCCACTGAAACTCCTGTCCAGGGAGTGAGAATCAGTAAACCTGTCACTGACTGGCACAAGGACGCAGTTGTACGTTTAGTGAGTGTAGCGGCCATACGAAATCCCATTAAGATAAAGCACAAGAAGTGAGAAACGTGACCATAAAGTCTAAAGAAAGACCAAACAGAAATCCTCATACACCTACATCCTTTACATGGCAACTCATGGTTAAACTAAGGACATGGTAACTTTTTTCGCAAAATGGTTCCCCATCTAATATGTAAGAGATCCCTGAGAGAGCAGAAGAGGCATGGAAAATGGATGTGCTCGCGGCCATACGAAATCCCATTAAGATAAAGCACAAGAAGTGAGAAACGTGACCATAAAGTCTAAAGAAAGACCAAACAGAAATCCTCATACGCCTACATCCTTTACATGGCAACTCATGGTTAAACTAAGGACACGGTAACTTTTTTCGCAAAATGGTTCCCCATCTAATATGTAAGAGATCCCTGAGAGAGCAGAAGAGGCATGGAAAATGGATGTGCTCAAGCACGTGAACAAAGTTCTTCTTGCTTCTTATACTATCAAAAGGTTTGTAAAAGAGGAGGCTTCTAATATTCTGAAGTTAAGTTGCACCAAGTAATCAACCAGTAAAGACTAACACTTCATATACAAGCAGTCACTAACCTGAGATGGGAATGCTGACTTGAAAGCCTTGGGTTCAATATTATAACCCCCAGGTCCTGCAGCTTTGTAAATCCCATACATCAGTTTGAGATCAAAATCAAACAAAAACAGCCTCATCCCTTTATAAACCTTTTCAACAATATCTCTCTTGCTAGCAGGCAGCCCAAGAACGTTGTAACGGTAGCAGTCCTTCTTTGTCTTCGAGCTGCACATGAAAATCATCCCCATACTCTCAGCCCTCTTGGAAGTCTTTTCCTTGCCCGATGGTCCTGGCTTATCTTCCGCTTTTGTTGCTAGTGTCTCAGAACCCAATCCTGCCACCTTATTCTTTCTGCCTCGTTTCCTTGGTCTTTTGACTTTCTCCCCAGAATTTGCTCCTACTTTCTTAATTTCTAGCTCATTTGTGTTCTCCTCCTCGTCTTCCTTCTCCTCCTCCTCGATCTCCTTCTTTCTGCTTCGTTTCCTCGATCCTTGGACTTTCTCCATTAAATTTGCTCCTACTTGCTCTTCTTCTCGTTCAATTGCATTTTCCTCTTTCTCAACTCCTTTTTCCTCCTCCTCCTCCTCATGCTCATCCTCTTCCTCTTCCTCCCCATCCTCCTCGTCCTCATCATCATCGTCTTCTGATGTTGCATTCCATTCCTTATTGTCGTCTTCTATTGCATTCGCCTCATTGTTTTTGTATTCTTCAATTTTATCACCTCCATTTTTTCCTTCTTCTACACTTGCAGCCACTTCATTCTTCTCTTCTTCTTCCATTACAATTTCCCCATTCTTCATTTCTACAACTGCATTTTCTCCATTCACTACTTCTTTGCCAGTATTCTCCTCACCTTTACTCTGACAATCAACCCCAGTTTCTTTGCCATTCATTTTCACCAGGCTGGAGCTAGAAACGCCATCAATTCCTTTCTCATTGACCATCTTTGTCCTCTATAAACGCTGGGGAAAAATAAAATAAGATACCCCACAAAACCCCCTAACCTAACAGAAGTAGCCAAACCGAGCTACTCTGGTAAAGTAGCACTGCTGAACTGTTAACAAAGCTCGGTCAAAGAAATAAATTAGCAAAATCGCGATCTAGTGTTAACCTTACAGATGGCAATTGTTAATCCTCTGACTACAGACTACCTATGACCTTAAATGGGATACAGTCATACAAGATAAAAACCATAAAAACACAAAAATTGGATTCCAATTGAATGATTTTTTGTTTGGTCAAATGATTCAAAAATCAAACATCAGAAAAACAGATTAGAAGACCTGAGAAGCCCTGATAATTGAGTGCAAACAAGATAGTCGATGGAATAACCACCTATATCTCTCATTTACGATTGGACACAAGGAATCAGCAAAATCAGAACCATTAACAAACCCCTTCTTCTCGGTTTCGTTACCTTCGACTGAAAAAACGTAACTTTAAGCAAAATAAAAGGAGACATGAACTGATAAACTGAACATCCACACAGGGTTAGGGTTAACGATTTAACAGACACCAAATCTACACGGTTAGGCATCTAAATTGCCCCATAAAAAAGACGGAGAGATACATACGGCCAGGGAGAGAGAGAGAGAGAGAGAGAGAGAGAGAGAGAGAGAGAGAGAGAGAGAGAGAGAGACCTGGTCTTATCGTCGCCGGAGCTCTGGGGTTCTGATTCTGATGGGATTGTAATTTAGGTCTGATACAAATACTCTAATACTCTATAAAGTATGGGGACAATTAGATAGAAAACCCTAGGGTTTGGCCTGTGTCACAGATTACTCCCCGAATTTGTACTTTTTTCAGTTCAGACGCTATGGCTCCTAATTTAACAACAACGTAAACCCTCTGTGTATCCTGCTCAACTTCTCCTACCGGGGCGAATGCGCCCAGCATGGTGTATCTAACCATTTGAACTTGTTGTAAATTATAAGATTTGATTTACAGCACAATGTCACGATCCTATCGATAGATTGTAGACCGTCGTGTATATAGAATCAAGCACAAGTAATTTTTCCCGAGTTGCCATCACCGAAAAACTTCACTTTGTAACCCCGGCCACATGCTCTCTCCGTCCCCAGCTGTAGTGCCCCCTTTTCTTTCCTTGTATAATCAGATTGATAACCTCATCAGACCTAAAGAAAATGAACGGAGTTCGAGTTTGAGTTACACTATTATTCATTAATCACAATTTCAAAGCATTCCACACCTTACTTACGATCACTACTTCCATTGCTATCAATTACTACTGTCAATAGTCCTCGCTCACTTTTGACATAATGAATTGTCTTTTTAAGTAAACGTCTCGTTAAAATATGAGATATTGAGTCACAATTTCCGTCGTGAAAAATAATGATTTTGGTGACCTTTTGACAATATGACAATAGTACTGATGGTCGTCTTATCCCTAAGAGTATCCACAGTGGGATAAACAAAACAAAAAATTGTTAAAATTGGCAATGTTGGATCAAAAAAGTACTCATATTGAAATAACCAAACCTAGCAATCTTTTAACAACTCATCAAATTTTAGCTTTTCAATAATTACAGCTAGTAATATTTTTGTTAATAATCGAATTTTATCTCTCAATCAAGTACACCAACATTAGACAAAAATCTTCTCTCTTCCACTCTCTCTCAACATTGTTTTCAAAATATAATTTTAAAAAACTGTTGCTTTGTTTGGATTGCAATTTGAAAAGTTTTTTGAAAAAAAGTAGGGGTAATGAGTGGAGAGAGATAGAGAGAGAAATGTTAAAAGTAGGAGGAATCTAGGGGGAATTTTTTGAAAAATTCTTTTTAAGTTGCAAAGAGAACAAAGCATGTAACTTTCAGATTTTTTTTTTCTGTTTTTTTCAGAAACTTTTTTTTTTACAAAAAACAATTTTTTCAAAAATTTTAAATAACTATAAGTAAATAAAGTGTGTTTTTCAAAAATTTGTTTTTGAAATTTCAAAACTCTTTTATAGAAAACTGTTTTTTACACAAAATTTGTTTTAAAAAAAACTGTATTTATAGTTTTAAAATTTCAAAACTATTAGTGTAAATATAATTCTTTCAAAATTTCTCTAAATTGTATTTCCAGTTTTTAAGTGAACAAAGTGTGTTTTTGTTTCGGAATTTTTTTTTTTTACTGTTTCTAACATAAACTGTTTTTTCCCCCCTTCAAAAACCACTTTTTCAAAAAATATGCGTGAAATGAAGGGAAAAAGTTTGGCGGGCCCATTGGTTTTGACTATGGAAAAAAAATAACCAATGTGGGATTTGACATTTAGCAACCTCTAAATGGATAATCAAAATCTGATGTGGCATATTTTGATTATTCACATTTGCTTATTCTACTGCTGATAGATAATCAAAATCTGATGTGGCATGTTTTGATTATTCATATTTGTTTATTCCACTGCTGATGCTCTAATTCTCTACCTTTATAGTATGTTGGAAAGCTAACGGTGTCAGGCGCCCAAGACTCTTGCAATATTTGATTTTTTTAGTAATTTCATCACCAAACAGAAATTACTAAATTAAAATCAAGAGTATGAAACCAAAAGGTTACCACCATTCAACAACCTTTGAATTGAGATAAAGTCTCTTATGGCCTGATTCGATCAAACTTGAGATCTTTGGCTTTTTCACCACATGAGTATTAAGGTTGCATTTAGACCATGAATTTTTGCTCTCTATCAAAATCTCTACTAGTTCGTGGTTCAAAGACAAAAAAAAACATCACTTGCTTTTCTTATTTTACATCAAGCAATTAGTAATTATACACTGGCCAATAATGACATTATCTTGCATTTGAGAATAATATATTTTCCTTTTTTGTTGTCTCGCATTGCAAATTCATTGTTACATACATGACAATAAAATCCCGGTGCATAGCACGGGTTTAGTGCTAGTAAAAGCAAATAAAAGAAGCACAGCAAGGAAATCACCTCATTAAATTCTGCCACCTCGTAACCTGGTTATATTTACTCATATGAGATTTTGAAAATCCCCAAACATAGGAACTAACTAAATTCACCTAGATTTACACAATCTGTTCTTACTCAGCCATTCAACATTTATGCGAGTGAGAAAAACAAACAATCTGCAAATTATAGGAATAAATTAAATGGTGCGTAGACATAGGCATATTTGATTGTAAAAATACTTTTATGGAATAATATTTTCTTGAGATACATCGATGAAGAGTAGATACATCAAATTTTCAATGAGCATTGCCACAAACACTTACTCAGACACACAGATGTGTCCGGAGCTATCAAATGTGTAGGGGCTCACATGTATTCGTTCAAACTTCAAGGATATCCTATATACGTGTCTGTCTGTGTTCAGAACATACTCTCTCAACTGCAAAGCTGGGAGCAGAGCTGCTCCAAACTGGTAGTGCTGTTTGTAGCATCAAACGTGTAAACCTTGCTCTTCCCATTGCTCAGGCATTTCAAGTCCAGATGGTTGTGGATTGTGCTGGACTGCAGCACCACATCATTCAGTAAAAAAATTTCAAATGCGAACACAATAAATTTCCGATGTTTTTTTCCTACTAAATCACACCCAGAAAAGAATTAAAGTTTTCATAGACCAGTCCATGCGTCAGTTACTTTGAAGGGTTTTATCCGGCATACTGGGCCTTTTTACTTGGTTGTTCTCTTTAATCAATGGTTGCGATGAAATCTGGGAAGTAATTTGTGAAATAAGCATGAGGCTCACGCCTCATGGTGAGGCACGTGCCTCATGAGCTTCAGCTGCACTTCACAGACTGTGTCTTGCCTCAAGGTGCTCAAGGCGTGCCTTTTGAAACAGTGTTTCAACGAGTTCATCATCACATAAGCCCATAATCATATGAACTTAACCTCATGAATTTTTTCTTTGCCGATCTCTTTCGATGTGTTTTCAACATGGTTTTAAGTTTTATGAGACTAGTGAAAAAAGAGGGGCTGAAAAAAGGGAATTTGTTATAAGTTACCTCGCAATAGACTTGTTCCGGTTTGCATTTCCATAAAGGGGTAGGGACACAGCTCAAATAGTGACACCATGGACAGTGGTCATTCCCATCAACTCCACGAAGGAGTAAAACCAGGCCAGAAACAAATCTGTCAAGAAACGAACAACTCATGAATTAAACCATACGTAGAACACAAAGGAAAATGACAAAATCACAGGCCTTTTCGCCGCCCTTCTGGAACTAGCAATGTGAATTCATTCAGCCATTCTAGTTTAAGCAACATGAAGAGACCACGATGTTTTCGCTAAGAATTCTCAAGCTACCATGTGTATGGATGTTGAAAAAAGATGAACTCTTCGATGGTTAATCTTTTATTTTGCAGATCTCACACTTCACTCTTGTGAAAACGAAGGAAAGTGACTTTGCTGCTACTACCATAGCTCTACTGCCAATAATGTCACTATACATGCCCATTCATCTCATTAAAATCGAATAATCATGCCCTCATGCATCAACCACCGCCAATGTTACCACTCTGAGACATGTGACACGAGATTAAGGGAGTGGAGATTTGTTTTTTTGGGACTTGAATTGGAGCAAATGGGGACATATTTTTACTTGTTTTAGGACTTGAATAGAGCCACTTCTAGATCACTTTTTTATACATTGTAGTATTGTACCATGTGGAGTACCAAGAGTAGAATTTTCTTTGGCATCATTCTCTTGCGCTCTTAAATAATACAGGAAGTGCTGAACGAGAAGGAAGAGTTGGAGCATAAAAAGGTTCAGAATATGGGGAAGACCATCATATTGAATATGAAGTAGAAGATTATTGAATTTGAAGGCGAAAGAGAAGAAACAAAGGCATTGCCAAACCATGATGGATTTAATATGGGGAATCATATGACTTTTCTTTTTGAGCGAATTAAAGATCTAATCACCACTATGATATTATGGATAAGCCCGGACAAGTAACTTACAGATGATTATGGTACAGGGCATCAACCCGAAACCAGAAGGAAGAAAGAAAAGTTACCCGGCAACAAGAGTTATGAGAGAGATAACCAGCAATACTCGCTGATAAATCTTATATTTGGGCTTCGATGAGTTCCCGTAGTAACCAGGAGGAGAATTCCTTTGCCTCACCCACGCATACTGTGGGCGAATCAAAAACACAAATCCAAGCAGAAATCCGGTTCCAAACCCTCCGAGATGTGCAAAGTTATCCACGTGAGGAAGGATTCCCACCGCTAAGTTAATTGCAATGATGAGGACTAGAGTCAGCAGTGCAGCCAACTGATGAAGAAAACAAGAAGAACATGTAAGATAATCAAGTACTGAAAAATAAAATAGGGAGCTCAGCTTAGCAAAGAAAAGATTTTGAATACTTTGTTGGCATATATCGTCCAATTCGTAAGGAGTTCGGAAAGCATGCCTCCGAGTAAACCAAATAGAGCTCCAGAGGCACCCACAGAAATCGTTGTTCGGATGAACAAAGCTGATAACAAGCTCCCACCTACTCCCGATATGGTGTACAGTAACCCTATCCGCACTGCTCAAAGATTGAAGTAGATAAACAAGGTTTGGAATCAGCTTAAGACACTAAGCAATCTACTGCAAATACGGATCAATCAGAAAATACTACATACGCAGGGATGTGCAGAATTTCAAATGCAGTCTTTCCACTAGCTAAGACACTGTTTGGATAATGAAATAAGTGTTTTTCTTCTATTGAGAAAACAAAATTGGCAACACATAAATCTTGAGACGAAGTAATCATGATTGGGACAAGTCAATAACTAAAGATGAAATGGGGAAGGATCAATATCCATACGAAATCCAAACTCCTGCTCGAGCCGAATGCCAACGAATAGCAGACTCAACATATTGGCGAGGACGTGGAAGACACCAGCATGTAACCATGTGCAACTGATCAGGCGCCATACCTCGTGTTGTTCCACCACTTTCTTCACTTCTAAAGCCCCCATGCTCTGTAGGCTGAACAAATGAAAACAATACAATTAGGTAGAGCATTTCAACCCACTGAAAAACCATTACAAAGACCCGTTACTCAATGCCAACATGTCATAGAAGCAAAATAAGTCAAATAGAAATAGCTAACCCTATGAACCTAATGGTTAAATACATCGAAAAAGCACTTTCGAAACAGTAATATCAACATTAGTGCCTACAAGCTACAATGCATTAACTGCTGATGAACCAAAATCCATCCCAAAAAGTATTTTTAAGTACAATAAAAGAACCTATGTAGGTCCAATGAGTTCTCCTTATGATGATCAGAAGATAAAGAAGTAGTGAAGTTCAACAAGCTTCAACAACGATTTCCGAAAATGGCAGATGATCTTTACCATCCTTTTCCAAAATCCAACTTGCAAAAATACCAACTCTGTGCAATTTTTAAAATATGGTAGTACTTGGGAAGCTGCAGATTACATGAAGTTGATTATCAGTCATGCAGAGTTTATACTTAAATTAACGAATAGTTAATTTTCTTGAATGTTCTACAAGATTTGATAAGAAAACCTTCTCACCCAACTTATATTCTATACGAGTGTCGTGTCATCTCAATCCTTGTAGGATGATTCTTCCCCAAATAAACATTCTCTTTTATTTTCATGTGGTTAGGAGCTCACTCTCATCGCGTTCTAGTCAATAGAGTCTCTTGCATGATGGTTTCGGAGACTTATGCCCATACTAATCCTAGGCCACCAGCTTCTTCCTAGTAAGAGGAATTTCAACAGGCTACGCAAAAGAGGCCAGTTCACTATTTTAGCTAGTAGAAGCACAATTTAGTGTCGCCACGGGCACGGGCACGAGAGCCTCAATGCTCCTTTACTTTGACTGAGCCTGATCTTAGGATAGGCCTTTGTTTTTGTTTGCTATGATCGGGGGAATGTCCCTGTGCTCCTGCATTACTGATTTCTTCTAATGAAAGCGTAATTTACCAAAAAAAAAAAAAACAAGTGAATAGGCATTTTTGCCCACTTTCATTTTGACTAGCCATCTAAAGCCAATCATTTTGAACCCAAAAAAGGAAAAACAAAGGAGGAGGTAATCATTATCTAGTTCAAGCATTGACAACCGAACATAATGCGAGAACAAAAACATAAGCTAATCCCAAAATCCAAACTTGAAAATTAACTTAGGGTGTCCAGACAACCTTATGCGCCGACTAACATGAGAATATGGACTTACGTGGGACCAGAGGGTCCGAGGAGTGGGTTTTCCTTGAGGCTCTGGAACGCGAACCGGCCAAGAACATCGGCGCCCACGCAGTTGTTGGACCTTTTGGGGCAGTCATTGAGGTACATTACAATGATAAAGAGAGCAACGTTGACAACCACAAAAATGGGCACGAGCCATGAGAAGTGCTTCTTGAACGGCTGATACATTTGTGGTGGCGGTCGCGGATCAGACGTGGTGGAGCTGTGGTGGTGGTGGTGTTTATCGTCGCCGCGGCGGGGATGGACCTTGATTTGGAGCTTGTCCTCCCCCTCCACCGGTGGAGAGTCAGAGACCCTCCCCATATGCGGCGGATGAGGTTTGAGGAAGGAGAGTGGTTGGGATTGAATTTAGCAGGGGAACAACATTGTGGGTGTGAAGCGAAATTGGTGGGTTGGGTTTGTTTGTGTGGGGAATCATGGAGTTAGGAAGGGGTGTGGGGATTGTGTGTTTGAGGAATGGGGAAGGTTGCTATATTTAGATAGAGAGAGAGAGAGAGAGAGAGAGAGATTGGGGAAGGATATACTCCAGTAAATAGCAAAGAAGAGCTGTCGTAATTCATACCTATGGTGGCTAACAGTTTACTATGAAACAACGTTTGAGAGTGTACAGTTGTCGGCTGCTGTTTGTGTTGGCATGATTCACGTCACGTGTCATTTGAGAATAGAGTGAGAATTCAGTCCCCTTGGCAAAATTACCAATCTTGGAACTTTGTTGTGTTACTGTTTTTGTTGCTTTTTTTTTTTTTAATCCTCGTTTTTGTTGCTTCATTTTCTTGGCATAAGATTCTGCCTCAAATTGGCACACGCTACTGACTTCAGCATCCACATATATTTTGTGTCACCATTCCCGGGAAAGGGAAAACTTATCGGTGCCGGGTGCCGGGTGTGTGCTACGTGGTGCTCGCTCGGCGCATTCGAGTCGTCCATTGCGTTTTTGGACGGCTTGGATTTGAAAAGAGATAAATGAGAGAAAAAGTGTTGGGGTGAGAAGAGAGAGAGGGTTTCAATCCGAACTGTCCAAAAGTGTATTGGACGGCTCAGATGTGCTGAGCAGATACCATGTGAGATATACCCACTTGGCACCGAAAAACTTGCGAGAACTTTTTTTTCACTCTCCATTTAACAAATAAGGTCATTTTTTGTTCTTACCTAAACGGAAAGTGTGGGCAAACGTATTTACATGCATAGGTTCGAACGTAGATATTTATGAAAATCACGTGCATCATACAGTTTCAAACATGTCTACGTTTCATTCCTCTTATGTAAAACGACAAATTAAAGTTTGACATTTGAAGTCTTGAATGAGATATGGAATATAGAGCTCGATGAGATTTAAGATGTAACTAATCCAATTTGATGTGAAACATTGACATCAACCTTGCCAAAAATGAACGATTCCGCGTATCACGATAGACATGAAAAAGGTCGAAAGAATGATTTAAACTGGATCTTCCTGTTAATGGGTTGGTTCTAACTAGCTCTTTTTTATGGGTTATATTTGGTTCATGCATTTGTTGTTGTAGCTTATATATTTTCACTTCATCTTTTCTTTTTCTTCCCTTAAAATCTTTGGTCCAGCTGGTGTTATTGGATTACACAAAGCGAGTACGTATATACTTAATATTTCAGTTGCAAACTCAAGCGGGCGTTTGTAGTCCAACGGTTAGGATAATTGCCTTCCAAGCAATAGACCCGGGTTCGACTCCCGGCAAACGCACAGCAAACATTTTGCATTTGTTCTCCCTTTTTTTTTGTTTTTTTTGTTTTTTGAAAAACAAAGTAGTCGTGCTTCAGGTACAGCAAATGCTGTATAGCAGCCGAGCACAGATTGAATTGATTTTGCACTTGTTTCGGGTCCACAAAGATGATCGAAGTAGAAAAGGCTGTGAAGCAGCTGTGCACAGATTGATTTTGCGCCCGTCTGGAATCCCACAAAAATGATCGAAATCACTTATTTTATTCAAAGTACGTTTTTATGATCCCTCTTAAAAATCATCTCAATTTAATATCGGTTAGAATATTTACGAATTATTGCTATCAATTCAGAAAAAGACAAATGAGCATCACCAATCACAGGAAAGATATTTTGGCGCTGAAACGAACCACAACCTCAGAGGGCTTTTTCGTCATAAAATTCACTACTACTAATATCCCAGAATTATAAAACTCGTGGCCTAGACTCGTTTCAGCCGCACGTTTTCTTTCGTAACGTAACAAGTAACCACCAGCAGCAGCAGCTCAGGCGTAGATGGCCACCGGCGCAAGCACCTCCGCCACGACACACGTGATCGGGTCCGCCGTCATCGAGCTGGCCCGAAGCAACCGCACCGGAGCCCCGTTCTCGGTCCGTATATCGACGAAGAGTAACAACGGCGTCTTCACCCGGGACGAACGGGACCCGCGGGCGGAGGGGCCGTCTTGTATCTTCGTCGGCCCCATCGAAACTGCCCGCAAAGAAACCCTAGAAGCTCTCTATCGCCAGGTTTCGTCGTTTTACCTTCCACTTCGTTGCTTGTAATTGGGATTCAAATTCGTGTTTTAATTTTGTTGCTTCGTGACTTCGTCGATTGGTGATTGGAGAAACAATTTGTTTTAGCAGAATAGAAAGTACTTTGTGGCAATTTATCGGAGAGATGCTTGTAATGTCGAATTGTATTCATACAGCTTCTTCTTTTTGTGTGTGTGTGATGCAAGATGTCTCGGGCCAGCTTGCGTGCACCCCAGACTAATCCTACAGCCCCTCGGACATCCGATTCACACGCTTTCGCGTAGGGTGAGGTGCCCCAAGAGTTGTTAGCAAGAAGAATTGAACCTGAGACCTTAGGAGGGAGCAAACCCCTAAGTCCTACCAAGATCACTTGACCAATCCCTTAGTGTTATATACATACAACATTATATACACGTGTACGATATCCAGTAGGCTGTCTCCAATGTGCCTTGTATGGCGAAAAGTTTAAAAAGTGGGATCCAATTGTGTGCTTTAATATGATGAAAGAGTGTGTCTGTGTGTGTTAATTTAGTTTTATTTTAATCTTCTGAAGAATGTACGTAATTTAGTTAGTAGATGAGTGTTCTACTAGTGTTGTCAAAGTGTGTTGAAGCGCATAATAAAAGATGTTACATGGTTATGTGCATATGTGTATCCTTCAGTAGTACCCTCTGCTTATGGACTCAGTTCTGCTCTCTCCCTCTCAATCTTCGCTATCGTGAACTTTAGTAGTATGTAACGTTTTCAAGAGATGCCTCCACGCTACCCGCTCATGCACACACATTTTGTGACTTGACTTATACCGCACGCATGTCCTTTCTTTGTGGCCTCAACTTATGGCTTCACTGACATCACATAGCTACGCTCAAGTCTGGAATATATTTTTCAACTAGTCTGTCAAATAATCCTTATGTTGCTGTTTCAACATATTCATTTGTCGTTAAACTAGAAATGACATGTCCAAACTGAATATCTACAAGCAATTGACGAATTCTCAGAAACTAGAGAAACTGTATTTGATGATATAAGTCATATCATATTGTGGAGAAATTAGTCCTTCTGTGATGGATTAATAATGGGTCTACTTGTAGAAGCGCTAACTTTTGAGGAATTCGTGCGGTTGCTTTTAGCCTTACGAGACCTAATAGCGAAATGGATTGAGTTTTCATGAATAAGTTGTTTAACAGGTAAGGCTTAAACTAGTCACACTTAAGAGATAATCCTAATGAATAGAATTCAACATGTTAATTCTCTCTCCTTCTCTTACTCTGTCAGTTTCATTTCTCTCGTTTCTTATTTCTTGTTCTTGTCCTAGGCGCGGGATGCTTATTACAGTGGCAATCCTTTAATAGTTGATGACATGTTCGATAGAGTAGAGGTAAACGTTATGCACTAACATGACCTTTGGCTACAATAACATGGTCTTTGACTCGTTATGCATTGAACTCATATATTTACGCAACTGGAACAGTTGAAATTACGGTCTTATGGTTCAAAGTATGTTGTCAAATACCCACGTTGCAGCCTTAGGAGGCAGTCAACATATGCTGATGCTGAGGTAAATTTATTCCAACCTTGCTTTCTGTACAAATACATGTAGTTACAGTTAGTGTTGCTTTTGATGATAAGGCAATATTATCCCAACCTATATGTCGTAAAAATATGTGTGGTATTAGTCTTGTGCTGTTTCTCATCAGCCTCTTTTTCAAGCAAATGATCAGGGACTATATTTTGATAGGGTTTTTTGTCCAGAATCAAAAGAATGAACAGTCTCCTGCAACTGTTCCCCATATGTAACTTACTTTCTTTTTTTTCTTTTGGCTTTCCAATGTATCCAAGGACATTGAAAGTTCCATTTTCTATTATCTCGTTGACCGCAACGGTATCTGATATTCTGAATGTAGTACTTTATATGTAAACAAGCGCATTCAGTTGTTATCCCCTTGAAGATTTAATGACGTGTATGTAGGGCAGGAAGATCCTTCACAGGTCTTTCTACTAGCAGGTGTATGGCTCCTGTTTCTTGGTTTTGGAAGTTCAGCATGCCTCATCCCCGTAATCTACAGTATTGGTCATGCTTATCAGGATGCATTTAGTTCCGGATATTATTACAGCAGCCAGCCATCTCAGTTCCTTGCCATATTGAACGGCATGCTTTTTATGGCATTGGGGTCTGTGATTGGTTATCCAATTGCATCAGCTTCTGGTAATTATCTTTTGGCCTCCTACTGGTACATATCTATCTAAGCTTTCTATACTGTCTAAAATTTTGGCTCTATCAAAAATTACACGAATCTTTTAGAAGAAATTAAATGAGTCTCGAACGTGAGTCTCATTGAGGGATTGTATCCTCAGTCTTTGAAGTGTCTTTATGGGGGACAAAATAAGTTTGAAGAACCAAACCAAACCAAGTCTTGTGTCCCAATCAATTAGGGTCGGCTACATGAATCTTATTTTCCCATTGAGCTTTGTCTAGGGCTACCTGCTACCTGTTCACTTAGATTTAGTAAGCCCAAATCGTTCCGTATCACGGCATCCATAGTCAAAGTCAGTTTACTGTAAGGTTGAAGAAAATAGCTGAATTTACTATGAAATTTCATTGACAGGAACAGATCTACTTAACAGAAAAGGGGGAACGACAGATCTTGCATTGTTATTCTGAATGGCTAGGAAATCTTTTAGAGGGACATATGTTTTTTTTTTGATAAGCACATTTCATTGATTAAGCTCGAACCATTACAGAACTAAAAGGGGCGTACC